>CM052899.1:46131751-46209754 GCA_028534135.1 Potos flavus
TTAATTAATTAATTAAAACTGCAATGAGATATCACCTCATGCCTGTCAGAATGGCTAAAATTAACAACACAGGAAACAGCAGATGTGGGCAAGGATATGGAGAAAGGGGAACCCTCTTACACTGCTGACAGGAATGCAAACTGGTGCAGCCACTCTGGAAAACAGTATGGAGGTTCCTCAAAAAGTTAAAAATAGAACTACCCTCTAACCCAGCAATTGCACTACTAGGTATTTACCCAAAGTATAAAAAAAATACTGATTTGAAGGGACTTATGCACCCTGATATTTATAGCAGCATTATCAACAATAGCCAAATTATGAAAGAGCCCAAAAGTCTACCAACTGATGAATGGATAAAGAAGTTGTGGTATATATCTACAGTGGAATATTACTCAGCCATCCAAAGGAATGAACTCTTGCCATTTGCAACAACATGGATGGAGCTAGAATGTATTATGCTAAGTGAAATAAGTCAATCAGAGACAGATAAATACTATATAATTTCACTCATATGTGGGATTTAAGAAACAAAGGAGATGAACACAGGAAAAAAAAGAAAGGGAGGCAAACATACAACAGACTCTTAACTATAGAGAACAAACTGAGGGTTGCTGGAGGAGAGGTAAGCAGAGGGATGCGTTAAATGGTGATGGGTATTAAGGAGGGCACTCGTGATGAGTGGGTGTTGTATGTAAGTGATGAATCACTAAATTCTGCACCTGAAACTAATATTACCCTATATGTTAACTAAATGGAATTTAAAAAAAAAACTTAAAGCAAAAAAAAAAAAAAAAAATGTTTCTCAAACCCAAGGTGATATGATAATGATATTATAAAACTTTGAAGTTTTGTACCTTTGCTTTCATTTAGCTCTTTAACCTACTCCAAGTTGACTTTTCTGCATAGTACAAGGTGGAAATCCAATTTAATGTTTTCCCATATGAAAACCCAAATCATCTTCCCACTGTTTATTAAAAAGTCGTTCTTGCACTGCTCACTGAAATGCCAAGTGTGTCATCTGTCATGTCTATGTATGTGTGGGTCTGTTTCTGGACTCTCCATTCCATTGCACTGGCCTAGTCATCTGTCCCTATATTGACTTCATACTGTTTTAATAACTGTTGCTTTATAATAAATCTTGTAGGGACAGATGTAGAAGTCCTTCCATTCTCTTGTTCTTATGCAAGAGCATCTTTGCTTTTCTAGAACTTTGCACTTCCATGTAAACATCAGAATCAGCTTTGAAGATCCACAGAAGTAGCAACAAAAACTGTTGGAATTCATTCACTTGGACGTGCATGGAATTTATAAGACAATTGGAGAGAACTGAAATCTTCATAAACCGTAAGCAAGACTGGATATTGTATCTTCCAGCTCCCCAACCACAAAGCTAATACTGCATTTTTTAAAAGTTTTTGGTAGCAGTGTACCTCAAGGTACCAACTCCTGGTAAATAAATAAACCCCGAAATTCCAGTGACAACTTACTACAAATTTATTTCTTGATCATGTGATGTCCAATTATTAAAAAGGCATTCAGAACAGTTTTGTTTCGTGAACTCTTCAGAGACTAGGCTCACTGAAGCTTAACCACATCATAATCATATGCTTTATTTTTTTTACTATACTAATGTGGTAAATTATATCAGTTGATGTTAAAATGCTAAACCAACTCCGCATTACTTGAAGGAACCTAAATTGGTCATGATATATATAAACTTTGTATATATTACTACATTCAGTTTGCTGATACTTTAAGATTTCTGCATATATGTGGATGTGTAAGATTGAACTATAATTTTCTTTTCTCATAGCATCAGGTTTTGGTATCAAGATTATGCAAAAATCATAAGATGAATTGTATCATTCTTTAATCTCTAAAAGATCGTGTGGAAGATTGCAATAATTTTTTCCCTTAAACATTGGTAGAATTCATCGATGAAGTCATCTGAACTTAAGTGATTTTTTTAATGAGAAGCTTTTAAAATACTGATTCCATTTCTTAATGACTATAGGTCTATTCAGTTTTAAGTTATATTTTTAAGAAGTTAATCTTTCAAATTTATTGACAGAAAGTCACTCATATGTAGTGATATCCCATATTTTATCCCTGATGTTGGGTATTTGCACCTTCTCACTTTTTTCTTGATCAACTTATCAAAATATTATCAATTTTATTAGCCATTCTGAAATACCAACTTTTGGCTTTATTAATCTTCTCTACTACTTGTTTACTTTCCATTTAATTTATTTCTGGTCTTTATTATTCCTATCTTCTTCATTGTTTGGTTTATTTTGTTGTTGATTCTCTAAGTTCTTGAGATGGATACTTAGCTCAGTCTTTCTCTTCATCTAATATATGAATCAAGGCTCTTTATATCCCTTTGGGGGAGCCTAGGTGGCTCAGTCGTTAAGTGTCTGCCTTAGGCTCAGGTCATGATCCCAGAATCCTGGGATAAGCCCTGCATGGCCTCAGGCTCCCTGCTCAGTCTGCTTCTCCCTCTCTCTCTGCCCCTCACCCCAATGCATTCTCTCTCTCTTTCTCTCAAATAATTTAAATATATATATGTGTGTGTGTGTGTATATATATATGTGTGTGTGTGTATATATATATATATATATATATATATGTATATATATATGATACATGTATATACGTGTGTGTGTGTGTGTGTGTGTGTGTGTGTGTGTGTTTTAGGAACTGCTTTAACTATGCTCTGTATGTTTCGATGTGTAGTATTCTAATTACCGGTCAGTTCACAATAATTTCTCATTTTCTTTGGGAAATTAGAATTGCTTTTACTATGCCCTAAAAGTTTGGATGCCCTATAGGAACTCCTTTAGGAACTTCATTAACTATAACTCTAATTTTAAATGACCTAACCATTCCTATCTAAAATATGTGGAATTCTTCATGGCTAAAAATTTCCAAAAGCCAGACTATTTGAACTTCTTCATCTTGCAATATGCTTAACAGGGTTATAAAATTGTAATAGATATTACAAGGAGCTCGTGAGGACGGAAACTTCTCACTGGATAATGTGCTGATGTTTTCAGTCATAGTGCATTGTGTTTTCTGTTCACTGAAAGCATCGTATAACAATGTTTAACAATGTGTACCATGTTTAACAATGTGTACCATACGCAATGTGTACCATACAATGGAAAGAACACAAGGTTTGGAACTAAGTAAACCCTTAGGTCCAAATCCCAGCTCTTCCACAAACAATAACTGGCTTGTAACAAATCATTCACCTCTCTGGGCCTGTTCATTTATCTGTAAAATGGCCTAAGACCCCCTACTCACAGGTTGGGATCACATGCATTCAAGTGCCTAGCACAATGCCCAGCCCAAAAAACACCCAGTAAGAGTCTTTCGTTCAAGTTGGAGGCACCAGACCCTTACAGAACTAGAAAGGCAAAGGAAAAATGTTAAAGATAAGCTCTATAGTATTACATGAGAGAGGGATTTGAAAGTGCAAATAGCGCATTTGCAAAGAGCAAAGATACTATGTACGTGTCTGATAATGTTATGCAAGGAAAAGTGCCACTGAAAGAACAATTAATAAAGAAAAATATCAGTTAAATGTTTTGTTTCATTTTTTTCTGTTTCTGAAATTCTTAAAAGAATGAGATCCCTTTCAGAATTCATAATGCCGGGTTTGGGTCGTTTTTGCATTTTGTATGTGTGCAGCTGTTCCTCCACTATAAGTATGCACATCTGCTCATTAGCAATACAATATAATTCCCGCTGTCTAATTATTAGCAGATGATAGATTCCTTGTACGTGGTCTAAAAAAAGGATAGTCCTTCAAAAGTGGTGACTTATTTAAAAAAAAAACCTAACTTAAAAGGGTCAGTACAACAAAGTTCAGATATCAATTTGGCAAGTTCAAATATATGAACACCAGCACATAATTGCTAACTTGATGAGAAACAGAAGGAAATAAGACTTTTTTCTCTCTCCAATCAATGTTTCCCAGGAGACAGCGTGAGGGGCTCGCTTCCCTACCACACACCTGGAAAGAGGCTAGGAAGCAAACCTGCTGAAGATGGAATGGACCAAGCCCACCCCCAATTCTCAGAGGCTTTTGGGAATAACCCATGTAAAGCAATACTTCATGGCGAGTGTGCTGGGACATGCGGGGTGGGGAGATGTGGGGCCCCAGGGCACTGAATGAAAGAGAATCCTTGGTGGAGGTGGGGAGAGTTTTTAGTTTCAACCATCATTCAAAGAGCCCCATTAATCCCTTACTCATGACACTGAAGGCTTAAGGCAGCAGGCTCAGGGTGTGTAGTCCTGGGGCCCCATAAAACCAAACAACACAGATCAGGTAGCCCACTGGGGAAAGTCAGACAAAGCTTTCTGAGGACAATGAGGACTCACTGTGAGAGGGGAAGATTGGGTATGGGAGGGAAAGTGGTGCCGAGAAGTTGATTGAGGATAAAGGATATGAACCAAGCACAGGAAAAGATCAAAGATATTTGGATCACAAGCTGGGGGAAGATGATAGAGAAAAAGTGGAGAGATACTAGGGTTCCAGAAGGAGCAAGACCTGGCTCTTACAGAGACAGGACGAGTCCGGTGGCTATTACCTACGGCTGCTTACTCTGCTCAGCACTGGCCTCACACAACAGACTACACTCCCTCATACATCCCGACACACGTTTGTGCTATAGGAACTGTTTCACAGATGGGGAAATAGAGGTTTCATTCATATGTTCTAGACAAAATATTTTATGGGAACCTCACTTTCCAGACTTTTTTTTTCCTTCCTACAGCAGCTGAACCTATGTCCTTCACTCCCAGGGCTGGGGTACTACTTTAGTTGGGGGACAGTGGTCAGGGAAGACCTCTCTGAAGACATGACGTTTAAAGCTGAAGGAAAGGAAGGAAGGAGCCAGTCACGGCTTGAGCCGCAGGCCGACTGAGCAAGTAGGAACAGGCGCCCGGGCAAGAAAGCAGGAATGGAGGGAAGGAGGGCACAGCAGCAGACGTGCAGTTTTAAAGTAGGGCGTGGGGTGGGGGAGACACGAGGGCCCAGGAGCTGAGCTTGCACAAGGGACTGCCAAGCAGTTAATCCCAGCTCTAGCTGGCCATCGTACAGGGTCTGTATGTTATCCCCCCCAAAAATGGGCAACTAGCAAAGTGCTTTAAGTAGGAGAGGGACCTACATCATTCTATATCGTGATGTGTTTTTAACAGGTCGTTATGGAGACTGGATTGGGAAAGGGCAAGACAGGCCAGTCAGGAGGCTACTGTAGCCGCCAGATGAGGGAGAACGATAGCTCGGACCCAGGCACTCGAGTGAAGATAGAGAGAGATGAGACTCCGTGAGGTGCCGTAAGGTTCCCAGGTCACGCAGCTGGTTCACAGCAGACCCGGTTAAAGCCATATCTCCTCTAACCCCGGGGTCCATACTCTTGATAGATTTGATTAAAGATGCTTTAATTAAAGAAACATTTTAATTAAGATCTTCAGAAGAGTGACTGGGAGTTCATCACCAGCTTCTAGTGGAAAACTATTTTATTTTTTATTTTTGTTTTTTTTTTGTTTTTGTTTTGTTTTGTTTTGTTTTTGTTTTTTTTTTTTTTTGGAAGACTATTTTAGTAAGGATATAGGTTCAGCTGTTGTAGAAAAGGAGGGGGAAAAAAAAAAGCCTGACTGAACCAAATAACAGTAGGTTACAGAAGATAGCTTTTGCACTGAGTCCAGCCTGGGATGGTAACTCTGGAACCTTCTAGCTTGTAGCTCCTTCATTATAAGTGTGAGGCCCCCATCCCTGTGGTCCAAACTGGCTCACCACTACCTCTACAAGCAACTTGCGGGAAGGCAGGAAGGGAAAGAGAACACTCCTTGCTCTAAGTACACAGAACCCAGAAGTTGCACACCATCACCTCTACCATGCCCCGGTAGTCAGAACTCTGGCACGTGGCCTTACTTGGCCATGAGGAGTCTGAGAAATTTAGTCTTTATTGGTGGCTACAAATCCAGTTAAAATTCCAATCCTACGAAAGTGGGGGAATTGACATTGGGGTCAACCAGCAGTCTCGGCCAGCAGGCATCTGCAGAAAGGCCATTGCTCCCCCAGGAGTGCACTGGGGGAGTCCCCAACTTGTAGCCACAGTGCCCTGAGAAGGCCTGGAGCTACTACAAGAGGTCCACAAATCTAACCATGCAGCAGGCGTTGCCCAGAGTCTGTAGAACGCATTGTGTGTATGAGCATTTCCATTTTCCAGAGGTACGTGACATTGTGGTGGTTAATAAAATAAGCATTCAATTTAAAATGTAATTAAATTCATAGTGGCATCTTAATATATTTGTTTTAAAAAGGTTACTAAGAACACAACTATATCACATGGGGGATCCATAAAATCATTTGTGCTTAGAAGAGGTCCTCCTGGTCAGAAGTTTGGGCCCCTCTGGTGCAGGGAAAGAAAACAGCCTTGAGCTTTAGACAGACCTGGGTCTAATTACTGCCATCAACATCAAGCAAGACTGCCAATCTTTTGGAGCCTTATTTTTTCTCTTCTGTTAATGGGGTTACAATGAACCTCACTTCATAAGGCTGTGGTCAGGATTCAGTGAAATTATAAATTTAAAGCATCTATCACTAAGACTGGCCCAGAAGAGGTGCTTAAAAAATGTTGCTCTCCCTTCTCCCAGGGTTGAGGAGAATAAAACAGGTTGAGAAGTCAGACTTGTGGGATCGAGTGAGACAAAGCTGAAATCTTTCAACATTGTACGTTTGTGTCCTTGTGGCTTGGCCCAAGGTATAGGCCTGTGCCCTGTATCCTGATGGAGGAACAGGACTGCATTGATGTAATTCACACACAGAGAGTGCTAGGTAGAGGGATACAGATCAAGCATGAGTGGCTGGGGTCTCAAAGATATAACAATAACTCAGTAACTCAATAAGCCCATTGAAACTGTACTGTTGTATTGAGAAGGACATAGCTGCAATGCCCGGCACTTGCATGATGCTTGACTATTGTCAAGTTATTTTCACATTATTTCATTTAATTCTTATGATAATCCATGACCTATGCAGTAGAGACATTATTATCCCCTTTTGGCAGATGAGAAAACAGAGGCTCAGATTGAGTAAGTGTCTTGGCCAAGGTCACACAGTTAGGAAGGGGTAAGGCGGGCCCAGAACCCAAATCTCCTAAGTCTCAGGCTCTGCCATGTTGTCTGGAGACTGGGGAGTCTGGACTCCACATGGTCAGGGATGAGCATGTTCCAATCTATCCTTAGGAGCCTGGAGGAGTCGTATTTGTCCCACGAGTACAACAGGACATATTAGCTTAAGCGGCGGTATCTGAATGTTCGGCAAAATAGAGGTTTTGTGGTAATTGGTAAATTAAGAGAAAAAACTATTCCAATTACTGGCCAAATCTATAATGACGCTATTAGGTCTGTTACTTCACCTGAAGCTAATCCATTGGGTAGAACTCTCTCAGGACTCACTGCCTATTGGCTGTGAAATATCTTTAAAATAGTATCTTGAAAAGCCTGTGCTTTCTGATAGCTCTCCTGCCGGCTTTGCTCCCTTCCAAATGGCAGACCGGGGGAATTTCCACCTTGCCATGAGGGCAGATACCAAGAGAGTTGCTACAGTATCCTGAGGCAGTCAAGGACTTGCAGGATTTTCTCTGCCTCATCTATGCCATGAAGATCTAATTGAACTGAAAGGGAACTTTAAGCTGAAATTCTTGCTGTTTCTACCACAATAAATCCTGAACATTAGCAAGAGTCCCCACATTTGCAAATATCATTCTAAGGTATTGCTTCTCTCACAAAACAAAGTGAATCATAACTAAAAAAAAAATTTAAGGGTCGCCTGGGTGGCTCAGTGGGTTAAGCCTCTGCCTTTGGCTCAGGTCATGAGGGATTAAGCCCCACATCGGGCTCTCCGCTCAGCAGGGAGCCTGCTTCCCCCTCTCTCTGCCTGCCTCTCTGCCTACTTGTGATCTCTTTCTCTCTGTCAAATAAATAAATAAATAAATAAAATCTTTAAAAAAAATTAAGTGATCCCTTCAAATGTTCAATAACTCTATAAACAAAGTACTAAAGTCTTTCAATATGCTAATTAAAATACATTTCTCTTGAGCCATATTTCTGTTGAGAATCATGAATTTTCTGGGCAAATCTTCACATCCAAGGTCAATGACTTCTCAAATTTACTCAAGTTTTGTCTTTTTGTTTATAAGCACCTCTGGCATAGGCAAGAGTATCCTTTACGCAGTGTTAAGAATCACTCATGCTTCTGACAACAACCTAGAGTGGATTACTGCTTCCCCAATGAGAGTCTCCACCAAATCCAACGTGCTGCTGTCTTCTAAAATGTCCACTGAGTAAGACCAGTCAGTCTTATGTGCCTCTACTTCCCTCATCTGCTCTAATGGGTGGTTCTCTTTTCTGAGCCACTGAACACTAAGAAGAGTGACCGGAGTCACCAGGTGACTTCGAGAAGTCAGAAGCTGTGTTCAGATGGCCAAGTTCAGTTGCATCCCAGCTATCTCCTGCCTCATGCCCATCCTTCAGGGAGTTACCCCGGAAACATTACATGTGACTACATGTTTTGGACTTCAGGGTTCCCTGGGAATATTAAATTCATTGGCCCTGGAGTTCTTCTGAATTCATGTTTTTTTGCTTTTAAAGTTCCCATGTTAACATCGACTTGTTTTAATGATTTCAGGTTAGTGTGTTGGTCTTATACACATTTATCTGAATGCTCCTTTGATCTCAGTACGTTTGGATTAAATGATTTTCTTCCTATAGAAATATACTTTCTCTGTGCATTAGCAAGAGGCTGGATACTACTGCTTTTTATAGACAACTTGGTGATTCAGCACCACCTAACACAGTGCCTGGCAGGCACAGGAGACACAAGATCAGTGCCATAATGACTGACTGTCTTTCATAGTATTTTAGAAATATTGAGATGATCTGATATGTATTCAGGCCATATATCCCAAATCTCAAGCCCCAATTCTTAATTCTGAATTACCAAGGAATCCCCTAATCAAACCACCAACAGGTCTTGAGGAAACTTAGTGTCCTGCACTCCATGTCTGAGTCAGTGATAAAATTATTAACCAAATGGCTTTAGACCTCTGATTTATAGAGCCAAATGAACTTGGCTAACTAATAAATACATATAGTAATATGTGTGATATAATAAGTACAATGATTAAATTGAATGAGTGGATTAGCAAGGATTTTTGTTGTTGTTGCAAATAATAGAAACCCAACAAACTAGCTTCAGTTAAAAAAGATGGAGAAGGGTAGGTACCTAGTAGTTCTCATAACTGAGAGGACCTCAGTCTCCTAAAGATTCTCCCTTCCCATTTCTTGTTTCTCAGTGTCTCTGCTCATCTTCCTCCCTTGTTTCTCCTGTGGACAAGCTCTTTCCACATACAGAATGCCTCCACCTTGGCAGCCCCAGAAAAGGGAGAACACCTTTTTCTCCCACACGACAGTCCCAGGGAAGGACTCCAAATTGTCCTGCTTGGGTCACATGCCCATTCCTTGAATCAAACACTGTTGCCAACAGGAACAGATACTGTGATTGGCCAGGCCTGGGTCATATGATCACTCATTTCACCCTATTTCCAGAAGTGTCATGGGAAACTTTGGAATGCAGAAAAGGGTTTTCCTATAGCCCATTACACTAAACTCTCCAACAAAAGTAATCCTGGTAATAATGTGAGAAGATCAGATACCCTGTGATTTAATATCTGTGAATGTATATACTGCATTAAGCACTACTCTAAGTAGAAACAGACATATGCAAGGGTAAAAAAAACTCTTCCTCTACATGCATAATCTGTCTAAAAGATCCGCGTAAAAAATATGTCACTCAACAATCAAATCCTATTGTCTGGGAACCCCATCAGTAGCAATTTCATCTTTTGGCTTATAGAATTGAAGCTGAAGATTAGCCAGATGACCCCTAAAGTTTCTTCCCATCTAGGAGTCCACAAACCCGCTGTTAGAATCAAAATACCTCTAAAAGAATAGTATACCAAGCTATTACTTTATTGGACAGTACTATGGGCTGAACTGTATCTTCCCCAAATTCATATGTTGAAGCCCTAAACTTTAGTACCTCAGAATATAATCTTACTTGGAGATAGAGTCTAAAGATTAAAACTAAGGGACACCTGGGTGGCTCAGTTGGCTAAGCACTTGCCTTCAGCTCAGGTCATGATCCCGGGGTCTTGGGATTGAGTTCCACATCAGGCTCCTTGCTCAGTGCGGAGCCTGCTTCTCCCTCTGCCTGCCACTCTCCCTGTTTGTTTGCTCACTCGGTCTCGCTCTCTCTCTGACAAATAAATAAATAAAACCTTTAAAAAAAAAAAAGGTTAAAATTAAATCAGGTCATTTGGGTTGGCTCTAATCCAATCTGGTTGGTGTTTTTATAGGAGGAGGAGATTAGGACAAAGATACACATGGAGGAAAGACCATGTGAACAGGACCCAGGGAGAACATGGACATCTACAAGCCAAGGAGAGAGGCCTCAGAAAAATCCAACCCCACCAAGGTCTTCATCTTGGACTTCTAGCCTCTTGAACTATGAGAAGATAAATTTCTGATGTTTAAGCCACCCAGTTTGTGGTACTTTGTTATTAGCAAATAATACACACAATAAAGCAAGAATTTCAAAGAGGACTTAGGCACAGTGAACAAATTTGATACATGGGTTAGAGAGAACAAGAGGTTCTTTTAAGATTCTTTTAAAAAGCAGAACTCCCCCTAAGATTCAGGGGCCAGGGCTAGTGACATAGTTAACTAAGGTGCGCTACTAAAGATGGGATAAAATAGGTAAGAAGTTAAGAGAAGGAAAGAGAGAGAAGTGCATGACAGACTTCACCCTTTTTGAAATTTTGCCAGGCCTAGACATAAAGTGATTGTATCAGGACATGACACTATGGTTGGCCAAGTCAAAGGCCACATACCCAACTTTGTGGGCCTACGGGGAGCCTGATTCCTACATGACTTCAGGTTGCCCTGGGCTCCTAATGTGGGTCTCCACTGAGAACTATGAAACTCTGACCATCCCGCCCTGACATTTGCCTACTCCATCTGGATCAAAGGCTCACCAGCATGAGCTCTGAGCCCTCATCACTCTTATTTATGATGCTCACTGTCAGAGCTTCCTGCTGAGCCAACCATAAGTTTGCTAGGCCTGCCTTGCACGTATGATAGGCCAGGTCCAATTGTCCGAACCAGGGTGAATCTGAACCTTCTGATTATAGTATTCTTACCCTACCAGCCCTCTAGCTCCTCTGCCCCATACCTCATCGCTCTCCTGCTAGAAACTCATCCCCCCATGTCAAACCAGGAAAGCCTGCTCCTGGCCTCCTTCCTAGGCCTTCACCCACTCTGATGGATTTGCCTGGATCCTGTCTCTGCATTACCCTGGCTCCTTTATCATTTTGCTATTCTTGCCTTAGCTCTGACCTTTGCTCTCTAGCAAATCATCCAGGCACTGGGTGGTACTTAGAACCAGAACTCAAGACCCACGGCCCTGTGCTGCCGGGGTCATATTAAAATTCCATCACAAAGCACAATGCGCATTTAGAAAAGCACATCCCCTTCCTCAGAAACAGCCAACACAGCATACCCGCTACACAAAAACCTGACACCAAAGGGAAAATATTTTTGTTAAACAGACTGATTGCTAAATGAACAGGGTTTGTGAAAATCACATCTATTTTATAGGATTTTTCAGTTCATAAGCCTCATAATATCAGATCATCATATTGGCAAGGCAGTCCTTGTAAGGCTGTTAGGATGAAATCTGGAAATTGCTTCATTATTGAATATTACAAACGATATTTGCCAACAGGGAATTTTGCTCGTGTGTGCATTCAAATAAAATTTCTGGCCACCATTGTTTACAGCCCAAATATATTAATATCAGCATATAACAAATTCCAAAGAAGACAAGTGAAATATTTAAATAACCCAAGCATGGTGGACCCACGGACTACTGCATTTTACCTTTATGTTCTTTTTTTTTTTTTTAGTCACTCACAGACATTTAAAAAAAAAAAAAAAAAAGCCTGATAACGTCAAAAGATGAGAAAGGCTAAATTCAGGGAAATAAAGGAACCATAAATCAGGAAAACTTTGGAGCTGCTAGAAAGACACTTTAATTTTGTAGACAAAAGACTGCATTAAGGAGGAATAATGCAATAATCAAAGGTGAACGAATCTCTATTGTCTGGCGTTTTTCTCTGTGGGAATTTTCCCACCCCTGACAGCTGTAAAGGGGGGAGGAGCGCAGACTGTGGCTGCGCCTTTATTCTCTCCCCCGTTTGCTCCCCAGCCCCTCCTCTCTTCCGTCAATAAATGTCTGCAATCATATTCTTGAGCTCCTGTGTGATTTCAAGGTTCATCTCTTCCATGCAGCTCAAACACTAATTATCCCAGCTGTAATTAGTAAGATAATTAAATACTGGCTCGCTCATCTACCTTGGGTCGGGTCATGATTCTCCCAGAAGACCTTGAGCAGTTCCTCAAAGCTGATGCGTTCTGGCTGGTACACCACTCGGACTACTTCTGCGTGGCCAGTTTTTCCTTGAAAGAAACAGAACATACAACCAAAATTTACTGACAACACCAATCGACCACAAGTCGTCTGTTTCCACAGAACCACCAGACAAGGGCTAACATTCTTCCCTCCGCAGCAAGGGTGGGAGCCTAACTATACGTTAGCTAACGATTTCATAGCAAGTCTGTCGCTCGTTCTGTCTCCATAAAAGCATACAGTTGTCCTCTGGCAAGCTTCCTGAGGGATATGACTTCTCGGCATTGGGCTCTAATTTTTTTCTTTAATTTCAAGAGAAAACAAACTCGGGTTTTCTTTTTTTCTTTCTTTTTTTTTTTTGATCTCACCCTTATGAAACCTTATGGATCCAGTCTGACATAGTGCTCAAGGTTTGAAACTCGGTGAGGGGAATGAGCCAATTTATTTTTATCAGCACTCCCCGCGATATGCAGTAAGCACAGCTGCACTACGCGGTGACATGGTGCCAAATCAAGGAACCCGTGACAAACAGGCTTCTATCTCGTTCACATCAGATCAATTCGTTAATGGATGGACATATTCGCTGTGCCCTTAACACAGGGGCAAGGGGTCAAGTTCACATACCCAGTGGGGGGCAAGGGTTTTCTCAGCCTATTTCGTCTCTATGGTAAACAAGGACCGCAGTGAAGATCTCTGTGGTAGCGTGCCCATTCTCAGAGGTGGTTCCAGGGTTCCGGAGATTGGGGAAGTGGGTGTTTGTAGTAGCCCTCGTACCTCCGGAATTCATGCCCTTCCTTATTTTACAGTGTTAAAATATAGTAAATAATAGAACCCTCCATACATATCATCTATTTAAATTTGTTTTCCATCTCTTTCCGGGCACCTTATGTGCAGTAAAGAATTTAGCTTTGCCCCGAGAGATATATAGCCTTTCTCTGCGTTGGTCTCTGGAAGGTAATCTGCATCATACCTGACAGGAATGTCCTTCTTTAAGGTGAGGCCGGCCACAGCAACGGTCCTAGGGTGGAAGCTGCCCCCTTGGAATCTTACGATCCAAACGGCCACACCCAACAGTGTCAGGGTCAGGGCTGGCCATCCCAGACAGACCAACCATGTGCTAAGACTCGGGGCTTTGGGTAATGCAGAATCAGCTGACCTGAAGACTGAGTTCAACCACGTGGGCAATCATCAATCATGCCTATGTAATGAAGCCCCAATAATAACTCTGAACATCAAAGCATGGGGGAGCGTCCTGGTTGACAACACTCTTTGTGTATTGTCACACAGGGATGTCAGGGGGGCAGCACATCCTGACTGCACGGGAGACAACACAGACACTTGGCACTGGAACCCTTCCAGACTCTGCTCTATGCATTTCTCCATGTGGCTGATTTTGATTTGTATCCTCCCCCCGTAATAAACTGTAACTCTGAGGATAACTGTTCTCAGTGAGTTCTGTGAGTCCTAAATGATCAGACCTCACAGTGGTTTAGGAATCCCTTGAACTTCACCTTAGTTGGCAAAAGCATATGTCCATAGGTTGGTGATCTCACTTTAATTCTCACAGTGATTTTACTGAGGGGAAAACTGAGACACCTGGAAGTTACATTTGCCCAAGGTCACGTAGAGCTAGTGAATTTCTGAACCATGACCTAAAAACCTTCTGGGTTTTTTTTTTGTCCAGGATTCTGTCCAATAAACAAAGCAAAGAAAGCAAAGTGAACATGAATCTAGAAAAGGAAAAAAATCTATTATCTTTCATCTTTTTTAACATTTAATTTCTGATTGTAGAAATAATAATTTGCAAACAATATGAAGCTTAAAAAATGAACAGAAGTATAAAAAAGAAAATAAAAATTACATATTATATTCTGACCACATACGATAAGTACTATCATTATATTTTACACATCTCTTTCTGGACATATACCAGATACACACAAGTGCACATGTGTTCATACACACGCGCGTGCGCGTGCGACCACACCTGCACAGTTTGCTTTACTGCAATCATGGCATCATGCTTTTTTTCCATTTACCAGCATAGTGTATTTTCCCATATCACTGGAATTTTTAAGAAATGCCACTTATAATGACTGTGTAACACTCCAAAGATGGTTGTACTATTATTCAATCATCCCCTGTCATTGGGGGTTTAGACTGAATCCTATTTTTACCTATCAGTGTAAATATCTTTCCACATTTCCAAGACTGCCTCAAGCCACAGTTATGTAAGTGGGATTTCTAAACCAATGCTTAAAAACATTTTTAAGTTTCTTGCTATCTAGTGCTTAGCTGCTATTCAGTAAAGTTGACCCAATTTTCTCTCCCCACTGGCAGCATGTTTCAGGGTCAGTCTCAGTCACTATTATAATGTTTTTAACTCTCGCCAATTTATAGCGGGACAATAGTGTCTTATCATTTTATTGTCAATGAATTTAATTATTAGTAATGTAAAAAAGTCATATTTATTAATTTTAACTTATTTGTTCTAAGTTTTGTAATACTGTTTTTATATTGGGTTATTCATATTTTTAATGAATTGGTCATTTTACATAATTTTAATTCAAAGACTACAGTCATAGAAGGAAGCCAACAGATTTTATACTCACAGATATGAAAAGAATTATGGGAGAACTATGGGAGGAAGATACATTAAGTATAACAATCATGTTATTGTAAAACCACCTTTGATCCCACCTTAAAATCATTATTTTGTATTTTGAAATGTTTAAATGAATGATTAAATACATAAGTATTAAACTCTCTAAATATAAACAATAGCAACAATATGTAACAAGAATGACAAATGTATTCGGTAAGAAACCATAGAAACCACACTAGAAATCTAGGCAAAAGATGTAAACAGGCTGTGCACATAGGAAGAAATAAATGTAAATCAAGATTGAAAAGTGCTCAACATTTCTAGTGATAAAAGCAAATAGAGGCATACTGAAACATGAACATACCATCTCTTATTACATTTTGTAAAACTGCTTAAAGACGTATCTAGTGTTGATGAGAAGACAGTAACACCGGCACCCTTACTTGGCTGGTGACAGCATAAACAACCTTGCCCTTTCCAACCCCACAGGCATATGTATCAAGAGCCACAAAGATTAAAATTAACTTGCCTTCACTAAGGGACCCAGAAAATCTATCTCAAAGATACAACCCCAAATAATGGAAAAGATATGTATGTGCAAAAAAAAAAAAAAAAAAAATTCAGTTCATCATTTCTACAATAGCAGAGTACTATAAGAAATTCAGAAATCAAATAAAAAAGGAAACCAAGTATGGGATAGCCACATGATGAAGTCTCATGTAACCATTAAAATGCAATGTTCTAACCCTAGTAAAAACTGTTACCATTCACTGAAGTCTAACAGAATGGCAGCCACTTTATCTACTTGATGTTCTTCAGTGCTCATGACAAATTTTCTTCCCAATTTTTTTCTACTGTGGAAAATAGACGTAACAAAATGGACCATCTTAACCATCTATTAAGCACATAGTTTGATGGCATTAAGTACCTTCAAATTGTTGTGCTACCATCACAACCCTCCCATCTCCAGAACATTTTCACCTTGCCAAACTGAAACCGTCTCCATCAAACACTAAGTCCTCATTTCTCTCCTACCCCCAACCCCAGGCGATCACTATCCTACTTCCGCCTCTGTGAATTTGATCGCTCTGGGTACTTCATAAAGGTGGAATCATACAGTGTTTTTCACTGTGAAGTGAAAGGTCTAGTGAAGGGTCAACCAGTGAAGATCTCATCCCACGGCTGCAGCGTAGACCCCGAAGCCACCAAGTTGACAGCAAATGTCACAGAGACAGTGGCCCTCATGAGAAATCACAGTTGTGGGGTAATTGACATCCAGACTGTCAAGACTATTTTCCAGGATTAGGCTCTTCTTTTGTGGTAGCAACATGGGGTCAGGAAAGATTTCTGCAAACATTGTCAGACATAATCTGGGCACTGACATTATTTGTGGTGAGGTTTAAAGAAGCTTGGTTGTTTAAAAGAAACTACTACCATTAAAATTCAACATCCATCTGCATTGACAAACAGTGGGGAGAAGCCCTCGTCAAACTCACCTTTAAGTTTCTTTATTTTATTTCTCCAAAGTACAAGAGTCTGTGTAAAAATACACAGTGCAAATGATCAAAAGGATTAAGGGGCTAGGAGCCACTTACAGAAATGCCCAGGCCTCCAGGAACTCACCAGTGTGCTAGGCTAATTTGATTCCCGAGACCAATCTGCAAATACTTTCTGGTGCTTCCAGAGATAAAAGGCTATATCTTAAAAATACTTTGAGCTGTTTCTTCATATAACATCGTGCAAATAGCATGATAGATGTGATGTGCAAACGTGCTTGTTAACAATGCGCAGCGTTAGAGGTGTTCTAACACTTTCTTAACAGTGTTGTTCAAAAATATCTTGAAAGGAAATGAAAAGGACAAATGTCTTCTCTGAGCATTTCCCAGTGTGGCCTTACCCCGTGACCCCAGAGAAAGGTGAATGAAAGCAGAGGGGTAGGTTATGGGCAGTCCATTCCTTGTAAGACAAAATATCCCAGAAGAGACATAAAGGAGTGTCCTGGGGGGGCTGAAAAATCAGGCACTCTGGAGTCATCTAGGGCTTTGTGGGAGCCAAGTCATCCATGGAATCAGGCGTTTTCAAGCAGAACCCCAAAATAAATGAGCCTATCTTGAAAGCCCTATGTCACAGCTTTCCATCCCATAGGGAAAATGTTATCCTCAACTCTTCCAGGCTGGGGCGATGAGTTTTCGCTACTGTCCAGGCTGGTAAGAAGGAAAGAGAGAGCAGGAAGGTGGCCTCCCTAGTAGATGAGAACAGGAGAGGGCCAGGGAGCTGTGAGATGCAAGTGCAGGGGAGTGTGGCAGGGGGCAGCACCCACTCAGGAGCCAGACCACGTGAGCTGCCACTCGGTGAGCACGTGACTTTGGCAGGGCCGGGGAGACAAAAAAGGGTGGTTCAAATCAGAGCTCCCTGCCATACGAGCCAGGCCTTCCCCAAGGGGCCCGCACTCATTTTTGAAGGCCTTTAATTCTCCTTAACCACTCTGTGCCTCAGTTCCCTCATCTGTAAAATGTGGAATTAGAACAGTGCCTGGCACAGAGGATAGCAGTCTATCTAATGCTCTATGCCTCACGTTCAGATGTTATATTATATTCTCTACTCAGCTGGGATGGAATGGGAAAAGTCTGGAACTGAAGTCACAAGAAACAACTTAAACCATAGTTCTAACAAGTAGTTTGACACTGCTTTGACTGTGATCCTGAGTCTCCTACTTTTCTGGATGGAACTAAAAATAACGTCTGTTGTTAGAGTCATCGAGATTAAATGAGGTCATACGTGGGAAAGTTCTGGGGAAGAGTAAAGCTCTCTGTACGTAAATATGAGGTTTCTATGGTTATTTCCCTTTTGTGTTTCCTGAACAGGGACGCCTTCCCCCATAAGGGCTAAATTCCAGGAGAAAACACACGATATACGGAAGCTTCTAACTCATCAAACTAAATTTTATCTCTGCGAGTGTCTAATTCGGATTTTAGTCACGCATTCATTCTAGAAATATCAGTTAAGTGTCTCCAGGTACTGACGCAAGGACTGAGCTGAGGTCCCAGCCGACACATTCCAGCCCGGGTGGGAACCGTAGTCCAGCTTTTGCCCACACCAGGCAAGGACCCTGATTCTCACTCTTTTGATAAATTGTGATGAATCACGTGTGATTCACTGTAGAATCAGAACTAAAAAAGACAGGGGTTTAATGAGAAAGTTCTTAATTCAGGTAAAAAGAAGCCTCTGGAAGCAGGTAGGAACCTCGCCTCCCTGGACAAGCTGTTTCCTACTGTGCTACTGTAGCTGTCGACAATGTTTTTGGACAAGAACCTTTGTCCATCAGAGCCAGTGGTACTCAGGGGACAGTGCAGAGCGGAAGGCCCCCCACTGCCCCCTGGGCTGCAGGCGTCAGAATATGTGAGGCCACCTCTCTCTCTCAGGTCAAAGCCAAATGACCACAGGCCGGCAGGCGGCAGCCACGAGTGGTCGGAATCACACGGCTAGCGTGATAAGCAAGCGAGCTGGGATTGAGAGTTAGACTCCAAAGTCTCTGTAGAAATGGTGGCTCCTCCCCAACAGGGTGGGCAAATCTGATGCAGAGGAGATTTCCACAAGGAGAAGGAGCAGGACCACCGGTGCCAAGGCCAGCTTGAGCCCGGGAGGGGCTCCTGGGGGTGGCATCTCGCCTGACCAAGAGGGGTTCCAGAGGCAAGCCAGGAAGCCCAGACAGGCATGCTGTGTGTGGATTCCCAGGTCCCAGTGTGTGAGCAAAAGCCTGGGGGTGAGAGCAGAGGCCCCGCCCTCCGGGAGGGGGCTGGGCAGGGACGCAGAGGAGGAAAGCAAAGAGAGACAGAGACTAGAGGACTGGAGACAGGGAAGGGAAGCTTTAGGCAACACCAGGGCACAGGGCTCCCACTCCCGGGGCTCCTGGAACTCTTTGCTGCCGCTGTGGGGTGGGTCAGAGAAGGGGTCACCCCCCTGGTCCCCCAGCAGACACCCTAGCCACATGAGTACCCCTCTGCTGCTCTATCTGCAAGGCAAGGAGAGACCTCCAGGCCTGCTCACTCCCCTCCCCATGTCAGGATCTAGCCACGGGCCACACATCACCGTCAACACGGTGCCTGCCTGTCTACACCCGGACTGCCGGGCCCCACTCAGGCCGAGGAAGCAGGCCGGACCCAGATGGCATCCTAGGCTTGCCTCCTGGCCACCCACCAGCGGTGTGACCTTGGCCAAGCGCTTTCCTCTCCAGCCTTTAGTTTCCTTATCTGTTAAATGGGGATATTCGCAATAGTAACCTCAAGGACTGTTGTGAGGATTAGCTCGATAACCCACAGGAAGTGCTGAGAGGAGTCTGGCCCACCCCATACACGAAAGCCCACCCAATATTAGCTTTATTCGTAATAGTACGGTTAGTATTGTTATTGATACTACTATCATTGTCATTTCATAATGGGGGCCTGGGAATCTGTATTTTTACAAATACAGGTGATCCTTAATAGCAACCAAAGTGTGAAAACCTCTCCTCTTGAGCCCGGGGCACCGCTTAAGAAAGCAGCCCTCAACCTCTCTCTCCTGAGTCCCAGTACTCACTGTCCCCGCCATCGGGAGGTGCATGGGAGTCTCACAGGCCTTAAGGAAGGAAGGCAGACAGGCAGGAAGGGAATGGGTGGGGAGAGAGGGGGTGGGAGGGCAAAGGGGAGGGAGAGCACAGGGAGGAGGAGGGCTATTAACCCCTGTTAAAAAAATAAACTGAAGCATATGGAACATCCTAAGTGTTTATTTGAGCGAACACCTACACACATAGGGCAGCGACAAACCGGAAGTGGTTAGGAGCCCTCCGGAGACAGGGGCTGGGTAGAAACTTATGTGGAGAACATGTGAAAGCAAATAAAAGAAATTATTTGACTGGCTAAAGCTTAAAGCTTTGTTGGCTGTTTGTGACTGGTCGTTCTTAGCACCTCCAGGCCTCGACTTCGGTTTGCTTCTGTAGGAACCACAGCCTGCAGTGCCCCTTTTCCAGCCATCTGCAATCAAGACCCTCCCCTACTTTATAGGTCCCCTTAGGTGCTGCTTCTTCCAAGAAGCCCTCCATGAGTACAGGACCTAGAGAAGAGGCATGAAGGAGGTGGAAAAGCACGGTCAGTGGAATCCTATGGGACCTGCTATGCTCAGATCTGGACTTCGTGACTCAGTCAGGTTCCCTGAGGTCCCTCACCAGGTCACTGTGCTGAACAGAGGTGATGTATGTGGCAGGTAGGAGCTAGCAGTTCCCAAGGAGGTTATGCAGAAAATGGAGTTTCTCTTCCAAACACAACTGACCCAGCACCCCCCGTCCCAGATTCTTTTTCACTTGAGACCAATCCCAAACCTTGTAACACTTGAGTCCTGTTTTTGAGCACTTGCTTAGTTTTTCCATACACACAGTGAACTCCTGGAGAAGAGGAGCCGTGACAATGGGTCTCCTCTGTCATCCCCCGGGACTGGGCCCAGGGTAGGACATCAGTAAATACATACAGATCAGAGGATTCCTTGTGCTGAATTTTCTATCACTTACATAGCCTTCCTCTGGATGAGTGTCCACAGTGGCGCCGGCACTGCTCACCTGCACAAGGGCCAGTCCCCTCAATGGGATTACGGATCAATGCTATGCCCTGCCTCACTGTCCCTAACTGCAGGACTCTACGTAAACTTGCCACGTGTGTTCAAATGGATGCAGCTACTACCCAGAGAAAGGTATTCGATGCAACCAGTGCAACCTTACTCCTTGCAACACCGTGTTTTATATGCTCCCTAAGTTCCTAAATACTCACCGAACGCCTACTAAGTTCCAGGCTCCGCATTAAGTGTGGGGGATTCAATGGTGACAAATGTTAAAATAAGGTGATAACAAAAACTCTTGCAGCCCCGGTACCGCCTACAGTCAGGACCCACGTAAGGAATGGCCCTTTAAAGGAAAAAGACCTGACCTATTTTATTTATCCTCCAGGGAAGATCTCAGGGAGAAGTAAGCTCTAGTTATTTTTTCATTAAATAATAACCATTTTTCAACTCCCCTCATCTTTCCCAGCCAACGAGACCTATCCAAACTGTTAAGCCAAATCAAAGAGCACACAGAAAGATCCAGGTGTTTGAAGGGAAAGGGGGAGCACTGGATGACTAATACCTCCCTTCTACCATACAAGATTCAAAACACTACTTTCCTCTTGCTAATTAACTACAAAGAGGTAAGATGTCAGCTCGGTTTCATCTCCAGCTCCTGCAGATAGAAAATGTGATTTCCAACAATGTACTCATTATAAAAAAAAATCCTAATACATCAAAATTGGGTGCCCTGTGGAGTTCATTATAGGATTTGAGGAGTGTCTATACTGTCATTTTATCTTCGCTTTTTTCTTTTGTCTCATCAGTCACTTAAAATGTCCAAAGAGAAATGTAAGCTTTAAAAAGCATCCTATTGATTGAAAAGTAGAAAAAGTACTGTTGGAGCAATTGCAATTTTTTTTTTTTTTTTTTTTTTGGCCCACCATGGGGAGACATCATGGGGAATTTATAATCCTCTGGTGTATATTTAATACAGACACATTCTTTAGAGATTATTCTCTCAGAGGAATGCTACAAACATAGTGGAGCACTTGATAAGAAAATTCCTCAAGAAAACTAATAAATGACAACCATTACATTCTTTGTGCCACTGGAGGTTTCTTACTGTTCCAAAGCTAACTAGTAGGTAACCAGTCTAGGAGTGAGCAGCTGACTAGTTTCTATATCCAACTTGCTGATTGTAGAGGCTGACCTTCATACGCTTTGAGGTGTTTTTTCCAGAATATGAAGTATATGAAAGGCTCTTGTCATTGGGTTGATCGATGCTCATTTCCTAGGCCAGCACCTACTCTCGACCTACTACGAGGGGGACAAGCATTAGGAGATATTAAAAAAAACCTGATCTGCCAAAAAGGGATCATGGTCCCCTTGTAGCCAAGAGAACAAACACACTTTTGTTCAGTTGCCTAATTAATGCTTAAAGAGGTACTGTATGCTAAGAAACTGACTTCTCAATGCTGCTAAATGACTCCCAAGTCCAAAATGAGGCCTGCTTGTGCCTTGATGTCAGTGGGCTATACAAGGAGAGTGGTCCACAACCCTATGCCATCAAATCACGCTTTCTGAAAAATAGTCTCAAACCCCTCACTCTACCCCACGCTGGAATCCAGACACAGGAGATCTGGAGTCAGGTCCAGGCATATGTATCTTCTTCACAAAGACTGACGGGTGCTTCTGATGCTAAGCTGGGAAAGGGAACCATGAAATTAGTCATTGGATATCTGCAGCTATATCCAGGGAGAGGAAACCAGACGATGTTTTTAAAAAGTATCAGGATTATAAGAGATCTGAAAGGTCAGCTAGCCAAACGCCCCATTGTGTTTGACCCCACGGCAACATTCGGGGGACCATTTCAAGTCAGAGGACGCACGCTGCTTCACAAAGTATCCACACCATTGTTGGGCTGTCCTAATTGCTGGCAAGTTCTGCCGCTATGGAGTCAAACCTACCTCCTTCTATTCATTGGTCCAGGTTGTGCCTTTTGAGGTCTCATCACTCCTGCACAGTGACTATTGAAAAGGCTAGAAGCGTGGGACATGGTGGGGCAATTAAATGAGCACTGACTTTGGAGTCAAAAAGCCTACTCTTGGGCACAAAACAGTCCAGAGAAGCAGCTTAGCTGCTCTTTGTCACAAATTCCTCACCTGTAAAATGGGAATACTAAGAGCTTAGTGTATGGATCTTAGAGGATGGTTGAGAGCATTCAATAATGGAAATAAAGGGAAAGCCCTCTAGAAACTTAGCAGTAGTAATCAAATCCACGGCATCAGGATTAGTCCTTCTACAGCCATGTACTACTCATGATGAACACATCATGATGGCATGAAGTTCACCCTGAAAAGCCAACAACTTTCAAACCACAAGGACCTAGGTTAACACAAACAGAACAATATGGACTGCTTTCCAAGCAAAGATGGGCTGCTCTGGGGCGGCTGCCAAGGGCAGGTTTTCCTAAAAGTGTATGTATTCCGAATCCAAGTGAAAAGACAGCTAGTGAACCCCCGCAATCATGAACTGAAAGGTCTTTAAAACCAAGTCACGTTTTTGTTTCATATTCTTCAAAGACTATTCTCGACTCATAATAACATGGATGAGAAAAGGCAACCCAATTGAAGCTTGTCATTGCTCATACTGTGGCTGCTTATACAGAATTTCCAGAAGAGCTACTTTAAGGCACACAAAGATAATAATTGCCTATTCATTTTGAACATACACCACCTTACAGTTGCTTTTTAAGTTCATGTGCTAGTAGCATATTCTCCCAACTTGAATGGTACATTATTTGTAAATACCCCGCCCAGGAATGATTTGGCAGGATCCTCCAAGAAGCATGGCTCTGACTTATTTAGATGTCTACATTCACTAATAAGAACTATAACTTTCTGTTTCATTTAAATATTTTTGAGAAGAACGGCACTCTAAACCAAGCCTCTAGATTTTGTGCATAATAGCCCTATACTGAAATACTATTGGTGGTCTGCGGAAAGCCTTGGCTTTTTCTCCTTATTTAAATAGTACCAAAAGTACCAGTTACTTTGAACAAAAAAAGCAATCCCACAGCCTTATCTTGAAAGCATATCAGTAATATGAGCGACCAAGTCTTAATCTTAATGTTATAACTATGTAAATATCAAATAGAAACTTTTTAAAATATCAGCACAATACCAAATGAGCTGATTCTACACATTCAGTCAAATATAGTCTAATTCAGGCATTCTTTTTTTTTAAGATTTTATTTATACATTTGAGAGAGTAAGCAAGCAAGTGAGCGAGCGAGAGCCTGCGAGCATGAGCAGGGGGAGGGAGAGGACGAAGCAGACTCCCTTGCTGGGCAGGGAGTCCAATGCGGGGCCAGATCCCAGGACCCCAGGATCATGACCTGAAAGATAGCAGATGCTTAATGGACTGAGCCACTCCGGGGCCCTAATTCAGGCATTCTTAATGGGGGTGATACCATTCCTGGTGGGGGGAGAAAATTGGCTCTTAAGGGACAAAATCATCTTACATATCAAAATGCTGTGGCCCTCCAAAGGGCCACAGTATATAAACTAACATATAGTATATCCATGATATTAAATTTTAATGGAGAATAGAGGGAGACAATTAGGAAAGAAATGGCTAAAAAGGCTCCCTAGGATGGCTATAATTCTTTAAAGATTGAGAAGCACTGATCTAATTAATTCAATTAATACATCAGTACAATCAAAATGGTGAAGCAATTTACCATAACTCCTGAATCATTTTCACTTCTGGATGGGGTCTGTAATAGAACATGACTGCCAGAGGAGGGATTCATTCAACAAGTACTTACTGCATAGCTAGCCTGAGCTCTAAGGACTCTTTTGGGGGCAACTAACAACAATGAAGAAGACAGTTCTTAGCCTAGGGGAGCTCACAGTCCAGGAGGCGAGAGAAACATGTACGTGGGAATATACCGGATAAAGCAACAGCTGCTCGGAAGAGGAATGTGCTCGAGTTCTACGGGAGCACACAGGAAGAACACCAAGGTCAGCCTTGAAGAGTTGGGGAAGACTTCTCAGTGGAGAAGATCACTCCAGTGTTCTTAATACTAAGCTCTACCATAGCCGAACTTGACACCCTAGGCCATCTCTCTCTCTGTCAACTTTGGACTTGGCAGCCTGGACATCCAAAGCAATCCAAAGCACAAATGTGGAGCATTTCCTTAGACTATGTGCCTTTGCCCGTAGTTATTTTAACCTATGAAGGGAAACAAGGCCCTGAGCAAAAAAATTCATCAGTCCAGGATACTAATACCAGTCACATCATATTAGATGGATGTGTATCCCAAAAGGGGTCCTATAGGAACTAACACCAGAGTCCCAATTTTGGACTTAAGGTAGCTCATTCCATATTAACCCAAACCCTGCACTGGACTTTTTGTGCCTTGAGATAAGTGGTACTCAGTGAGTATAGGTTAATGACAACAGTATTTCGTGCAATATATTTTTTAAAGATTCGTCTATTTATTTTTGAGAGAGAGAGCACAGGGGGGAGGGACAGAGAGGGAAGAAACTTAAGACTCCACACTGAGTGTGAGCCTAACCCAGGGCTTGATCTCACGACCATGAGATCACAACCTGAGCAGAAACCAAGAGTTGGATGCTTAACCAACTGCAGCATCCAGGTGCCCCGTGCAATAATTTTATAGATCACAAAATATTTTCAAATGCACTAACTAAATCTTCATAGTAACTCCATGTAATATCACATCCATTTTATAGATGAGAAAACCAAGTCTCAATGAGGTCAAACTATCTGAATTAAAGTCACTCATAGGTAGCAGAACTCAGTAGGTTTGAGTCAAGGCTCCAACCCAGTCATTGACTCCATGGCCTTGATGCTCTTTCCCCATAAACACAGAGGCTGAGGGTAACCACTAAATGATTGCTGCCTATGGCTGCCTATAGATCCCGATTCAGCTAGAATGACTGATATTGGGAATCTTTTAGTCTTGACTAGCAGGATTTATTTATTTGTTTGTTTATTTATTTGAGAGAGAGAAAGTACACATGAGCATTTGGGGGAGGAGAAGAGGTGGAGGGAGAAGTAGCCTCCCCGATGAGCAGGGAGCCCCATGTAGGGCTCAATCCCAGGACCCCAAGATCATGACCCGAGCTGAAGGCAGACACTCAACTGACTGAGCCACCCAGGCGCCCCACTGATTAGCAGTTTTTTGATGACAGTCAGTAATTAATCTATGAACCCAGAGACAATCCTGAACAAAACCAAATGGTATCAACAATGAAGTGCTGGGACACTACGCCAAGGGCATTGACGGTGCAGTCAGAATATTTGGTTTGGATGAACTATTTACTTCTCTGAGTCTCAGGTTCCTCATCTGCAAAACAGTTACAATAAAAATATCAAAAAATGCACTTTATTACACACACACACACACACACACACATACACATAGGTTTTATTAACTCTAAAGTGCTCCTATACTTAGTTCCCTCTTCTCATTCTCTCTCCCGTCCTGGGACAAGGCGAGTAATTCAATGAATGTGAGCCTGAGTCATGGCTATATGCACAGCACTAAGCCAATGATATGAGAAATCCAAAGACGCATGAGCCTGCTCTTTGGGAACTCTGAGGAACACTACCAATGCAAGGTAGAAAGGTGCCACTGGAGTTCAGGTTAGTGATTTGGAAGTCTTTAAGGAAAGAGAACAGGGAAGGTGTCACAAAGGAGGTGCATGTGAACTAGACATTAAGAAATGAGTACAATTTCCGCATACAGAGCTGAGAATGTGGTTATTTCAGATGATAAAAATGACAAGCACCATAGCGCAGAGAAGGGAAACCACAGAATGGATATAAAGGCCTCAGTTAACTGATCCCCACCACTCCTGACAAACATGGTGGCCAATGACCACAGCACCAGAATCCATGTGGCTCTCTGGTACACCTGCACCCTTCCGCTCCCACCAGTTGGCAGTTGGAAGGCGACCTTACCAAGCTGGCTGTGTTTGTTCCCAAACCTGTTTAGACCTATTGTGCTTTATGTTGTAATTACAAAATGTAACTAAATATTACATACAGAAGAAAAGAAATAGAGTTTTGTTTCTATTAAGAATTGAGTTTAGGGGCGTCTGGGTGGCTCAGTGGGTTAAAGCCTCTGCCTTCAGCTCAGGTCATGATCTCAGGGTCCTGGGATCGAGCCCCGCATCGGGCTCTCTGCTCAGCAGGGAGCCTGCTTCCCTCTCTCTTTCTCTGCCTACTTGTGATCTCTCTGTGTCAAATAAATAAATAAAATCTTTAAAAAGAACTGAGTTTAAAAAAACTCAATAAAAGGAAGTTGTTCAAAAATACTCTGACGTTAAGTATAGGAAAGACTACTACATAAGATTGAGAAGGGTGTTATCAGGGGCTGGGGGAAGGGAGTAATGGGGAGTTATGGCTTAATAGGGACAGAGTTTCAGGTTTGCAAGATGAAGAGTCCTAGAGTTGGATGGTGGTGATGGTTGCACAACAATGTGAATGAACTTAATACTTACAAAACTGTACCCTTAAAAATGGTTAACTTGGTAAATTTTATGTTATGGGTATCTTGCCACAATTAAAAAGAAAATGCAAAAAAAAAAAAAAAAAAGATTGGGGAGGAAATCATAAAAATCTAGATAAACCCTATGTTGAAATTGTTTCACATACGTCTAACTTCTTACTTGATTTGAAAGAAGCCAAAACTAGAAATTGTAGATTATAATAATCACGGTAAACAGTTATTGCTTATTCTGTACAAAATACAGTTCTAAGCAGTTTACATATAATGACTTATTTAATCCTCCCAGCAAGCCAATAAGAGAGGGGCTATTATGATACCCATTTTAGAGATCAGGACAATTAATTAGTCACAAGAGGTTAAATGGTATGACCAGGATCACAGGACCAATAAGGGGCAGAAATAGAATGCAGACAAGAGCTAGACCCAGAGTCTGCACTCTTACCCACCCCCACTCCCACTGGGCTAGGGAAGGAAGATAAAGAGGCACTCCCCAGAGAGACTCACCATCGAAGGAAAGATACTGACCCCAAATCCAAAGGTTGGCACAAGAAGGTATGTTTATTTAAGTCTATAAAAAAAGGGGGGATTCACCCTTCCTTTAATCGATTTTCCTATTTAACCAATTATCATCCCCAAAAAGCAGTGGAGAAGACATTTCTACTATATTCATCCTAACTGGATCCTGAGATACCAAACAGCCCAGGAGGCAAGCAGCCGGCCCACACTGGTAATCCATAGCAGGGAATGGCTTCCGCTGCTGGAGCATGACAGGAGCCAGTAGTCCCCCGACAAGCACAGAGACGACGGAGACAGCTCTGAAGTCAACTGATAACGATGTGCACTTTTTACATGACAAGATGTAGGATTCATTGTGTGCCACTGGAACCTAAGAGAATGTCTGGATGCATCTGGCATGGTTTATTGGAACAGAAACTCCTGTAAGAAACCTTTTCTAAGCAAGGAGATAGCTGTGTGTGTGTGTGTGTGTGCGCACGCGCGCACACGTGTGTGTAAGGTGAATGCATGTATATACGATGTGTCTGCATCTATCATCTGAATTGGCTGGACGTTCAGGGAAGTCCTCTGGGCTAGGTTTAAGGAAGCTCCTGGAACCAAGAATGGGATTTTCCCTCCTTTTGTCTTCAAAAGCAGTCTATAAGCACTAAGCATTTTCTAAGGGTCGGCACTGACCTAATTTTTTTTTTTTTTTTTTGGCAGGGGTGGGGGTGAAAGGAATTCAGTCAAATCAAATCAAGTCTTTTCATTAACAAACTATAGAGAGGAGTGGCTGGGAGCTATGGGAGCAATATGTTTTTTTCTGTTTTTGTTGGAGAACTCTGAATTCCAGGATCAAAAGCATAGATTTGGTGGCAAGAGAGTGAATGGGTAAGAGCTGCATTAAAGATTAACTTCAGCCCCGGGTGGGCTATTTTGGTGGTAATGGGGTCTAGAGGCAAAGACTGGATTGAAGAGGCATCTCCACTCTTCTTGGTTTACCCTCACAGGCTGTCGTCGCCATCCCTCACTGATCAGAGAACAGCCGAGAATGTGCTGAAGGCTGTGGGTGTGTCACGCAAGCGCCACCGTGCTCGCTTCCATCTCTGGGGCTGCACAGACAATGGGGCTGGTCACCAGTGGGGCACACGACAGACACCCATCCCCCACAGGGCACTGGCGCTGGCAACTATGAGCTTCTCCAGGGCTGTTAATATTGAAAAACACCGGGATAAATGAATTTTAGAGTTTTCGCCTTGGCAGATATCCATTACGTAAGGTCAGTAGAAATTACATTCCTTAAGCACTAAAATAACTAATGAAAATAAGCCCAAAGTGACTTTCAAAATATAAATTTCAAGCTGCAGATACATCAGTAACTATTTCTGTACTATGTTCTCCATCTTAGCCCTGCTGCAAATCAGGGATAATTGTACTTGCCAGACACTTACCTCAGAGGTTGGTGAGAGGATAATGTTTTGTAAAGCTTGTTGGGTTTTGTGGGTGAAAGGTTTCTGATTAGTACAAATTGTAAATTATTACTATTCATTAGAAAGAACAAATGAATTATTTCAGCTCCTAATGCGTCTCTGACACCATATGCTATTGTATATAGGATAGTCTTTAGGAACATACCCCGTTCAGAGTACCTCTGTTAAACAAAACTACATCCCTCTACCTTAAAAAGAACACTTTAGAGCAGCCTGAAAATCCTGAAAAGTAAGTCCCATATTTCTTTGTCCCTCTAGCTAAAAAGAAGAAAAAAAATACATAATTAGAAACATGGATAAGAAGCCTTCGCCATTGTGCTTGGCTCTAAGCTTCAGATGTTTGGATCCCAGCTCAATAATGGCCATCGTCTTGATCAGGCCCCTTCATAAAGCAGGCTCCTACTTCACAGACAGGGTGGGGTCAAGGTCTCTGACACAGAGAATAAAGTAAAATTCTCCGCAGAGGAGTCACTCCATAGAACCCAGGCATTGTGTAGATTTGATACCATTTTCCCCTGTGGCACACGCCGGAAATCATCCCTCAAAGACCATTTCTTATCCGTAGCATTTGCTAAGGTATGTTATATGTGGTCTCCTTGTTCCCACATTCACTGCACTCAAATTGTTTCGGAGCTCTGTTTTCTCAACCTCATACAGTCTAAGCCTTGGGTGCTGGTTAGTAAGTCCTGACATTCCCATGCTTGTGTCACCTCAGTCTGTTTGTATCCAATTATCCATGAGGGTGGAAGTTGGAAAATTATGTTCATGTCAGTGTTCTCTAGTAATTTTCATTAAATCCCTCCTTTTTGATATATAAGTTAAACTTTCTATTCAACATCTCCAGTGACAGACAGGAAGAGACAAGAAGGAGGAGGATGAGGAGGACGAGGAAGAGGAAGGGGGGGTAGGTGGAGGGGAAGGCGAGAGAATAAGGATTGGCACATACAGATTTAAACTAAGTAGCTTAGAGCTATTATAATTCATTGGCAATTTTGATAGAAAATGCTTTCTTTGGCAATTTCCTTTGGTAGAAGCTTTATCGAGATAAAACTCACATACTACACAATTTACCCATATAAAGTGTGCAACTCACAGAGTTGGGGAATCATCCCCACAATCAATTTTAAAACATTTTCAACGCTCCAAAGCAAAACTCCATGCCCTTTCATCCTTATCCTCCAAACCCGCCATCCCCTCCAGCCCTAGGCAACCGCTAATCTAATTTTTGCCCCTATAGATTTCTGTATCTTGGAAATACGCACATTTCAAATAGAAGGAATCATACACCATGTGGTCTTTTGTGACTGGCTTCTTTCACTGATGCTGTTTTCCAGGTCAACCATGTTGTTGCATGTGTCAGTATTTTGTTCTTTTTTATTGCCAAATAATATTCTATTCTATGTATAATGCCACACTTTATTTATCCATTCTCCAGTTGATGGACATTTAAGTTGTTTCCACTTTTCAGCTACAATGAGTAGCCAAACCATGCTGGTATGAACATTCATGTGCAGGCTTTTGGGTGGACATAGGCTGTTATTTCTCTAGGAGTGGGACTGCTGGGTCACATAGTAACTCTATGTTTAACCTTCTGAGGAATGGCTGGCCAGACTGCTTTCCAAATTAACCACACCACTTTCCTTTCCCACCAGAAAGGTATGAGGGTTACAAATGCCTTTTTGACTTGAGATTTATTAGATATAAGTATCCAAAAAAACCTTAAAAATTAAATAAGTCAAAAAGAAGAAATCACAATAAAAATTTTAAAATACCTAATGCCAAATTTCAATGAAAACACTACAGTTGACCCGTGATCAACTATGGCCTTGAACTTCATGGGCACTCATATGCAGATTTTTAACAGTAGTGTGTAGTAAGTGTATTTTCTCTTCCTTATGATTTTCTTAGCAACATCTTCTTTTCTCTAGTTTATTTTATGGTAAGAACCCAGTATATAATATAGCTAACATAGAAAACATGTGTTACTTGACTATTTATGTTACCGATAAGGCTTCTGATCAACAGTAGGTTATTAGGAGTTAAGTTCGGGGGAGTCAAGGGTTATATGTCGATTTTTGACTGCATGAAGGGTCGGTACCCCCACCTCCCCACTGATCAAGGATCAACCATACTATCACAAATACTGGGAGCTGCCTGGGTGCCTCAGTAGGTTAAATGTCTGACTTGATTTCAGCTGGGGTCATGATCTCAGGGTGGTGAGATCAAGCCCCACATTGGGCTCCATGCTGGGCGTGGAGCCTGCTCAAGATTCCTTCTGTCCTTCTGTCCCTCCCCCTCCCTCTTAAAAAAAAAAGAAACCACTGGGAAGCAGCAAAACTGGGTCTTTGTTGGATATTTATAACTTTAATTCAATTACTTAATGAGGAAGGAGCAAAAATTTAAAATATCAATGAAGAAATTAGAGAACAATAGAATAACAAAAATATTTAAGGGAAGGAACCATAAAAGGGCAGCATGAACTAATGAAACATAAAGCAAACATTCAATATAAAGAATCCTTAAGCCAAAAACTGATAAAGAAAAAAGGAGAAAGTACAAATAAACTAAATTACAAATAAATTGTGCCATAACTACCATTGCAGCAAAGATTAAAATGATGAGAAAAACACTGTAATAATTTTATGTCAACAAAAATATAACTTTCCAAAAGAAAAAAGAAAGGCTGATTTTTCTTTAATAGCCATGTTTTAAAAGTGGATTATTAGTTTAAAAAAATCAGGGCATCTGGGTGGCTCAGTTGGGTAAGCATCTGCTTTCGGCTCAGGTCATGATCCCAGGGTCCTGGGATGGAGCCCTGCATCAGACTCCTTAGCAGGGAGCCTGCTCCTCCCTCTCCTGCTCCCAGTGCTTGTGAGCGCACTCTCTCTCTCTCTCTCTCTGTCAAATAAATAAATAAAATCTTAAAAAAAAAAAAAAAAAAACCTTCCCCAAAGGAAAACATAAGGCCTGAAGGGCTTTACAGGTGAATTCTAATACAATCCCTTAAAATATTAGGTAAAAGGGGGAATGCTCTCCAACACACTCGGTGAGGTTGGTATAACTTGATACTAAAATCAGACGAGAATGGTATAAAAAAAAAAGAAAAAAGAAAATTATAGGCCAGTTCATTCATTAACCAAGATGCAAACTCCAAACTAAAATTAATAACAACTGAATCCAGCAAATATATTTAAAAGCTAAACTTCAGGGCGCCTGGGTGGCTCAGTGGGTTAAAGCAGACCATGGCTCAGGTCATGATCTCAGGGTCCTGGGATCGAGCCCGCATCGGGCTCTCTGCTCAGCAGGGAGCCTGCATCTTCCTCTGCCTGCCTCTCTGCCTACTGTGATCTCTCTCTCTCTCTCTGTCAAATAAATAAATAAAATCTTAAAAAAAAAAAAAAAGCTAAACTTCATGGCCAACATAGGTTTATTTCAAAAATGTAATCAAAATCATGGCCAGGAATTTTTCATCAAAGTTGATAAAGTGATTCTATGTTAGAATGGAAGAGTAAAGGGCTAAAGACAGCCAAGACTCTCCTCAAAAACTAGTTGAAAAGACCTGTCTTATCAAATATATAATTAATAATTACAATGGTACGTCAGTACAGTGATGGATAAATCACACTAAAGAACAAAATAATAAGCCCGGAAAGACCCATGCAAGTATGAAAACCTAGTATGACAAAGGTTACATTATAGACCCCCAGAACAACTGATCGTTCATAAAGACAAAGATAAAATCAAATCCTCGCATAGAAAAACAAAAATCAGTTGCATTTACATGAAAACTTTTTCATGTAAAAGGCAAAACTCCTTTATTGTCCTCTAGAAGCCAACAGAAGGGAAGATATTTGTGATCCTGGGTTAAGGAATCTAGGCAAGATACAAAATGCACAAACTGTAACAAAAAATTTTAATAAATTCAATCATATCAAAATTAAGAACTGCTCATCAAAAGACACACTAAAGAATTTTTAACAGAATATATTATAAAAAACTTTAAATCAGGAAGGAAAAAGACAAAAATCACAATAGGATAATCAGCAATAGGTCAAAATACACATTTCAAAGAAGAAAAATAAATATATGAAATATATTCAAGAAATATATGAAAATTGCTTGTATCTCATTATTAATTAATAAAACACAAATTAAAACCACAAGATGCCATTTCATGCCTATAGAATCAGCAAAAATTTATACCCTGGGAAAGGTCCATTCTACTTTGGAAATCAAGAGCTGCAGATACTCTGCAACTCAAAATTCCGAAAGGACCTATAGTTACTCTTACACAAATGCACCAGGAATGTGTAAGGATGTACAAAATGGCACTGTTTATAATATGGAATATATAAAATGGAAACAATCCACTATCCATCTATAGGAAAATGAATAAATAAATTGCAGCCTGGCCATACAATAATATGCCATCACCAGAAAAGCAGTGATGAACTACAGCTATGTGCTTCAATGTGGATGAGTCTCTGGAATAAAACATTGGCTAAGAAAAATAATTCATGTAAGAAAGCATTCAGTATGACACCACTTATGAAATGGTCTTAACAGGCAAAGCTAAATAATATATTGCTTTGGGATACACAAGCAGGTGGCAAAACTACAAAGAAAAGCAGAGGAACAATAAAAACCACACTCAGATGGTGGACAATGCTGGGAAGAAGGCCAGGGGATCCAATGAGGGAGAGGCATGCCAAGGGCTTCGACATTATCGGTCAAGTTCTAGTTCTTAAGTTGAATGATGGGTTCCTTTTATTATCAGGCTTTACAAATTAAATTCACTTCATAAAATCCCTTTCATGGATCAAATTCAATTTTATTTTAAAAGGAATATCTGTAATGTCCCTAGAGTATCAGACTTATATCTGTTTTTATTGAAAAAAAAATTTGGATATTAACCTTTATTTTTCATTTTAAGGGTGAGTTATTCTGAATACCTCACCTAAGCATTTAACTTTAATTATACATACAAGCATACAAGTTAATTACTAGTCTACTAAATTTCTTTAAGTTGTACTGTGTCAATCCAGAACCGAAAATAATCATTTTCATTAGAGAGGCCATGATTCAAAACCCTTTTTCCCATTCCCTTTATTTCTTCAGAAGCCTTGTAAATCATAAAACCCAAAAGGTGGCTTGGAGAATGGTCAATGACTCTTGGAAAGTCTCTTCTAGGAGGTTAAATAGGATTGCTTTTTGCAGTAAACCTTAAAATGAACTAGGTATTTTTCTATCACAGGCAATGCCTTCATGGAATGACTGGGTTAAAAAATCAGGATTTGAGATGAGGGCTATATTGTTCATAGCTGGCAAGGTCCAAAGACTTCCTGATGATGGCCTTCTAAGAACACTCTTGATTCCTCTCCCCAGCGTGGGCCATCTTTAGGCCAGGAAGCTTGGAGTTGGAGGGGAAGACATGGTTAGCTTCTTCATGCTCTGCTTTATCCTCTTTCTCTGTCATTCTGACCCTTCCATGGTTGAGCCCAGAGAGAGAGAATATAGGGGAGAAAGAACTCAGCCCTATACAGTAGGTGACATTTGTAATCCATGTTATGGACTGAATTGTGTCCCCTCATAACTCATACATTGAAGTTCTAGCCCCCAAGTCCTCAAAATGTGATTATATTTGAAAGAAGGTCTTTAAAGAGGTAATTAAGTTAAAATGAGGTCAATTGGGGGTATCCCTAAATATGACTGAAATCATTATAAAAACAGGGAGATTAGGACACAGACACAGAAGTCAGACCAAGGGAAGATACAGTGAGAAGATAGCCATCTACAAGCCAAGGAGAGAAGCCTCAGAAGAAACCAACCCTGCCACCACCTTGATCTTGGTCTTCTAGCCTCCAGAGCTGTGAGAGAATGAATTTCTATTGTTTAAGTCACTCAATCCTATAAAATTAATACAACTGGTACTGAGGTTCCCTCTATATGTGGGAAATGGGTCATTAAAGCTTCTTTTCCTCACTGGGTAATTTTATAGGTTTCTGGGGATCCTCCCTTTAAGAACCTCTGGCTACTGCTCCCCGGAAACAGGCAGGACCCCTCCTCTCTCTGACCCAGCCAGTTGCTTACTACTGCCCCTACCTGCTCCTAACCTCTGGGCTTCCAGCAATCCACCCCGTAGATTTCTCTGTAGGACTCCTTTTGTCCCTCCATGTGGTCCTCTTGGGAGAGATACTTTGTAAAAGATCCCAGGCTGTCTTCCTAGCACAGGGCCCAATTCTGGAAAACACACACCTCTGCCCCACTATAGAAGCACAACTCGATCCCATCCCCTGATACCCCTGCTTGTGTCTTCTTTCCATTGCCAGCCAGCCATCTCTTGCCACAGTCTTGGCCTTTGCCCTCCATGGGTAGGACTTAGACACCAATCCTTACATTTCCCAAATTCTGGGAGCAGATGTGAAATTCTCCAGGTCACCTCCTTGAGGCTTCCTTCATTTGGCACGAGGTCACAACAAGGTATCCACTTTACTGACTCTCCCTAGGTGCTGGGTGGGAGAGGATGCCTCATTTTCCAACACGTCCTCCAAAGAAATCCTCACTCTTAACTCTTTGTACACCTCCATCTCATGCTGGTATAAACATTTTAACTATTTCCTAGGAGGTCTTATACCAGTGGTCTAGAACCTCCCTCCAGAATGTGTGGCTTGGTGCTACCTCCATTGTTCTAGGTTCTGGGGTTCTGCTGACTTTGGTGAGGAGAAGTTAACATCTAGTTCTACTTCACTTTCTTGCTGCCTACTTCCCTGGATGATATGAAGGAATCCATCACTAGAAATGACTGAGAGGCAGAGGCCACACACAGGCCAATACAGGAGTGTGGGCGGGCTGGCTTGCTACAGTTTCTCCTCTCTGCGATTTGGCTGGATGATCTATCCCCAGAGAGTGTAGCTGTTCCCTACCCCCCATGGAACAAGGTAGAAGAACCAACCCGTTTCTTGAAGAGAATAACCTAGAGAATAACCCAAGAGGCAAAGGGATGATGAAGCCTGGAAGTAGCTGATGGAAGAGGCCTGGAGCCCAGCCTTCTCAGGGGCAGGAGCTGAATCACATTCTGCCTTTGAACTCCAAGCAGCTAAGGTCAGTGCCTTCTGGGTAGCAGGTGATCACTGAACGCTCCTTAAACAGAATTCTAAGTACATGAGCCACTGAGAGCCTGACCGCCCTGGGGTTTGTAAAGGAACTAGTGAAAATAGAAGGCAACTGATGAATTTTCATGATCTTTTTGACTATTTAAAAATGCATTTTAGTATCCATGGGAAATGATTCAATGCCAGAATATTACACTTATGCCGCGTGTGTGCACCCCATGATTTTGCCGCAATCTCCCCTTCCTGGCAGGCTTTCCCACCACTTTCCTAGCACCGTTCCTCACACACACGTGGTACTTCTATCCAGACCACTTCTGCCCTGTCACACTCCATCTGTCCAGCTTCAACCCCTACATGACTCCTTGCTCATCCCCACTCCTCCAAGTTGTCGGAGATGTCCACCCGGATCTCTCCTGTGGCCCTCAGCGCTTTCTCTCTTAAGTTAGAATTATCTTCTACTGAACCGCTTGAATTACCATATACTTATGTCTTATGAACCTTTGTACCCCTCATAGGACCCATACGGACACATATGTGGAAGGACACTTAACAAGCATTGAAAGAATGTTGGTATACGTGTGTGTTTTAACAATGTACATAATTTCTTCTTCGGTGATGGGAGACACGGACAAAGAAGGTTAATTCATACCTTTGATTTGCAGGTTTGGCCACAGTTATTGAACAGTAAAACAAAGTCGTGATTTTCTTTTATGGGCTTTTTTTTTTTTTCCAGAAAGTAAAAATATGCAGAGAAATGCTTATAAACATTTTTGTAAATCTGCTATTCCCCCATTAGCAAATCATATCTTATATAGAGTCTACAATAATGAGTAAGATAAATTTGATTATCTTATGGAAACACTTCTCTTGTGAGCCCGGCCTTTATTATGACAGGTGTTTGGTTTTGTTTTTAATTTGTTTTCACTTTTGTATGGTAATCAGATGAAACGTCTGAAGACCTATATAGCTACTTGCTTATTCTTGCAAAGTCTCAGAAAGCACACTTTTTATCAAATTGATGTCCCTACGTATTCAAATCTTGTTACCTTTTTTAAGTTCTGTTTTCTTATGGAGATTGTTTTCAGACACACACCTTCAAATGAAACGGGATTAAGAAACAAGAACTTTGACTTGTGTGTTTATAAAATGAAAAAATAGGGAAGGAATACATCCAGGGTTTTAGACACACACCAATAACCACCCAGTTAAATGTTATAATCCTAAACTTGCATTCATATCCTATTTTCTGGTTAGCCAAGCACTGTCACATGCAATGGCACACGTTGTTGGCTATCCAACAGTTATCCACTCCCCACATTTTCCTTGCTTACAGAATACCAATAAAATGGTAGGCAGTCAGGCAATGGTGGGCAGGCTGGGCCCTTCTGACTTATGAGGGGTAAGTTTTAACTGTTCCAATCTCCCCTTCCTGCCAGCTTTCGTGATTGGGCCATTGCGTTCCATGGCCACTGCCTTCCACTTTGCAGTGACTGGCCTAGGCACAGGGACATGAAACAATTCTAGCCATAGAGATATAAGGGGACGTCTTCTAAGGGACTTCTAAGAAACTCTTCTCCTTCTTACAGAAAGGACACAAATATGGAGTGCCAATCCCCTTTTCTTGACAGCGGATATTGAAGTTGAGAACCTGGATGCCTGAAAGTGTGGCAGCCATCCAGGGCCAGTGAGGGATGCTGCCAAAGCTGTGAATAGCAGAATAGAAAGATGGGAAGAACCTGAATTCTTGACGATTTTTCTTTTTTGAGCCACTAAATTAACTACCCTGGAACTTCTTGACTTCCAGTTATGTGAAAAAACAGTACATGTTCCTATTTTTAAGCCAATTTTAGTTAAGATTTCTGTTACTCGCTGCCAAAAGTATCTACATATTGGATCTCATTAAATTCTCACAACAATGGTGCGAAGCAGGCATTTTACAAATGAAGCAAATAAAATAGCAAAAAATTGCAATGGCTATGCCAAGGTCACATGTCTATAAACGGCAAAACTGGATCTGAAACCAGGTCTGATTCCAAATTTGGTGTTTCTTCCATGAAACCTGATGACACACACAAAAAAGCCTACAGCAAGAAAACACACTGTCAAATCATTCTGACATCCTTAGCAAGTAAGTCTAAGGCAACCGTGCCATCATGGAAATGGACTAGCCACTGAGTATAAACACTAGTTCTGTCAGAGACTCTGGTATTATGGCTGAATCACTTAACATTTCTCAATTAGGAGACTCTTATTCTTCCACTGTAATTTAAAACAACTGATTTAAAGACAAATCTGATTAAGTGCCAACCAATTGCCTACAACTGTTTGGCACTGTGGGAGATGCACAATAAGCCAGATACTAGCTTGTTCTTAAGGCATCTGTGCACCTGAGAATCTGAGTCATAGATACTTGAAATAGCTGGAGAAACACACTAATTTTTAGTGTATTAGCCTATCTATAGCCCATATGTTAGCCTATATGATGCCAATGATGGCATGATAGATACCAAACATAGCCACGAAACTCACAAGTAGCACAGATCCCACTTTTAGGTGTCCAACGTCACACTTCTCTCATGATGCCCATGGGTTAGGTTCAACCATATGAAATTGCTAATATCCAACCATCTTCTACTACATAAATGGCAATTTTGTGCATTTCAACCTTGCTAGGCCCAGTGATATAGCAGAAAATAAAAAGCTTTCCATGCAGTAGGGAGAAGAGGAACATAAACTAGCAATAACAATACAATGGACCAGTGCTCTGGAGGAGTACGGGTGGAGGGTGAGTTAGGAGGACATGGGGAAGACACTGAACCTAAATTTGTGGGATCAGGGAAGACTGCCCTAAACAGGAAATGCACAAACTGAGTTCTCAGTGGAAATTAGCCTTGATAGAACTGATTTCTTAAAGCTCTAAGAACGTGTATTTCCAAATGAATGTTCATGCTCCTCCCCCACCCCAGCCCCACTCTCCCGCCCCCGGCCATTTTCACCCATCACGCATATGTCTGGAGAGCCAGCTATTTTATTTTAATTAATTTTTTTAACAGGGTTATGTTGAGTAGTTACACAGAAAACATGTAATGCATGCTTTAATAATCACCCCATCCGTCAAGGTGAGAATTAGTATCCCCACTTTCACTAATGAAGACACAAAGGCTCAAACAGATACCCAAGATTATGTAGCCATTTAGCAGCACAGCCTGGAAAAAATCATGGTAGGAAATAAGAAGAAGACAACAGCATGATCCCCGTATAATCAATGACCTAAATATCCTTTAAAAAAAAAGAAAACACCTAAGACAAAAAAATTTTTTAATTCTATTTGAAGGCAAAAAATTATTCTGGGGGGTGCTGGGGTGGCTCAGTCAGTTAAGCACCTGAGTTCAGCTCAGGTCTCTGGGTCTGGGAATGGAGCCCTAGGTGGGGCTCTGCACTCAGTGGGGAGTCTGCTTCTCCCACTCCCTCTGCCTCTGCCCCTCCACCCCCCATCTGTGTGTGCTCTCTCTCTCAGATAAATAAAATCTTTAAAGAAGAAAAACAATTTGGCATTACCTTGTAAAGTGAACATTCATTAAAAGACAAAAAAATCTAGTCCGGTCACTCACCCAAGACTAGTATAATTGCCCTGACTACCACCCAAATGGCACCCATGAGACTTAGAGCTCCAATAAACTTCAGAGGACCAAGCAGGAAGTCAAATTAGTCAGAAGGAGGGCTCGAGATGCTTAGGTCCTTTGACATCAACTCAGAAAGACCATCTGAAATGTCTAAAGTTCCATTAAGAGTTCCATTCACAAAGGATAACCACTTTAGCCCTTTCTTCCAGGAGTTAAGATGAAATTGCAGGAAGGTGGAGCTGAAAATGACTTAAATTCTGAGGTTCTGCAGGCTCTTTGGCATAAATCTATGTCCTCGTCTTGGGAAGGCCATCTTAACAGCATCTCTTAGCTTTCCTGGCAGCTAGTGTGGCCCTGTGACCGAGTCCTACCAAGAATATGAGCGACACACACCATTTCTGAGCCCCGGTCTTCAAGCAGCAGGGTCGCCCGGGCCACGCTCTGGCTGCCCATCTCACAGACCAGAGGTCGATGACAACAGGGACCTAGGATGTAGCAGAGCCACAAAATGGAAGCTGCCTGGTTCTCCGAATCACGACGTGAGAATAGCGGCCCCCTGACCAGGAATGCCCGCTTGCGGTTGTTGCATGAACAAAAAGTACATCTGTATTGTGTTGGAGCCGCTGGACATTTTTGGGGTCTATCTGTCACAGAGGGAGTCCAATCCCATAGACAGTGGCAGAACCAGGTCAAGAAGCAGGTACGTAGCCTCTTGTGGCATAAAGAGATTTATGGAAGAGATGGCTCCGACAGAGCCCCAAAGGAACTCCGCCGCCCATCTTGTGACAGGGACCAAGGGGCGACCCTCTGCTGTACCTGGCTCTGAGCGCCAGCCGCCCTCAGCTCGGGGGCATGACCGCACAGCATCTGTGGAGGACAGAGCTAAAGAATAAGCAAATGAATGACTCAACTGACCGTAAAGTCTTTAACAGGACAATGAACATCGGGATTACAAGAGATACTCAAAATACTGGGTAAAATAAGAGGAGGAAATGAAAAATGTTTTCAGAACTTCCCCCTGGCATAATATGCATTGCGCTTTGATACGGGGTTTTATTGCCCGTCTAAACAGTTCTTAATGCAAACAAAATTTATGTCCCCAAGTAGCCAAAAAAAACCCTATAAGATGACCATTTATTTATAGCAAGGATGGCTCTAAGCATAAAGTTCTGTTACATTTTTTTAAGTTTTCCAAGTGATGATTGTTTTTAGATATACACCTTCAAGTGAAACAGGACTAAAGAATAAAAATGTGGACTTTTGTCAAGAAATGATGAAATTGCGGTGCCTGGGTGGCTCAGTGGGTTAAAGCCTCTGCCTTCGGCTCGGGTCATGATCTCAGGGCCCTGGGATCGAGCCCCGCATCAGGCTCTCTGCTCAGCAGGGAACCTGCTTCCCCCTCTCTCTCTGCCTGCCTCTCTGCCTACTTGTGATCTATCTCTCTCTGTCAAATAAATAAATAAAATCTTTAAAAAAAAAAAAAAAAGAAATGATGAAATGAAAACTGTAGGGAAGGTACATGTCTGGGGCTTTTTTTTTTTTTTTTTGTAAGATTTTATTTTTAAGTAATCTCTACACCCAACGTGGGGCTTGAACTTACAACCCTGAGATCAAGAGTCTCATGCTTCACCAGCTGAGCCTGCCAGGCGCCCTTCTGGGGCTTTAGATACAATTATAAGTATATGAATGGTACTGAGTTACTTGAGGCTCTTTGACTTCCAGAAATTTCCAAATTGGAGATGTGCCCCAAATATTAGTAAATCCAATCGTTTAAACTTCGTGAAAGAGAAAGACAAGCATATTACATTGGAGGGCAACCCTCTAGGGTCCCCTCCCTCTTTGGGAACTTTGTACTATCACTGTACTATCGCTCAATAAACTTTGCTTTGCAAAAAAAAAGAATATTACATTGGAATCAGACCCAGTGAACTGTAATTTTTAAATAAGGTAAGAAACCTTAAAGTAGTATCTATAGAATAATAGGACTAGATGGGATTTTAGAAAGCTTTCTCCTCGATATCCTAATTAAACGTGAAGAGGTTTAGGTACAGAGAAGTTGAGTCACTTTCCCAAGGTAACACAGCTTTTTGGTGGGGAGAAAAAAAAAAAAAGAAAAAGGTAGAATAACTCCAGAACTGCTGACTACCAGACCTGCGTTCTTTGGCTCTGATAGTATAAAAGGAAGATCACACTTAAACTTCAGAAAAATACTTGAACTATACTTCCAATTAGTTAAACTATACTAAGGGGAAAAGAGGTGCGACCTAAAATTAGAACCATCTTAAGTTGGCCAGGATACATTTTGTAAGAATAATCTCATTGAGCTTAAGGAAATTATTAAAGACATTTTTAAAACATTGCCCTTATTCCTTCCACTATCCCCTACCACCGTTATTATAAAAATCTAGGTCTCAAGCAATGAGGTATATAGTTTCTTATTTAGAAAAGCTAACAGATTATTTTTAATCATCATAACGGTTATATACTTTCAATTACACAGAGAAAAACACCGAATCCCTTTGAATTTCACCTTTCTTAACCCTGAAGGATATTTCTTCCAGATTTCACCAGCTGATACAATTCAGATGGAAAAAAAAGATCCTTTCTTTATTACTTAAAGGGAGCTGTAAATCAACTGTAGACCTCCGGGGGGCGGGGACAAAGAGAAATAGGGAGGACTCATGTGCTTATTAGGTTTCCATAAAAAAAATTAAGAATAGCAAGCTGATCTGAATCTGCCCACAACTGAAGCCTTGTAACAGTTGCTGCTGAAACATTAAAGACTTCTTACAGACAAACTGCAATCAACCTAACTTTCTGTAGTCTCGCATACGTACGTGCTGCTCCCATTGATGAGATGTTATTAATAAGGAAGAGATGGCTACAAATTAAAGCAAGCCCTCCCTAATCACATTAATCCAGAGCAAGTCAAAGGCTTCAATTTTCGAAATAATTTTGGGCTTAATGCCTTGGAGATGGGCAGACTGTTCCATTGAGGCAGCAGCTGGTCCAATTTAAGCTGCATTGTGAGGCCGGAATTGTCAGGTCCTTACAGAAACAAGGAAGCCTGACAGTTTTCAGGATGCAACCAAAACTGCTGAGACAAAGGAAATTGCAAGAAATTGAAAGGGCTCTGTAACAATTACAAGGCGGCCCACTGTTGGGGGATTGTATGTGATTAACCAGCTCTCACTGTCAGGATGGGGTGGCGTGCGCTCTTGCAACCGGGCCCCCAGACGTGGAGCCCCACACAGCTGCTGCAGGGAGCACAGTCACAGAGCCACCACGTCGGGTTACTGATGAGAAAAAGGCCTGCCCATGCAGAAACAGAGTAAGCATGACTGGGGAGGCCAGCTTACGCACGTTGCATGTCCCCTCGGTAGATACCCCCCTCCCCTCCCCGGGACAGGGGGCCCAGACAGGCAACAAGAAGGAAACAAAGGATGCCAAAGCATTTGAGGGACAGAAGGGACTCAACCCTGGGTACCAGAGAACAGGTTTTCAGCAGGAGGATTTTGACTTTCCTGAGCAATTATCTTAATGATTTTCTGTGCAACAAAACTAAAAAGTAGGTCAAAAAAAAAAAAAAAAAACGCAGTTCTGGGCTGTGAATCAGGAGATCTGATTTCCAATCCCAGATGTGCAACTCTGTCTGTGTGATGCTAGGCAGTTCCCTTTTTTCTCTGGGCCCTGCTTTCTTCATGATTCAAACCAAGGTTCCAGCTTTATGTTCCACAGCTCTATAAATGACAGAAGTGACCCCCTCCATATTTCCCGTAGCATCCCCTTGCACTTACAGATTTTTCTAACACACTGAGGGACGCCACCACACAGTGGCCGAGTGCTCACCATTATCCGTACGTATTCCAACAATGGAGAGGCCCACCAAGGAAATGCTTTGCATGGTCTCATTTGTTTTAGCCGTCCAATTCTTTAAAATTCCCACGTGTCAGAAAAGAAAACACGTTCAGTTTCAAATAGTAAAATCATCCTGTTCACGCTCTCAGACAAGGCCTGAACTAAGGAAATAAGCCGTGAGAGACATAATAGACCTAGATCCTAGGCCCGGCTCTTCTGCTGAGACAACTGTAGGCTACCTTTCTGAAACTTGTCGGTGGAATTACCTTAGAGTCCCTTAGTTTACCGTACAGTATGTTGTTTTCTCATTTTTAGTGCTTTGGTCGTGTGGGGTTTTATCCAGTCTCTTTGCTGATATCACTCCTGTCTCTCTGGCATAGTACAAGGAATTTTTAGGAAAAAAGACATCTGAGGGGTATCTGGCTGGCTCAGTTGGTAGAGCATGTGATTCTCAATCTCGGAGTCATGAGTTCAAGCCCCACATTGAGCCTAGACCTTACTTAAAAAAGGGAAGACTTAAGAAAAGAAAAATGACAGCTGGAATAGAAAAGACAGCAAATAAAACCTGTCTAATATTTAAGCCGAATAAAAATAATGCCTTTGTATGTAATGTCGATGAATTCCGTAACAGTCCTAGGAAGTCAATGAACACTGGTCCAAATAATATTAGCTTCGAGTGAAATAACTTCATTGACCTTTAAGACAACCCAAAAGAGGATTGATGAGAGTGCAGAAGGATGGATAATGCAGAGATAGACACAATGGGGAGACTGATGGATAGATACACAGGCTCACCTCACTTTAGGTAACAGAGGTATTTCTGAAAGGTCCGTAGCTTCTCCACATTGGAATGGGCCTTGGAGATCATCTGTCCCAACCTCCTACCCTAGCTGTTCTCCCAAACTTGATGGAGAGTCACCCTGGCCTTAGTGTCAGGATAATCACGACATGTGGTGATAAGTGTCCAAATTCCTCAGGGAATATGCCAAAACCACGTCCCATAGTCTTGTTCCCTCTGAACAACACACAATAATGATTTCCTCCCTCATGTGGCAGTTCTTCGAATATCTGAAAACAGCTAACATGCTCCCCATTTCCCACCACACATACTCAAGCCTTTGACTTAGTGTTTGGAATTTAACCACAGTAGTAAGTTAGAAGGCTTCTGAATTTAAGAGAAGTGTAGTTTATGAAGTCATTGCCTCTTAGCTCCAAATCCACCCTTCCTTCCTGCCCTGTGATGATGGAGGTAGGCTTTGTCAATACTCTTTACCAGATGCCACGATGTGAAGCCTTGTCACTAGAGGGTGCCAGAGGGACGCTAGAGAAGAAAAGGGTAGTTCTCTGCCAGATTCCCCTGTGCTTCCCTCATCAGGCTCCTTCAGGGCAGGACTCTCCAGACTTCCCCTCCTGTACAACGGTTTCCTCTTACGAGGTTCGTGCAGGCCCATTAGGATAACTGCCCTCTCATCTACAAATAGGATGCTGCTAAATACAATTGTTGGCTCTGGTTCATACTGTCAGCCCCCAATTCTCTTTACTGGGTTGTGCTTAAGGTAATTTGAATCATTTTGTTATCTGCAAATGAACCCTAATATATAGAATACATTATCTACTTCAGTTGATCATAATAATAATTATAATGTTTTTTATTGATTGGTTGAAAAATTGTGCTAATGTTATATAGGAAGAATGAGATGAGATGGTGGTTAAGTGGGAAGGTGATACAAGAAAGTTTCCATCTATTACTAGTGATTATAATAATTACTATTGTTATTATTATTATAGTTAAAGCTTACAGAATTCTTACTATACACCAGCACGTTACATATAGTGACTCATTTAATCCTTAGAAGAGTGTTGGCGATTACAGTAATATTATTTTCCCCCTTTTACAAAACTTTAAATTGAGGTACAGCAAAGTTAAATAATTTGTCCAAAGTTGTACAACTACTAGGGAGTGGAATTAATGTCTAAAATGGGCAAACTAACAAACAGCAGTGTAAATGCTTTATTTTAAGACATGAAGGTCACTAGTACAGACTTCTGGCAGTAGGATTTAGGGTAGAGTAGAATAAGGAAGAAGAATATTGCTTTTATTTGAAATGGTAATTGATTTTTAACCTTGTGCATATAAAAAATCTTATAAAATAATTAATTCACAATAGTTTAGACTAAAACAAAATTCAAATAGATTCTATTGAGTGAACACCTGATCACCTTTAACCTCAAATCTGTATATGAATTGTAGTTATTTTAAGAATGATCTTGATGACTTTATTTTGCTTTTATTTGAACTACTTTTGAATAGACAGACCATCACCCTTCAGGGTGATTTATATCAATCCCATCCTCCTCATCCAAACCCCATCCAAACTCATCCTCCTACAAGAGTCATATTTAAATTAAGAGCATTAAAATTTGATACTTTCTAACCTGTGGAGTTTCTCCTAAATCTGTTGCGTTTGTGATCATTCATCCATTCATTCACTCAACACTCACTTGACATCTGTTCTATGCCAGGCCCTCGTCTAGTCTCTAGTGATTGGAAGATAAGTCAGACACAAACTCCACATAAAGGAATGTAATAGCCTAGAATAAGATACCGACATGCCAATCTATACAGTATAGACGTTTGGAGGCTTTACTATAGAATCTGTGTTTGAGGGGCGCCTGGGTGGCTCAGTGGGTTAAGCCTCTGCCTTCGGCTCAGGTCATGATCTCAGGGTCCTGGGATCGAGCCCCACATCAGGCTCTCTGCTCAGCAGGGAGCCTGCTTCCTCCTCTCTCTCTGCCTACTTGTGATCTCTCTCTCTCTGTCAAATAAATAAATAAAATCTTGAAAAAAAAATCTGTATTTGAGCTAGATCTTAAAGCATGCATAAGTGTGACAGTTAGTTGTGTATATCAGCTTGAATGGGCCACCGGGAGCCCCGACATTTGGTCAAACCTGATTCTGGCTGTACCTTTACAGATCTGGCTGTATATGGTGTCTTTAAATGACAGCAACATTTGAATCAGTAGACCAAGTCAAGTACACTGCTCTCTCTAATTTGGGTGGGCCTCGTCTAGTCAGTTGAAGACCTGAGCAGTACAAAAAGCCTGAGTAGGAGGGAATTCCTCCTGTCTGACTACCTTGGAGCTGGGACATCCTGTCTGACATCCCAAACTGAAACATCAACTCTTCCTGGGTCTCGAGCCTGCAAGCTTTCAAACTGGTAATCACACCATTAGGTTCCCTGGGTCTCCAGTTTGCCCACTGCAGATCTTGGGACTTGTCAGCCTCTGTAATCCTGTGAGCCAATTCCTTATAATAAATTTCTAGATCAATCGATCGATAGATAGATGGATAGATAGATAGCCCACCATCCTATTGGTTCTGTTTTTCTGGGAAATCCTGATAAGTGAAATAAACTTTGGTGAAGTACAAAGTGAAGAAAACCATTTCAGATAAAGGAAACAAGCTTTCGTCAAATTTTGGAGACATGAAAGACTCAGCACGCTTGGCTAGGGAGTAGAAGAAACTGAGGAAAGAAAAAGGTTAAACTGTGAGGATTTAGAGAAGAATACTCATGGAAATTAAATAAATCAGTTAATGGAACTCCATGGTAAACCATTTTATAAAAGAAACAATCCCCTTTGTAATGCTAATAGATAGTTGATAAATCTGAATTTTTTAATAGAGATAAAACCATTTTTAATTGAATTTATGGGCAGGTGTTTCCTGCATGTAAAGTGCACAGTAATCTATTCCTAAAATTATGTGTCTATTTACTCATATTTTATACTCTGCATAATTCCTAGGAAGATGGTTATAAAGAATTTTTATTATGGAAGTTTTCAAACATACACAAAAGCAAAAATAATAGTAAAATAAACCTCACTTATCCATCTATCCTCCAGATGCAAAAATTGCCAACATTTGAGCATGTTGAACTTACCTCACCAACCCCTTTTCTCTTTCTTCCTTCCTTTTTCTTTCATTTTGTAGTATGTTAAAGCAAATTTCTCACATTGTTTCACACCTAAATACTTTCATATATAATTACTAAAAAAATTAGGAAATTTTTGTTCATAGCTCATTATCCAATCCAACAAAATTAATGGTCACTTCTTAGCATCATCTAATTCTCAGTCCATATTCAAATTTCCATGACTATTGCCCCCCAACAATGTCCTTTTTGAGTTGTTTTTTTTTTCAAATAAATTCCCATCCATGGTCCACACAACCTATTTGTTATGTCTCTTAAATATTATGTAATTTACAATGCTTTTTTAACTTACTGACATATTGAAGAAACCAGGTCAGTTGTCCTTAGCATAGCCTACATTCTATTCCTCATTGCTTCCTAATGGTATGTGCATCATGTAAGGGGTTTCTTTATCCCCCTTATTTCATGTTAACTAGATATTAGATCTAAGGTTTGGGCTTTATTTAGGTACAACTATTTTAGCAAGAATTCTTCATACACGGGGCTGTGTATTCTGTCTTGCATCAAAGCAGAAGATGTGTGTGGCTGTTCCACTTTCAGTGATGCTAGGACTAATCAGTGGATTCAGGTTGTGAGAGGCAGCTAACCTGCTCCCAGAAATGTTTATCCTAATGGTTTTAGCAGGGTGAACATCGCCAAAAGAAACTATTTCATTAGAGGTTACGAAATGGTGATTTTGCTAGTTCTCCAATTACTTTTACATTAATGCCTAGAATTCTTCTATAGAGATGACTTTCAGTCATAAACTGGGGGAATTAAAAATATGTAAAATAGGAGTCACTATGATTGACATGCAATAAATTGCACATACTTAAAATGTACACGAGAGGTTTTAACATATGTATCCACTCTTAAAGCCATCACCACAATCTAGATAAGGAACATATCCCCATTCCTCACAGGTGTTTCCCCATTCACCTTTATAATTCTTCCTTCCCATTCCTCACTGGCCATATTCCCATGCAAACATTTCTGTTACTGTAGATTAGTTTGTATTTCCAGTGTTTTACATACGTTGAATCACACAATATGTACTATTTTTTGTCTGATTTCTTTCACTCTGCATAATTGTTTTGAGATTCTCCCATGTTATAAGGTGTATTGGTTGTTTATTCCTTTTTTTGCTCAGTAATATTCCACTGAATGGAGATACCAAAATGTGTTTACACGTTCACCTATTATGGACATTTGAGGTATTTCTCATTTGGGGCTGATATGAATAAAGCTTCTATAAACTTTTCTGTATAGGTTTTCGTACAAATAAAGTTTTCATTTCTCTTGGGTGAATACCCAGGAGTGAGATTGCTGGTTCATATGGTAAACGTATATTAAACTTTATGATAAACTTCCAAATGGTTTTCCGAAGTGGGGTTGTGCCATTTTGCATTCCCCCCAGCAGTATATGAGAGTTCCAGTTGCTCTGCGACCTCACTAATAGTTGCTATTATCAGTATTTTTAATTTAATCCTTCTAATAAGTATAGTGGCTCAGTGTGGTTTCAGTTTGTATTTCCCTGATGACTAATAATGTTGAGAATCTTTAAATGTTTTTATATGCCATCTGTATGTCTTCTTTGGTAACATGCCTACTCAATTCTTTTGCCTGCTTTTTTTTTTTAAGTTGTTTGTTTCCTTAGTATTGAGTTTTGAGAATTTTTTATACAAAAACTTTTATTCTTCTATGGAATATAAAAAAGAGAGAGAGCTCATAAATGAGCTTAAAGCTATTTCGTGCCAGAACAAAAATGTGCACCAGGCAGTTAGGGGTTTGAAATAAAATAAAGCCCTCTTCCAGGGATGAAAGGAGATCTGTGCCAACTCAATGTTTCTGTAGTGGTGAAGCCAAGTGGTGGGGAAAGACGCCTGGCTTCCATTATGTTTGGATGCCCTTCTCCTGCTGCACAGATTCCCACACTTCGATACCTTCAGCCTGGCTTAACCATTTTCTCCTTGTGAAGATAAAACCCAAAGACCATGAAATCAACCTTTCCTAAATTCTTCGTAGAGTTAGAGTTATACAATACAACTCTTCATAGAGTTATACAAATGAGCTAATGATATACCTTGTGTCGATACTCTATCTAAGTGCTCATAAAATCAGAGAATTTCAGATACGCCCACCCATACGACAGTGGATTCCCCTGGACAGCGTCCCTCACAAGCATTTGGAACTCAAGTTGGGTCACATGGTTTTAGTGACCTTATGCTAGTCACTGGTGACCATCCCCTCCCTCCTCTGGTAGTCCATATGAAAATCTTTTGTGTGCCTGGCAGCTTTACTCTGCAAAATTCTCTTTCTTACTCTTTATAATTAAACCTAGATTAAAAATTCTGTCACATGAATAAGGCAGCTAGCAGATTACACATTATTTCTTCTATGGATTTCCTTCCCCCAAAAAAGCCATACACATAATTTCTATGGAAATTATAGAAACAGAAATGTAGTATTTCGAATCTAAACAAATAGAAATGTAGTATTTTGAATCTACGTATCTACGTATCTTTTGTATCTATGAAACGGTATCATGTTGCCTTTTATATAGAATTTTGCAGCTGGGTGCATTACCCTGAAACACAGATAGCTATTGATAGGCAGACCTTTATTTTATTACTTATAAGAGAATCTGGTATATAAGTGAGATGTCCACAAATAGATACATCACAAAACTAATTTCTCCAATAATATTGCACTAAGGAAATACCAAACCTCCAATATGAAACTTGAATGAGTTTTTTTCAGTTCACACAAAAATATTTTACTTTTATAGCAATGAAAAAAATTTTCTCCTTCACTGTTCAAGTAATACTATGTACATCGGCATTGTCTTCTTTGACACTCATAACAAACCCCTGAGGTGGCTAAGAGGCTCATTTTCCCATGATCACAGAGAGAACAAGAGGGAGCCACAGGGCTGATAGCCACGTTTTTTTGCCTCTAAATCCCATGCTTTTGTCACTCTGCCTCCTGGTTCTCCCTAGGTAACACTTCACTGTTGTCCACGTAAGTCTATACCTGACGCATCCAGAAAACCCAAAGAATTAACAGTGTTGTCCCAGCCTCACAAAAGTGATCCTATAATCATTGGTAACTTTCTTTTTCATAAATGGGTAGATGTCATGACATGTTTCTGATTCTGCTCTAAGTTCTGTTCCTTTAAGAAAAGAAATTCCTTTAAGCCTTTATTTTCCCACTGAAAAGTAGTTGACAAAGGGATATCTTACAATGAAACCATTTAAATGATTCAGAAAAACTGAGAATGGCTCACTCTGTGGTATCATTTCTTTGAGTACAATTGTTTGAGCACAATTGTTTGGATGAATTCTACTCTTCCCCATTATCTGAACACAACGTGTGGCAGCGAATTGCATTTTGTGGTAACAATGCATCTACATTGGCTAGGACTCTATTTTCAACGGCCAATAAAGGCGCAGGAGAAGCATTCAAACCTGGAGACAAATGACTGTGTGAGGAAACGCAGGGAGCACCTGCAAAAGGGTTTGTGGGGTACGCCTTATCTATTTGGAGCAATTGTGCTCAAATCTGCATCTTTCCCAGAAAAAAACTAAAAATAAGGGTCCCGAGAGGTGGAGAAAAGATTACTACTATAAAGTTCGGTGACAACAGCAAGAAGTTAAATTGTATCTGAATTTCAGGAGGTTAACAGGAAATCGTTCTCTTAGATAGGTTAGCTCAGCTACGTATATGGAGATCCGTTTCATGGCTTAGTGTGGCCTATTGAGACAATCAGTCCTGCTCAAAAGGAGTACTGGGTCACAGAGCCACACTAAAAATCCCATGATGGTGTAAAAGAAGAACTCAAGGCCTTAACATTTTTGGAGTCGGGGTTATTTTTTTTTTTTTTTTAATTCCTTACGGTGTAAAACTTGTCTGCATATACTTAATCTTACTCAACAGCAATTTACAGAGATCTTACTAGAGGCCAGACACTGTCCTCCATGATAAGGACAGAGTAGTGAATAAGGCAGTTACTAAGGGGGATATTAAACAAATAATTTGTCAGAAAAGAGAAGGTTGGTGCTTTGAGAATGCACAATGGGGGGTGCCTAACCTAATCCAGGGAGTAGACGGGGAGGTGCCATAGAAATCAACGACTTAAAGATGAGTAACGACCAGAATAAAGGAATAATGTCTCTCCTAATCTCTTCTACTCTTTTAGAAGTCATTTTCAGCAACATACTTTCCACCCAAATGCCTTGAGTGCCAATAAAAGCTATTTTGTTAGATAAGGAAAGGAGTGTTCCCATTCTGTTTTAACAACGAAGAAATGAATTGCTTGTTGTAGTTACAACGGTGTGCGACAAATACTCATATACGCGTCTATCCCCTCCATTAGGCTATGGATTCCTTTAACGCAAGGGATGTCCTTCTCCTCTTTATATGTATTCATTTCGTTGTTTATTCATCCAACATTGATTAAATGGCACTAAGATTATAAAGATAAACTTAAGGTCGTGGCTCTGAAGAAACCCTGCCCCAGACAAGGAGGAAGATGATCACCGTGCAGTAGATGCACTGAGGGAATGAGGAGGAGGAGAAAGAGCTCACCTGGCCTCCAGGTCTGGGATAGGGTCAGGAAAGATCCCCGGAGGAGGTGCGGCCGATTCTCATGGTGCCTTCTGAAAGAATGCATACAAGCATTTTTTCTCTGTATGAAAAGATGAAAGAATGCGTGGCCCCCAGCCATTAACAGTAACACCGTAGAAGTATAGAGCATATTTTCCTAGCGTGCCGATAAGTGAACTAAAAAGATCTTCTCATTTGGCAGATAAAGAAATTGGTGTTGGGGGACGCCTGGGTGGCTCAGTTGGTTAAGCAGCTGCCTTCGGCTCAGGTCATGAGCCCGGGGTCCTGGAATCGAGTCCCGCATTGGGCTCCTTGCTCGGCGGGGAGCCTGTTTCTCCCTCTGCCTGCCTCTCTGCCTGTTTGTGCTCTCTCTCTCTGACAAATAAATAAATAAATAAAATATTTAATTAAAAAAAAAAAAAAGAAAGAAATTGGTGTTGGGAGAGGCTACATGGCTTACTCCTGGTTCCCCCTGGGATGTGAGGTCAGGACACAAACACATTTGCTGACCCCCCTCCCAGTGCCCCTTTCTATGCCTCTCTATTGCTTTTCGGAAAGCGAGCACACCCCTAGGGCCAGAGTGCAGTGGAAGACGGAATACTGGAGACCATAAAGAATTCTCAGGGATGAAATGACTAGCTCCAAGACCAACTAACTGTGTCATGGAACCTGAGTCACACATTATACCGTGTGGTCAAGGAGATAGTGCTAAGAACTCCTCCCCCTCTCATGATTACAAAGACAAGCACAGACAAAACCCCAGATACCCCCACAAGGCCCTATTCATTCTCTGCAAATCAACTCCTTCTCTGTCCCTGAGCTGCTCTCTTTAGCCACTGCAGGCTCCCCTCCCACTGGGTCTTCACAATAACAACCGAAACAAACTTCTCTTTTGGCTGTTCCTATGAATGGCACAGAGAGCGCCCCACATTGTTTGGGACATAATTACATGATTAAGCACTGCGTCCTCTCCAGGAATTCTAAAGTGCCATAATTACCACAACAGGAGGGGGTCGGGGTAAACAATGTGCAATCATTGCTGTTGACAAGGTTTTGAACTTCAGTCCAGAACTATGTTGGTCCCCATTAAAAGGGAAGAGGCACACTTCTTACTACAACTATGTTCATATCAAGACATATAACAAACTATAATCAAGAACATAATCAAGAATATAACAAAACACTGATTGCCCTTAATGACCTTATTATTCTTTCATTAAATGTATTATGAAAACTGGGCAATGTATTTTAGTGGGGTGTTTTTTGTTTTGTTTTTTTTGAGTGATGTACATATTTAATGTATGGCTGACCTTTGCATTTAAACATGACAGTACTGGTAGAAGACTCCTACAACCATACGTGGATAAAGAATCCACATGCCTTTTACTATATTATACATACGTCACGAGACCATGGGGTTCTTGCACCATAAACAAAAATTAATTCAGAAGTGCTGATAGACCTATGAACAAATATACAGGATAAACTATACAACTTCTAGGAAAAAAAAATGGAGAAAATCTTTGTGCATGTGAGTTAGGCAAAGATCTCTTAGATATGACCCTCTATCTTTTATGATCCATAAAAGAATAAATTGAAAGAATGACTTTCATCAAAATTTAAATTTCTACTCTTCAAAAGATACTGCTAAAAGAATGCAAAGATAAGCCACAGAGTGGGAAAAATTCTTGCAAAGCAGACATCTGCTAAAGGATTTTTAATCATAACATATGAAGAACTCTCGAAACTCTAAAATAAGAAAACAACCTCATATAAGTGTACAAAAGATTTGAACAGACATTTTTACAAAAGAAAATATACAGATGGCAAATAAGCACATAAAAAATATTCAATACCATTTAGTCGTTAAGGAAATACGAGTGAAAATCACCAAAGGGTACCATTATACATTAGAATGGCGAAAACTAAAGACGGACCATACCAAGTGTTGGTGAGGATGTATAGAGCGACTGGCGCTCCCATATCCTGCTGGATGAATGTAAATGGCACATCCACTGTGGAAAATAGCTTGGCACTTTCTGAAAAAGTTAAACATACACCTACCACATGACTCAGTCATTCCATTTCTAGGTGTTTATCTAAAATAAATGAAGATATATAGTCACACAAAGACTTGTACATGAATGTCTGTGGTGGTGTTATTTATAATTACCAATAATGAAAACCATCCAAATGCTCACCAACAGGTAAATGAATGAGGTATCTACACAATGGAATGCAATTCAACAATAAAAAGGAATGGACTATCGATAAATCCAAGAACACTGAGGACTCAAAACAATTAAGTTGAATGAAAGAAGCCAGATATGACAGCACATACTGTATGATACCATATAAAATTCTACAAAATGTAAATTTTCTATAGTGACAAAAGGTAGAACAGACGTTGTCTGGGCACAGGGGGTTGGGGAAACCAGAGGCAGGGGTGGCTGGGGTGAGGGGGGATGAGGAGAGCAGGAGAAGAGATTACAAAGGTGCATCAGAAAACCTTGGGGGTGATGGATAGGTTCACTATAATGATTGTGGAGATAGTTTTACAGTGTCTACCTATGTAAAATTTAACAAATTATATACTTCAAAAATGTGTATTTTACTACATGTTGGTTATACCTCAATAGAGCTGTTTCTAAAAAATGAATACATTAAAAAAAGACCAGAGTCCTACCTAGATTTAGCTATAGGCTAGCTGTCTGACAATGGTAAGGCATTATTTTTCTTGAGTTTCTCTTTCCCACTGAGTGAAAAGAAAGAATTCCCAAGGCCCTTCCAGCTCTGCTAATCTGGTTGAGGCGTGGGTCACTCGTTCCAGCAGCCATCACAGTTTGTGATGACCTCAGGCACTCAAGAGACTGCCCAAAGCTCACTGCTGCCCGGAAGGCCCCAGTGACAGACCCGTCCTGACTGAATCACTGTCCATTGGTTGGCATCTTGTGCGCTGCATGGATCTCTTTCAAGAACCAAAAATCAACCATGATTCCATGGGCTGCGCCAGACCAGCTTGTTCCCTTTGCTATTCTCTTCTCTCCCCAGCCTTGGTGTTTGGCCAGGCTCTCCTCCAGCCAGCCAGTTGATGCCTCAGCGTCTGGTCTGATTCCTGGAATATGGACTGCCCTCTCCCACATCCAGGACTTAATTGGGTAAACACCACCAGGATATTCAGACAAAGCAGCAAATCAGCCACAGGTGAAAAATGACCAATAACTCTCAATGCTTGCTTGCTTGCTTGCTTTCTAGATTTTATTTATTCATTAGAGAGAGAAAGAGAGAGCACAAGCAGGGGGAATGGCAGGCAGAGGGAGAAGGAAGCTCCCCACTGAGCAGGGAGCGCGATGCAGGGCTCGATCCCAGGACCCTGGGATCATGACCTGAGCCAAAGGCAGACACTTAACAGACTGAGCCACCCAGGCGCCCCAATGCTCTTGCTTTCTTGAATCAAAGTCCAAAACCTCGGTTTGTCAAGATTGACCCTAGTGGCCACCTATGACTCAACCAAAACCTCAGCCTCACTCCAGCTCCCATGACAGCGCATCCTCAGAGATGAGTTTAAGGCTTCCTTTTCCCCTATGGGGTGACCCGATCCCCATTTCCCCCATTGCATTTAATCTCCTCAACATACTGGCTGAGCTATCTAATTAAACGACTTCCCAGGACCCTCCTCACTGGCTCTGCACTTTATCCCCAGGTTACTTCTTTGCACTGGATATACAGGGCTACATGCCTGACCCATTCGTCAAGGTTAAAGGTTCCTCGCAATTAGTCAACTTCATAACCATGTACTCCAGAAGGTACCCCTTCTTCACCTTGGACACACCAGCCGTGCTCTTAGTCATGCCCACCTGTTCACCCCTGCTTGTCCAAGCAGCTTATTAGCCCCAGCCCGACAGCCAACTCCCTGCTGCACGCCCCCCCGGTTCCAATCTGGAGCAGCTTTCCCTGGCAACTCTAGCATTAGCCCAGACAACCACAAGCCCAACAAATGAGCTGAAATCTATCTGGAGAAGTTGCAGAATAAAAAACTTTGAAAAAGAGTCAATGTTGAGCTTCTGAAAAAATAAAAATAAAAACAAACTTAGACTCAAATATATCTTACAGGTTCTTTAAACCAGGTGCATATAATTTGTAATAGTTGCATTCAGTGATAAGTGGTTTTGGACAACTAAGGAAAGGAAATGTCATAATATTACAAAAGGTGAAATGCTATGTGCTAATAACTGGAATTCTCATAGGCCAGTGGAGATGAGAAGACTATTTTAGCTACGACTTAATGACACAGGTATAGTTTGAGGGTTATTGGCTTTTAAGAAAGGCAGCTCTTTGGTCAAAACTTTGAAGTCATCCCTTGGTATAAATGTGGAAGGTTTTGCACCCTCTATTGTAAGAAACATTAGCCCATTAAAGTAAAAAATACTTTCATGAAAAGTAGACACATAGATCTGAAGTTTGTAAAGAAATATTTTTAAAGTAAAAAAAAAATATGGTCAAATCATTATTTATCTGAGTGAAGAGGAGGAAATGATGGTATGAATAAGCAAATGACAAAGCTTTTAAAATTACTAAAGCTTAGTTTTATAATGTGTTTTGTACCTTTTGATTTCTAAAAGCACTGGATATTTTAAGAATTCAAATAGAATAACAAAATCATGCTGTAAAGTCACGCAAATTCACAACTGTAAGACGGGTTGAAAATTATCTGGTCCTCTCCATCTTATTCTCCTACACAGGCCCATCTTTATTCCTGCCTTGGGACATGCTCCCTTCCATGGGCCAGTTATAAAGTCAGAGCCATGTCCACATTGGTGGAAACTGGAATAAAAAAAGAGAAGAAAAGACTTGAGAAGCATTTTAGTATCTTAAGAAAAAGTCAAAGAATCCTTCCAGAAAGTAACATGAAAAGGCTCTTGGAGGTTGTCATGGAAAAGAAGATAATACAGTGTTTTCATAAAAATGTATACAGCATTAACAGAATGCCTGAACATACATAAATATCTTCCCAGGACAATGTAACCTTTTTTTTTTTCTTTATTGTGGTACAAACCAGGTCCTTTGATGTAGTAAATGGTGGGCATTAAAGGACTCAGGCTAGAGAACAAGACCACTGATTGTCTACATGTGATAAAGGCAAAGCATAGATCAAAGATAACCCTGTGGTTTACAGTTTGAGTTACTGCCAGAAAAGTGAGGCCACTGATAGGGAAAAAAATGGGAAAGTCAGAAAGAGAAGTTAATTTGGGAGTGAGCGCGATAAAGGGTTTGGGTTCAGCATGTAAAACAATAACTATCCAGCTGAAAAGTGGTTTTATAATCAACCACAGAAAATATGATAATGGTTCTAGACACTAGGCATCAGTATGGGGCCAGACGAGCTGTATCAACAAAGCCAAAACTAGTAAACAGACAAAATGATCAGCACCAGTCAAGGGTGGGTAGATGGTCGCAGTCAGGGAACAGAATGAGTGTGACATCAGGGAGTATAGCCAGGATCAGCTACTATAATCAGCAGAAGGACAAAATGCCCAAGAGAGCAAACTATGAGAGATAGAAATCATGGCACAACCCAGTGTCAGGTCAATAGACCCAAGTGAAAACGAAAGGTGTGGGTGCCAGGATTTGGGTATGGGACAGCCCACATTGACTTTCAGGGAGAATACTTGGAATAACAGAGCTTGCTCTGAAGTCCGAAAACCCATCCCCCTAACCCCGTCCCTGCCAAACCACTTTGATCTACCCGTGCCTGACTTGAGCACTTAAAAAGGAGTGGACACCCTGTGAAAGAAACTGTTAGTGAGTGAAAAGACTACCCACAGAGTGGGAGGACATATTTTCAAGTCATATAGCTGATAATGGATAAAACACTCTTAAAACTTAGTAAGAAAACAAAAAACCTAAATAAAAAATGGGCAAAAGATATGAATAGACACATCACTGAAAAAGATATACAAATTGTAAAAGCATACGAGAAGATGCTCAGCTTTATATGACATTAGAGAATTGCAAATCAAAACAAGAATGAGATACCACTATACACCCATTAGAACGATGAAAACCCAAAACACTGACAACACCAAATTCTGGCGAAGATGTGGAACAATGGGAGCTCTCATTCATTGCTGGTGGGAAAGCAAAATGGCACAGCCACTTGGGCAGGATTCTGGCAGTTTCTTACAAAGCTAACATCATCTAACCCTATGATCCAGCAGTCATGCTCCTAGGTATTCATCCAAATGAGTTGAAAACTCATATGCACACAGAAACCTGCCCACGAATGATTCTAACAGCTTTTTTCCTAATTGCCAAGAACTGGGATCCCTTTCAATAGGTGAATGGATAAACAATTATATATCCATACAATGGAATGTTATTCAGTGATAAAAAGAGATGAGCTATCAAACTACAAAAAGACACAGAATAATCTTAAATGCATATTGCTAAGTGAAAAAAGCCTGTCTGAAAGACTGCATACCATATAATCCCAAGTGTATTTTGGAAAAGGCAAAAATATAGACGGTGAAAAGTCAGTGGTTGCCAGGGATTTGGAAGCAGAGAGGACAAGATGAATAGGTGGAACAGGCAATGTTCGAGGCAGTGAAACTGTTCTGTATGATACTATAATGATAGACACACATCCTCGTACAATTGTCCGATCCCATAGGATGAACAACATAAAGAATGAAATGTAAACGGTGGATTTAGTGGAAAATACTGTACAAATGTTGCCTTCTCAATTATAACAAAAGTATCAGACTAATGCGAAATGTTAATAAAAGTCAAGGTCTATGTGTGGGGGCTGGGGTGGGGGTTAGTACTGGAACTCTCTGTACTTCCTGCTCAATGTTTCTGTAAGCCTAAAGCTGCTCTTAAATTAAAACAAAACAAAACAAAAAAACACCTAATGGGTATAAACCTTCATGGAAACAAAAAGAAATCTGCCTTGCCTACCACTGTATCTGGCACTTCACAGCTGTTTCACAGTGTAGGTGATGAATTTTAGAAAGTTTTCAACAGAGAACCCCTAACATGAACGCAGGCGTATACTAAATGTACAGAAAGTGTTGAGCATGTAGCAATTTAAAAAAATGTCAATTCATTCTTCTTTTCATCGAATTAAGAGGTTATCAGTACTATCAGAGCAGACCATAGCTTTTGTGGTGCACTATTAAAGTGACTTAAATATAACCAGATACGGTGGGTTTTGTTTGAGTTTAACACTATTTGGTTTTAAATGAAGGCTTCATCTTGCATTTTATGATGTATGTTTGAAACCGAACCACAGGGGCACGTGAATGGCTCAGATGGTTAAGCATCTGCCTTCGGCTCAGGTTATAGTCTCTGAGTCCTGAGACTGGGCCCTGCATCAGGCTCCCTGTTCAGTGGGGAGTCTGCTTCTCTCTCTGCCCCCAACCCCCTGTCTGTGTTCTCTCTCTCTCAAATGAATAAATAAAATCTTTAAAAAAAAACCTGAACCACATTTTGTAATTATTTTCAAGAAAGTTATTATTTTGCACTTTATGCTTAGAGAAAAATTCAGCGCTAAGAAAATTTATTTCGAATATATTTTGCATATCTATCAAATATCCAAATGCTCTTCTTCCAGTGCTCTGAATGTCATAGATTACAACATTCAGAAGTGACAGCATAACGTAAAGTCTTATAAAGATGAATGAAAGACAATGTGTCCTCTTACAGACAAAAAAAAAAAAAGAAAAAGAAAAAATTAAACATATATACAGATGGTAGGATTTTCTTTATTCTGTTACTGAATTTCATTTGTTTTTCTCCCCATCAGTGCAAACTGCTGTCCACCTCCCTTTCAGATCATGGGCACTCTGGTTCTACCTCTGCACAGGTATGTTGTCATTGGGTCAACCTGATACTGTCCTTGGATTTCCTAGCAGGGACCATAGTCCATGGGTATCCAATTTATGCGATGAATCGTCCATCTGTTGCCCTACCTCCAGGCGACGTGACCAGCCCATCTGTGCTTGTTGACGGTGTGGGCTGCCTTGCTTATGTGCATGTGTGTTGTTAGAGTGGTGAGGTGTTCTCTCTCTTTCTCTCTCTCTCTCTCTCTCACACACACACACACACACATTCATACCCTCTCTCCCTCTCTCTCTCTCTTTCTCTCTCTCTCTCTCTCTCACACACACACACACACACAACTGTGGAAACTTTTCTCCTTCTCTGTTCCACTGATACCTTGGGCTATCTATGGCTTTTTCACTCCTCTTTCATCACTAACCAGAATTCTGTGCCTCACACAACTGGCCAGGCACGGTGATGTTTAATAGCTTTTGCTTGCTTGTCATGTGTGATTCCTCATCTGAAAGTGTGGCCTTTATTCTGCTGCAACTGGTGTAAATTACAGGGTGAGCCTCGTTCATCAGTGGCTCACCTACACACAGTCGCTGATTTCTTCCATTTCTTTGCCATTTGTTCTGACAGATCATATAGTTATCATGCCCATTTTGTCTTGGCAGTGTTTATTTCTAATCCGCATTTGGAAGCAGGCCTAAATAACCAGGTCGTATTTTATTTTTCTGGAACTTCTGCAGCTGATAGAATCTCAGGGAAACAGGTCCAGGCCCCTTTTCTGGAGTTTCTGTGTTGAGGTTTTCTGAGGGCAACCATCAAAGCAGGACCATTAGCAACACAGCCGCCCATCCATGAGGGCCTCTGGAGGTGAGGGTGAGATGGGCAGAGCCATCCAACCATGAGGGCTTCTGGAGGTGAGGGTGAGGCGGGCCGAGCCGCCCATCCATGAGGGCCTCTGGAGGTGAGGGTGAGGTGGGCCGAGCCGCCCATCCATGAGGGCTTCTGCATGCTGGTGAGGCTGGCAGAGACTAAAGGAACAATGTCAAGAACACCAGTGAGCAGAGCAAAGCCACAAGTCTAAGAGGGAAAGCCAGGGAGCAGCAGTCACAATCTGCAAAGGCAAAGTCAGGGATGTGGAAGGTAAGAGCCAGAAAAATGGAAAACACCACATCTTGCTTCTCTCCTCAGCCTACCCAGATCACTTTCTTTCAGTCCTATATTCTCTACTATAGTATATATTCCGAGAGTAGAATATTCAACATATTCTTTTCTTAACTTTCCCAAATGCCCAGAAGAATGCTTTTCAGCTAGGAGAGACTTGAGACTTAATCCACATATGAGGGGAAAAGAAAACAGAAAGTGACTTTTGAATCTCATGACAGGAGGGAGGAGAGAGAAGCAGACTGCTATAGACTGGAGAATGACATGAGTCCCTAAGTACCTGGTTTCACCATGAAGTATGTACTTTTCCATCTGATTGATTATGAACCTTGTTCTGATGATTTTTACAGGTTCCTTTGACTATACTCAAATGGAAGGTCACAGGGGTGCAGTAATTTCAAATAAAAGAAAAAGGCTTTTAGACACACACAGAATAGAACACAAGGGCTGACAGGGAACCTAAATTGCCTCATGCATTGAGACCCAAGGTCTCTAAGATCAAGTTCTACTGGAGTAAAGCTAGTCCATATTTAAGGACACTGTTTTCGCTTGGAGCTGGAAAAGGCCTGTCATCTTCCTCTTACTTCCAGACTGTCCAAGGACCCTTCCAGGTCACTCCTTCCATCTGTTCAGACAGGTGCCTAGCCACGCCGACGGGCAATGGTGTCCCCACCTCCTACAACCCCTCATTTGTCTCTGAGCACTAAGCACTCCTCAGCATGCCCTGGCCCAGAATACAGCACATCAACATCTTATGCAATCTCCCCATTTGATAAAACTAAAACTTTGGGTATAATAAATACTGGAAATGAAAAAAAAATGTTAAATTCAATAATAAAATATTAAAAATTCTTCACAAAGCTAGTAGGAAAGAAAGAAACAGGCAGAAGCTAAAAAACAAGGTCCAAATAAGAACCCAAGAAGGGACCCAAACTCCAAAGCACTGGGAGTTTCTTCTGAACCTACTTTGGTAGCCACTTGGGGAGGGGGAAGCAAGGCAGGAGATGGAAGTCTAGGAAACCCCCCCAAATGAAGACTCTAACAGGAACCACCCCCATGGAAGTGGAACTTCAAGGAGCAACATCCTCAACATAAGGCTGAACAGAGAAAGACACCTGGCCCATCAAAAGGGAATATGAAAAAAACGACCATATCACTATCTGAACGCTGGTGCTCTGAGGAGAGAGGAAAGCTGCTTCTCCTGAGATCTTATAACCACCGCATACAGGCACGCTGTCCAAATTCTTGTTACCTATGTGGTCCCCCCCAAAATTAAAAAATTTTAAAAAAAAAGTGGAGAATTAACTTGAAGTGCTTCTGGTGGGTAAAGCTCCCATGTCTGACATGACCTACCAGGAATCTTCTCTGGCAGAGTGCCCCCTCAATCCAGCCCTCCAGGATTCCCTCGCCCCAGGGTTAAGCTCTGCCCTGTGGTTAAAAACCAGTGTCCTACGTTTATAGTTTATAGCGGCTTTTTGCATCATTGCCGAAAGTTGGAAGCAACCAAGATGTCCTCGAGTAGCTGAATGGCTATATAAATGTGGTGCATCCCAACAGTGGAATATTATTCAGCACTAAAAAGAAATGAGCTATCAAGCCATGAAAAGACATGGGGAAAAAAAACTCAAATGCATATTGTTAAGTGAAAGAAGCCGATCTGAAAAGGCCATACAGATACTGGGTTATTCCAATTATATGGCATTCTGGAAAAGACACAATTATGGAGATGGCGGAAAGATCAGTGGTTGCCAGGGGCTGGGGAGAGAGGAAGGGATGAGCAGGTGGAGCACAGAGGAGTTTCAGGGCAATGCAACTATTCTCTATGATACTATAATGATGGATACATGTTGTCACACATTCGCCCAAACCCATACAATATAAATACCAAGAGTGAACTCTAATGTAAATGGTCGGCTTCGGGCGATAATGATGTGTCAAAGTAGGTTCATCAGTTGTAACAAATGTACCTCTCTGGAGGGGGCTGTTGGTAGTCAGGGAGGCTCTGCGGGGGCGGGGACAACCGGGAAATCTCTGTACCCTACTCTTAATTTTGCTGTGAAGCTAAAACTGCTCCAAAAAACAAAGTGCATTAATTTAAAACTGTTACTGAAGTTCCAAAAAAACATGGTTTTTTTCCTAATGCCCACCCTGCCCCCCGCCCCCAGCATGTGGCTTAGTCTTTTTACAACCTGACTCTCGGAAGTAGACAGATGGTTTTCCCTGGAGCATTTTCAAACTATCAAACACAACCCAACAAGCCTTAAACAAGGTGACAGGGTTTTTGTGTGTGTGTGTGCACAAAGATACCAAGTTCAGCCACCTATGACTTTTTGTCAACCCACCCTTCAGGAGCAAAGCAGGTCCGCTGACAGGGGCATGGGTACAGTAACTAACAGTTCCTTACCTCCAGAACAAAGGAGGGGAGGGAGCACTTTCAAATAAATATGCTCAAGGAGCCAGAGCTGAAGCTGAAAATGAAAGGAGCACAATGATTGGAAGAAACTGGATGCTCTGGGCCCTTCTGCTGTGAGACCTGGAACTCACACAGAAACACCTATGTTTTGGGAACCTAGGTACAACCAGGTGCCTGGGTATAGCTCTGAGAAGGAAAGGCCCCCTTCTCAGGCCTTCCAGAACTTTCCACTGGATGGTGTCCCTGAAATCCTGGGGATTTCCATAACTTCCTGTGTGCAGGCTTAAAGCAGGCACGAGGGCTAATAAGGTGGAGGAGGTCTTCTCCTCCTCCGCGTGCTTTAGCCCAGAGTGAAGTCCTTCCTGATCCTCAACTGCTTCTAAGATTCATTCCAGGGATGCACCTCCTTAGGCCTAAAGAATGAGGACAGGGTCAGAGGAAGCACCTTTTCTAATCAGAGTATCCTGGATAGTGTTTTAATATTAGACATCTGTGCAAAAGTTTTAATCTGGAGAAACTATTCTAGCGCTTAATAGAAGTTTCAAAAATCACTGGAACAGATGACCTCTGAGATCCATGCAACTAAAAGAAAAAGAAAATTTAAAAAAAAAAAAAACTCTTAAATACAGAGAACAAGCCAGTGGTTGCCAAAGGAGAGGTAGGTAGAGGGATGGGCAAAATAAATAAAGGGGATTAGGATGTACAGACTTTCAGCTATAAAATAGACAAGTCACAGAGATGAAAAGTATAGCACAGGGACTATAACCAATAATATTATAATTACATTGTATAGTGAATACACTTACTGTGGTGAGCACCGAGTAATGTACAGAATTGTCAAATCCCTGTGTTGTACACCTGAAACTAATATAACTTTGTTAATTATATTTCAATAAAAAAAGAAAAATAAATCCATGTTTCTATAGATCGAGTTCATCTCAACAGTCCCAGACATTTCTTATAAAGCATTTTCAAAATTCTAGTGTATTCCTAGAACAACTTCACGACCTAATTTCTTTCAAAGTATCCTAAAATGCTCAAGAAGGGCAATGTGAAAATGCATTTATTGGAAACAGATGAAGAAAAAGCTTAGAAGGAGACAGTCTGAAATGCAAACCCGGTTTTCTTTTCAAAAGAAATGCCATCAGAAGAGGCTGTCGGTACCTCTAATTAGCAGGTGCCACACTGCGCAACTTCCTGTTTCTGAGCACTTTGCACTGTTGTAAGTGGGAGCGACAATGCCACTCTATTTCTTAGGCCTGTGACAAAGATCATCCTGGGAAAGTGTTTTGTAGATTTTATAAACCTAGCAATTAATATAAGCTAGTGTAATACCTGTGGAGAGTATTAAGTTATAAACTTTTTTTTTTTAAGATTTTATTTATTTGAGAGAGAGAGAGCAAGTGGGGGGAAGGGCTCAGAAAGAGGGAGAGAGAATCTCAAGCAGACTTCATACTGAGCGCAGAGCCCGACGTGGGACTCGATCTCACATCCCTGAGATCATGCCCTGAGCGGAAATCAAGATCCAGATGCTCAACTGACTGAGCCACCCAGGTGCCCCAAGTTATAAACTGTTCTAAACCATATAAGTCATTAGTTGTGATTTTCTTTTTTAGGACTATTATAATAATAATAGACTGGAGTAGAAAAGCAATGTATCCTTAACTAGAGGAAAGAAGGTGAAAAAGAGGGAAGGGGAGGGGGAGGGGGAAGAGGGAATAACCAAATAGAAGAGGAAGGGGACAACTACGATTAAAAGGGATGCACCCCATTGTGGGTGAGCTGTCCTCCCAGGAAAGCTTCTGCCACATAGAAACCGTACGAGCTCCCATTTGCAAAGACTGAAGGTGCTGCGCTCAGTTCTGTCCCTCAATGCTCCCTGATAGACTCCACAAGGCCTCGCATAGGAGGCCAGGATTTATGAAGCAAAGCCTAGCTCACAGCTGAAAGGACTCAGTGGTCTGTAGCTGAGTCACAGGCTGATGAGGCCCGGACAAAATCGTGAGTGCCAGCGAGGCAAACAGCAGTGACCTCTTCTGAAGATGCTCCATTCCTACTGGGTGACACACTCACGGGATAGGTGACTGTGTTTTCATAGGAGTCCCTCTTATTGCCATTTTAACTGGAAGACGGGGCAGTAATTGACCCAGATATTTATTTTTAATGTAACTCAGGGAAAAAAAAAAAAACGCTCATTTGAAGGCTCTAAAAATTGTCAGTCATTATGAAGTAATTAAGACCCAGAGTATCACATAAAATTTCTAGAGAAGCTCAACCCCCTATAGGATTATTTTCTCATATTACGTTATGGTTCCATTATACGTGATTTGAAAATATCAGTGTAGGCATATTCATCAATTGCTTTTGCAATTATGTTTTCAAAACTGCTTGCTATAGCAAAATTCCTCTTCATCTCCCTCCTAAATCTTTGAGAATATAATCCCGAAACAATGAAAGAAGAACCTATTCCTAGTGCTGGGTGAATATAAAGGATGTTTTGATTATTGTTCTTTTTCCTTTAATTTATTTTCCATTTAAGAGGTTATTAGAGCTTTACCATCAGATATGCTGAAATACTGACACATTTAACTACTTAAAGTCTGTCAGTCTGTTGACCTTTGACCACCACACCTGTTCCCTGCAGGGATTTAAGCTGCTCAAGGAGGGAGATGGATGAACAGCCAAATAAGCGAGAGAACGTGAAAATACCAAGGTCACATGAAGAATACACTGTACATGCTCTAGTCTTCAGAGAATCCATAAACCATCTGATTTCATTCCCTGCCCCTTCCCTTAAATGACAAAGAACAGATACTGACACAACTGGGGTCGCCGGCCGATAAACCCAAAGAGGAAGGAAAGGCACATAACGCCTCCTTTACCATGAGAGGAGGACGAGCTTGAATTGCCTCATCTGTTGGTGTTTACCGGCTTGCAGTCCTGCGAAGCTATAGAAAACACTCATCCCCTGTGATGGCTAACGCTGGACTCAAATATGCTGGCAAACTCAAAATGTCTCCAGCAAAACAGACGTGCTTGTGTGTATTTCCATTCACGTTGGGAACTTGGGACAACCCTTCGGCATGGCGAGTCCATCACTGTATGAGCATGAGAGACCACGTAGTTCTTTCCAGATGCTGCTTCAGAGCCCCTGGGAATCGTCGCTCTAATTTTAGAATCCGGGGATGAAGAACACATGCGATGACAAAGAGCTGCTCTGAGGTCAGTGACACTGGATGAACGTATATTTTATTTATCACAGCGTCGGCTCCCTTACAGATTGAAAACTGCCAGCGATGTGAGCGAGATGATTATTCAGATCGTGAGGCCGTGCTCCGTGGACAAATCAATTTGCAGATTCTGTGTCCTAACGCTGCAGGCCCTGAGAGTCCACAGCCCAGGCTGGAAACCAGATTTGCAGAAGCTTTGAAAGAGAGTGGGCCACAACAGCCTCTTGTTTAATAATGCCCTTTCTCACTCCTAGGTCTAGGGGAAACACTGGTTAACAAGAGAGTTTTCTCCTTACAGCAATAAGGAGGCCATATGATGTGATAAGCAGTGGGTGTTACACGCATTAATGAATCATTGAACACTACGTCAAGAACTAATGATGTACTATACGTTGGCTAACTGAACACAATAAAAAAAAAAAAAAAGAGCGGTTCCTGAAGGCTCTACTGTCACACCCTCAGCCCTGCTCCTGGCTGTAGCAGTCAGCACTTAGAGCATCTAGAAGACATGAGAATGGTCTATTAGAAAATCCCAGTTCTCAGCTTTTAGGAAAAAAAAAAAAATTCCAGCCTATCTAAAAAGATAACCAGGATCTAGTGGACAAAAATATTGATGTATCGAAAGCTTAACATTTCAAACTCAAAAGCTACCTCCACTCTGAATCCTTGATCCCCACCCTCACTTAAAAAAGCATAATGGATACAGATTTCAACTTTTTTTTTTTTATTTAATTATATTTTTTCAGTGTCCAAGATTCATTGTTTATGCACCACACCCTGTGCTCCATGCAATACGTGCCCTCCCCAACACCCACCACCAGGCTCGCCCAACCCCCCAACCCTCTCCCCTCCAAAACCCTCAGTTTGTTTTTTTAGAATTCCAGCAACACATCGATCTGGGAAGAAAAAAATTTTCAACCCTTCTTAAATCTATCTCCCAAATCACTTTTTCTCGGCCTCATTTTCCTTATCTGACAAAGGAAGTAGTCTCAGTGGTTTTCAAACATTTTCAAAAGCTATTTAAAATAAAATATTAGTCAAGACTGCAACATCTAATATAGCTAAAAGGGTAAAGGAGTTATCCAAGCAGCTCGAACATTTGTTATTTAGTTAGAACGTTCTTCATTATTGGAGAAATCCCCAAAGCACTTTCCCGGAGCCCAAGTGTTCTAGCTACGGTCATCCACTTTGAAAGCCACTGGATTAGGAGATAACCAGTTCCGGTCCCTTCCAGGTCTGAAATGCCATGACCGCCCTACCCCCCCAGCCGTGACCTATGCCTCAGGACTCCTGATGTCAGCCTTCCAGAGGGGTAGCCTTTGTCAAGAAGCCATGCTTCTCTTTTCTAGTGATCGAGGCTTAGAAAATAAATAAAAACAGTTGTTTTCCCATGACCTATGTATTGTCCTTTCAGGCAGTGGGTCCATTCACTGAACTAATCTGTCTTGAACAGCTCTGTGGATGGGCTGGATGGAGGACCTATATTTGGTCCCAAGAATTATAACTATGAGTCATAGAACCACTGACCTCGGGGATTGCTTTCCGCCCGGCAGTTTGAGAGAGAGAAGCATTTCCATCCTGCATGCTACAAGTTCAAGGTCAATTTTATGTCTAATATCTGAGGAGCAAAAAGTGATCAAATTGCTTATAGCAAGAACGGAACACCGGAATTCTTGCCTTTTCAGGGATATGCCAGTAACTTAGTAATTTACCTTGACTGACATTGAAATGAGTACAATAAGACTTACTACGCACTAAAAAGAGATTTAATGTAGTCTGCAAGGAATTTAGAAAGAGTTTTACATTGCTTGGTAAAATCTGCTAATAACAGAACTCATTACTACTTCGAAGAAAAATGGGATCATTAATCTTATGTAAGATACATAGACAGGTACATCCACCCAAACACTTCAGAAATTAAGTCAAACTAAAGAAGTATACTGAGCTGCTTTATATTAGTGGGGAAATGATCCAATGCTTTGTGAGAGCTCTTCAGCATCAAGGAAATAAGGATGTGCCTTCGGGGAGGGGGTGGGTCTGCCCGACAATGAACAAAGAAGAGGAACAGGAGGAAATGGCTTCCGCTTGCTGCATCACGTGCACATTCCATGAACTGACCCCACGCCCCTGCCTCGCGATGCTTCATGACCCTTCACTTTCTTCTTTAACATGCCCAAGAGCTAGAGCGGTAGCAAGTGTATGTCCTTGACGTTCTACAACGCCTCCAATTTGAAATACTTTTATTTTCAATTGAGAACCTCACCACGACTCTACTGGCTTCATAAAATAGCAGTGCCCCCATTTTACAGGAGAGGAAACTGAGTCCAGGAAGCCAAACGGCCTGAACATCGACAGTGCTGGAAGGTGACATGAGGACTTGCACACTCTGTGCCTCCCAGACCAGGTTCCTGCTCAGAATGCCATTGGACGGGTTGCCTGAAAACCCCCCGGAGTGTTTCAGTGAAAGAAAGTATCCAGGCCTCAGATTCTCTGTGGTGATGGTGTAAATCTCACTTCTGAGAAAAACTTATGCAGTCCCTTTCATGCTTCTGGTTTTGGTGCCCCTTGGCTGTGCAGATCTCTAAAAGCTTTTGAATAGACTAATAAACACGGAATTGTTCTGAACATCTGTAAGCAAAATACGAAAAGATATTACCCAGTGAATGAACATCCTGGGTTTTCTCGCCAGAAATGGGGTTATTTGTGTATTAGGCGAATGCACTGAAATTAACCCAGAATGCTTACCCATTGCAGAATGTCTTTTCATATTTTCATCTGTGTAGCCGTTATTATAAAATGTAAGAATAATTCTCTATCAGGGTATTCAGGACTCTGAATAGCTCAATTACTTCTAAAATCAATGTAGTAAAGCAAAATCGTGCCAGTTAATCAGTTGGTTTGCATAACAAATGTTTGGGGGAGTTGGTGTGTTTTGTGTGTGCAGGCACACATGCATGTGTGTGTGTAAAGAGAAATCCAGGGTCAGCGCAACACTTTAAAACAAACGTGAAAAATCAAGCTTCCATCTGACTTCAGAGAAAGAATTCTAGAAGACAGATACTATTTAATTCATTCAAGAAAGGGTACAAGAAGTCTAGGCTCCTGGAGGTTACACCATCCCAGGTTTCTATGGGATCTCCAGTGCTAGGCATACACTGAGCTTTTAAGGAGCACCAAAAGAGAGGCGCCTGGGCAGCTCAGTCGGTTAAGCATCTGTCGTTGGCTCAGGTCATGATTTCAGGGTCCTAGGATCGAGTCCCGCATTGGGCTCCCTGCTTGGTGGGGAGCCTGCTTCTCCCTCTGCCTGCCACTCCCCGGCTCGTGCTCTCTCTCCCCCTCTCTCTCACAAATAAATAAATAAAATCTTTTTTTAAAAAAAAAAGGAACTCCAAACGAATGCATAAATCCTTGGAAGTCATTTTAGGATTAGAATGGTGGCTACTAAGACTTCGATTACTTCTCAGCACATTATTAGAGTCAGATCTGAAACACAACAAGAAATAGTGGCCAAACAGTGGCCCTGAGCCACGCCACCTCACATCCGAGCTGTGACTGGGTTCCCAGTGCAGGAGCTGGTGGTGGGCAGCTCGCAGAGGGCTCCCAATTCAGGCCTGGAACATCTAGGAGATGCAAGTTTCTCAGCCTGTGGCTCTCAGTTCAGTGCTAATTGATGAACCCAAGTAAGAGACGTTTAAGTGCCTGCTACGGGAGAAAGGTCAGTTTTAAAACAGGTTTAGACGAAATGATGGGCAAATGTGAGGGATGGGAGTCTCCAGGGAAATGCATGGAGGCAATCCCAGCCTTTGGCAAATCATTGTAGTCTGGCTTCTCTCAGCTTTGAAGGCCAAAATTCCATTTTTATCATTTAATTTAACCCAACATTAATCCAATATGGATAGAATGACCTGTGTAGACTAAACTCACAATAAACTGAGATATACATCTCTGAATGGCATTTAATTGAATTTGAAATGAGAATCAGAATTGTCTGGCTGACCGACCTGGTCTCATTGCATTTTCTTTCTGTAAATAATCTCCCCAGGAGGACAAAAGATGAGAAGTTTCTCCAGAACGTGGATCAGCATAAGAGGAGATAAAACTTAAAAGCATCAGGGTGTCAGGCTCTAGGGACCTGTCCAGAAGCCAAAAGGTACAGAGTAACCCAGAGTGTGCAAGCAGGACTGCCCCTTTCCCAGGCTAGCCTGGCTGACCAGCCCCTCTGCCGAGGACCCTCATTTTTTTTTTTTTTCCTTTTTGCTTATGGCAGGGAATTCCATTAAATTACTCTGAGATCCTACAGACCTGGAAGCCATGTTCTTCTAAGCGACTGCCTATCTCCACTCTAAGGCATTGTAGGCTTTTTTTATATGTCATTCCCAAAGGGCCACTTTATCGCCTTGAGGAACTGTCGGCCCCTTGTATCTTCCCCAAATGTCAGTCTCAAGCATCACGCAGATCACCTGGCATGTAATCCACCTATTAGTGGAGCCATTAATGAACATTCTACTTACATGTCAGACTCCACTCTGTCCGTGTGTCACCATCATGGGACCACCTCTTCTCCTGGCTCTTATTAGAAGCTCTTACTAGAAGGCACACTTTTCTGTGTGCCTAACTGCACCTCCAGCTCGGGTCTCTGAACCACAGGAACATCAATAGCCACAAAGAAATACCATTCAGACATTAATATGCGTCCTACTGGATACACACCTGCTTTACGCTCACATACACACTTGCTCGCTTGCTTACCCCCGAGACAGTGCATACCCCCTAGCATGCGGGCATGACAAGCCACAGCCAATGTTTCTGGTCCCATGGCTGCCATGGTGACCCATGCAATCACCAAGCTGTGGGCCAAGACAGTGCTGTGGCAGCTCTGGCTTTAGTCATCCTGTGACAGGTTGGGGGTGGGGAGGGTGGTAGAGCTAGCCCCTCGGATTTTGAAAACTGCCCCCGCTCCGAGTGCTATCCCTGGAATTCTGGCACCTGCCCCGAGAAACCAAATGGTACCTTGGCTCAAACGTACTTGCTATATGAGAAGGAATCTGGCAGACAGTCCAGGTCCTAGGCTTTGTTTCCTGAATGAATGAATGAATGAATGAATGAATGAATACCTTTACAAAAGACTCTGTTGTGACTGAAGCTTTACAAACTTAATTACAAACACAAGAGCAATTTTGAAATTAATCTAAATACTGGAGCACAGACTAGTATTTCTCTCTCTTGAAACCTCAGCAATTATTATGCAGTTTAGTGGAGACTTGGTTTTTCTTCCTTGCAAGTCAGGCCTCTCCAGGGCTGACTTGTTCAATACGGCTTTGAGCACCCGAGGCTTCAGCAGGGAAGCCCTCCCAGTATAACCTGCTTTCTGTCTCCCCCATCCTCTCCTTGGTCAAAAATCTTTAATTAGCTGGTTACCCTAATTACTCTAGCTGGGGACCTTGTTTGTTCTCCTTCCCCGCTATTCCCAGGGATCTGAAGGCTCTACCACTTCTGTGCCAGAGGGTCCTTTCTATCACAGTTTCTCTCTGTCTTTTTGTTTTTTCCTTTCATGATCAGAACAAAAAAAAAAAAAAAAAAAAGCCCGGGGAAAGAAATCATCTCTCCTTCTGTGTCTGGGTAAGACCCCATAACCATCATTTCCCAATCAGGAACAAGTTTCCATGACAACCACGCTTCCCCATGCCCCCACTAACTTAGCAGGTAGTGTGCACATCAAATACAGAGTTCTTTACCAACCTCTGTGGTTTCTATACAAGACTCTATGAAACCAGCTGTTTGCATGAACGGTGTCTTAAAAGAGTTTTGTCCTCTGCCCTTCGAAACATCAGAAAGACAAAAAAAAAAAAATTGCTTGGTATTTTCTTTGCTTGTAATCATTAAAAAGCACACCAGTTTCTCAGGAGTATTGTGGAGGGATGGACATGAAAGAGAGTGTGGGACTCGGTGGACGGAAGTATGAATGGAGGAACAGAGAATCACTGGGGTATGACAGCTGGGTGACAGATGCCATGGTCAGTGGCATAAACTTGACGCTGAGAGCTGAAGAGGTTGGAATTCCTGCTGTATGTGACCTTGGGGAAGTTCCTCTTCCTCTCTAAGCCTCAACACTCCCTCTGTAAAAAAAAACAACTGAGACATTTCATGAATTCTTTGGAAGATTAGATGGAAAAGAGGCAAAAAGTGCTTCTTACGGTGTCTGGCACATAGTAGGAGTTCAACAAAGGGCAATTAGCATACTGTTCTTATTAACATTAAGAGTTGAATCGGAACAAGTCTGAACAAACAAGCAACCAAGTATTCTAATTGATTATTAACATTTTGCTGGTGGAGAATAACAGTATAAGCAGTAGATATTTGGAGGTCTTCTTAGCAACCTTTTCTCTTGGGCTATTAAGTCATGTCTGCAATTACGGGAAGGAATCTATTCATTTCCATTCCTGAGACTTAAGAGGATACACCTGGGCAATCTCCAGGGTTCATGTGAATCTATTTATAGCTCTGCATAAGTATTTGTTTAATTCCGAAACAGATGCAAAGAAAAAACTTGGATTAACCATTAAAGTATTTGTTCGATATTCCACATTCTCAACACAAATAAGTATATTTCAGTTCTTCGGTAAAGGCAAGGAAAACAAGAATATGTTTTTATGATATTTTCAATATTGCACAGCTCAAATGTCATTTCAAAATCAGAATTCATATTGTAGCAAACAAACCAACGTGCTTCTTATTGAATAAGCGCCCATCCTCCAACTCCTCCCCCAGCTGCATTCACGGTGCCCTCAGGGAGCTGAGAGGGCCTTCCACAAGCGACACCAATTCAACCCTTTATTTTTAAAAGATAAAACTATTTGTGTATTTTTAAAATCCCACTTTTGTCACTATGGTGGACTATGTATCTCGATAATAAACCCTCCCTATTAAGAACTCCTAAGAAGGGGGCCCGGGTAGCTCAGTCAGTTAAACATCCAACTCTTGATTTTGGCTCAGGTCATGATCTCAGGGCCGTGAGATCGAGCTCTGCACTGGACTCCTTGCTCGGCAGGGAGTCTGCTTGAGATTCTCTCTCCCTCCCCCTCTGCCCCTCCCCCCACTCATGCTCACTCGCGCACGCGCTCTCCCTAAAATAAATAAATAAATCTAAAAAAAAGAACTCAAGATAATGAATAAAATACTTTTTAAATGTGTTTTACAGTCTGGCTGTTCCTCAAAGCATTGAAAATAAAACTATCCTATGATCCAGCAATCTCTCTTCCGGGTATATAACTTAATGAAATGAAATCAGTAACTCAAAGAGAAAACTACGCTCCCACGTCCACCTCAGCATTATCCACAATCACAAAGGCTTGGAAACAACTGAAGTGTCCACTGGCAGCAGAACGGATAAAGATACCGTGATATGTATATATAACACAATATTTTTCAGCCTTACACATAAAGACAAATTCTGCCACTTGCAACAATTTGGGTTGCTAGAAGAAATTATGCTACGTGAAATTAATCCAGACACAGAAAAAAACGTACACTGCATGTTCTCACTTGTATGCGGAACCTAAAAAAAATCATACTCCTAGAAGCAGAGAGTAGAATGGTGGTTACCAAGGGCAGGAGTAGAAGGGAACAGGGAAATGTTGGTCAAAGGGTACAAACTCTCTGTTTTGGAGGATGAATTCGTTCTAGAGAGCTAATGTACAGCACGGTGATGGTAGTTAATAATACTGTATTGTTTCACTTGAAATCTGCTAAGAGAGTAGATCACAGGTGCTCTTGCCACAAAAAAAAAGGTATGTTCATTAGCTTGACTATTAGTAATCATTGCACTCTGTATATCAAAACATCATGTCATACACCTTCAATATATACCATCCTTATTTGAAAAATGAAAAAAAAAACGCATTTAAAAGAGAAAAAACTGTGTTTTAAGTGCTATGTGAGTTGGCAGAGAAATAAAGGAAATCCTTGAAGGCCAGAACAAAAAACAGATCCGGGATGGTTGTCCGGTATCTGAGCTAGAATTTGCCATGGGGGCATCTGCCTATCCTGGTAGCCAAATATTTTTCTGTAAAGGGCTAACTCGTAAATGTTTTAGGTTTTGCAGGCCATACCATCTCTGTCATATCCACTCAACTGTGCCCTTGTGCCATGGAAGCCTTCACAGATAATATATAAATAAATGGGTGCGGCTGGGTTTCTATAAGACTTTATTTACATAACCTGGCAGTGGGCAGGATTGAGCCTGCAAGCCAGTTTGCCAATCCCTTCATCATAGACTAGATGTGAATGTCTTACCCACAGAGAAAGAATTATAGTGTGTGATGTTTTTCCCATATAGTGGACTACTGCAGTCTTCACACCCCTCTGTATACCTGCCTTTGGGGGATCCCTCCCGCATTGACTCTGGGCTAGACCATGTGACTTGCTTTGGCCAGTGGGACACTATGAAATGTGATATAAACAGAAACTTGCAAAGTGCTAACAGAATGGGGCTTATCCTCTTTTGCTGCTCCTGGGATCTCTGCACCCACCACCACGTGAATTTGCCCAGGCCAGTGTGTTGAAAACATGGTCCTTCATTCCCCTACCCCAGCCAACAAAAAAGGACGGCCAGCACCAAATGCAGACCAAGAGTGAAGCCATCCTAGACCAACTAGTCCTTAAGGAGCCTACCAGTCGACTGGAGTCCCAGGCGTGAGCCCAGACGAGACCAGCAGAAAAACCACCAAAATGAGACCAGTCCAAATTGCTGACCCACATAATCATAAGCTAATAAGTGATTGCTTTAGAATTAAGTTTTGCAGTGATTATTCTGCAACAAAAGCTAAATGATACATTCCATAGGAAATCTATTATCTTCTAAAAATATAAAGTGAGAGGGGCACCTGGGTGGCTCAGTGGGTTGAGTGTCTGACTCTTGGTTTTGGCTCAGGCCATGATCTCAGGGTCCTGAGATCAAGGCCCACATCAGGGTCTGCAGCTCGGCAGGGAGTCTGCTTGAGATTCTCTCCCTCTCCCTTTGCCCCTCCCCCTGCTTGTACATGCGCACTCTCTCTCTAAAATAAATAAATCTTAAAAAATAAAATAAAATAAAAACGTAAAAACATAAAGTGAGAGATCAACAAGTATACTTATAGAAATGGGAAAGAAAAGACTGAGGAAACACATAAAAGTATATTTGCATTTTAAAGATTTTGTCACCTGCCAGCAGAGACAAACCCTTTGTTGCTCCTTGTAATAGAAGTTGGAGCCAATTCTTCCTACCTGTACAGACTTCTTTATAAGTAGGATTGGCAGTGTAGCCTCCTGCGAAACCAACTTGAGTTGAATATACTCCTTTCATGGTCCAGAATTTCCTCTCAGCTCCCCAGAAACAGCCCATTCCTAAGAAAAACATAAGACACTGATTAGTCCTTTGTCAAAAACTAAGAGCCATTGCATATTAGAAGCAGAGAAGTTATTTGTGTCATCTGGTAATCAAAACTAACTAAGATTTTATCCTTTAAAGAAAGACAGTTTCATGGTGGCAACCTGAGTGTCCACTGATAGATGATGGATAAGGAAAATGTGGTATACACACACACACAGACACACAAACGCACATGCACACACGCACTGGAATATCATGCAACCACAAAAAAGGATGCGATCATGCCATTTGAGACAAAATGAATGTACCTAGAGGGTATTATGCTAAGTGAAATAAGTCAGACTCAGAAAGACTAACAGAATATGATATCACTCATAAATGAAATTTAAAAAACTAGTAACAACAAGAAATGAACAAGCAACAAAAAGCAGAATCAGACCTACAAATACAGAAAACTGATGGTTGCCCGGGGCAGGGGGTGGAGGAGGAGAGGTTGGGGAATGGGCAAAATAGGTGAAAGGTAGTAGGAGATACAGGCTTCCAGATATGGAATGAATAAGTCACAGGAGTAAAAGGCACAGCATAAGGAATATAGTCAATGATATTGTGATAGCATTGTATCCAAACAGATGGTAGCTACACTTACAGTGAACGTAGCATAATGTGTAAACTTGTTGAACCACTATGTTGTACACCTAAGACTAATGTAATGTTGCGTGTCAACTATACTCAAATTAAAAAGAAACATGTTAGAAATCAAGAAGAAAAAAAATCAATTAGCTAATTGAGAAGAATTTTTAACATCTAAAAATAATTTTATTTAAGGCTATTTGCATAGAATGTCTCTTTGCTTAATTGTGCAAAAACTTAGAAAGCCTCAAGTTTTAGTGAAATTAGTAAAGTATACCTTTCCAAATAACATAGTAAAAAGATAACTGCATTTGATGAATGATTTCAACACTCAATTCATTATAGACTTGCTAAAACATAATAACTAGTATTAATAGCATAAATTTATTTAATGATCAGCATCCTGGTCATGTTTTTTTTTTTTAAGATTTTTATTTATTTATTTGACAGAGAGAGGGAACACAAGCAGGGGGAGTGGGAGAGGGAGAAGCAGGCATCCCACTGAGCGGGGAACTCGACATGGATCTCGATCCCAGGACCCTGGGACCATGACCTGAGCCAAAGGCAGACGATCAATGACTGGACTGAGCCACCCAGGTGCCACCGCGCCCACCCCCTGTCATGCTTTAAAAAAAAATTCTGGCCCGCCTGGGTGGCTCAGTGGGTTAAAGCCTCTGCCTTCGGCTCAGGTCATGATCTCAGGGTCCTGGGATGGAGCCCAGCGTCGGGCTCTCCGCTCAGCAGGGAGCCTGCTTCCCCCCCCCACCCCGCCTGCCTCTCTGCCTACTTGTGATCTCTCTCTCTCTCTCTCTGTCAAATAAATAAGAAAAAAAAGAAAATGTCAGCTTAAAAAAAAAATTCTGACACAGAAAGGTAACACTAACTTACTGACTTAAATGGGAAAACTTCCCAAAATCAACATAGATTGATGCAGTTTTCAATTAACAATTTCACATA
>CM052899.1:46210254-46379722 GCA_028534135.1 Potos flavus
GGAAATATGTATATGATTATATCATAATTAACTAAAGCTAAATTTAAAAGGAAAAAAACACAAGTATATGCATGTTCTTATTACAACTATGAAAAAAATACCTATACTGAAATAGATGAGAAGGAAATACACAAAGTTATAACCATGACTGTTTTACGGTGCTGAGAATACAGGAATTTTTTTCATTTTTCAAGTGTTTCTGTAATAGATTTATATTACTTTAAAAATGAAAAATGTATACTTTTTTCAAAAAAAGAAAAAAATTCAAAGAAAAACATAACCATATGAATTGTTTGAATTACAACTGCAAGATACCATCCTTCCATTTACAAGTGAGTTGTTTGCTGCTAGTGAATATAGGTAAATATTTACTGAGTATTTATAAAAATGGGCTATCTTCAAATCTCTGGAACAAGAATTCGCTATTAATTTTACTTGGTTGCATTTCTGGGATCAGGGAATCATATTAGTCAAGGTTTTCCAGAGACACAGACCAATAGGAAATATATATACAGAATGATTTATTATGAGGATTAGTTGCTGTCGTTGTAAAGGCTGAGAAGTCCATGATGTACAGTCTGCAAGCCAGAGACCCGGCAAAGCTGGTACTATAAGCCCAGTCCAAACTCAAAGGCCTGAGAATGAGGGGAGCCAGTGACGTAAGCCCTCGTCCAACAGCACTGACCTACAAGGCCGGGAAAAGATGGATGCCCCAGCTCAAATAAAGAGTAAATTCACCCTTCTTCTGGCCTTTTATTCTATCTGGACCCCTGACAGACTGGAGGATGCCCACCCCCCACATTGGCGAGGGTTATCTTCTTTCCTCAATCTACCAATTCAAATGCTGATCTCTTCCCAAAACATCCTCACAGACACATCCGGAAATGGCTATCTGGGCATCCCTCAGCCATGTCAAGTCGACACATAAAATGAATCGCTGCAAGAATGATGACAGCAAATCTCTGGAGAAGGATAAGTAAAAAGTGAGGTGGGCAGCATTCCTGAGCCTAAAAAGCCACAAACGCACCCAGGAGTTGTGCAGTGGGATAAGCTGAAGGCACTCCAGCCCCTGAAGTTCAGAAGTCTGTGAGGTTCACTGAATAAAATACTGCTTGGGACACCTGGGTGGCGCAGTCAGTTAGGTGACTGCCTTCAGCTCAGGTCATGAACCCAGGGTTCTGGGATCAAGTCCTGCATCGGGCTCCTTGCTCAGCAGGGAGCCTGCTTCCCCCTCTGCCTGTCACTCCCCCTGCTTGTGTGCATTCTCTCTCTCTCTCTCTCTGACAAATAAATAAAATCTTTAAAAAATAAAATAATAAAATAAAATACTTCTTTCCTGCACAACGACTAACATTGATGGTACCAAAGGGTACTTCAAGCTTTCAGCATTCTATGCACAAGGTACATGATGTGCCATTTTAGCAGCCAGCCTAACCTGACCATTGTCTACAGTCTCACCCTGATGGTCCCAGACTTTATATCTTCACTATATCCTCATGCTATACAGAGTTAATGAACACTTAAAATGGATCTTGGCCAAACCAAACAAAATATTTGTTGCAAGTTATTTAATCCCCCTTTGATGTTTAATAGGGATCAAGAAAAGATCCCTGTTAGAGGGAGGATGACCCTGTTCCAGCAGGGCACAGGCCTCCGGGCGTGGGGGGGGGGGGGTTCATGTGTGGCTGAAATAATGCCTCAGGGACCTGGTGTGTAATCAGTGTCAAAATTTCTGGAGAGGTACTTAACTTGGAATAAGTGTTGTTATAGGAATAAAACTCCTTGAAGCAATCAGATGGTTCATCTAGTGGCTTCCAGTATAACCTAAGCATTCTATTATTTGATTTTGAGTGTGTGTGTGTGTGTGTGTGTGTGTGTGTGTGTGTGTGTGTGTGCTTAAACAAAGAAAACAAGTTTATGACAGAATTTCTCAGAACTTAACAATAATCTAGTAAAAAACATAAATATCATATATATATATGATACAGTATGCATTATTATTTTTAAGATAGTTTATATTGGGGGGGCGCCTGGGTGGCTCAGTTGGTTGACTATCCGACTCTTGATTCCGGCTCAGGTCATGATCTCAGGGTCACGAGATCGAGCCCCACATCAGGCTCTGCACTGGGTGTGGAGCCTGCTTGGGATTCTCCCTCTCCCTCTCCCCCTGTCCCCCCGCCAGCTTGCATACTCCAAAAACATTAAATAATTAATATTTTATATTTTTCACTGTTTATTATAGAGTAAAACACAAGTACAGAAAAGCCACACAGAACAGATGCACATCTCAATGCATTATGAGGCAAACATCCTTGTAACTAGCAGCCAAGTCAAGAAATGGAAGTTTTCCATCCCCCTCAGAACTCTGTCCTTGTATCACACCCCAATCACAACTCCCTTCCTCCTCTAAAAGTAACTACTCTCTGACCTTTACAGTAATCGCTTCCTTCTATTTCTTTATATATTTATTACTTAAGGTGTCCATCCTGATACTGTTGTTTGGTTGTGCCCATTTTTTTTTTTTTTAAATTTGATATAGCCTTAAGTTCTTTTAATCAACAGGTTCCCTCTCCAATCTTTTCCTTCTGATTTATCCACTGAAGAAAACAAGATCCACTGAACTGCAGAGCTTCCCACAATGTAGATTTTGCCAACGGCACCCTCATGGCACAATTCGACTTGTTTCTCTATCCTTGGTATTTCCTGCAAATTTGCTGGATCCAGAACCTTGCACTGAGTCAGATTTCATCCTTTGGCAAAACTACAGGTGATACTATGTTCTTTTTTATGTAACTTTTAAAATTTTTTTCCAGCTTTATTGAGATATAATTGACCTATGACATTGTGTAAATTTAAGATACACAACATGATTTGGCATATATATATATATACACACAACTGATTTTGGAATGTTGATTTTGTATCCTGGCATTTTACCGAATTCATTAATTAATTCTAACAGTTTTTTTTTTGTTTTTGTTTTTGTTTTTTTGTGACTTTTTAGGGTTTTTTCCTTATAAGGTAATGCTATCTTCAGACAGAGAAAATTTTACTTCTTCCTTTCTGATAGGATGCCTTTTATTTCTTTTTCTTGCCTAATTATTCTGGCTAAAACTTCCGGCACTGTGTTAAATAGGACTTTTGAGAGTGAGCACCCTGGTTTCTGATCTGAGCAGAAAAGCTTTCACCTTTTTCACCATTATGATGTTAGCTGTGGGTCTGTCATATATGGCCTTTATTATGGTGAGGTATGTTCCCTCTATTATCTTCTTAAATTTGTTGAGAGTGTTTGTCATGAGAGGGTGTTGAATTTTGGCAAATAGTTTTTCTGCATCTTTGAGTCATATAATTTTTTTTTTTTAAGATTTTATTTATTTATTTGACAGATCACAAGCAGGCAGAGAGGCAGGCAGACAGAGAGGAGGAAGCAGGCTCCCTGCTGAGCAGAGAGCCCGATGCAGGGCTCGAACCCAGGACCCTGAGATCATGACCTGAGCCGAAGGCAGAGGCTTTAACCCACTGAGCCACCCAGGCGCCCCCAAGTCATATAATTTTTAATCTTCATTCCATTAATATGTTGTATCACATTTATTGTTTTACATATGCTGACCCATCCTCACATGCCAGGGATAAATCCCACTTGGTCATAGTGCATGATCCTTGTAATGTGTTTTTGAGTTTCGGTTTGCTAATATCTTGTTGAGAATTTTTGCATTTATATTCAGCAGGGATGCGGGCCTGTAGTTTTCTCGTAGCATCCTTATCTGGCTTCAGTATCAGGGTAATGCTGTCCTCATAAAATAAGTTTTGGAGCATTCCTTCCCCTTCGATTTTTTTAGAAGAATTTGAGAAGGATCGGCATTAAGTCTTCTTTAATGTTCGGCAGAATTCACCAGTGAAGTCATATGGTCCCGGGCTTTTTCTGTTGGAAGATTTTTCATTATTGCCTCAATCTCCTTAGTCCCATTGATTTGTTCAGGTTTTCTATTTCTTCATGATTCAGTTATGGTATGCTGTATGTTTCTAGGAATTTATGCATTTCTTCTGTTATCTAATTTGTTGTCATATAATTTTGCATAGTAGTTTCTTATGATAATAACCTTCTTTACATCACATTTAAAAACTCTGCACTTTATTTCTCCTCCCCTGACATTTTATGCACTCACTTTACTGATGTCAGTTTTTATATTGTGCACCTGTTAATAAATTATTATAGTTATATTTTCATTATTTTTTAATTATATACTAGAGTTAAAGTAATTTAGTAATTTACATACCTCCATTACAGTATTAGATTCTGCATTTGACTACATACTTACCTTTATCAGTCAGTTTTATATTTTCATACGTTTTCATGTTGTTATTTAGCATCCCTTCATTTCAACTTAAAGAACTCCCTTTAGCATTTCTTGTAAGACAAATCTAATAGTAGTGAACTCCCTTAGCTTTTGTTTGTTTGGAAATACCTTTATTTCTTCTTCATTGCTGAAGGACAGTATTGTTTGGTATGGTATTCTTGGCTGCCAGTTCTTTTTTCTTTCAGCACTTTGAATGTATCATCCCACTGCCTATTGGCCTGCAAGGTTTCTGCAGAAAAATCCACTGATAGCCTAATGGGGCTTCCCTTGTTATGTAATGAGTCATTTTTCTCTTGCTGCTTTCAAAATTCTCTCCTTGCCTTTGAATTTTAACATTTTAATTATAATGTGTCTCAGAGTAATCTTCCTTGGGTTGATCCTGCTTGCAGCCCTTCGAGTTTCCTGTACTTGGATGTCCATGTCTTTCCCAAGATTTGGGAAGTTTTTTGCAATTATTTCTTTAAATAATCTTTCTGGTCCTTTCTCTCTCTCTTCTTCTGAGACTCCCATGATACAAATTGTCATTCACTTGAGTGCATTCCATAATTCACGCAGGCTTTCTTCACTCTTTTTTCTTTTTTCTTTTTGTTCCTCTAGCTGGCTAATTCCAAATGATCTTTGAGTTTGCTGATTCTTTCTTCTTCACGAACAAATCTCTTACTGAAGCCCTCTACTGAATTTTCCAGTTCTGTCATTGTTTTCTTCACCAGGATTTCTGCTTAGTTCTTTAATGGCTTTATTTCCTTATTAAACTTCTCATTTTGTTCATGTATTGTTTTCCTGAATTCACTTAGTTTCCTATCTATGTTCTCTTACATTTCATCCAATTTCTTTATAATGATTATTTTGATTCTTTATCAGGCAAATTATAGATCTCCATTTGCAGTCAGAGTTTTATTAGTTTCCTCTGGTGGTGTCATATTTGCCTGATTCTTCATAATTCACGTAGCCTTGCATCCGTGTCTGCATTTAAAGGAGCACACCCTTTTTCCAGTCTCTACAGACTGGTTTCTATGTTCTTTGATCATGAAGCACCTAATATCTAGTTGTCTCTCATTCTGTGATATTAGCAACAATTGTTACTTAATGCTTAGATATGTTAATTCCCTGAGAGTTGCAAAATGGTGATCTTCTAATTCTATCACTTCTTTTACATTTATTAGTTGAAAAATCTTAATAATAAGAAACTTCTTCTCAGCTACTTTTTGTTACTCAGTGGTTCAGTTCATAAAAGAAAGGGAAAATAAATGTTTGATTTTATCTATTTACTTAACAGTCTTTAAGATGGTGAATTTGCCCACTCCTAGGTTGACCAATTTGTTTTTAAAATATCATTATAAACTCATTTTTTTGAACATATTTGATATGTTTCACTCTTCCAATCACTCCTCTCATGTAAGCTCCACTTGACATATCTTTGGCCAGAAAGAGCCTCTTTAAATTGCTTCCTGAGTTCCTTCGAAACATCCTTCATAGTCTCCTCTTACTTCCTTGTTATCTGGTATGACAGGATGTTCCAGGCTCATCTTGACTATTTCCCACCCCCTACCTGGAATCAGCCATTTCTCTAAGAAGTCCGATTTCTTTAAATGAGGAAAGGGATTTCAACAACATGACCTGGGTACCAGTGATGCTTGCTGAGAGAGTCCAGCCATGGGACACCAAGAAACTATGTGGCTGAAATTGCCCATCAAAATCTAAGTACTGTCAGACCTACCAAATCATAAGGTCAATAGAGTGCGGCAATAATCCATCATAAGACAGGAGTTACACATCTGGAATTATACACTAGCAGGACCACAGGGCATAAGCTGCCTTAATAGGTAGCCAGACCTTTATAGCATCCACCAGGATTACACCAACACCACGCCCTCAGTTCACATCTATGACAGAATGGGGATTCTATACAAGCAGCTGAAGAACAAGAAAAAGACTGGATTTTTGGTTATGGATGGTTGGCTTATTGTGTACTGATGCAAATCAACAAGGCATAGTAGTTACACTGTGGTCTCACTGAGGAGTGGCCATAAAACATGATGGTAAAGGAAAATCCTCCCAGTTGGTGACCTTCAACTATAAGGAAAAGTAGCCCAAGCTCAGAACATATGTAAACTCATAGGCAGGAGCAAATGACTTGGCTGGCTAGTGAGAATGCAGAAACAAACAAAAAACAAAACAAAACAAAAAAACCCCGGAAAGACTGAAAATAAGGAAATCTAAGGTAAAAGTATGTAGATGCACATATAGGAGTGAGTATGCAGTATGAAGGTATTTGCACCACACAATAGTATTAATGCCAGGCAGAGAGCATCAACAAGAAACAGGCACTAAATACAAAGCTGACAAAATGACCTGGCTGGTGGAGATCAGTCAGCCTGTTTCACTGGCCACCCAGTCCTGGCATGATGGGGACATCATTTGTACAGAAACAAAGTGGCCATAGTGACAAAGATGGAGGGCACACACGGGCACAACAGTGGACTTCCACTTACCAAATCTTACCCATTATTGCCACCACCAGTGTCCAACCTACCAGCAACAGATAGTCTCCAAGCATGTTACACAGTACCATTTCTCAAGGGGACCAACCAAACACTAGGTGACAAGGGGGAAACACTGGGCTCTTTCCAACACTGAAAGAGCTAGCGGTTTGTTCTCTCAGTAACAGACACATATTCCAAGTATGGGTTTCACTTTCTCTGCCTTCAGAATCTCAGCCAGCTACTGTCCCATATAACACTGCATCAGACCAAAGAACCAGGTTTACAGTATACAAGATGCAGCAGCAAATCCATGACTACGGCCTCCATCGACCTCATGATATACCACACCACCCGGAAGCTGCCATCCTGATAGAGCACTGGAGCACCCCAGAGACACAGCTGCAGTACCAGGTACTATCTTTCAGAAATCTGAGTATGCACTGAATAAAATACCCCAAAGATATTGGGGCACCATGTCCCCCCCAAAAATGAATGCATGCATTAGAAAAACAACGTGTGAAAACAGAATTGGCTCTACTCACTATCATTCCCAATGACCACTGGGGGACTTTGTACTCCTGTCCCCACAACTCTTGGCTCTGCAGAGTTAGACATCCTGGTCCCCGAAACTGTAAACTTTCATCAGGAGTCATAGCAAGAATCCACTGAATTATAGGCTTTAGCTGTTTTCTAGGTACCCTGGGCTCCTTGTGCCCAGGGACAATCAGGCAAAAAGCTTGCCAGGCAGAACCAACCCACAAGCAGTAAAGGAGATCTCTGTTGGGCCACAGACTTGCAAACATTTGGTGTTAGAAGTGATATAAATATTTGCCAACCAGATGGGTTTAAAAATCATATTTCATTGTGGTTTTAACATATACTTGGGTAATTAACCAGTAAAGTTGACATATTTTCATGTTGGACATTCCTGTTTGCTCTTTTGTACATTTTGTCCACTTTTCTCTTAGGCTGTTATATTTTTTCCCGATTTGTTGGAATTTTTATATATACTGAGTACTAATTTTTGGGTCAATTTTATGTTTGCAGATACCATCTTGGGTCAGAGATGCCTTTTACCTTCATTTACAATGCCTATTTTCATATAGATGTTTTAAATTTTAATTGTGGCTAAATGTCTCCATCTTTTCCTTTAAAATTCGGTGTGTGTGTGTGTGTGTGTGTGTGTATCATGCATAAGAATTCCTTCCATACGTTAAAGTTATAAAGATAATAGATAATGTTATTTTCAGAAATTTAAAGTTTTGTTCATTTTATGTTGCTGATTCATCTTGAAATAATTTTTTATGTATGATATAAATAGGGATTCAATTTTTTCTATATAGATAATGAAGTGTCAAAAATAAGTTATTATTTATTAAACAATCCATTTTCCCCACTTATGTCTAATGTCATCTCAAGCATTCCCATTTCTGAGCTATTATCTTCCATTCATTTGCCTGTTCCTACACCAATAACCTACTGTTCTTCATTAATTTATTCAACAAATGTATATATCCATTGCCTACTATGTGCCAAGAAGTGCTCTAGGAACTTAGGATACATGAGTGAACAAAACAAAGATCCTACTCTCTTACAGTGCTTATACTCTAGTGGCAAAAGACAGATAACAAACAATAAATAAAATAAATAAGTAGATGATAGAGCAAGTTAGAAGATGTAAAGAACGATTTAAAAAAAAAAAACAGCAGGATCAGAGGAATCAGGAGTGCTGGGGAGGATACAATATGAAATAAGGTGTAGGCAGTCACCCATTCAGGTATCTGGGGTACGGGGTGTTTCAGGCAGAGGAAACAGTCACTACAAAGGCACCAAGAACATGCCTGCTACGTTTAAGGGGCAGAAAAGAAGTCATGTGGCTTGAGTGAGTTGAACACAGGAAGTAGTGGAACATAAATCAGGTAAGCCAGATTGTGTGGGGCCTTGCAGGCTATTGTAAGGACTATGGATTTTACACTGAGTGACATGGATGGCCACTGCTGAGGTTTGAGCAGAAGAGGGAATGCCATGTTTTACCAGGATCTTATGTTTTACAAGGATCACTCTGCTATCCCCTGCTGAGAAGGGACAGGAGGGACCAAGCACAGAAGCAGGGACCGGTTAGGAAACCACTGCTGTAATCCAAGGGCAAGAGAAGGGTAGTTTAGCCCAGCAGAGGAAGTCAAGATCATATTTTGGATACATTTTGAAGATAGAGCCAAAGGATTTCCTTTCCTGACAGACTGGAAGCGGGGTTTGAAAGAGAGAGTCAAGATGATTGGCTTGAGTGAAGAACTGCGGATGAAGCAGGTTTATAGGGAAAAAACCAAGGGTTGTGATTACTCTAGTTTTAATGAGTCACGATATCTAGTGCAGCAAGTCTTTTCTTCTTTTCTTTTCTTCTTTTCTTGAAAGTTTTTCAAAATTTTCTTTGCCATTCTCGGCCCATTACGATTCTAAATTTAGTTTAGTATTAGCTTGTCAAGTTCCATAACATACCCCGTTAAGATTTTGATTAGAATTACACTGAACTTACAGATTAATTTGAAAAATACATTGTCATATTAATAATATTGAGCCTTTCTGTCAATGAACACAATATAGCTGTCCATTTATTCAGGTCTTCTTGGATGTCCTTCAGTACCATGTTATCATTCCTCCATAAAGGTCTTATACATTTGTCTTACACATAGTTTTATGTATCCTATGATTTGTGTTGCTGCTCTAAACACTAATTTTTCTATTACATTTTTTTATTTCTTCTGGTTGGGATATAAAAACACCACTGATTTTAGTATGCTTTCCCATATGGATATTTCAGAAAACTTAAGAGAATCCTCTTATTTTTAATGGCTTTTCTCCATGTTCTCTTTGACTTCCTTTTTATAAAGAATCATATTTGTACAAATGACAGTTTCATACTTCCTTGTCCAATTACTATTCTCTTTCCTTTATTTTACTTTCTTTCATCAGCTAGGACCTCCTACTCAATCCTAAATAATAAAGGTAATAGTGGGAATCTTTGTCTTACCCTAATTTTAGTGAGAATGAAACTTCCAGTAAGTATGAGTTTTGCTCTAGGTTCTTGGTTTAGACACTCTTCACCACATTAGAAATGTTTCCTTCCATTCCTAGTTTGTAAATAGCTTTTTATCAGGCATGAGTTTTGAGTTTTAACAATGCTTCATTCTTTAGAGATGATCAGATGGTTTCCCTCCTTTCATCTCTTAAAGTAGTATATTACATTTGTAGATTTTTTGAGCCATCCTTCAATAAACCTCACCTATCTACAACGTATTTTACACTAAAGAATTACTTTTGCTAATATTTTCTTTCAAATTTTTTTCATTTATATCCATAGGGAAGATTTGTCATAATTTTATCTTCTTGTACTGTCTTGTCCAGAATTAGTATCAAGGTTATATTGGCCACATAAAATGGACTGGTTAACTTTTTCCTCTCTTATTTAACATTGCATTAGAAAAGGATTATTTGTTCCTTGAATTTACAATAAAACTTTCTGAGCCACCTGGACCTTGTGTTTTTAGAAGAGAAGGGATGAAATGTGGGAGACTTTGCTTGGCTGTTCTTCATTTATTCAGGTTTTCTTACTTCTATTTCTGTTTTAGAGGTTTTCGTCACAGAACAAACCTTGGCTTTTATGGATCCTCTTCTTTTGTTGTTTTCTACTTCTGTTCTTTCTTTATTATTATCTTGTTGTACAGTTTATTCTTAATCTGTTCCTTTCTGTCTTCTGGATATGAATAGTTTTTTATTTTCAAGTATTCTTGTTTTCTGATAAATGTATTTAAGGCTACACATTTACCTCTAAGTTTTGCTTTAGATACATCCCACATTTTAAATATGTTTAGATATGTAGTATTTTCCTTATCATTCATTTCTAAATATTTTATAATTTCCATGTTCTCTTTTTAACCCATAAGTTATTTTAGGATGTACATTTTAGTTTTCAAACATATGGCATGTTTTTAATACTATCTTTTCATTTTGATGCAATTTTGTCACGTTGTGCTTAGAGAATGTGATCTTTATTACATTCTTTTGAAACTTGTTGAGATTTATTTAGTGATCTGCTACAAAACACAGATGAACCCTAGACTCCTGGAATACAACAGTTGTCTTTTACGGAGTATAACTAAATGGCTCTCTAAAGAATATTTTATCCTAAAGTGGTACTGATGCCAGTGGTCGCAGACTTGTCTCTGGAAGCCATGGATTCAATGAATTTACTTGTCACCACCACCACCACTCCAGAACTTCTGAAAGACATTTGTAGAAATAAAGTTTTGAACGGAAGGGGAAGAGATTCAAATTTATATTTATACCAAAATCTATACCAAAATTTATATCAAAATTTAAGCATCTAAAAGATAAAGATCATATCACAATTATAACTACATCATTGTCTCAGACTTACTTTTTTTTTGCACTATCATTCAAAATTGTTAGTTGGTAAAAATTTTTCAGAAGTCCTGCTGGATTTTTTTTAAATTTAGAATTACTTTTAGAGTCCTGCATTTCTAGTCAAACTTCTCATCTGTCGTTTCTCAGAATATTATCTGTGGCTTTAGGAATTTTTTATATTTGTGGGGATTATTTTATCTTCCCTTAAGATTTATGATACTCAGCTGAAATCTTCAGAAAGAACTTCAAAGAAACTTCAGAATTGCATTAAGCCCTTTGCATTCACACTGTGATTTCTGATCTGGTTAGTAAAGATCTGTGATTGTTGAAATGCTGTTTTTCTGAAAGTAAGTGAGAGGCTGACCACTACGGTTTTGGCACTCCTGAAATGTGGTCTTACTTGTCTGCCTCAGTAGCCTGTACAAAGTGGCTTAGGCAAGTTCTGCCCACTAGTACATTCCATGCTCTGTTCGCTAGCACATCCCATTCCCTGTTAACTAGCATACCCCACTCTCCTAATTCTGCCTGCTAGGGGTGTCACTGAATAACAAACCCTCAGACAACAGATGGGATAGGAAGAACGGTCTGTACTGTCAGAGTGGAAACCAACAGGGAGGCCAGGCTTTCAATAGAACATGTGCAGTCACCACATGTTCCCTTAACATTTTATCCAAACGTTCCCTCTCTTCCAGCCCTTTTCCCCACTTTTAGACTTCACACAGAATACAAGCATGCTCACAATCATTTCCAGAGCTACCTCCACTACTAGAACCCCAGAAAGTTAGAGAGAATAGGAAGAATGACACAGCCACCCCACTTTTGAGACTGCATACTTCTCCCCCAGCTCCCTATAGTTTCTGACAGTTTGAGGTCCCCAAATCACTTTGCCCGTTTTAGCTTACTGTGAGGTACACATTTATACTTTCCTTTTTAGACTTTTTAAAAGCAGCCCTTTTCTATAGTTCAAAATACATATCAGCTATTTAAAAATGGCTCTTAATCCATAGGTCTAATCCCTGACTATCCACCTAAGAAAGCTTTAGAAAGACACGCATTTCCAACTCCCTGCCAGGTATGTCTACCTGGAAGGTTCCTTGACATCTTGAATTCAATATATCTAATACCTAAAAGACCAACAAAGCCAGATTTGTTTCGATTGCATCAGCCTTTTCCTAAAACCATAGTAGGAAAGCTGAGAGTCCCCATTGTTTTTTCCCTTTTACTTTTCTCAGCCTACCCAGTTGCCTGGTAGTCAGTCCTTCATAGTCTCATTCCTTTCCCATCACCACCACCCTGGCCCAGTAACTCACCAGCTAGATGATGACAATAGCCCCCTTGACTGTCTTCCCACCTCTCAGCTTGCTCCCTCACTGACACATATATTTCATGTAGCTTTCAGGTTGATCTTCATCACATATACTTTCAAACATTTGTCATTTGTCTACTTTAAAACCATGAATAGGTAAACACGTGAATCTTAAAAGTAATAACACCCCTTTATCCTGTGATTCCACTCCTGAGAAGCAGTCTGAAGGAAGTATTTTTTAATTAACAAATACTAATTTTTCAGAATTGTTTTTAAGATTATAGAGCATTATTTATAATCACTAAAAATGTGAAACAACCTAATCAACATTAGTGAAAGTATTTAATGATGGTCCACCCATAACCTGGAGTAGAGTATTATGTCCATTTTTCTAAGATTATTTAACTGCATGGAAAATATTCAAAATCCAACGTTAGGAAGAAAACCCAAGGTATTAAGCTACATGAAGAATGTGTTCATATTTAAAGGATACACTTTGACAAAAAACTCAAGGGGAATAAACCAAAATGTTAATTGTAAGATTACAGGTGATTTTCATTCTCTTCTTATACTCTTTGGTATTTCCCAAATTTCTACAAGAGATACATACTCCAACTGTCATAATAAAAGAGAAAAGGGTTTTTTGGTTTTTTTTTAGTTGTTTATATAGATTGATTGATAGGCAGTCTGGAAGGATATCCAATAAAATGTTGAAATAATAGTTGTCTCTAGTTGTTCACTCTTTTGTGTTTTTATATATTTTCCAAATTTTCTCTAATGCACATGTACCACTTTCATAACCAACAAAATTAAGGTAACCATTAAAGTTTTAATACTCATACCCTATTCTCACCCAAACTGGAATACCGTTTCATTACCACCGTCCTCATGTTATCTGCTTGTGCCCTGCAGCCTTCATCCCCACCTGCACCTTTGGAAATCCTGCCTACCTACCCAGAATAATTTCAGATATCACTTTCTCCCTTAAGTCTTTCCAGAATGCGATTCAGATATAAAGTAGCTCTTCTTGGAACCCCAAAGCACATCCAAGCCCTCCCACATCAGGCACTTATATAGTCTACCCCGTGTAATGACTATTGGCTTCTGTGCTGTGACCTCCTCCCTGTACTGTGAACTAAGAACATGGGGCCCATCTCTCTGGATTTGGTTTTTTCTCTATGACCTAGCATGGCACCTTGTGTGTATTAGCCTCCTCAGGGAAGTAATCGTTTGAATTGAGCTGGGATTCTCTGAAATTTAATCGACCATCTTTTATCAATATCATGGTGTTTATAAAGGAGGCATTCCCAGAAACCATAATGCCAGGCTATGGATTGTTCAGATCTTCCTTTGAGGTGTTTAAAGTGGAAACTCAGTGATTATATGAAGAAAAAATGGAGTGTTGAACATAGAAAGAAAAAAAGTTCTCATTTCACCTTTCCCTTTCCTCTACCAGATTCCTGGATTTTTGGAGACACGGATTCAGAAGCACTGAAAGTAGATATTTCAACCAGGTCTATGCTGAAACACTTACTACCTTTGTGGCCTCAGGAAAGCTCCTTATACTCTTTTAAGTTTTAGTTTCCGCATCTATAAACTAGGAAGATAAATGGTACTAATCACAGAGTCACTGATAAAATTTCTTGGATAACATATAAAACGAGTCAAGCATATAGTAGGTACTCAATAAGTGTTCATTTCCACTCTCTTCTCTAATTTTCCCTGCTTACTCCATGTCCTACTCCCAACATCCACATGCACACACTCAAAACTCCCTCTCTCAGTCCACCCCAGATCAGAAGTACTTCTGCCAACTTCCGTGCCCCAGGTGTCACACTGTCCCATGGTGAAATGTTGAGAGCCATCCCCTCCAGCCTCAAATGAAACAGACTGTATTATGATCTCATAAGCAGCCTCTCTGGATTCCTGCCCACAGAATTATCTGAGCTAGTTTCTCCATTTCCCAAGCATATAACTCTCTGGTTACCACTCAACTCAGACATCCCTTCTCTAACAGCTACTTCTGAACCCATCACCACTTTTTTTTTTTTTTTAAATAACCTAACATCTCTTCACATCTCTGCCTTCTCACTGCCTCCTTCCTGCCCAGTGTTATGAGCCAGGTCTTCATCATGCCAAACCAACATAGAATGCTAGCCTCAACCAGGGGCACTGAGAGCTGTGTGCCTCTGGGCCACTCACTGGGATGTCCGAAGCCTCAATTTGTCATCTGAAAATGATGACATGAAATTATTTCTAACATCCAGCTTGATCACTGGCTGGATCTGATGGCTCTGTGGAGAGAATAAAGGGGAGAATTGAAATCTATATTCCTCTTCCCCTCAATTTTAACTGTGATTTTACAACTGTGATTAATGAGCAAATAAAATTTTTCCTACAAACAGCACATAACCTGATATTCTTTTCCTACGTGCTAAGAAGTAAAGGAAGGAAAGGGGGAAAAATTAAAGAGGTCACATTTATCAAATGCCTGCTGTGAGCCACACATTGCACCGGTATCTTCGTATACATGGAATCCCCCCCTCCCCCGCAATAACTGTACAAGGAAGGCAGAATCAGCCCCACTTTAACAATGAGAAAATGAAGATTCAGAGAGGTTAGGTCACTTGTTCAAAGACACAGAACCAAGGCACACCCAGGATTCCAACCCAGGCATGCTTAGAATTCAAAGCTGATGTTCTTTCCCTTATGCCATGCTGCCTTCCTAGAAACAACTTCATAAGCTTATCTTCATGGAAAACTGTGTAGACCCGTACGCAAGTTGAATTAAGAACCTCCCTATTACAGACACAGGGTTTGAAGGATGATTCTGCCATACCACATTATTCATTACAGGGAATTCAGTGGCACCTGGTAAATAAAAGGCAGTTTCATGTGGATCTTATAAAGGCAGCGTGATTTTATGGAGCACTCTGCTGGAATTGCATTTTCTGTAATGGGATTTTACTAGCTATAAATAAAGTATCTAAAGACTCAATAGAAAGACACAGTGCACTATTCATGGCACATTTCCAAGGCACTCCTTTCCATGGCTCCCTGTCCTTTAAAATAAAGCACATGGATGACACCAAAATGTTGTCACTCTGGTCCGGATGAGAGCTCAGACCAGGCAACAAACTGAAACCCAGATTCCAACCACAATCTGACAAGATACAAACCCCTTATCAGAAGGGGGAACCTGGGCAGAGATGGGGAATATCCTGGGCTACATTTTAGAAAGGCAACTCAGAGGACCTGAGACAAGAGGCAGTCAGGCCCTGGTTACAAACACATCTACAAACCCTGCCTGTCTGTGGCCTGGAGCATCACTGCTGGTCAGCTACCCAGCAGAGAAGAGGGCAGGAAAGGGGGATTTGAAGATAGTTTTCAGTTCTAAAATGCTATGACTCTTTCCTAAAGAAGATGAATAGAGGCAGTAGAAATGTAAAGGAGGTCTCAATATATTTTCATCACTAGCTTCACTTTTGGGGCACCTGGGTGGCTCAACTGGTTGAGCAACCGACTCTTGATCTCAGCTCAGCTCTTGATCTTAGGGTCATGAGTTCAAGCCCTGCACTGGGCTCCACGCAGGGTGTGGAGCATAGTTAAAAAAAAATATGCACAAGTATGTCCGTATCCCTTAAGGACAGTGGAGCCACAACTGCTCCCCAGGTATGAGCTGATGAGGAAGTGGATTCCCCTATAAAGGATGACCACTGAACATGTCTGCACTGTGAAAGCCCAAGCTTTACAAAATGAGCTTGCTGGAAGCAGCAAAGTTCTCTCAGCTGCTGGAAAGAAAGTAACTACTAGCTGGACTAGAGGATAATAATTAAATAGAGAGTAACACTTCAATTCAAGAGTACCATATTCCTCCTGAGGACATGAGCATGAGGCTAGAGCTAAGGCAGGGTAAGTGTGAGCTATGGGATTTTTATCAAGGCCTGACAAATATGGTCAACAGTTTGCCTGGGATAAAGAAAAGAAAGCCATAAGAAAAAGAAATAGTATTCAGTTTTCCTAAGGGGTATCCTTCAGTATTTTTTTTTAATCACGTTATGTTAGTCACTATACAGTCCATCATTAGTTTGTGATGCAGTGTTCCATGATTCATTGTTTGCATATAACACCCAGTGCTCCATGCAATACGTGCCTTCCTCAATACCCATCACTGGGCTAAGCCATATCCCGCCCCCCCCAAAACCCTCAGTTTGTTTCTCAGAGTCCACAGTATTTTTTTTTAATTTCCCAGATTTTTCTGTTCAGGGGCCCTGCCTTCTCTAAGGTACCTGAAATTTTCTTTTCTTTTCTAGAATAGGTAGGATTCACAGAATTTCAATGAATAAATGACCATAACACTTGCCAGTGGGTGTTGACTAACATAGTAGAATGTGTTAGTTTCAGCTCAATCCTAAGAGAAAATGTAGGACATATGGATGGGGAAATAGGTCCCAGATGAAGAAAACTTCCAAAACAATCTGCAACCACAATATGGAGCAGAAAAACAATGAAGAGAGGTGAAGGTCAGCCTGGATCATTCCATTTCATCAAGAAGGAACAATGTAGCTGGGACGGATGTTAATGAAAGCCCAGGCTTTCACTGTACCAGTTATGAAACTGAGGCTCAGGCTGTTAAGACAACTAGTTTGAAATACTAAGTGATTTCATTAGACTAAGCAGTATTAAAGTGACCCCTAGTGACTTGGTCAGGTACCTTTTTGCTCTAGGAATAGGGGCGAATAGGGGTGAAAACATACTAGAAGCTATGGGTCCCTGCCACCAACTTACTCCAGATCTCATGACGGCACCCACGGGGTTCAGGTACAACTAGATAATTCTAATAACATTGTAGGCTACTCCCCAGGTTGCCTGTTCAGTGAATCTGAGGAATTGAAGACATTCCATCTTCCCTCTTGCATTTCACACAGTCATTTATACTTTTTCTTTCTTTCTTTCTTTCTTTCTTTCTTTCTTTCTTTCTTTCTTTCTTTTTCTTTCTTTCTTTCTTTCTTTTTCTTTCTCTTTCTTTCTTTCTTTCTTTCTTTCTTTCTTTCTTTCTTTCTTTCTTTCTTTCTTTCTCCTTCCTTCCTTCCCTCCCTCCTTCCTTCCTTCCCTCCTTCCTTCCTTCCTTTTCTCTTTCTTTCTTTCTTTCTTTCTTTCTTTCTTTCTTTCTTTCTTCTTTCTTTGTTGTTAGCGTGGATATATTACTCCCTCTTTCAGTTTCCTATCCCTCGCTATTTTTCTGCCTTGGAAATACCTTCCTTTCAGCATTGCCTGGCATCCAGTAGGTAGTCAATAAATGTTGACTACCTTCAGTGTGCCTGGGGCACACTTTTACCTCACACTTTCATCCTACCTCCTCTTGCGGCTCCCGAATGTCACTTATCCAACAAGGACCCAGAAAATGGTGGTACATGTACATCACAGAGGACAAAAACCACTCTCCATAAAGCCCATTAGGCCATGTACCACTAAACTCTTCAGAAGTTTCCAGAAGTCCCCTCAAGACTTCCAACAAAAGTCTCTACATCTCACTCCTCTCATCATGGCTTCTTTTCCTCGAGCTAAATTTTGAAAATTATTTCTTACACAATTATGTGCAAATTAAGTAACAGAATATAAAAAATTTATTACCATTTCCATTGCAGATGTGTGGAACATTATTCATTCCTTCACCTAATAAATATTTATATTAAAGGTCTGTATTTGGGACTAATCCCTGTAACACACAGTAAGACATAGTCCCTACCATCACAAAGCAGGTAGCCAGAGGGAGATAATCAATTCAATATCTAATCATAATGCAGAGTGACAAATCTTATGTGATGAACAAAGGCACAAAGAGCTAGGTGGAAAGACTGGGGAAAGGTTGCCAAGAATTCCAAGAAAAACAAGGTTTAAGCTAAAGATATACAAGTGTATGAAATGGTTAGAGAACTAGGAGGAGGCCCCTCACAGGTTGGGTGAGAACTTATATTTAAAATAAAAGCTTGCTGAGTAGATTGGGAATAGCTTTTAGAAGGCCTTAAATGCTGGACTAAGGAGTGGAGATACCTTTCTAGAGGCAAAGATGCACCAGCAAAAGAATGATATAATCATATATACACTTCGAGAAGTATCTCTGTCAGGTATGTAATCGAATCTCTTGGGGGAAAAAGATCTAAAGACAATGACAGATTGGCAAAGAGACTCTCAGATGTGTCCACTGGATGGCATGTCCACTGCCACCACCCTGGTCCAGACCTCCATCATCTCTTACCCTTTAAACACTGAGCATCCCTGTCCTTGTGGAAAGGGGAACCCAATTCGATTTTTGCTGGTAATGATAGAGGCTGTGATACAAGTGGGCAAAGCGAGGTCTCTTATGAAAGAAAAGAGGATAGATAATACAGCGGTTTAAAAAGAGTATAAAGAGAAGGCATGTGCAATAGCCTCCAGTAGCATTCTACATTGTCTTTTCAAATCTTATCTCACATCCTTCTTGTCCATTCTTCACACTGAAGCCTAAGTGATTTTTCTAAAATTCAACCATGATCCTAGCATTTCTATGGTTCTTTTTGCTCTTAAGATAAAGTTTAATTTCCCTCACCTGCCTAACTGGGTGGGTAGTGATGTCAGATAACCGTGATGGGAATAAATTAAGCAGGAAAAAGAAACTACTAACTGTCAAGGGCCTAAGTATCATACGGCCAGCACCACCCTATAAAAAGTACATAGTCTATCCCATAGAGACCTGCCTTGTGAGAAGTTATCATTGTTTTCATTTAACAAGTGATGATCCTGGGATGTAGACTGTAATGATATACTCTCTGAGTATATCATTATAGTGAGAGGTAAAGCTAGGGTTTGAACCCAAGAGTGAGCCCATCTCAACACAATGTCATGATGGAACCATAGGAAAAGAAACAATGTGTTCTAAAAGGAGTTGGAGAGCAGACATGGGAAGGGAGGGGGGGATGTCTTTGAGCAAGACGGACCTTCCCTGTTTTACAGTCATGTATTTTTATTTAACCTTTACCCCCACTCAAAACTCTTTGTTCCATTGTCCTGATCGGATCCCTGCCTTTGACTCTCGAGATTTGGCACTCATTTTGTCTACCCCCCAAAAAATTTCATCAAATTTATATATTTCTGCTCCAGCATCTTTCTCTGGGATCCTTCTGACACTCCAATTACACATGTATTAGACCAATGATATCTCATAATCACCAAGACTCTGTTTTTTTTTTTTTTTTTAATTTTTCTCAGGGCGCTTGGTGACTCAGTCAATTATGTGTCTGACTCTTGAATTTGGTTCAGGTCATGATCTCACAGTCATGAGATCAAGCCTCATTTGACGCTCCATGCCTGTCATGCTTAAGATTCTATCTCTCCCCCTCCCTCTAAAAAAGAAAAAAGCTTTCTCAAGTTTGCCTAATTTTTATTGACCTGTCTTCATGTTCACCGATCCCTTCTTATGCAATATTGAATCTCCTATAAAGTCTATCCAATAATCATGGGGTTTTTCTTTCAGATGCTATATTTTTTAGTCCTAGAAATTCCACTTTATTCTTTTTTATAGTTTACATTTCTTTGCTGATATTTCCCCATAACTCCTTCTGTCCATCTTTTTCCATATATTCTTTAATGTATTTATAATATGTTTTAAGTCCTTGTCTGTTCATTTCAATGTCTGGCTTATCTCTGGGTCTGCTCCTATTGACTTTTTCCTTCTATTAACCATATTTTCTTGTTTCTTCACATATCTGATCATTTTTAATGAATACTAAACACTGTAGATGATATGTGCTAGATTTTGTGATTTTTCTCCAAAGAATGTTGAATTTTGTCCTGACACACAAGTGAATTACTGGTGGGTCATCTTGATCCTCTACAGGCTTAGTTTTAGATTTTATAAGAATGAGTTTATTTTTGCTTTTTCCCCTTAGCCCTAGGATGGAACCCTCTATCCTCGGTTTAGTCCTAAGACACGGCCCTCCTAGAGTTTCAAACAAAAGCCTAAAGGTTTTTTGTTGTTGTTGTTGTTTTTTAAAGAAATTATTTCTCTCTTTTTTTTTTAAGATTTTATTTATTTATTTGACAGAGAGAGAGAGATCACAAGTAGGCAGAGAGGCAGGCAGAGAGAGAGGGGGAAGCAAGGTCCCTGCTGAGCAGAGAGCCCGATGCAGGGCTCGATCCTAGGACCCTGAGATCATGACCTGAGCTGAAGGCAGAGGCTTTAACCCACTGAGCCACCCAGGCGCCCCAAAAGCCTAAAGTTTTTACAATTCTCTTTAACTTAGCAGGACTTAACTCCAACTCCTTAGCAGAACCAAGCTCCTGCTGAACCTCAGCTTTCTAGCAGTTACTTTCTGCTGATTTCTTTGGAGTCTCACTCAGTGCAGACACAGAAAGAGGTAGCCACAGATTTCAGGGGAACTGGTACAGAGATTTCGGGGGCTCTCCCTCTATTGCTCCTCCCTTCCAGAATGTTTTCCATTGATATCTAGCTACTCTTGCAGTCCCTGGATTCGACTGCTGTCTATTCAGCCTGGTGAGATTGCCACTTTCTATTTGCACTCTTTTTTTCTAAGCAAATGACTACTGGAAGGTAGCCTCAAGGAAAAAGCTGGTTAAATGTGGTGCTTATCAAGTTTGTTTCCCTTATTTCAGAAGGTATGTTCCCTCCAGATACTACCCAGACAACAACATTTGGTTGTTCACCAGTTCCTTCAAGTAACTGTTTTTTGGGGGTTTTGTGTGTTTGTTTTGTTTTCTCCAGAGGCAAAATTATTATCAGCTGGAGTTTCAGAAACTTATTCAAGTTCATTAATCTGCTGAGTTAGGAACTAAACCCAAATTTGGATGATAACAAATACCTCATATTCCATCCCAACAATTTTTGGAGGTAGACGAGTTAAGAGAGTTTTTTAGGGAAGTGTAATTTTTTTAGGGAAATACTAATTTACTTTATTGATAAATGTTAGTCCTATGACAAGCATTGATTTCATATTTTAAATCACATCACTATGCTCCTTTGATCTGTGCTTCATTCCATACTCTGTGTCTACCAGAAGCACAATCTGAAGTACTTCTACACTGTTCATTGTATTATGGAACAAGCAATGACTCATTTTGAAAGGACTCTTATGCACACAGTCAGCATGATTCTAAGTGGTTTAATTCAATCAATTCCATCTAAAGCTACAAGTAATGTCAATCTGTAAGTAGAGCATTAATAATGTCAACATACAGTTGACTGTTGAAAAACACATGGATGAGGGGTACCCAACCTCTGCACAGCTGAAAATCCACGTATAACTTTTGACTCCCCCCGGATTTAGCTATTAATAGCCTACTGTTGACTGGAAGCAGTATCAATAACATAAATAGTTGACACATATTTTATATGTTATATGTACTATATTCTGTATTCTTACAATAAAAGTAAGCTAGACAAAAGAAAATGTTATTAGAAAATCATAAGGAAGTAAAAACAAATTTACAGTATTATATTTTTCGATGCCACAAATCTACATTGTCTGTTTATAAAATGAATTCTGTCAGTACCTACATCGATATTGTCTTACATGATACAAAACACTAGATGTTATACATATTATTAACACTAGACATCAAAAAGGAAAAGATCATGTAAAAAAGAAATGTGCATTTATTTACAGGTGTAACAATTCACGCACTGATAACAAAGAAGCAGCAGTATGATTGCTCTATGGTAGTCTAGTGTAATTGATATTGATTGCTTCATGGCAGCCTAGCCTTCACACTAATGAGTGAATTATTATAAAACTTGTATGGCATAGAGTATTACAGCCATATTCATAATACAATATTGGAAACATTGTTACTTTAAAAAAAAACACCTACCTGTGATGATAGGCTGATATGCAGTTTCTCCAATTATGAGAGAGAGAGGCATACTATTTGGCAATGTAACTTTGAAAGCACAGTTATAAAACAATAAGAAAGCTAACACATTAATTTTATATTAAGTATCACTTACCTTAGGCCTATGTAGAGATAGGTTACCCATTTCTATACAAGTCTTTCACAAAATGGTCTACATGATGAATACTCAGGTGATGAGGATGAGATGATGAGGATGACGGTGACACAAAGTATCTCATACAGCTCTTGCCTATAGCTATTAGATTTTTGCACAAATTCTCTTACACACCTGCACAACAGATGTGTTTATTAACTGCCTGGCGGGAGGATTATTTACTAGTCATGAAGTGGAAATGGATCATCATAAAGGTCTTCATCCTCATTGTCTTTACAGTGAGTAGGCTGAGAAGGAGGAAGAAGAGGAGGGGTTGGTCTTGCAATGCTAGAGGGAGCAGAGGTGGAAGAGGTAGAAGAGGTGGAAGGAGGGGCAGGAGAGGCAGGCACACTTGGTGTAACTTTACAGAAATATCATAATACCTTTTTGCTTCCTTTTTCTCTAGATATGTTTCTATACATTACCAAGCCTTCTCCGACCATTTGCTTTAGTTTCAGGGCCTATATCATGGAAGGGTTCATGTCATAAGAAAAAAAAAAAAAAAAAAGAAGTCAAAAACAGCACTGAATAATTGGAACCCTTCTCCCAGACTGTCTAATGTCAGTTGGTTTTCTGACCCTGCTTCCTCTACTACATCTTCTTCCTTATCATCGGGCACTGGTTCTGAAGCACGTGTCTCCAGCAAGTCATCTTTTGTTAATTCCTCCAGTGTGGTGCCTATTAGCTCTTGAATTTCTCCAAGATCCATATCTTGAATTCCTTCACACCTCACCTTTTTTGTCATAGCCACAATCCCGTCCATGATTTTCTTGACTGGCTCTGTTGTAAATCCTGTGAAATCATGCACAACATGTGGACACAGTTTTCTCTAGCAGGAATCTATTGTTTCAGATTTGACGGCTTTCATGGCTTTTCCTATAACAACAATGGCATCTTCAATGGTGAAATCCTCCCAGACTCTGATGATGTTCTGTCAGGGTTCTCTTCCATGGTGTTGGCAAAGCTTTACATAGACTGCCATGTGTAATGAATCTTAAAGGTCCTTATGATCCCCTGATCTAGAGGCTGAATTAGAGACATTGGGTTGGGGGCAAATAGACCACTTCAGTACCTTGGCTGTTGAACTCATGGGGCTCTGCATGGCCAGGAGCATTTCCAGTTATCAAAAGAACTTTATAAGGCAGTCCCTTATGGGCAAGTACTTCCTGACTTCAGGGACAAAGCATCAATGGGACCAATCCAGAAAAAGGATTCTCATCGTCCAGGCACTGTTGTTGTACAACCAAAAGACTGGCAGCTGGTGTTTACCTTTCTCTTCAGGACTTGGAGGTTAGCAGCTTTATAGATAAGGGCAGTCCTAATCATAAACCTGACTCTATATCTACAAAACAGTAGAATCCCTGCCTGCCTTGAATCCTGGTACTTGCTTCTTTTTCTAACTAATACATGTCCTTTGTGGCTTTTTTCTTCCCCAAGGTAGGGTACTTTTGTCTGCATTAAAAACCTGTTCAAGCAGATATTCCTTCTCCTCAATGATTTTCTTAACAGCATCTGGGAACTTGTCTGCTGCCTCTTGGTCAGCAGAAACTGCTTCTCCTGTTATCTTGACATTTTTTAAGCCAAATCTCTTTCTAAAATGATCAAACCATCCTTTGCCGGTATTAATTTCTCCAGCTTTAGATCCTTCACCTTCCTTTTGCTTTAAGTTGTCATATAATGACTTCTCTTTTACTTGAATCATATTTGAATCTATAGGTAGGCCTTTCTTATAGCAATCCTGTACCCACATAAAAGCTGCATTTTCAATATAACATAAAAAGGTATTTTGCAAAAAGTGCAAGGTTTTTGCACCCACTGGCATAGCTGCGGTGATGGCTTCATAAATTTCCTTTTCTTTTTTCACAACTGGCCTTACGCTGTATTCATTCATCTTGAAATTGGTGGACAACCACAGCTGTAGACCTCAATCTACGGTCCATATGAAGCAATTCAACTTTTTCTTATAATGTTATGACTTTTCTTGGCTTCTTGGAAGCACTTCCAGCATCACTAGTGGCACTTCGTGTGAGTCTCATGGTGCTATTCAAGGTTCATGGTTTTGCACTAAATACGATGAAAAATACTCAAGAATTGGGGCACCTGGGTGGCTCAGCTGGTTAAGCATCTGACTCTTGATTTCAGCTCAGGTCATGATCTCAGGGTCCTGAGAAGGAGCCCCAGGGAATTCTCTCTCCCTCCCCACCTTCCCCTCCCCTTGCTTGTTCACTCTTTCTCTCTCAAAAAAAAAAAAAAATGCAAGAACCATAAGAGATCACTTTTAACTGGGATATGCAATTTTAAAAAGAGATGAACTGTTCATGCAGAGATGATTAGCATCACGTGGCATTTTAAGTGGATACTCCCAACACTTGAGCTCACCACACTAGCAACAGGAGGTTGCTACAAAATTATTATAATAGTACAGTATTACTATATCCAATTTTTGCAATTATGATTTAATACTGCATCTTTACATCTGTTTAAGTTTCTCTTGACTGCAAATAGCACCATATATGGTCTGTGAGTATTTTGGTGTGCAAGTTTTGATAAATTTTAACTTCTTAAAATAGACTTGCCTATATTTTATAGTAGTAAATTATAAAAATAGACTAGTATCTACATATATTTTCTGCATTCATGACACACCTTTTTCTTAATTTTTTACCAACCCAAATATGTAAGTTGGTTGGTGATGGTGGTAGTATTTTTACAGCCACTTCATGGCTAGGTAGAATAAAAATGTTCTACATGGAAGGAAAAAACACAGGGACAAAATTGTCAGTCCAGTTACCAATGCATTAATAGCACCTGGGAAATTGTTTGTCATTCAGCTAGTACACCTGCCCAACTGTTTGTTACGTATCACTGAAGACCGATTTGTTGGCGCCAGGATGAAAACATATATGATTTGCTTGGGAATCCAGCTCTTACTTTTACTTGCGGGAAGGCAAGGCCAATGCTGAATCCATGCCTATGGGGCCTTCTCCATCTTGTGGTCATGCTAGCGCACATTTCTATGACAAAGCTACTAAGGTGAGGCCTGGGCCAAAGGACATACTTGCCAATCAAGAGCTATTCAGCCAAAAGGAATGCTAGGAAATAGTTCCTATGCATGCCTGACAGCTCACTTGATCCACAGGTGGTTCTCACTCTAAGCTCCCAGTGTCATCCTACTGCTGAATTTTCCCGGGTGACCCTCCCAAACCTTCTTCTTTGTATGAGATGAACACAAACTCTACCACTCCTCTCCATGCAAATGTCATTGCCACCTGGACAAAGGTCACATGGCAAGGCAAAGGAAGCCTGGTGGAAAAGAGGGTGACAAGAACTTCTCCCAAGTACGAAATGAATGCATGAGTCTTAGAAGCGACATGGATGCCAGGCTTCCGCATGGACACATTCTCATCTTGAACTAAATGACAATGTTATGGAAATTAAGAAACTGGGAAATGACCATCACAGAGAAAGACATTTGAGATTCAAAAGGCTGCAGTGGCGGATGTTAAGGGAGTCCAGAGATGTGGCTAGAAAAATAAAATTTATTTTCCCACAAAATAAACATCAGTGACTCCTACTAAGTTAGTTTGATTCTGGAATGCCACATCTGAGAGTATTTTCAATCATCTTAAAGTAAGCATATTTGTAAAATATCTTTTTGAGTTTATTCACGATAAGGTCTACCATGAACTATCATTAATTATCCATATTAGCATGAGCCTTGGAATCACAGCTGAGACTTGGAAGGATTTATGGTGGAACTTAAACCAGAAAGACAATCATCTGGCAAGCACCACCACTGGTCCCAATGTCATTGGTCTTGATCAACTATAATCCTTTGTTTAAGTCCAGGGGCACCAATGACACAAAAGGAAGATGAAAGGTGTTCTACATAATAGCTCCTGGTATATAAGGACACCTGGGATTTTGCTGACACTCTATACACAAGAATTCAGGGAAAGTTCACAGGGGCTTTCATCATTGGTCACACTATTTTGGCCAAAGGTATGTAGAACTAAATGGCTATTTCTCAGTATGGATCAAACATGTTGCTTTACCTGAATCCCACTTCCTAGCGTTTCAGTGAAAACATCCCAGTAATTCCTGAAAAAACAGATCTGGCACTGTTTGATTTTGAATGCCTTAAAAACAAAACAAAACAAACAAACAAACAAAAAACCTGTATATTGTACTAGACCTAAGAAATTTCATTCATAGGAATTATTTTACTTTTATTTACTTTATACACAGCATCATTCCAAAAGGAAAATTTGAGACAAATTACAAAAAAAAACCAAAACTGTAAGATAATAAATAATAAAACTAAAATGAGATTAAAAAAAGAAAAGTGAGTCAGTAAATAGCTCCCAAAATACTTGGCAGTAGAAACTGCAGATAGTTTTACCTGCTCTGTCTGTGAAAACTGGAAGGTACAGAGTATGAAAAATGCACTCCGATAAATATGTCTCCTGCTACCCTCAAACGCATTCACAATATAAGCCAAAGCATGAAAAAGTGCTCCAGGTGAGACAGCCCAGCTGTTAGTCTTCACAGCGGGCAGCATTCCTGGGGAGGCTTTGTCATTTCTTGGCTGCTTATCCATTCTCATCGTCCCAATATTTTGACAGCATTCCACATCTAGAAGCAAGATGGCCCCCAATCCTCAGCCCCTCTCTGGAGTTCGATTTTTCATCCTGAGTTGCTGAGGTTCAGAACTGAGACCCACATGGCAGCACATCCCCTGGTCACAAGACCTGGGATGAGAACAGCAGAAAAGATGGCCCATCCCCAGATCCAGCTTTGCCAGAGACATGCCTTCTGCCACCTGACTATAGGCCCGAATCTTTGTTTTACCCAAATCTGTTAAGGCAATCTGTCTATCATGATTATATTTTCAAGTGTTTTATCAAATGGTTATAAATTTCAATAATTTGGCTAAATGCCCAAGTGAAAATGGTCATTTGGTCAAATTAAAAAGGTTTCCATCACTTGTTAAATCATTTTTGACTTAAGCAACTATATTTATATATGCTTCTAACTCATGAAGATGCGTTTAAACCATGCTCAGGACCACAGAGCAAAATGGCAGATGGGGGGGAGGGATGGGGGAAATGATGCTCCTTTCTTAATCAAACTGGATGTCAAGGTAACCAACTAGTTAATAAAAGTTCCTTCTTACAGAAATTTTCTAGTTCATAAATAAAAGGAAATGCTAGAATTAAAAGAGCGCCATCCTGCAACCTCTAATAGAATAACGGACCTAGGCAATGATCATTAAAGGCTGGTAACTTAATGATCCAGTTATTAAATGCCTCCTGAATGGCTTATACACCCCACCTACAGATTCTGATCAGGACTCTAGCTCCCAATTTATAGAAAGTATAGAGGAATGACAAACATGATCATTCAATCTAGACTGAAAGAAACAGTGCAGAATAAATTATCTTAATTTCTTGAACAAATAAATTACAAAGAAAAAAGAAGGATTAAAAGAGACTAAGTATTTATACCAACCAATTACAATGTATGGACTCAATTTGGATCTTGATTCAAACGTATGGACTCTTGGGATATTTAATGATATTTAAAAAAATTTTTTTTTATTTGTGTGATAGTGGCATTATGATATGTTTTCTAGAAAACTGCTTATTTATTTATTTATTTATTTATTTATTTATTTAGAGCAAGCACCCAAGCAGGAGGGAGGGGGGAAGGGGATATGGAGAGAGAGAATCTTAAGCAGTCTCCACACCCAGCACAGAGCCTGATTCAGGGCCCGATTCCACAACTCTGAGATCATGAACTGAGCCAAAATGAAGAGTTGGGACACTTACCTGACTGAGCCACCCAAGTACCCCTAGAACATTGCTCTTTTAGAGATACACACCAAAATATTCATGGATGAAATGAGATGATACGTCAGATATGCTTTAAAATAACCTAAGATGGGGCGCCTGGGTGGCTCAGTGGGTTAAGCCTCTGCCTTCGGGTCATGATCTCAGGGTCCTGGGATCGAGCCCTGCATCGGGCTCTCTGCTCAGCAGGGAGCCTGCTTCCCCCTCTCTCTCTACCTGCCTCTCTGCCTACTTGTGATCTCTCTCTCTGTCAAATAAATAAATAAAATCTTTAAAAAAAAAAATAATAACCTAAGATGGAGGAGAGACAGCGAGTGGGAACATACATGAAACACACTCAGCCCTAACTGATAGCTGTTGAAGCTGAGCGAGGGAGGCTCCATTACATCAGTTTATTTTTAACATATTTGAAATTTTTCCCAATAAAGAACTAAAAACTAAATATTTTTTAAAATCCACTGAAAGAAATAGTATTGAAGGAAAATTCCTTATAAGATAACCAGGCCACGGATTTAGATGCAATACAGGTAATTTATGGGTTAAGCCAGAGCCCACCAGAAAAACACCCTGCGGCACCCATGGGGGTGTGTGGACCAAATATTCCCTGGTGGATGTCAGGAGCACAAAGAGAAGAGCAGTGTAACCAACAGCTCCCGCATGGCCTCATGCTGCTCACTCTAAAGGGTTATCAGTAGTACTGCTAACTGTCATACGTTACAGTTGACATATCCCTGAAAGATATTTCTTTCTGGTTCTAGAATCAGGAGATTTTAAGATCCCCCCCAAGCATATAGATTTTCAGTATCACACCCATGAGGGTTCCTATTAACAAACAGCACAGGCTGGCAGAGATGTGAAGAAGTTGGAATCCTTGTGCTTTGCCAAGGGGAATGTAAAATGGTTCAGCCATTGTAGAGAATGGGATGGCAGTTCCTCAAATAATGAAACATAGGATTACCATACAATCCAGCAATTCCTCTTGTATTCCCAAGAATTTGGTTCAGTGGGTTAAAGCCTCTGCCTTCGGCTCAGGTCATGATCTCAGGGTCCTGGGATCGAGCCCCGCTTCGGGCTCTCTGCTCAGTGGGGAGCCTGCTTCCCCCTCTCTCTCTCTGCCTGCCTCTCTGCTACTTGTGATTTCTCTCTCTCTGTCAAATAAATAAAATCTTTAAAAAAAAAATTGGAAATTGTATTTCCAATTCTTTAAGGAATTGAAAGTAGGGTCTCGAAGAGATATTTACACTCCCATGTTCATAGCAGTAGTATTCATGATAGCCAAAATACGGAAGCAACCCAAGTGTCCTTCAATAGACGAATGGATAAACAAAACATGGCATATATATTTGGTGGAATATTACTTGGACTTAAAAATGGAAGGAAATTCCAACACACGTCACAACATGGATGAACCTTGAAGACATTATGCCAAGTGAAATAGGCTCATCACAAAAGGATAAATATTGAATGATTCCACTTACTGGAGCTACCTAGAGTAGTCAAATTCAGAGAGATGGAGAGTAGAATAGGGATTGCTGGGGGCTGGCTGGAGACAGAATGGAGAATTATTACCTAAGGGATATAGAATTTCAGTTGGGAAAGATGAAAAAGTCCAAGAGATGGATGGTGGTGATGGTTTCACAACAGTGAGACTATTCTTAATGTCACTGAACTATACATTTAAAAATGGTTAGAGGCGCCTGGGTGGCTCAATGGGTTAAAGCCTCTGCCTTCGGCTCAGGTCATGATCTCAGTGTCCTGGGATCGAGCCCCGCATCGGGCTCGCTGCTCAGCGGGGAACCTGCTTCCCCCGCTCTCTCTGCCTGCCTCTCTGCCTACTTGTGATCTCTCTCTCTGTGTCAAATAAATAAATAAATAAATCTTTTAAAAAAATGGTTAAAATGGCAAATTTTATATTATGTATATTCTAGCACAAGTTTTAAAACTGAAACCAACTATATGACTAACTGATCTTCACAATGCTGCTAGAAAATATAGAGCCAAATTTGTGGCCGACTTTGATAAATTATATTTTATTATGATATGTACTATTTGTATATTTCATTTCTCATATTTTTCTTTGGTCTAATATTTACCTAATTCTAATGTATGCTATTTTGCCATGTCTTGTACCCATTTTAACTTTCCTTTCCTTTATTTTATAACAAGGCCCAAGGTAAATGGTTGGAAGGAGTAGAGCAAGAGAGAATATTCCGCTTTATATTATCTGCAGCATAGGGTTCAGTATTTTTCTTAAAAATGCTAGTTGAGTTAGATCGAATAATAATTAACTCTTGTTTTTGTCATTCTCCTTATCTACACTTCTCTTCTAAAAAAGCTAATTCACAGAGAAGCAGTAGATACATAATTGTTTCTCTTGCACATCTTATTGAGCATTTTTTCTCTGTAGAGATTTAAGAAATTACTGCCATATTTGTAAAATAAAATTATATAAATCTTCATTTTCGAAACTTTAGAAAAGTTGGCTAATTGGATGGTCACTGTATACTAGTGAAAACAGTGAAAAAATTAGCCACAACTGATCAACTCAACAGTTGAGGCCAAAAGAGAAATCATGGCACTTTTTGAGAGCTCTGTATTGATTCAGAAGGAAGCAACCAGTCTCATTTAGACCCATGATGAGAATGCTTCACAGAAAGTTTAACAAGAGCTGGCCAGTACTGGGCCAACATTAGATTAGTTCTCCACTAATGCAATCGGTTATCCTTCAAAATCCCTAAGTCGCAGGACTCATCAGGTATTATGCAGGAGGGATTATAGATCAAATGGAACTGACTGATGTTGCAGTCAATCACCTGGGGCCTGGATCACAGCACCCTCTGTCTAGAGAGACCAGGTGGTCCCCCAGGGAGCACCTCACTGGTTGAGGGCGGGGGGTGGGGGTGGGGGAGGGGCGCTTATTTTCTAGTTCTTACATGCATTCCAAATGGTTGAGGTTGGTGGACACGTGATTATCAAACATTATTGGATTTGGATTTACTCTTTTCTACAATGGGTTCACTTCCATTCTCTAAGCACAGAAATCCCCACCCACACTTCAGCTTCCATCTTCTAAATATATCCCCCCATCACCCTCCCCACCGCAGGATACCCTCTAAGACTTCACACATTCCAAGCAATGCCATACAATCCAAATGGGATTTTCAGCTAGGTCTCTTCACCGTCCCCTATATTATCTGACCTCTCCATACTCAAAAAGAAAATACAAATTGAGATTATCATGCACACAAAAAAGACATATAAAATAAATCTTAAAACATGTCCCTAAATGCCCAATTATTGTCCCTCAAAGGTGCTTCAGAGTATATGGGAGGAAGGCCTATTTTTGTTTCCCCAAGTGCCTCATCACTTAAAGAAGTTTGCACCAGTTAGCAGCCTGCTGTTCTAACAGTCTTGTGAATTTAGATTGTTTAGTTAATTATAAACACATTTCAAAGTCATTCTTTCTGGCCTTTTTCCTAGAATGAGTGACTGCCACTCCACAGCTCACAGAATGGTCTTCAATGGTTTTCAGTCAAGGTTCAGGGAGAAATATGCCACACCGGGATTTGATTATTTACCAACATAATGTTGGATTCGAGCCAATGAGACACCAATATATTTTCCTTTGAAGTCTGACATATTGCCTGCTGCTTTCAATGCTGTTTTCTTGGCTAGCAGACAAAATAACTGTGGCTGTTTCAAAAAATTCACCTCCAACTGAAGTCAGGGGGAAAAAATGTCTTATGATTGGTTCATCTTACAGACACCGATCTCATTCTCCTTTGGGGTGCTAAAGGTGAGGCTCCTGGACTGGGGTGCATCTGTGGGCCTGCGCCAGCCCCGAGACCCTGATCTGGAATCAGCCCTTCCACACACCTATGTGAGAAACAGCCTGGTGAATTCTTGGCACTCCGGCTATAAACAGAGATTTGTAACAAGGTCAACAGCACATTTTCATGATGTCTTAGATTGTCTTTTGCTCCCTCTCATTTGAGAAGCCCTAAGAGAACCTGACAAAGAAAACTTGTTCCGCAAGGGTTTGAGATCACAGAGCCATTGCTGTCAGGCTACTGGGAGCCTTGAAAACCCACCCTAAGAATTCACGGAGATCCTTCTGCTGTTGTCACTGGTATCAATTCCTGTACACTCAGATTCCTCACTGTAGAATCTTACTTTGCAGCAAAGAGCCTTGGTGTGGTTTTCTAAATGATAGGATCAAAGGGTTTCTTGTTAGAAGTAATTTTTTCCAAAAGGTTTAACATTCTGAAATAAGGCAAATGCTCATTAACTGAGAAGAAAGGCTCTAAACGTCTATTTAATCCCATTTCTCAATTGGTTAGGAATAACCACTCTATCATTTAAATACCTCTGGTGATGGGATGCTCATCACCGTACATCACTGGACACTAGTAGTACGGTATTAAAGTTGCAAGGGCATAATCGGATCAATTCTCCATCTCTACTAAAGAGCTATGAGCCAGGTTTTGTAAATTTGAACTGACTTTTAGTTTCAAGTCATTCAGAAAGAATATAACAATATTTATTTAAGAAAATCTTGGAAGTTAGTAGAACTGCTAGTGTTGATACTGTATTACATATAATGTAAGTTTGGTCTACCGCACTGTAATTTTTTTCATTTGTTTACTTCATTTAATATATCTATGTTCACTGTATTTTATTTAAAGATTTTATTTATTTATTTGTCAGAGAGAGAGCACAAGCAGGGAGAGCAGCAGGCAGAGGGAGAAGCAGGCTCCCTGCTCAGCAGGGAGCCCGATGTGGGACTCAATCCCAGGACCCTGGGATCATGACCTGAGCTGAGGGCAGATGCTTAACCAACTGAGCCACCCAGGTGTCCCAAAAACTATATTTCATTTTTTTAAAAATTACACTAAAAATCTTCCCAAATTCACAAATCTTTGCAACTCCCAACTTCTCTGCATTTTCCTCAATTAATCATTATTTTTTTATCTTATTTTGAAATGAGAAATCTTCTTGACTATGGAATATTTTCAATAAAATGAAAAGTTGTTCTGGGTTTAAAAACAACCACCACAAGAGGCTGGAGCCTGCGCTCTCTGTGGATGGAGTGGCTCACCGCCAACGGGATGTCACTTTCATTAAGTTATTGAGAGCCGGAGAGAGAGAACCTTTCTAAGTCAGGCACAGCATGCTGGCAAATGGAATGTGGATGTCCTCACGCCTGAGAAAGCATTCCCTCCACTTGACCAGGTTTCTTTCATCTTTGGGGGCCTCAGTTTCCCTGTCTCTAACAGAGCACAATAATGCCCACTTCACAGGGCTGCTGTAGGATTAAAGGGATGATAGCCATAGGGTACTCTCAGCCACCAGGAACAAAGACATTAAGTAATTGCAAAATGTTCGGTTCTGCTTCTCCAGCTTGTGGAAAAAGGGCTCCCACTGACTTGAAAGAGAGCATCATACACAGACAAGGAGAAGCCCACTGGGCGAGCAGAGCCTATTACCTTCATTATCATTGTCCTAAAGTGCAGAGGACAGAAAGTGCAACAAAGAAGCTTAAGAACCATGGCCATACAAAAACAAGACAAGGACTAACAAATGGGACACGAATGAAAATCTGAAAAAACGAACATCTTAGCTTAAAAATAATCTGTGAAGATTACATGCCAGAAATGAAGGAACCACCTATCTATGCCTTGGTCACTTGACAGAATACCACACTCGTGTGTTTCTCACAGTGGAGTGTGCCCTGTCCTCACACTCTACTTCCCTACATTATCCACTCTAAATGCCTAATGGCAGGTCAATGACCACTTTAGAATGGATTAAATTTAAAAGTTCCATGTAGACAGCATTCTGTAAAGTACATTCAAATGATTAACCAATAGATAATAAAATTGAAACTGGTGATACTATTTGATCATAAGATATTAAGACTTACAAGGACGAAGAATGAGTTGGGACAAGTAGAAAGTGCCATTGGTGCTTTGGTGAACTCACAGTCAGGCACATGTCAGACAGTCTCCTGAACATTAATTCATGCTACTAAAATCAAATGGGTAAAAACGATACAGTAGATGTCATTCCATTAGTATTTTCCCAGCAAAGGCTGTATCTCAAGGGTCCTTCAGAGCACTCTGGGAATGCATAGAAATTCACAAATCAGTTTGCTAAACTGACTTGGCTGGAAAGCATGCTTCTGTGCATGGATCCAGCTGAAAGGCATTTCTGCAGCTACCAGACGTGCCGCATGGTTTCTCCAACTCCTCCAACCAGGGCTGAGTGTCAGGGACCATCGTAAAAAGAGCATGGGCTTCAGGGTCAGTTAGCCCTGGACTCAAATTCTCCCTCCACCATATCACTGGCTCAGTGGCTCCGGATAAGTGACAGGAGCTCTCTGCGAAGAGGATTACATTCTCCTACCAGCCTCTGGAGGTGCCGGGAGGATTGGATGTCCAACATACGTCAAAGAGCCAAGTGCTATACACTTGGTTTAACCTTTCCAGTCGAGCTATAAACAACCCGGAATGAGAGGAGCCCACCCCCAAAACCATCTGCCGTCTCTCTCCACTGCAGGCCAGGAGGACAAGTAACATAAAATGAGAACGGTTTGTAAAACATTAATATAAAATGCCTGCACATACTTAACCCAAACAGGGGCCTTAATTTAAGCATGTGTAAGAGCCAAACCGCAGTTCTCATAATGTAAAAACTCTTAGACATCCAAAGATACTCTATTTTTACGATCTGTGTAACTCTGCACTTGGAGAAATTACACACAATTCACCTCTTTTAAAAGCCACGCACCTTGGCCACTCATGGTGGGTTTCCGGGGGTGGCCTGCTGCTAGACGAGCCTTCGGTCTTGAATATATGAGATGTAGAAGCAAAGGGAACAGGTCTCGGAGCACTCTGTCAGCCCTCTCGTTCTATAGGAGAGGAGAACCCTGGTTGCCCAAAGCCAAACAATGAAGGCTATGGGGTAGGATCTTTAGGAAAGCCAATATAAATCAAAACCGTGACAAATAATAATCTCATCACGGAGCTTTATTTACTGATATTTCTGATTCTCTGGCCAAACAACATCACTGCCTGCCTGGTGCTCGGTCTGTCCTTTGGGAAGGACGCTTTCCTCCAATAGCACAGCAAAGGGAAACCTGCTAGGATGGGTGAGTCTCATTTTATATTTCCCAACGTGACATGGAACTGAGTTTCTAACATGTCTGGGGGTGAAAAATCTGAAAGGCAAAAAAAAAAAAAAAAATCATCATAGTAACCCTTTGAGGACTGATGTGACATCTGCTGTCCCCTGGGAACAGTTCTAAACCCACAACTCCAGTAAAACGGCATCGTCTGAACATGAGTCCTCAGTGGAAAGGTAACAAATCATACAGCACACAGTTTTAGAGTGTCCATTACGCTTCTTGCTACAAAAATCAAATTCTCCATTTACATTTCTGAGAATAATTCCTAACCACTGATCAGCGTATTTTAAAAGGTGATAGCCCATACAGAGCAAGATTTACAAAACACCCAGGCAGAATTAGCTACCTGTTTCATAACTCTGCAATTGTTAATCGTAATTGATTACTAATTCTGGTTCCATCTCTGTGAATAAGTTAATGCTTTTCCTGAATAGGCTAATTTAGAGATGCGTCATCCTGAGGCTAATTTCCATCTCAAAGACACCTCGAGGCTTAAAGCAGTTTTATATCAAAAGCCCTTGTAGGAGACCATCCTCAAGATCAGGGTAGAAAGGAAGCTGGAGGACGGCATAAAGTCAGGGGACTTCGGGGTTTTAGAATGGGACCGATCATAAAACCTGTCTAAAGGCTGAGGGGAGGGCACGTGAGTGGCTCAGTCGGTTAACCAACTGCCTTCGGCTCAGGTCATGATCCTGGAGTCCCAGGATCTAGTCCAGCATCAGGCTCCCTGCTCAGTGGGGAGTAAGCTTCTCCCTCTGACTCTCCCCCTTCTCGTGCTCTCTCTCTCTCAAATAAATAATAAATCTTGAAAAAATAAAAAATAAAGGCTGAGGGGAAGGATCCAGAAGATACAAGAAAATGAAAATCCGGAGGACAGAGGCAATAATCCCTGAGAGATTGATAAGGGCCCCAGGGCATTGCTCCAGGGAAGGGGGGAGAGGGGGACTAAAAGGAAGAGGAAGTCAGGAAGAAAAAGGAAGGAGGAAGGGAAGGGAGAGAGAAGGGGAAGAAGGCAGGCAAAGACAGTGCCAGGTGTAGAGACACTTTGAAGGACGCTTAGGTGACATTAAATATGGAGGTCAGGAGCCATGAATTAGAAAGGACCTTGTCACCAAAAGGTTTGGAATCTAACAGAGAAGTTCTGCTCAGCCACCTAATTGTATATTGTAAATATATACTCAGAAGTTAAATTTTATTCTGTTTAAGACATTTTAACTGATTTTTTTCTAAGGCATATGCTGAATTTATAATGGAAGAGAAAGAGATTATTCAATTAGATTGATTTTTGTGGAATAACAACTCAAAACTTCCCGAACCCCAGCCTTTGACAAAATTACATATCAGTGTGGGGGGGGAAAACCCCTCTAGGGAAGAAAAACTCAAACTGTAAATTATCAGGTTAATTCACAGTGTGGACATAAGAAATAGCAGATACATAGTTTGATATTTGGTTTGCAAAGTGAGAAAAGAAAGCATATTAAATTCTATAGAATAAGCTTTTCTGATCCCAGAAATACTAAGAACTCGGTAGTTTTTTTGGCTCCAATGACTTGTAAATATCTAGAAGAGCCCAGATTTTGAAGCCCTGAGGACACTTGCTAAAACTCAGAAATTTGGCACTAGTCTTTGCACACAATTTGGGTTTTCTTTCAGAGTTGATATCTTACCAAATACAGCCATCTGTGTTCCCTCTGGGAAAGGTTCAACTGTTCTATTGCCATTGACATGATGTTTGGCTAGAAAAAAAAAAAAAGAGGGAGAGAAGGAAAGAAAGAAATGCAAGTTAAGTGTAAAGTTCCACACACATACTAACACATGTCATTAAATGTGTCAAAGAGTCTATTTCTCATTTTTAGTTAAAAACGGCACCAAAGCTTACCCTTTTAAGAGAGTTTTGATTATTTTGTTTTTAATCTCAGTTACTGAAGAGCCTTGAGATGGTCTAGTTCAAGTGCGTGGTTTTGCAAATGAGGGTGCCAAGGCCCGAGCTTGTGCAGAGCTCTAAGGCTGGTGGCGGCAGAGCCAGCCCAGCCCCAAAGCTCCTGACTCCTGGCCAGAGGGGCCCCACAGCACCGGGCCAGCCCCTGAAGAAGAAGGGAAACTCGGGGTCCCAGGGCGAACTGGGAAGGCTTCCTCTGAAGACTCCTGATAATCAGAACATTGACCCAATCGATGAAGTGAGCCATGAGGACAGCAGGGTAACACTGGGGCCAATTTTTCAAAACACAAAATAGCAGAACACATCATTTCACTACGATACAGGCACTGTTTCCAGGAGCCACAGACACTTTCCTTCTTACTGACCAAACGGATATGCCAGTGCTTCTCAACTACTCTCCCTCCACCCTGGTTTCCTCCACCAACAGCCCCCCCAACCCTGGACGCAGCAAGGACTCAGAAATTTCCAGCATTAACTTGTTCTCATAACCCCTCAAACTGCAGTCAGATAGAACCCAGCTGAGTATGACTCATCTACAAGTACTTGAATAATATCCTCGGTAATCCCTGAATATGGGCGTTTATGTTGAAAATACATAAGAATGGCTAAAAAGCCTTGACGCCGCATCATATAGCACATATACTTCGATTTCCTGGGTCCCATTCAATTTATGGAGCACTGCCAAAGGGCTCAGCACAACAGCCCGACTCTGAGGGGTCTGGGGAGAGTAGGACATGGTTCCTGCCCCCATGGAAATTATAATTACCTTCAAGACGTAAAAATGTCAAACTTTACCAAAAAGCTTACAATGATGTGCCAAGTCCTGGAATGGGGACTAAAGGTGCTGTAAGAGTTCACGGCAGAGGAACAGCAAGCTGGGAAGTGAGAGCCAGCAACCTGGAGGAAGGACAACCAGCACTGAGCCCTGAAGGAGAGGCAGGGTTTGGAAAGGCAGAGAGTGAGGAAGCAACCTGAATGAGAGCCAGGAGTCTGGATGTGACCGAGGCATCATCTGGGGCAAGAATAGAGTCTAATCTGGGCATGGCAGAGGTGATACACTGAAAAGCAGCGACCATGAACGACACATTGGTAGGCACAGACCAGGTCGTGGAAAGTCTCGAGAACCCCATCCAAACCCATAGAAATCCCAGGCAGTCTTTCCAGCACCCTGCAAGTCTTTTAGAACCTGAAGGCTTAGGAGGCTCAGTTAAGTTTAGACAACCTCTTCAGGATACCATCAATTCAGGGGCTCTCACTGGTTCTTTGGTGATGGTGGCACTAGCCTAGGAACAGAAAACCTGGAGGAAGGGAAGAGACCAGCCCAGGTCCCAGGTGGCCATGGGACCTTGTCAAGCACTCATTAATACGTTTAGAACCACTGGTTGCTGAATCCAAAGAAATGTGATGAGGTCTGACATGGAGGTCACAGTTCTGTTCTACGGTCAGCACCCCACAGCCCCTGCCTGTGGTTCTAAAAATGTTTGCCTTGGGGCGCCTGGGTGGCTCAGTGGGTTAAAGCCTCTGCCTTCGGCTTAGGTCATGATCTCAGGGTCCTGGGATCAAGCCCCGCATTGGGCTCTCTGCTCGCTGGGGAGCCTGCTTTCCAATCTCTCTCTGCCTACCTCTCTGCCTACTTGTGATCTCTCTCTCTGTCCAAAAAAAAAAAAATCTTTAAAAAAATAAAAATGTTTGCCTTCACGCACATCAAGAGTTGTAAATCCATTCAAACTCTGATTCACTAATCCCACTCATAAGAATTCAACCTAAGGAATAATGAGAGAGGGGGGGAAAAGGTGACACACATAACAATATTTATTACTTAAATTAATAAAATTTGAAAATCAAATGAATATCCAAAAGTACTAACATTGCTTAGAAAATTATAATTCATGATTTACCAAAAGCATGTAATATTATGCAACATATTTTAAATACAGCATTTGAAAGATATATAAAAATGTGAAAAAATATTTGGGATAATGGTAAGTGAAACAATCCTATTACAACACTTGATGTAGATTATAATGACAACTAATTAAAATATGAATGCTTACAGGAAAAGAGAAATGATTCTCTGGCAGAGAAACATACAAAAATGAGAACAACTAGTGAGATTATGCAAGATATTTACCTTTATTAATTTCCTTTGCCATTGTTAGGTTATTTTCTAAATGAAAATATGTTTGTTTAGATTTTTAAGAATCAACAAAATTATGGGTTAAAAGTTTTTTCTCACAGGACTTAATTTCCCAGGACAATCCATCAAGGCTTATTTAGAGCCCAGCCAAAACACCACATTTACCACAAAAAATGTAGCCTATTTGACATCTCCTCTCAGACAGCTCAAAAGCACCTCCAACACAAGATGACCTTCCACTCCAAACATGGCCCTCTACCAGCATCCTCACCTCTGGGAACAGGACTGATGTCCTACTTTCTAAGGCATCCTTGCCTGTTTTTGAGCCCTCACTAACCACATCTAATCTATCACCAAATCTAACTAGCTTTACCTTCCAGACATCCAGAATCCCTCCACTTCTTCCCCTCACCACCCAAAACATTGTGGCCTCTCTTGTGGCCTCTTTGCCTGGACTCCTATAAATACCTCTAGGTCATCTCTGTCCCCTGTCTAATTTGCATTACTTTTCTTTTTTTTTTTTAAAGATTTTTTACTTATTTATTCGTCAGAGAGAGAGAGAAAGAGAGAGCACAAGCAGGCAGAGTGGCAGGCAGAGGCAGAGGGAGAAGCAGGCTCCCTGCCAAGCAAGGAGCCTGATGTGGGACTCGATCCCAGGACCCTGAGATCATGACCTGATCCGAAGGCAGCCACTTAACCCACTGAGCCACCCAGGCGTCCCTGCATTACTTTTCTAAAAGAAAAACAAACTCATTGTATGACACAAACTCCCCAATTTCTTCCCCCACCTTCTATGGCTTCCCACTGCTCTTAGGCTAAAGTCAAAACTCTAATGTGGCCTTCAAGGACCCATGTGGTCTGACCACCTCAGTCCCTCATTCCCTCTACTACCATTGCTTTCTTGGGACCAATGACCTTCTACAGCACTCACCAGAGCTGCACCTTACACTTAGTCATTAACTGGACAGACTATAAGCACAGGGACAGCAGGTCTCGCAGCTCCTTTGGGTCACCATTTTGATAATCCTAGCCCAATGGGGGACAATGCATAGGAGTTCAATAAATAGCTGTTAAATTAATGACAGAAGTCATAAACAGTACTAAAAGGTCTCTCTTTAGCCATTATGAAAGATATATTATTTGATACACTAAAGACATCTCTTTCTTTTTATGTACATATGTCCCTGGCACAAAAACGATCCATTGAAAATGGCCGCTCAAAAGTAGTTTCCCCAGCCAGGTAGCCCAGAGACCAAGGAACTCTTCTCTGCTCCACTCTGTAAATGTCTTCCCCTCTTCCCTTCCAATTCACCTCTCATCTGAGAAGGTGGCAGTGCCAGTGGAAGAGGAAAGACTTGAAATGCTACCTGAACTGGAGAGCAAAGTTAGAAGTTCACATGCAACTCTCCTCAATGCTAAGTTTCCCCTGGACCCTGTCTTATCATTTATTTTAGAACCCGAGCCCCAAAGATAACAAGTCTATAAACCTGATTTTGCATTTTCTTCTGAACCACAGCTGAGTCCACTCCTGGACAGAAAAGACACAGCATTAGCCAGGAAGAGATAGCACAGTGTCGGCAGCTAAGGACATGGGCCCTAGAGCAAGGCTCCCTTGACTTTGAACCTCAGCTCTCCCACCTCCTGCCTGTAGGAACATGGCTTAGTCATTTCACTTCTTTGTGCCTCAGTTTCTTCATTTGTACAAGTTTCCTCATTTGTACCAACCTTGTGGGCTGCTTTGAGAATTAAATTAGTTAATATATATAAAGCACTTAGAACAGTGCCTGGGACATAGCAAACACCTCTGAACTGTTAGACTAGCATTATCATCTATGCGTGACCTTTATTTTTCACAAGATCTGAGTCAGGAATGACAAGTACATGACACATGATATACCTCTCCTCCACTTCCATACTCTTGGCAGGCACCACTCATCAACCACGGCACACTCTCTTGGTCCCCAAATGGGACCGCTAAATCTTTTCTCAACCTAGCATCCTACAGAGTCTCTTACTATTTAGATATACATGCATATATGATGAAATTGTTTTGTCATTCCTGGTCTAAGCGAATAAAAGAGAAAGATGGACAAAAAAAGAAGGCATTTTCCTTCTCGTTTCTACATGATAAATTGCAATTAAAAAAAAGATCCTTTGAAAATCTCCCAATCTCTATATATAGCTTTAGGGATCAAAGAATAGGGGGAAATCTAACTTTCCATTCCATGATGCAAGAATGGTGAATCCTTAAAAACCAAGCGATCGATGGCAGTTCTACTCCTAGAAACCAAGGCTTAGAAATAAGTCAATCAGAGAAAGACAATTATCATATGATCTCTCTGATATGAAGAATTCGAGAGGCAGGGAGGGGGTCCTGGGGGGTGGGGGAGGGAAACGAAACAAGATGCGATCAGGAAAGAGACAAACCATAAGAGACTCCTAAACTCATGAAACAAACCGAGGGTGGCTGGGGGGTAGGAGGGGTAGGGATAGGGTGGCTGGGTTATGGACATTGAGGAGGGTATGTGCTACGGTAAGTGCTGTGAAATGTGTAAGCCTGATGATTCACAGACATGTACCCTGGGGCAAATAATACATTATATGTTAATAAAAAAAATTTTTTTAAAGAAAAAAATTTAAAAAAAACCCCAAGGCTTAGCTTCCGAGGGCACTTTCCTATCAAAACTCTGCTGAGGCAAGTGTTTGGGAGCCAAAGAACCAGAGATCCTTTAAACACATTAGGTAGGTCATTAAGATTTGGGAGGAAGGGGTGGGCTCAATTGGGAACCTAATGAGCATTTATAATTTTTTTTCAAAACTGGTGGCACATGTCACCCCAGAAACAATCAAACGGACTAAACAGAGAAGTCGTTCGTTGATTGGGTAGTAACTATTGATTACCAGCAGAGCATGAAATGGAGACGGGAGAGGGTCATTGACAGGGACATCTGTTGCTCACGACAGCAGGGTGGATGTCTCCAATCTGGCCGGACGGGGAGCTGTCCCTGCCCCCACTCCACAGGGGCATGTTCCAAAGCCACATGCTCCAGGAGAATGACCTCTGCTGATGGCGATGACGTGTCCTCAGTCAAGGGTATATGAGGACAAGGAATAGATTTTCATTTATCTTGAAAGCCCAGTGTTTGTGGAGCAGCGAGGTTAATTGGAGCAAGATTGGGTCAAAATCAACTATCAGAGAGATGTTGAAGGGGATTTGGGGGACATGTTTAAAAGCTTTAGAAGATGATAGAGACATTGTTTTTTTTTTCTTTTGTTTTGTGAATATCTAATGCACTTCAAACTTTATGACTGTTTTCTTCCTTGGAAATAAGGCAATGAAACTGTTCAATAATATACCTGCAATAATACAAATTCAGACATAAACCAACAAGTGACCAGCTCCATATCCTGTGCTCAGACTGAGAGAGCTAAACCTCCTATCTTCTGGGTGAGGGGAGAGAGGGGGGATGAGATAGGTAAATGGCAGGGAAATAAGGGACAAACTCTCACTATTCACTATTCTCCTGGAGGGCCAATCTCCTCTAGTCTGGGTGACTGTGGCAACACTATGGAATTCCAGGCTCCAGGAACTGAGTTGTGGGTAACCTGGGATTCTTGCTCAGCTACTGAGACTCAGAACCATCATCCCAGGACTGGAACAGCCTTGTGTCAAACTAAAGCCTCAGAGCTACAGGTCAGAAGTCCCGGCCATGCTTTTAACCCGGCCAAAACCCAACCCCTACTTCTCAAGCGTTACTATCAATCACTCATGCTGCTATAAAACTTATTGGTGGTGATTAGCTTCAGTTTGGGGATGGAGTAAAAGTACCTTTATTCCAGTCGTATGGTAATAAAATCCGTCAAAAATCTGTCAAGCCCCAAAACAAAATATGGTCTCACATTCCCTCTCATCGTCTGTTTCTTTGTGGCTCTTTCTCCAGGTTGCAAATTTCTGGGGTTTCAAGGTATGAGCCAGACTGGAACTAGGCAGGGTTCATATTTGGCCCCCAAGCCCTAGCTTTGGATCAGCCTCTCCTGTCTCCAGCAGAGGGGCCCTGGATCACACTGACCAAGCATTTTGGGCCCTGGTCCTGCCAAGGTGCCCTCTATAGCATTTTCAGGATGCTTTGATGACTTTGAGCATGGATTTGTAAAGAGGAGGCAAAGTCCTGAGGATACACCTGTCGCCCAGTCCCTGATACAGGTGCACTGGGAAGAGAGAGGTAATGATGCTTCTAGTCACCTACGCCCAGAGCACTGTGGTTCTGTATTGTTCCTGCACCGTGGTCCTTTGCATAATTTGCTATGATTTTTGTCTGTGGTGTTTTAAGGTGAAAGTCAACCTAGAGTGGGTTTTGCCCCCAACGTGAGGTGAGGTGAGGAGGGGAATACTGGAAAGTTACATGGCAGTGGGCAAGTTGCTGGGACACCACTCACCCTGAGGGCTAACCTCTGCTCTCCACCCATCCTGCATCCAAAGGAGCCCGAGTCCTTCTTACTGACTGGTGAGGTGCGTGCTAGAGGCAGATGGAATTTGTGTCTAGGAGAGGCTAGCAAGGAGTCCCTGGGAAAGGCAATGCTGGAAATGAGATGAATGTCCCCAACTGCTGAGGGCAAAGAGGGGAGCTTTCCTCTCAAAGCTCAAGGAGGAGAGGAAGGCCAGCTCTCGCTGTCTTCCTCATGTGGTGACCAACAACTACATATAAGTGGGAGCTGCCCTAAAAACAAAAGATAAGCTACACAGAAAAGCAGAAGAAATCAGATGGAAAAATTTCAGATTGTAGCTCTAAGAAAAAAACTCGTGTATCATTCAGGATTTTAGCCTCATGTCCGGACCGCTGTCCCTCCCGTTAAATCCCATCTGCCAACACCATTCCCCCTTTTCCCTTTGCTCCATGTGCAGCAAACCTAAGCTGCATCTCTTGGTCGATATATGAGCCAACAAAGCCCCAACTCAGGCAGCCCCTGCACCTCCCAGCGTCCCTCGGGCAGAAGCCCCAACTTCACAATGTCGGAGCAGAACGGGGAAGAACAAGAGAACAAGGCGGGTTCCAACCTGTTCCCGAACCCCGGCCTACACAATAACACATCTTGGTGAAGCATAAGGTAAATACTCACGGGTGGGGTCTTTGGCTCATACCCACTGGCAATTACATCTTGAGTGTTTAGTGCGTGCCAGATACTAAGGTGCTGTGGGAGCAAAGATAAATCATAGATCCTACACTAAGAATCTCTATTTAACCAACAAACTTGTTGGGAGAGCCCAAAGGGAAGATTTCCAGTTGAAAGAGTGAGGCATTGAGGATAGGAATGTGTTTTAAGAAGAGTAAGGCATTACGCAAGCAAGGGACATTTTTATTTCTCATGATGTGCCTGCTGTGTTTTCTGAGGTCTGCTCAGCGCACAGGACCACGAGTGGGACTACAAACCCGGGACAGACACACCACATGGACATATCCTCAGACACAAACTCTGTTCTGGTCCTCAGAAAATCCGGCCTAGAATGATCTTACTATGTCCCTATGTTGACCGAGGCCACAGGATCGCCCTGGAGAGGGAAGGAAAGTGAACAGAGAGGCACCCACGACTGGAGGGTAGGAGGCAAGCAGGGGGCCCCAGAAACCAGCATCATGCACCCCAAGCAGGCTTCCATAACTCTGTACAAGACAACCATCCCACTGCCAGAGAGAAAGAACAGGCATCACATGTAAAACATTCTAAATATATAAAGAACAAATAAATACATGCATAGATGCTCAACCACATGAGATACCATTTCTAATTCATGAAAGTGGCAAAACCTACGAATCAGTGGTAGGTACCAATGAAAGTGTAGGGAGATGGGCCTTCTCATATACTACTCGTGGAAGTGAGAATTCAATACAATAGAACAATACAATCTATTTGGAAAGCAGTCTGGCAATATGCATCAGGAGCGTCAAGGGCTTTTAGATCCTTGACCCGGTAATTCTAAGTATAGGTATCTCCTTTGAGAAATCAGAACTCAGCCAAAGGTTTCCAAAGATGCTTACAACAGAATAGCTTATAATAGTGAGAAACTATAAGCAACCTAAATGACCCAGTAAAAGAGAGATAATGAAGTAAATTATGGCACGGTCCCAAGGTGGAATATCGCATAGCAGTTTTAAAAGTATGATCATAAATAGGTTTTTTTTTTTTCATGGCATCGGGAAATAGGAATAAGATAGAGTTAAGAGGGAAAAAAGCAAGATACAAAAAAAAAAAAAAAAAAAAGGATCCTACTCAATTAAGAACAAAGGCACAGAAAAATTACCAAAAGGAAACAGGGTACAAAGATAAATGTTGCTGCCTCTATATGCTGAATTGTGGCTGATTTTTCTTCCATTTTTACGCTTTTATTTACTTCCAAATTTTTCTTGACCAAATATTTCTTTGATAATCAGTAAACTATGAAAAGTAGAAAAAAACTAAAAGGCAAACAATATAGAAGAAATCTAGATCCAATCAGGTCTATTTTCAAGTTATAAAAATCTAAATATTTTCTTTGAGTAGGAATAGCAAGAAGAGAAAGCCTAAAAACTCTCTTAAATTAAAATAACCGATGAACAGATTATATCCTGATTAATCACATAAAGCCTCATCAAAGGGCCCTTTCCTTTTCAGTTTTAAGTGCCCTGAACCCTCTGGCTTGCTCTGTGAGACAATGCCCCCTAAGTGACGAGCACTGGGACTGTCCTGGGCCTTCTAGACTAATTCAAATCAGCTGTCTTACAGGCCCGGGAGATCCTCTCCGACGAGGACCGACGAGGACATTGTCCCTCACTTGGGTAGGGCTCGTGAGCTAATGAACTCACAGGTAGGCATGTGAGGGAAGGGGGAATGAGGGTTGACAGAGGGACTTGAGTCAACACACAGGGATCCACATTCTGCCCCAATATCATCACCATTCAGAAAACAACTACTAAACACTCATTATGTGCCAGGCACTGGGTTTATTGACGGCGACACAAAAATAGTAAGACAATGTCTGCCTTCTCTTCCTTCTTCACAGACCACCAACCAGTCCACTTCTTAGGGTCACTGATCAGGTTTACGTACATGAAGTTTCTGTGGTAGCAGCACTGCCCACAGCTCTTAACGCATCCTGTTACCCCACTATTATTAGATTAGCATGAGTTCCCACGCTACATGATCCCAATAAAGCATTCCATCGTCGTTCACGCCATTTCGACTTCTGTAATGCTGTTATTAGTTATATTTAAGAACCATGTCTAGGGGCGCCTGGGTGGCTCAGTCGGTTAAGTGGCTGCCTTCGGCTCAGGTCATAATCCCAGGGTCCTGGGATGGAGCCCGACATCAGGCTCCCTGCTCAGTGGGGAGTCTGCTTCTCCCTCTCCTGCTTCCCCTGCTTGTGTTCTCTCTCTCACTGTCTCTCTCTGTCAAATAAATAAATGAAATCTCTAAAAAAAAAAAAAAAAGAACCATGTCTAACTTAGGCATCTGTGATATGCATATAATATTAATTGATGGAAAATTTCCATCTGACTTCTATAAAAATCTCCCCACCCCTTCTTAACACACCCAATTCCTAATGACTACCAAAATTAGACAATCTTGAGAGGAGAATTTCCATTTAAAATAAGGTTAGCTTAAGGATTAAAATCTATATGTCATCCTGATGAATGTCACATCTCTGTGAATATGAGTGTTAAAAGTCATTGTACCGAACAGTGTGACTGTAAGCCACAATGATTTTCTTTTCTTCTAAAGTGTATGCTTCCTATTGATCCTAAAACACATTTTGGATTTGTAAGGTGGATGTTAAAAACATAACTATAAAGGGGCACACAGAAATCATACTTTCTAGTATTATTTTAAAAACTTTGCCCTTCAAAGATTCGGAGGGGACCCTGGCTTCCCTGGCTAGCGTCGCTTTGGTCCCTTACTCATAGATGAAGCAAAATTATCTACCATTTCCCCAGTATTTGTCAATGTCAATTCTGCCACATGAAAATAATCAATGTTGTGCAGAGTATCTAAGTCCTACGAATGTAATTAAGGCACGAGACCACAGAGGGGTTTTCTCAACCCATGCTAGAGTGCGAGTGTCACTTTGGAGCCTAACTGGATGCCTCTAATTCCATTAAGTCGGCTTTTACAAATGGTTCTGTACACCACCTGGAAATGCGGCAGCCACGGCATGCAGCGGGCCTTCTTTCTTCCTCCTTGCGATCATGTCAGCAGCCTTCAGCAGGAAGCGCCTTGTCCCTCCATAGCGCACAGTCTGCCTGGAGGTTGCATGAGGCACCGTCAGCTGTCAGTCAGCCAATGGGTAGGAACGGACCAGTCCCTCCCCCTTCCCTCTGTGGCTACCCCCTCTGACAGTGACAAATGATAGGGCCCTCTGCTCAGCTGAGCCTGACAGGCCCAGACCTCCCCTTGCAATCTGTTCCGGATCAACACCAACCTTTCCTCTCAAAATTCCCCATCAGCACTACAAAGGGTAAGGTCAGATCTGTTTGCTGGCTTGCTACTGTTCTTTCACCAAAAGGAATTATGACTTTATATCTAAATGGAATCTCCTAATCAAAAATGGAATATGTTGTTACAAACCTTACAGGAAACTTGTCTCAACTCTCTTCTCACATTAAAAATGAAGGAGATATAGCTAAATATGGGACTTTAAGAAGAAGGAGGAAGAGTCAGAGATGGAAACATAAATGTCAATTTAGCTTCCATTAAAATCAATAAGCTTTCTACTTATTAAATTATTATCTGTTGTTGGGAGTAAGGAGAAGGAGACAAAAGATTCTAAGGGGAATAAAATATTGATAAAGAGACAAAACATTAACAATGAACATTAACAAGAGTCATTAGAGACTTGCTTTTACAGTACACTGTGCTCATGTACAATGTCATTTCAGGATCGTTTGTAAAAAGACCAGCACCAGGGGCGCCTGGGTGGCTCAGTGGGTTAAAGCCTCTGCCTTCGGCTCGGGTCATGGTCTCGGGGTCCTAGGATCGAGCCCCGCATCGGGATCTCTGCTCGGCAGGGGGCCTGCTTCCCCCTCTCTCTCTGCCTGCCTCTCTGCCTACTTGTGATCTCTCTCTGTCAAATAAATAAATAAAATCTTAAAAAAAAAAAAAAAAAGACTGGCACCAACCTTTTGCATGAAATAATCTATGCGGTGGAATAATATGCACCCATTATAAAGAACGAGACAGCTCTATAGGTATAGACATGGATCTACAAAATGCACCATTTATTAGGGGGAAGAAATCAACGAGCAGGATGATGTGTATAAAGTGCTACAATTTTTTTTTCATCATTCTGTCTTTACTTTTTGAACTTTGGTCCACGTGATGTAATACATTTTCAAAAATAGAAATAAAAAAGTATTTTAAATGTGTCCAGTCTTTGCTACCCAGTGATTACCCCTGCAACCCAAGGGCCTCTTCCCAGGGCAGAGGGCTACGCTGAGATTCAAGGTGGCCAGTGGCGGGCAAGCAGCCCCTGAGCGTGGATCAGCCGGATGCTTACATTTTTTCTAGGCCTGGGACAAATGCCAAAGACCATCTCACCTGAATCTCAGCAGAACTATTTGCAATGAGCTTTAAAATTCTCAGTAGTTTACAGCATCCTAAAAGGCCTCAAGATAGAGATAACTGGAGATAACTTTCCACTTCCTCCCTAAAATTGATCAGCATTCTCCAAAGCACTATGTTAGTTGTACTCTTTTTAAGCAGGAAAGGATTTGAAGTAGATCAATCATTTCAAATTTTGGATGATATGTAAACATTATTTACTTAAAAACAAAAGGTGTTCCAGATTTACCTATTTTTTTAGAGGCAAGAGAAGGAGAGAAAGGGAAGAAGAGACTGAGGGAAGGAGGGAAGGAGGGAAGGAGAAAGACCAATAGGACACCAGTATTTTGCCTTTTTGGAATTTGACACATATTTTAATCACTTCTCTGTCCCTCCTGCCTCTCATCCTGTTGCTCCTTCCCTTGTAATTTCCCTCACAATAGAAGATAAGAGTATTTTTAAATCTATTTTAGATTTACTGAATAGTAATTATGCTCACCATTCCTAAATTTTAAAAGTGGTTGAAACATTTTGTATTTCCCTCAGAAAAGATAAATGAAGTTTTTACTATGAAGGCTTCAACTGATTTTGAATAACTCACTGGGGAAGTTTTTTTTTTTTTAATCCAGATCTTATTAGAGAAACAGCACATGTTAACTCATCTACTCTAAAAATTTCACTTAAGGATCTGTCATTCTTAGAGAGCAGGCTTGGTCACATGGCTTATTATGGGAAACTGGATGACCCAGTACATATTCATATTAAGAAACACGGCAGACACAATCTTCAACTACAGTTCTACAAATGATACAGAAAGGCATTTTATGACTTCTTTAATACTTGCCTCCCACAAAAGAGTGACACAAAACGGAACATCTTAACTCAGGGGAGTTAAGTAGAGATAGGGATGGCTCTTACAACATGCCTTTGCTCATCTGACTTAATAAAGGGATAGAGATTTAGAGGTGGCAGTGCAAAGTCTATTTAGTTACCTTCCTTGAATATATGCTCAAGAAGACCCCTGGATAGTCAAGTGATGGGGTGATTTCTAGATGAATTCCCTAATGATTGATGATGCTGAATAAAACGAGAGCCATGTCTGAAAATATCAAGTACATGGGAGGCCAAGGCAAGCAGCCTTCCACTGGACCCACTCAAGAGGCCTGAATGGCATCTCTCTCAGCTTCTGTATAGATACGGGCTAAAGGGAGTGTAAGAAAAGCTAAAACCATTTCCCACGTACTAAATCTGATCAAGTGTTTTTGGAAATACCTGATGAAGACTCCAGAATCCCACAAAAGAAGATGACTATGACCTGGCATAACTCAACTATAAAGGGACTTCAGTGCGTGCCCTGCAGGAAATCTGAATGTGAGTAAAGTTATGTCTTGATAGGTATGCCCAGGCTCTTACTGCTAAGAGTGAATTATAGTAATCTTTATTTTCTGTCACTTTATCTCCCCAAAAGGCTGATAGCTCAAAATGTAAACTATTGTGGGAAAGGTAGCTGAGAGGACCTAGTGAAATACAAACAAGTCTCCAACTTAAAAATCAGTCGCGTTTCAAAAGCGTGTTTATAAGATGGACATCTGGGATATAGAATCCATTTTCTCACGAACATGCTGCTATAAATGGTGGTGAGCTAGCCCACAAGGGCCTACTCAACCTATAATGAGTCTCAAACAGAACTCTTTCTTAGGAGTCTAACCACCATGGGATACTGCCTCAGTGTGAAAATATACTCTACCTTCTACCCTACAAACATCAAGAACACATCCGTTCATATTGGTCAAGTTGGTTACAGGCTACAAATAGAGAGAAGAAAACATTTGCCTACTTTCCCAAGCTGCCCAACTACTAACTCAACCACAGAAAGAAATCTCCACTTCGTGGAGATGGAAAGGTCATTTTCTCCCAAGGAGAAGAAGACGAAAATCCCTTGTTGCACAAGAATCACCTTCAAATGCAAGGTACATTTTAGATTCAGTGGTCTCATTTCAGATAAGAATGTAAAGCTGGGTAGTTTTCACTCAAGGTCTCCTGCAGATTAGAATCAAAGTGTTGGCTGGGGAGCAGTCTCATCCGAAAACTCAGCTGGGGCAGGACTGTTCTTAAGTTCATTTGGATGCAGGCCTCAGTGAGCTTGAGAGCAGATTCCCCCCACCCCTCACCCCTGCCCTGGTTGGGCCTTCAGAAGACGCAGCGCAGCTGACATCTTGATTGTAACCTCATGAGAGACCCTGATCCAGAGGCACTCAGCTAAGCCACACCCTTACTGCTGACCCAAAGAAACTGTGAGATAATAAACAGTTGTTTTTTTTAACTGCTAAGTTTGGGGATAATCGATTATATAGCAGTAGATAACTAATACACTAAACGTGTTCTAATAAATGAGAAATAATGTAATTTTTAGCAATTAACAACTAATAACATAAAGCAGGAAATAAAACTGTCTTTCATAGAGCTGTTTTCTACAGGGAAAAAAAAAAAAGATATTTCCAGTAGCTGCTTTACAAATCAACTCCTGGAAATGTGATCCATTTCTAAGTTGGAGACTATGTCTATGTAATTTATTTTCTCCACAACTTTATTCCCTAGTGTGCTGAGATTGCTAAAACAGGCATTCCTGAACTACTAAAGCCTAGGAATAATGTATAAAATATCAGAGTAAGGCTTTTAGCACTTCTGATATAATTCTGGCAATTTTTATTCATTTGCATTATCCAGAGGATTGTTAGTTGCTTTTCCTGCTGTTTTGTTTGGGGAAGTTACATCTCTGCCTCATAGGGCTTACAAAAACAATGAAGAAAAATGTTTTTCCAAAATTCCCAGGAAAGCTAAATTTAAATTCATGCCAAAGGCCCTAACTGCAATGGAGAAAATGTTCTGTATTTTATTGGGGTTTTGTTTGGTTGGTTGAGTTTGGGTGCTTTCTTCTTTGACTACATGGAAGTAAGAAGATGGCTAGATTATTTCCATTCACAGTGGTACCTATAAGAAATACAGGTTTTCCCTTTCTATGGAAATAAAAATCAAATCTAAAAGTCAAAGTTGTAGCCGATATTAAACTAGTTTTTTTTTACTAGCCTGGATACTCCATCCATAGCAGCTTAAGATCATAGTACCTCTATTCAAAGCAGAAAAACAGTAAGATCCTATTATATCCTGTGCTTATTGCACCTCAAGAAATTCTAAACAACTCTGCCAACAACCATAAAACACTGGAACAGTCAAGCTGGAACTGATCATTCAAGTGGTGTAGGAAACCATATTCCTGGCTCATTATTTGCTAAATATCAGTTCTTGCAGAAACGTCATTCTTCATCCTCCGGTCTTCCCTTCCTTCACTTTAGTTAAATCTCAGGTTAAAACACATAGGGAGGAGTGTGAGTGAGGGGAGAAGAAAAAGTATTGGTTAAATATACAGCAATGTGTCCTAGAAAATCCACAGGTCACAGAAGTCTCAACTCAAATAGTTCCTGTGCAGAAGTCTGGATCCAATCAGGAGATAGAAACCATATAGTAGGTTAAACGGGGGGGAAGTCTAACATAAAGAACACTAACTATAATTAAAAAGTAACTACACAATCTAAGGAAACTCTCTATGGTACTCTAGGACTGAGGTTACTAAAGGAAGGATAGACTTGGACAGATTCGAACTTCACTGGAGAAGTTGCAGTTAAACCATTGGTTACCAGAGAAGTTCACTGGTTTGGCCAGACCAGAGCTGAATGGAAATGCTAAGCAAGCAATTGGCCACTTTTCGGAAAGCAGGCAATCAGAAACCAATGGTGTGAGTATGCAGTGAAGGTCTGGACATCCCAAGAGGCCTTTTGAGTGTCTGCGGGGCTCTGAGAGCACATGGACAGTACAGGAGCTCTGGTTTGCTTGTCAAGAGAAATGCAGGAAAGTTACAACCAGGCCAAGGTTGTAAAGTCACACAGGGACTAAAGTTCTCAGCCAGTGGCTGGGACAGGCTCTACCAGAGGTTCTCATACTCACACAGTCAAACCTGGCCCACACCAAAAATGGCAGGAGAGACTCTTCATCTCACAAAGTCTCCCCAGTGCTTTCTCCTGAGAAAGCTTAAGACAATGCTCACATTAAAAGAAAAATACTAAAGACATTCCTGTATTTATCACAGAGCATATTCAGAATGATATATTCAGAGCCGAGAGGCAATAAGTTAATAACATACTTTGCAAGACACAAATTACAAAAATTTACAAAGAAATAGAAAAATCTGAATACAAAATCTGAAGTGGAACACTCTGGGCCCATTCCCTGGGAAATTCTAGATACACTGAAGGAAGAGATAATACCAAACCTCCATAAAGTCCTTGAAAAAATACAGGAGGAGGGAATTTTTCCCAGCTCATTTTATGACACCAGCATTATCATGATAACAAAGCCAGACAAAGACAGAAGAAAACTATAGACAAATCTTCCATATGAACACAAAAATCCTTTAATTAAAGACAGGAATATATTCTAAAGGTATAATAATGATAGTCAAGTGGGGTTAATCGTTGGAATTCAAAATTGTTTCAACATTCAAAAAATGCGATCAGTGTAATTTATCATACTGACTAAAAAAGAAAATATATGATCAGCCCAACAGCTGCTAAAAAATATTTGACAGAATTTAGCACCAATTCATGATTTTTTTAAAATTCTCAGTAAACTAGAGAGAGAATTTGAGGGGTGCCTGGGTGGCTCAGTTGATTGGGCAACTGCCTTTGGTTCAGGTCATGATCCTGGAGTCCTGGGATGGAGTCCCGCATCGGGCTCCCTGCTCAGTGGGGAGTCTGCTTCTCTCTCTGACTCTCCCCCTTCTTGTGCTTTCTCTCACTCTCAAATAAATAAATAAAATCTTTAAAGAAACAAAAAACAAAAAACAAAGAGGATTTGATAATGAATATCTACCAAAATCCTACAGCTAGTATATAAAAAGGAAAGATAAGGAAAAATGATCTTTATATGTAAATGACATTATTGTGAAAATAAAAAATCCTAAGGAATTTATCAAGAGGTTATTTGTATCAGTAAGTTTATCAAGATCACAGACTTACTGGGTCAATATACAAAAATAAGCTATATTGTTTATAGTTGCAACAAAGAAAGGGAAATTGAAAAAATATTTAAGTAGTATTATTTGTAATAACATCAAGTAACATGAAATACTTACGGAGATTTTTTTAAAAATATATATAAAACCTGTAGTCTGAAAACATTACTGAGAGAATTTTAAAATATCCAAATAAATAGAGAGATATACCATGGTCATGGATTGGAAGGCCTGACTTAAGATGTTAATTCTCCCCAAATAAATCTAGAGTTTGAAATAATGCAGATGAAAACCCCAAGAAGTTGATACTAAAATTTAAAGAGAAAATCAAAAGACTTAAAATAGCCAAAGTAGGATCTGTACATTGAAAATTTTAAGATATTGATGAAAGAAATCTAAAAGACACAAATAAAAAGATATTCCATGCTTATGGAGTTAGTAAAACTTAGTCTATTCGATGTCCATATAACGCAAAGAAATCTACAGATTCAATGCAATCCCTATCAAAACTCCAAAGGCATTTTTCACAGAAGTGGAATAAATAATCCTAAAATTTGTATGAAACCACAAAAGACCCCCAAATAGCCAAAACAATCTTGAGAAAGAACAAAGCTAGACATATCATACTTTCTGATTTCAAACTACATTACAAAGCTACAGCAATCAAAACAGTATGGTATTGGCATAAAAACAGGTGCACAGAAAAATGGAACAGAATAGAGAGCCTAGACATCAACCCACACTGATGCCTGGGTGGCTCAGTCAGTTAAGCATCCGACTCTTGATTTTGGCTCACGTCATGATCTCAGAGTCATGAGATCAAGCTCCACATCAGGCTCCATGACCAGCTTAAGATTCTCTCTCTACCTCTCCCTCTGCCCCTCTCCCCCTTCCACTCTCACTCTCTCACTCTCAAAAAGGAGAAAGGAAGAAACGAAGGAAGGAATCCACACATAGATGGTCAAATAATTTACAATGAAGAAGTCTTTAATGGGTAAAGAATAGTCTCTTCTTTAATGGGTAAAGAATAGTCTCTTCAATAAATTGTGCTGGGGAAACTGGACAGCCACATGCAAGAGAATACAACTAGGCCCCTACCTACATCATACACAAAAATTAACTAAAAATGGATTACAGACTTGAATGTAAGACCTCAGAGCATAAAACTCCTAGAAAAATACATAGGTGGTAAGCTCCCTGACATCAGTCATGGAGTTGAATTTTTGGATCTGACTCCAAAAGCAAACAAGTTTTGCTTTTTTTTTATTTTTGTTAAAAACAAAAATAAACAAGTGGGACTACATCAAACTAAAAAACTTCCATACAGCAAAGGAAACCATCAACAAAATGAGAAGGCAATGGGAGAAAATACTTGCAAGCCATATATATCTGATAAAGTTTAATATCCCAAATATATAAAGAACTCATGCAACTTAATAGCAAAAAAACAATCTGAGGGGCGCCTGGGTGGCTCAGTGGGTTAAAGCCTCTGCCTTCGGCTCAGGTCATGATCTCAGGGTCCTGGGATCGAGCCCCACATCGAGCTCTCTGCTCAGCAGGGAACCTGCTTCTCTCTGCCTGCCTCTCTGCCTACTTGTGATCTCTCTCTCTGTCAAATAAATAAATAAAATTTAAAAAAAAAAAAATCTGATTTAAAAATATGCAGAGGATCCGAACAGACATTTTTCCAAAGAAGACATACATATTACCAATAGGTCATGAAAAAGTGCTCAACATCACTAATCATCAGGAAAATATAAATCAAAACCACGATGAACAAGAAACAAGTATTGGAGAGGATGTGTAGAAAAAGGAACCTTCATGCATTATTGGTGGGAATACAAACTGCTGCAGTCACTCTTGAAAATAGTATGGAGGTTCCTCAAAAAATTAAAGTTAGAACTACCTTATGACCCAGTAATCACACTGCAGGATATTCACCCAAAGAATATGAAAACAGTAATTCAAAAGGACATATGTACCCCTATGTTTACAGCAGCATTATTTACAATAGCCAAATTATGGAAGAAGCCCAAGTGTCCATCCATTAATGAATCGATGTAGGGTGCGCACGCGTGTGTGTGTGGGGGGGGGATTATTCAGCCATAAAAAATTAAATCTTGCTATTTGCAACAACATGGATGGAGCTAGACAGTATAATGCTAAGCGAAATAAATGACTCAGAGAAAGGCAAATACCATATGATTTCACTCATATATGGGGTTTAAGAAACAAAACAAAAAACAAAGGGAAAAAAGAGAGACAAACTAAGAAACAGACTCTTGAGAACAAACTGACAGCTACCAGAAGGGAGGTGGGTAGGGGGATGGGGGAAATAAGGGATTAAAGAGTACACTTAACCATGATGAGCACTGAATAATGTATAGAATTATCGAATCACTGTGCACCTGAAACTAATATAATGCTATATGTTAACTATACTGGAATTAAAATTAAAAACTTAAAAAAAAGGGGGCACCTGGGTGGTTCAGTCAGTTAAGCATCTGCCTTTGGCTCAAGGTCATGATCCCAGGGTCCTGGGATCGAGCCCTACATCCGGCTCCTTGCTCCATGGAGAGCCTGCTTCTCCCTCTCCCTTTGCCCGCCACTCCCCCTGCTTGTGCTCTCTCTCTCTCTCTGTCAAATACATAAATACAATCTTTAAAAAAGAAACTTAAAAAAAAACCACAATGAGATACCACCTTGCACTCATTAGAATGAGAGATAACAAGTGTTGATAAGGATGTGGAGAAAAAAGAACCCTTGAGTATTGTTGATGGGAATATAAATTGGTAGAGCCACTATGGAAAACAGTCTGGAGGTTCTTCAAAAAATTAAAAATGGAGCTACCACATAATCCAACAATTCCACTTCCTGGGGACATATCCAACAGAAGTGAAAGCACTATCTCAAAGAGATATCTGTACTCCCATATTCACTGCAGTATCATTTACAATAGCTATGATGTGGCAATAACGTGTCCATTGGTGGATAAATAGATAAAGAAGATAGAGTATATATATATATATATATATATATATATATATATATATATACATACACACACACATATATATATGTATATATATACATATATATATATACATACACACACACACACACACACACACAGTGGAATATTATTCGGTCATAAAAAAGAAGGAAATCTTGCCATTTGTGATACTGATGGAACTTGAGCGCATTATGTTAAGTGAGTAAGTAAGTCTGACTAAGTAAGTCAGACAGAGAAAGACAAAAACTGTATGATCTCATATATGGATCCTAAAAAAAACAAATTCATACAAAACAGAGAACAGATTGGTGGTTGCCAGAGGTAAGGGGTAAGGAGTTAGGGAGACAGGTGAAGGTGCTCAAAAGGTATAAAATTCCAGTTATTATTCCAGGTGAGTTACTTCTGGGGATGTAATGTAGAGCATGGTGACTACAGTTTATAACACAGTATTGTATATTTGAAAGTTGGTAAGAGAGTAAATCTTAAAAGTTCTCATCACGCACAGAAAAATTATAACCATGTAAGGTCAGGGATGCTAACTAAACCTACTGTGGTCACCATTTCATAATATTATACATATATCAAATCATTGTACTGTACACCTTAAACTAGGACAATATTATAAGTCAACTACATCTCAACAAAAATGGAAAAAGTTAATAAAATAAAGTAGCCAGAACTATTTTGAAATTCAAGTTGAAGGACTTCTACTGCCTGATTTCAAGACCTACTATAAAGTTATAATAATCAAGACAGTGTGGAGTTGGCATAAGGAGAGTCTTATAAATAAGTGGAACAAGATAGAGAATATAGTTGCATTTTGACAAAGCTGCTGAGGTAATTCAATCAGAAAAGGATAGTCTTTTCAAGAAATGGTGCTGGAACACCTTGACATCTATATGAGACAAAGTAAACCTCAACCCTTACATTGCACCTTATGTAACATTTAGCTTGAAATGGATTGTAGATGTAAATGTAGGATTGCTCACAACCTGAATATGGCTCTTCATTGTTTTTATGTCATCCACTTGAAATGTACCACTGCAGAAATCGATTGGAAACTAAACACTTTCCCAAAATCTACCTCTGCTTTTATTGCTGGTTTCATATGCTCAGAATACACAAAAAATCCTTATGGGGGACAAGTGACTATTAAAGGGACACTTAGGGGAGTTTCTTTGTAGTGATAGAACATGGTGTATGTTGACTGTGGTGAGTGACACAAATCTTAACATATGATAAAATTTCTTAGAACTAAACACCCCAAAAAGTACATGCAGTAATGTCGAATCCAAGCAAGGTCTGTGTTTGAGTTAATCACATTATGCCAATGTGAGTTTTCTGATTCGGACAACGTACTGTGATTACATAAGATGTTATCATTGCAGGAAGCAAGCTGGAGGGGCCCATTGGAACTCTGCACTATTTTTGCGATTCCTGTGAATCTTAAGCTATTTTAAAGGAAGTATTTTTTAAATCTTATGAGAAATCCTAAACATATCAATATTCCTTAATTGTCTGAAAAGAGAAATTAGAAATACTCAAAGCTCATAAGGCAAACTGAAAAGATTATCCTTTCCAAACCATAATTCTCAAAGTTCCAGAGTACTAACCCATTTATTTAAATTAAATTCCATGTGGGGCACCTGGGTGGCTCAGTTGGTTGAGTTCGACTCTTGATTTAGGTTCAGGTCATGATCTCAGGGTCGTGGGATCAAGCCCTGAGTCAGGCTCTGCACTCAGTGGGGAGTCTGCTTGGGATTCTCTCTCTCCCTCTCCCTCTGCCCCTTCCCCTCCATGTGCGCTCTCTCTCTCTCTCTTTCTCTCAAATATTAAATAAATAAATCATTTTTAAAAATTAGTTAATTAATTAATTAAATTCCATGTGTCTGTAGTCTACATGTATAATCATTTCAAAGGTTTGAATAATGATGGTTCTATTTCTTTGGTACCACAGAACTACTACAGAATTGCGTCTGAACAGAAAGAGCCAGAGTATAAGCTCCATGCTAGGAGACAACATGATTTGTACCTACTCCCCTTGAAGAACCTCAACAGCTTAATTTAAAAATAATAGCAAGCAATTACTATTTGCTAGTAATACTTCGTATAATCAAAACACTTTAGGAACAAACACAGAGGAATAAGTTGTGTCTTGGTGTTATAATGGAGAGCCTACCTAATTTTTTAGTTCTCAGATTACCATGCCCTAGTTTGTACAGAAATCTACTAAACAGATGTTCCTTTGGGCTGCACGTCTAAGTCAGACACCTACCTACTATCCTAGGTGCAACATTTCATGCTTCCTAACACACAACACAGGGTAGCAGGGCTTGGTGGGGGATTACTAGTGAGAATCAAGTTCCTCCTTAAGTCTCTACTTCCTTCCCTATGCTTTTTTGCACATTCCACAAACAGGCATAACATTTTACAAATGCTTTTCCTGTAGGATGTACCCAGGAGTTGCTAAACAGCAAACCTTTCAAGACACTCCAGAGATCACCTGCCAAATCGCAGAAAATGCGTGGTCACTATGGGTCACCTAGAGACCAAATGTGGAGAGGGCTCAACTATGTGGCCTTTATGGCCAAAAGAAGATAGCTTGCAGCTAACGGTCCCCTTTGCTCGAGCTCTCACGTTAAAGCAGTATTCCAAAGCACTCCTCTATAGTATACTGTCCGTCGTCCGTGTCTTTAAAATCTAGTTGCGATGAAAAAATATAGCTAGAGCCGAAATTCAATATAAGTCCCTATTGAAAGAAACACTTCATGAAATTGTTCAGAAACAAAAGCAATTCCTCTGCCAGCACTAAAAAGCATGAATTTACAAGATCAACAATCAGAATGGCTGATGACAGCTCACACAAAAAGATCTAAGCGAGGTATTTTTACAAAACCCAAGCATAGACCTTTTTCCCTATACGGAGCTCAAAGAGAAATGACATATAGGATTTAAATCTAACATTTTCACCGAAGAGACAATAGGAACACGGCAGGACTGACCTTATTTTACGCAGAGGCAGCTATCCCCCTGGCGTCACCTCTGTAGGAAAAGGCTTAAATTGTCAGCACTTCTGAGAGAACCAACACAGTGACGATTTTACCAAAAGTAAATGATTACTACCCAATTAGGTCCAGAGCAGGAGGTGGCAATCCACAGCCCACTGGCCACAGCCTGCCACTTCTTTTTGTACAACCCTGGAGCGGAACGTGGTTTTTTGTATTTTTTTTAATGGTCGGAAAACAATCAGAAGAAGAAAACTATTTGGTGACACATCCAAATTATATGAAATTCACATTTCAGTGTCATTAAATAAAGTTTTATTGGAACACAGCCTCCCTCATTCGTTTATTTATTGTCGCTGGCTGCTTTCACTCGACAAGGGCAGAGTGGAGTGGTTGTGACAGGCACTGTGTGGCTTGCAGAGTCTATGCTATTTACCATCTGCACCTTTATAGGAAAATTTTCCAACCCCTGACCTAGAACAAAGCTCTGAAGGGCAGGGCATAAGGGCATCAGAATGTGAGGTCATGGGGAAGCCTTCTCTGCTGTAAGGACATAGATATAGACAGGAAAAGGGATACACAATGAAAGACCAGGGCCCAGAAGTCAAACAGGGCCACCTCTGCCACAGTGTCAGGGCCAGTAGAGGAAGACGTGATGAGGGAGAGGAGTGGCAGGAAGATCCTGGGGCGGTACAATGGGGAAAGAGCTATGGCTGGAAGGCTCCACTCCCCACCACCAGAACTGCGCCTTTGAGCAAGTCACGTCACCTCTCCGAGCCTCAATGTCCTCGTCTGAAAAAAAAAGGAATGGAAATTTTATCTCTCTGAGAGAGCTGCTGGAGAACTGGGAGGGGGTGATCCCCACCACGGTACTTGGTCCACACGTGAGGGTTGAGCCTCCAAAGAGGACAGGTTTGCACAGTGGAAAAGCGGGGAAGAAAGGAAGCCGTCTGACATGAACAGAACGCAGGACTCCAAGGTCCAGAGGATCCAGTGAATGGTTAACTTAGGTCACCATGGAGGATTCAGTGAAAGGCTTCAAAGTCGCTGAAGCGAAAAAGGCAATCAGAGGCCAGATCTTGAAGATTAGAAAGTACCACGGACAACTCTCTCCTCCACCTTCCCTTTGGCTATTTATCTCCCTTCGCTGTTCGCATCCCTCTTCCCAGTGAGTCCCAAAGATACTCTTGAGTCTTCCTTGGCTCAACGGAGGCACCAAGGGTTAATCTGTGCCCACAGCTCATTTCATTCCCCCAAATGGCATCCTTAGAGCATCTAGTCTGAGGTAGAAACAGGCTCTTCTCTTTCACCCACCTACCCATCATCAGATCCTCTGACCTATTTGCCCCCCACGCTTAGTTGAAGTCTTTGGGGGAAACCCTAGATCCACAGCTGGTAGCATCTTCCAGCTGCTGAGTAAGAACTAAATGAGATTCCTGGGACTCTGAGTAATTTATAATGAATTCTAATGACTGCTGGGCCCCAGTCATGATGCATATTGATGAACTGCCCCTTGCAGCCAGCTGTCCCTCAATCACCAATTGTCCACAGGGGGATTCCTATTCACTAAGGGCACAGCCAATCTCCAGAGACGACGAGAGAGCAGCAGGGGTTGTGCAAAAGAGAATGGCAGCCCTTTAGCCTTCAGATAGAGGATTTCACGGTAAATGTTGGGAATATTTACAAAAAGCAGAAGGCACAAGGAAAGAATATTTAAGAACCAGGTCTCAGCCCAGCAATAAAAATCATAAGGCTACATATGCAAACTATTTATTCTCACGTTTTATTCAACATCATTTACTGCCTTTCCATTCGTTCACCCTTGTTTTCTCTTCTTTCACAGGCTGCGTGGTAAAATCTGGCTATTTTCGGTTCAATCTGAGTACTGAATTTGGAGAGGGAAGACTGAGGTAGGACATTTGACTGCATATAATTATGAGTTGCATGACATACAGCTGTGAGTCCTTTGACTCCTAACTTTTTGTCACCTAACTTTTCTGAGTCTAGCTCTCTTCATCCATCAAATCTGGATCATGGCTGCTCTACCTGCCTGCCAAGGTATTTAACTGGATCAGACGAAAACATATGAGAGCATGGACAGAGTAAGTTTAAAGCATCAGACAAATCTAAGGGATAAATGGGCCTTCATATTTCAAGATTTCTGCCAGTTTCTAAAACAGCTGGTCAAGGAAATATTTAAAACAACAACAATGTAAACTAGAATAGAATCCAATGTAAGCCAACCATTTAAACCCAGGATGTTAAGAGAAGAGGGTTTTTCACTGAATATAACATGGTAGACAAGCCTTCTACATCTAGAAGGAGCATAGTTATTAACATGCACCATTCCCAGGGACAAGGAACTGATTCTTTCTACCTCAATGGAAAGAGGCTGGAGCCACTAAATCTCTAAGGGAGATAGGGAAACTCAGAGGTTAGGAATTATGTCAGAGGCTGAAAATGCTGGAGAGCAGTGAGGGAATTCAAACCCCGCCAACACCACCACTGACCACCAACATCAACAACAAACAACAGCAACTCTACCAATTCCAACAGTGCCAGCCTCGGCTTTGCCTCCTCTAATGCCACACCTTCCTCCCTCCATGTAGCAGAAAGGACACAAGGCCGAGGCTTCCACTGAAGAATTTAAAAGAACACGTCTGGGACAAGTATTCTCATGGATTGGCCTGCCTCCTACCCTACTCATCAGCGCTGAATCTGAATTTCTATATTTTAAGCCATTTCTTCCTTGACTGCCACTGCTCCAAACTTTTGGTCTGCCCATGACTGAGGCTTCCACAGACTCCTAAGGCCTGCTCTGGCTTCACTATAGGATTTTTACCAGTAGATCCCGGGTGGCATCACAGCCATTTCCTCAACCTCCCACTTCCTGACTCATGATTCACATTTAGCCCTATAAGTACCAGGGGACATGAGGCAGGACTGTTTTCTGTTAGTCCTCACACAGTTCCAATCCTGAGCATCAATAATCTATCTCTATCGTCTCCTACATCCTAGTGTGACGATGGTCTAAAATGACAGGCCAGGACAAAAAGGGCCAACATAGTGCCAAGTCCAGAGAACCAAGCAGGTCTCAAGAGCTAAGAGTAAATGCAGAGTTAAGATTTAAGATAAACTGGGGCGCCTGGGTGGCTCAGTGGGTTAAGGCCTCTGCCTTCGGCTCAGGTCATGATCTCAGGGTCCTGGGATTGAGCCCCGCATTGGGCTCTCTGCTCAGCAGGGAGCCTGCTTCACCCTCTCCCTCTGCCTGCCTCTCTGCCTGCTTGTGATCTCTCTCCCTCTGTCAAATAAATAAAATCTTTAAAAAAAAAAAAAGATTTAAGATAAACTATACTACTGAGGCTTTTGAACATGGTGCTCTATAGCATTAGGCAAGACTATAAAAGAAATGTCATGGAGTACGGTTGTTTTAAAGACATGTTGTAAACTATATGATATGCTTTAAAGACATATTAATGTAAAGGGAAGAAAAAGCACAGAAAACACAGAATTGAAGCTGGTTAAGCTTAGGCAGAGCCTCTATATTTTGGACCCCACACAAAACCCAAGATGGGCCATTTAAATACTATTCAGATCCAGGCCTCGGATCACCACACAGTGGCAGAGAATTTAAAAATGTACAGAAGAAGGGGCGCCCGGGTGGCTCAGTCAGTCCAGTGTCCGACTCTTGATCTCAGCTCAGGTCATGATCTCAGGATCATGGGATCAAGCCCATGTCCCAAGCATGGAGCCTGCTTGGGATTTCCCCTCCTTCTCCCTCTCCCCTTCCCCCACCTCACTCACACATACACACTCTTTCTCTCTAAAAAAAAAAAAACGTACAGAAGAAGAACACTACTTGCAACTGACACTGTAAACTTAAAAACCACCATCTAGCAGCTTGGGACGGGCTAAATACCACCATTTTACAGTCCATTGGGTTGAAAATCAGAAGTCCCAGCTCTACCTCAGAGGATCAATGGCCTTAAGTAAATCACATATTACTTCTTTGAATTGTAGGTTCCTCATCTATAAAAAATGGAAAGGGTCAAGGGTGATCACTAAGGTCTTTGCTGCTCTAACAGTCTATGAGTGAGTCCATCATATATAGCTATGGTAGGCGGTCTCCAGGATGGCCCCCAAATATCCTCACCTCTTGTTCTTCATGGCTTTGTGCAATCCCTTCTTCCTGAGTAACTTACTTCTAACTGATAGAATATGGACGGGCCAATGTGGCAAAGAACCAAGGACAGCCTCTAGGCAACAAGCGAGTCCCTCAGCCCAACAACCCTGGAGGAACTACATTCTACCAACTACCATATAAGGGAGATTGGAGGCATACCCTTCCACAATTGAGCCTTCAGAGAAGACCTCAACCTTGGCCAACACCTTAAGTGCAGCCTTGTGAGCGATCCTAAAGCAAAAGATAAAGCAAAGTTTTGTCTAGATTCCTGACCCACAGAAACTATGATAATAGATGTGTGTTGTTTTAAGCCACTCAGTTTACAAATAATTTATTACAAGACAACAGATAACTAATACATACAGCTTTGTTTGTATCCATGGCCTTGACAGGTGGCATCTCTGCCTCTCACTTAAGATATTCTTATCGTACCCTACAAATCAAATGAAGGATCACCTGGATTGGGGTCAGAAAACCTGACTTGGCTGCTGCAGCTTAATCGATAAACCAGACAAGTCATGAAAGCCCCTCAATCACCTCCCTAACCACTTATCACCTTGAAAAACTTCGGGGGTAGGGTTAAGAAAATAGCTCTAAAGCTATAGATGAGGTCATATGCCACGATAATTCTATCTCCTCTCCCCACCTCAACTTTGTGTTTCATCTACATAACCATATTTTAAGGAGAAGAGAAAATATCTTCTTACCTTAATCTCTCCCCATCCACTCCTTTACCCAAAATGTACACCAATCACATTGTCAGGCCAAGGCACAGGAGGCATGGAGGAAAGGCCATTCACAGGCACTGACGTTCTTGTGAAACTACCTGTACCATCAAGAAGTTCCACTGGCTTAACCTTCAAAATGTATCTGGAGTATGACCATCTCTCATCAGTTCCATCACTACCCAAATAGTTCGTCTAATTTCCTCCTCTAGTAAAACATCTACCAATTCCACTACAACCCTCTCTGTGGGCCTCCCTCCACCCGAGTAGTTACTATGGACTGAACACTTGTGTCCGCCACCTCCAACTTCACATGTTGAAGCCTTAATCCCCAGCACGATGGCATTGGGAGGTTGGGCCTTTGGGAGATAATTAGGTTTAGATGAGGTCATGAGGATGGGGCCCCCATGATGGGATTAGTGTCCTTATAAGAAAAAGAGTCCTTGCTCTCTGTCTTCCGCATAAAGACAAAATGGGAAGGCAGCCATCTATAAGCCAAGACGAGGTCCTCACCAAGAACCAAATCTACCTGCACACCTAATCTTGGACTTCCCAGGCTCCAGAACTGTGAAAAATAAATGTCTATTACTTAGGCTACCCAGTCTATGGTATTTTGTCATAAAAGCCCGAACTGACAAAGATAGTAATTGTAAATACAATCTTGATATCGCTTATACGTGAAATCCAAAAAAGTTGAGCTTCTAAAAACAGAAGGTAGAATAGTGGTTACCAGAGGTTGGGGAAAAAGGAAATTGGGGTGATGTTGTTTAAGGGTACAGATTTGCAAGTAGTAGATAAATAACTCCTGGAGATCTAATGCACTATAGAGGTTAGAGTTAACAAAATGGCATTATAAACTTCAAAGCTGCTAAGAAACTAGATTCTAATTGTTCTCACTACAAATATAATGATAATTATGTGATATGATAGAAGTGTTAGCTAACGAGCTACTATGGTGATCATAGTGCAATATATAAATGTAACAAATCAATAGTTGTACATATTAAACTCATATAATATTGTGTGTCAATTATATCTCAGCTTTAAAAAAAAAAAAAAGGAAATACAGTCATATCTTCCCCAGTTTCAGTTTCTGGAGGATACATTCCGAAATCTTGGCCTGGGCCTGAAGACCCTCTTGGAATCTGGCCAAGACCGGCTTCCAGCCTCATCTCCTCTCCCTTTGCTTACGGTTCCCTAGCCATACTGCACACTGTCTTTTGAACATGCCAAGATTGTCCCCCCCACAAGGTCTTTCCAGGAATATTCTTCCTGCAAATAATTGTTTGACTTACTATGTTATCCCACTCAGGTTTCTACTCACACACAACCTCTACAGAGAGGCCTTCCCTAGACAGCTTTCCTACAACAGCATCCCTTCTGCTCCCTCCTCATACTTTCTGCTTTATTTTACTTTATAACATTTAGCACTCTTTGAAATTACATATTTGCTCAGTGTTAGGTTCTATTCCCTCCTCCCATCGGAGTGTAAGTTTATTGTGGGTGTAGATACTATACATCTTGTTCTCACTTATCACTCACCAGTGCTGGGACAGGGCCTACTGTTCAATAAATATTTACTGCATGAACTGTGGGTTTGATAGGGAAGTCCAGAGAGGAAAACGGGAATGGAAAGATGGCAAGGCAGACATCATAGGCAAGAGAGCAAGTTCAGGAAGTCAGCTAAGGTAAAGGGATACGATAGGTTCAAAATTACAGCAATATTTGGATGTAGTAAAGAAGTAGGCAGAGCACATCAGCACAGCTCTTGATCCACTATCTTCTGATAACCTTTGGTTTCCTGTCCATTTCTTCAATGCATTCATTCATGCATTTTGTATACTGACACATTTGCATTTTGTATGCTGATGCATTTGCATTGATGCAATGCATTTTGTAGCTGAAGGAAGCTACAAAACAATTTCAGTGTCTAATACTAAACAAATAAACAGTATACAACTTAGGAGCTCACTCTTCTGCATATAAAACCTTTACTTGAGAGGAGGGGCCAGGGAACTAAGCCGGCATGGCCATGTGTGAGTCCCATTCCAGATAGGAGAAAACTAGCTCATTTGGGATTTAGAACCAGGACTTGAACCCGAGGTACGTTTAACTCCAAAGATGGCATTCCTAACTAATATGCCCCATCAGCTGGGTGGTGGATTCAGGTCTGGACTAGAAACCAGGAATGTCAACACAGAAGAAAGCAAGCAAGACCATGCCAGAACCAGGCAAAAAGCATCCATTCAACAAAAATATATGTGCCATTTCAAGGCAAAAGTAATGCAAGACAAAAAAAAACCTTCCTTTTCAGAAGGACTGAAATGCCCAGATGCAGCATGCATTATAATTAGAAATGATAAATTGTTAGAGCCGAAAGTAACCACAGAATCATTCAGTTCCACCCCTTAACTGGAAAGATGAAGGGGCCAACTCCCAGAGTCCCACAGTTAGAGCAGTTCAACCCCTTGTCTTCTGTCCTTGGTACCTATTCAGTGTACAGATCCAAAAAATTGCAGTTCCTACCAGAAACTTGATTGATTCAAAACTTGAAGATTTTCCTATCTATTTAAAAATAGATGATAAGGGGCATCTGGGTGGCTCAGTCGGTTAGGCATCCGACTCTTGATCTCAGCTCAGGTCTCGATCTCAAGAGTCATGAATTCAAGCCCTACACTGGGCTCCGCACTGGGTGTGCAGCCTACTTAAAAAAAAAAAAAGAAAGAAACATGATGATGATTCCATCTTATCATCACATTACCATACAGGCAAAAATAATAATTTTATAAAAATAAAAATACTATAGGGGCGCCTGGGTGGCTCAGTGGGTTAAAGCCTCTGCCTTCGGCTCAGGTCATGATCTCAGGGTCCTGGAATCCATCCAGCCCCGCATCGGGATCTCTGCTCAGCAGGGAGCCTGCTTCCCCCTCGCTCTGTCTCCGTGTGATCTCTCTCTCTGTCAAATAAATAAATAAAATCTTTAAAAAAATAAAATAAAAATACTATAGAGACAAAAAGGTAATGCAAATATTAGTACTTTTTCCAATGATTAAAAGCACGGAGCTGTGGGGCAGCCCTGACAAAGATGGGGCACAGGCTTAGCACAGTGATCAAAGTTAACCGGATACTGCCAAGAGGGAGCTTGTGATGAAGAGGGTGCTTTAACTATCTCTCTCAAATGCCCCTGAATCAATGGGGCATTAGACTTGTGACTTGTAACCAGGTCTAAGTACTGAGTCATGTCCCTCTCATGAAAAACAGAAAACCACCAGAATTACCATGAAACAAAAGCCTGATTGAAGGAATCTCTTCATCGGGGAGCAGGTCTGAGCCGCAGGTCCAGATACTGGTGCCATCTGTTGATCCCAAATCACAGACAGCAAAAACTCTCTCTCCCGCCTCCTTATCTAGTCAAACATCTCACAGCATCTCAACTTAGTTCCAATCCTCAATAAACTCAAGAAGAGCTTCCAATCTTTCCACAAAATAGCCTCCCTTGCTACCTGGGTTACTTGGAATTTCAACCGATGGAATAAAACAGGAGTTAGGTGACCGTCATTGTCACTCCTATCTGTGCAAAGTGAATATATGCCTTTTTTCACTTTTCTTAGACAAAATGTGTCTTTTTCACAGCTTTATCACTATACTTCTAACTCTGCGGTAGTTTCTGGGATAGAAAATTAGCAATATGACAGTTAACAGGTTTTTAAAAATTACATCCCTGCTTGGAATGTTATTGTTTTTGAACAGCTAAGATTCATTTTGTTTTTGCTGTCAGAGAGTGTTAAACTAAGTGAAATCTATCAGGAAGTGTATGCACCCCTGAGTCTTCTGCTTTTCACACTCTTAGCTCAAGGACAATGCAGACATTTAAAATGTCATGGATAATTAGCCGGCACCTTTGCAAATAAGATTGCTTGCTCCGATAGGATCACAAAGTTTGCCAGTCTCAGGAATAGATGTGCTCATTAGGAGGTGACCAGATGTAAAATATTTGTTTATGTTTCTGGAATAAAAGAAGTGGGTGATGTGGTGGAAAGGACACAGACCTAGAGGTGAGGAGACCCAGATTCCGGACCTAATTCTAAGTGATTCTAGAGAAATCACGTTGCCTCTTTCTTTCTGTTTTCTTTATGGGAACCCAGAAGACTCCCTCCAGTTCTCAAAAATCTCAGTCTACCTCACCTACAGATAGACTTATCTGCACATGGAAAAGATAGCATGCAGGTTATTTTCAACGTAGCATCCAAGGCATCCATAACTTTTCTCCTTTTCCAAGACTAGTTTCAAGAAATCTCAAGGCTACTCATAGACAGCTGCTAGAAAAAGTTCACCAATTTATAAAACATCAACAAATACTAGATATAGGCTGAAAACTTTCTTACCAAAAATGATCTTAAATTTCCCTAATGGTGCACATTATGTTGCCAAAACACGTGCCAAATAACTATAAGCAACTTTTAAGTCAATGCTGATAAAACCATTATTTTATCAGCATTATTTCCATAGCCACTGGAGTAAATACTGAAATGTGCCCATTTGCTCCCAATGTAAGAGTTGCTAAAAATACACTTGCAAAGTACTACGCACCTACCAAGCTCACTAAACTCAAAGAAATCTATCAACCAGAAGTATCAAAGCTCAGGAATAAATTTTTTTAAAAAGCAGTATACAAGTAAATAGAGTATAAGCACCTTGAGTTCAGAGAATTACATATTTTATCCGCCACTATATCCATCAGAGTTCCTTGCCAGGTACTGTGATATCGGGTCTATTGAGTTGCTGAAGTACATAATAATTTAGAGCCAAAGGATCCAAACCGATCCCTCACTAATGAATCAGCATCAACCTGTCTCTCAATGCTGTTAAGTTTTCAAAGCCAGAAGAGGTACATACTTGATGAATTTCAGAAGTACCAAGTTCTTCAGCACCATGATAACACCACTCAGAACATCTACCATTTGCAAAGACACGTGAGACTCACTGAACCAAAGAGAAGAGCAGCACATAATAAACGACAAATCCGCAGAACCATTTCTCACCCTAAGGTCTCTACTGGGAAATGAGCTCCACCATGACCCTGCTTCATTTATGAAATATGGTGAGGTTTTAGCCCCCATCCATAAGTCTCCAGACAAGACTCTATTCTAAGAGAGGGAGCTAAATTATTTAGGGCCATTTCCCAGTCAAGAAGAAGGATACAGGTTAGTGGAAATAACTTGAAAAAACAGCTGTCGGGCTGGTCACAGTCCCTGTTGCAACATACTTCTAAAAGTGATGGCAGGAGTCCTGGGTAGGCATTAGATTCTATTTCCAGGCCCTGCTGCAGCATTAACGCCATATGACCTCAGGTAAACCATTTAACTTCACTAATCTAGTTGTCGGCTCTACAAAATGAAGAGGTCGGGCTATGATTCCTGAGCACCTTTTCACAGAGGTCTCTGAAGTCTGATTTCTTCTATGTTTACTCTTCACATAAAAAGGAGAAAGAATAAATCAGTACTTGTGGAGAAGCTGAAGTCTTCCCCAGCTGAAACAAGAGACGGGCTGATGATACACGAGTATGAGCCTTAGGTTCTGGGGCTCAGCTTCACAACTAAGACAAAGAAACTCCCTGCATGGGTACATTCACTAGATCCAGGCTTTAAGTCTCTGGAAAGGCCTCCAGGCACCACTCAGGGGCCTCCACAGCCCGTTCCTCTCCATTCTGACTGTCCTAGGTGCTTGTGAACTGAGGCCCCATTCTTCCCGGTATCATCCCATCCTGGGGGCAACCACTCAGATGGGACTGCTTCTCAGAGGAGACTTGATCTGAGATGAACTAATGCTTCTGATTTTAGAAAGGACAGATTTGAGAACTTTTCCACAGGCAGACTTCTTCTGAAACTTCAGTTCTCATCCTGAATTTTAAAACCATAATGTGACATTTTAACATATGGCAAAGAGAGATGAATTTGAGATCGTTTCAAACTGCTTAAAAGATCTGCCTTAAACACAGATTTCCATTATTACAGATCTAATAAGTCCTATTCTCATCTGAGCTATCAGCAACAGAGTAAGTAATTACCATTCAACTTGGGCCGTTCCAGTCCATTAGCCCAATACTGATGACTCAGGCAAAGCTACACATGAAGAACAAAATGCTGATAAAAGATAAAATAGAATGGAAGGAAATGATGCCGCCTTATCCATTCTGCTACATCAACTGTAAGGAATGAATCAAATACAAATAAACTTGATAGAATGGTAAGTCTAGAAGTAAATATTAAAAATATAAAACAGAGTTGTATCTACCTAGATGAAAAAGGAAAGCAAAGTATCTCCATATCATAGGTTTGAAGGACCTTCAATCATCACTTACGATGCTACCTGAATACTACTACAAGGACTGGATCTGAGTGGTGCCAAATATCTTCAATGTGAAAAGCTGAAAGTTAGTCAAATATTCATTCAATAAACCTTTGCCAATAAATTGGGCTCCATGCTAGGTGCTGAGGATACAAATGTAAATGAGACACTATCCCAACCAGCAAGGAGTTTTAGGACAATCAGAGAGACAAATAAGTATACCAACTATTATGACACAGTGTGATGCATGTTTGATAGAAATATGTACAGGGTAGAACTGGACAGGATCAGGGTATTACTATAGCATCTAACCTAAAGAAGATGAAGTCATGGAAAGATTCTGGAAGGAATGCCTGCCAGAAATGGGCCCTGAAAGGGAGGGTCACTAAGCCAGGTGAACAAAGGGGCTGCCAACATTCTAGGCAGAGGGTGCAAAATGGACACGATGATGAGATAGAGCATGGAGGGGGGAGTCAGCATTACATAGGGCCGGGCAAGAAGCATGAGGTTGGGTTGGGAAAGGGTGGGGAGTCTAGAAGATCTAGACTCTAGAAGATCTATGATTCTGGAGAGGCAGACACCAGATCATGGAAGGTTTTAAATACAACAATAAAGAGTTTAGATTGTATCCTACAAACATTTGGTTTTTAAGCAACATCACATAATTAGTAGAAACATCTACTAATTTGGGTGGGAAGACATGAGATTGACAACAAGGACTGCCTAGTATCCGCGGTAATATGGAAGGGGTGTGAGGAGGGAAAGGGGAAGAGAGATTCAGGATAGTCATTTTAACCATACCCAAGCTGAGGGTATTTTCCACCCAGACTTCCCACCCAAAGTTTTAAGCTCATTAGACTGAAATTTTTCCTTAATCCAGAATCTCGGTCATCAATTAACCAACATTTGTTGAGCCAATTTCATATGCTTGGCATCTTGAAGGAATACAAGAATAATGATCCCTGTAAGCTGATAACAGTGTATGTGTAAGTTGGGGAAGTAAGACTGATACACTTGACACAGAAAACACGGAACATATATGATTACATGTTAAATTGTGTGGTAAAACGATCCATTCTAGAGGAACAAAGGAGAAACTGGAATGATCCACACAGGCTGGGAAGGTTTCCAGGACGCATCATGGCATCTCATGAGTGCTGGCGGGGAAGGGCCTAGTCCTAGAGTGTTGGAGGCACGCTGGCATGGCTCGAGCGTAGAAAGGTAAATGTAGAAAAGTGGTAGGCAAAAGTACTCAATAGGGTAAAGAAGATCAAGTCTCACAGCTGGTGAAAGCTGTGTGGAAGAGCATGGAGGCTGACAGAGTGGATCACAGACCAGGGGAGTCAGAGGCCAGATATTCTGGAATAAAACTCGGAATTGGTGGTGACGGCACGGGCCAAGGCGGAGGGACAGATGCAAGATCACCAAGGCAGTGAAGGGAGGGCAAATCCTGGAGATAGCTGAAGCCCACCAGGCTGGAGTGCTACCCTACTGACAAAGATGAGAAAGCAGAAGAAAACGCTCTTTAAGGACATAAGGATGGTGAGTTTGCTTTTTGACCATAAGCCACAGAAATTCAGAACTGGAAGAGATCTTAAAGGTCACTTATCTAGACTCGTCCAACCAGATGTCAGTACACCACACACACACTGAAGCTGACAGGACAGTGGGGCGGCCCGTGGAAACATCCGACAAGCAATTAAAAAAACAGGATCAGGATCAAATGAGAGGTCAAGAAGGCCGACATAGATGTGGGAGTCTGTGACCGCAGAAGTCATTATAGGAGCTGGGAGTATGGATGAGCTCCAAGAGGGGAGAGAGGAGGATGCAGGATTTCGGGCTGGGGTCTGAATTCAAGAAAGGGAGCAAGAGGGGAGGTGAGCTAGTGAGGTATCTGGAAAAGAAGCCATCAGCGGAGGCAGGAGGGAAGCCTGAGTCCACTCCTGGTCATCCTTTTCTCACCCGCCTGCCCCGTGTACTACTTGGGACTACTTAGCCCACTTTCTTTTTTCTAGCTGCCACATAAGCTCTTCCATCCGTGTTCCCTCACCCCCTCCTCCCCTTTTACAGGGTTGGGTACAAGTTCCCTCCTTGTCCTTCTCTACCCTGTCACTGATGTATCCACTCACAAGTACCCACAACCCTTCCTGTAATGCAGAGAGCTAAGACCACTCCTACTCCCTCCCCCAAAACCTTTCACTGATAACCATGTGGCGGGGCGTCCTCCATCTTAGCTCTTGTTTTGGAAATGTGCCCAGGCTAATCCTCTTTGGTTTGGACGTGGAGCCCAGGGGATCCAACCCACAGCACCCTACGATGGCTAAGCCAATTCCTCCGTTCTCTGTGCAGTCCAGGTGTGCTGCTTTATGCGGTAGACCGAAGCTGCCTCCTGTGAGTTAAATGTAAATGGAGTCATTTGCAAATGCAAATGCCTATGATGGGACAGACCAGGAACACAGATGACTGCAGGCAAAACTAAAAGAGTGACAAGAAAACAGTGACAAAGAAGGGGGCTGCAGATTGAGTTAATCAAGGCGGGATTTGGATGACAACATCTTGAAAAGTTGAGCCTGGCGGCGAGCCCAGGAAAGAGACAAGCGGAAAGACTGCTGGGCGTGGAGCCCAAGGAGAGCTCAGTCTGAGGTGTCAGGGAGACGCCTGGAGAGCAGTTGGAGCCTCAATTTGTGGGCAATGCCTGCAAAGGGGAGGAGAAGGGGCTGATTCTTCCAAATGCAGGGCTCTGGAGAGAGAGAGAGAGAGACTGTTTGGCCCAGTGTTGGAAGCAAGGTGACTCTGACTCCTGAGACGCAAGCCCTCTCTTTCACTGGACGGAGTTAAACCATGATGGGAGGCCACTTTGACTTGTCTCAGATCTCTCACCAGAGTGATATCTTGATTTCCAACGAACTGGGTGTGACACTACTGATACCATTTTTACTCTCACACGGCAGAGAACAAAGACCACACAGAGTCAAACACAGAGAGCCTTCAGCTCAAGGGGGCCCTGGCACTTAACGGAAAAACTCAAAACCACATATATGAACCAAAGGTACTAAGATTTTACGTAAAGCAGCTTGTATCGGGGAAGACCTCGAACAGGAAAAGGGCCCATAAGGGACAGTGCTGTGAGAAGAAAGCAACTCTCCCTCCATGCTCATCTATTTGCATAAGTAGTGTGCTATTTTAAAAGGCCTTTCTACATGCTTTCTTTCTGCCTGGAATGTTCTTCCCTCCTCTCTCTCCCCTTCACCTTCTAAACTCTTTAGAGACTCAACTCAAATGTCAGCTTTCTTTCCTCCCATTTTTGTTGTGTTAATTTCCACTTGGTATTATATTTGTAATTAGCTGTTCAGTCTGCCCCCTTCTCACGCATAACCTCAAGATGCTTTTCTTCGTCTTTGTGACACAGCAACTATGCCTGGCACATGAAAAGTGCTCGATATATATGGCCAGTTAATAAACAAAAGATTCTACTTAAGGAGAAGGTGAGCTGCAGGCACGGTGTCTCTGGCTGCTTGATTACTCTGCCTCCGAGTAGAGCATGACTCCATTCCTTCAAGGCTCCTTGGTTCCCCCTCTCTAGGGAGCCATTCTTCCTATCCCAAGTAACACTTTGGTTCTAGATTCTCCCTTAGAAGTTCATCCTAATGTCCTTTCCCAATACCAAGTTGGGCTATTTCTTTTGCCTCCTTGACCTGAGTTCCTGTTCCTCCTCCATTTCAGGTCAAAGATAATGTTCCATCAACTGGTTCTTTAATTGGCACATTCTCTAACCTCTGCCTCTCTGTCTGCCATTTGGCCAGTGTTCCAAGTTAGAAGCCTGCGTCCTCTTCGTCTTTTCCCTCTTTCCCCGCCCCATCCCCTCAACTGACTGCAACTGGACTTTTCAGCAGGCTTCAGAGTCAACCCCGGACATAAGTCTAGCAGCCGTGACCTTCCAAATAGCTCCACTTCTCGCCTATTCTGTCCCTCCAACCTCAAGCAACACTTCCTGGGTTCTCCTAAAATGTCATTCCTTTGCTATTCTGAAACCCATGAGCTCCCCTAGTAGCCCAGCATCACTTCCCATGCAGGCGGACCATCACTCCGCCGCCCCCTCTCCTCCCCAGATCCCACTGCCTTTGTCCCTGTCACCTCCTTGACAGACATTGGCATGGAAGAAATATGTCCTCAGCTCTACAACACTTCCATTCCTCTGACGGGGTATTCCCTAGTCCAGGAGGGCATCTAGGAGGGATTTTGCTGGTATTATTATTAGTAGTACTATTACTATTATCATCATCACTGTATATGGGCTATTACCTACATACACCCTGTCCCATAACCCAAATTCTTCTGATTCCACTGCCTACTTCAGACTTCAGATAACTGTGTTATCTTTTCTAATAAGAAACACACAAACACCTTACAGCATTATAAAAGAAATGTTTTGGCAAATCCAAACAACAGATATAATACTTTCTGATTTCAAGAAGTTGTTAATAGAACTATAACACTATTAGAGTGATTGATACTTTGCACAAGTTCCACTACCAACTAAACAAATTGCAAAGACATTTTAAAGATAATTTTAAAAGTGTTTTTCACATGGTTGAGTTGATGATTTAGCTTTTTCCAGTAATATAATCTTTATTTAATTAACTGGGTGATTCCGTATCAGTAGTTTGTGGTCACTGCCAGTGCTATCAAATGTGCTGTAATTTAGTCACTGGGGGAAGAACAACACTGACAAATTAAAAAGCATATTTCTTCTTATAGTTTTGCTCATTAATAACAGTTATTTGATGTCTTCTCAACAAAGATATAAGGCCCTTGTTTTCTCGCACAGAAATTAGAGGGTGAAAAGTTGATAAGAATTCTTGTTACGAATACAAGGAGACACAGCGAGCTATTCATTTTCATAAAGTCCTATTTTCAGAAAGCAAGGTTTAAATTGGAATAACGCTCACCAAAAACTAACTCTGACACTTTTGTTCGGGGCTGAGGAGCAGAGGGAGAAAAGAACGAGAACACACTGGTGGGGGTGGGGGGTCTGCCTGCACTGGCCCACAGGAGAAAAAGGTCAAATATTTCTAAAACAAATTAAAGCTGACTTCCATATAATAGCAGCTTTTTCTAACTAGGACTACATTTGGCCCAGCCTTTCTCTCTCTACTCTTGAGCAGAATGTTAAAGATACAGAGGAAAAAGTCGGTTAGGAAGCTGCTGCCTTCTCAACAATATGCCTAAAGTAAAGTGAGTTGCGGAAGAGCTAGCTAGAAGCTCTCTAGCAAATAGCCATCATCATCCTCAGTGGTAAGTGACTGAACGCTTGCCTCTAAGATCAAAAACCATGTGAGGCTGTCCACTCTATTCCATCTACCATTCCTATTCAACATCGCACTGGAGGTCCTCGCCATCCCAATAAGGTAAGAAAAGGAAATAAAATGCATTTAGATTGGCAAGGAATAAATCAAGCCACCATTATTCACAGAAGACAGGATAGCCCACCTAGAAAATACCAAGGAATGGGCAAAAAAAGTTATTAGAATTAATAAGTGAATTTAAAGGTCTCAGGATACAAAGTCGATATATAAAAATCAAGGCCATTTTTATATATTAACAATGAACAGATAAAATCTGAAATGTTTTTTAAGATCTCACAATAGCATCGAACAAAATGAAATCATTAGAAATTAATGTGTGCAAGATTGGTCTTTGCATTTTCTCAATGTCTTTTAAAGAACACTTTTTCTTCCCAACTTAGCAAGGTTCTTTTTTTTTTTTCTTTTATGATTTGGGGGGTTTTGTGTCCTATCTAAGAATTATTTCTCTAACTTAAGGTCACAAAGATTTCCCCAATGTTCAGGGAATCAGATGGTTTTATGTCTTACAGTGAGGTTTATGATCCATTTCAAATTAATTTCATAAGGAGTGAAAGGTAAGTAGTTCTGAAATAAGCAAACACTGATAAACTAACATGGCAAGAACATAGGAAACTGAGAAATGGACAAAACATAGAGGATACACACAGAGCTAACTAACCCTTTATGCTAACTTCCCTTGGTTGAGGCAAAGAGTCATGCTTTACTTATGTAATAATGCAAGCTGATGAATATGCTAAGTTTTCGCCAGCTTTCCTATTGTACAAAGCCTTCAGTTGGACAATTAGACTGACAAAGAAGTAAGAGGACACAGTAGTCCCTAAGCATAGCCAGAGACTCAGGATTCCACCACTGTCTTTGCTACATTGTCACCTTGAAGCCCTAGTAGGTTGTCACAGCTGATGTCTCAATTTGAGTATCTGGGTGAGAAAGCTACCTCCTGTTCCCGTGAGAGACGGTTATGAGAAAAAGCACACAAACGCCAAAGTCCTTATAACATCCCCTTTACTAGGGTTCACCTATAATCTTGCCTATACCATATGGTCATTAATCACCAATAATTTGTATGCCTTTTGATCATGAATATCTACATATGCCTTGAAGTCAATTAGCACTAGCAGTGACTAGAAACAATTAATCAGGTATACTGATGCATACTTAGCAGATTCAAGATGTCATGCTCTTCCAAATTTATCATTTATTAAAGCAAAGCCTGGGTTATCACTCTGTGGGTATGTGGAGAAAAGTCTTCCTGTGTGGGTGGGAGATTGAACTGAGTGAGGCGAGTCCTTGAAAACAGACGCCTGTTCGAATCCCAGCGGAACCGTTTACCGGCTGTGTGACATCAGCAAGCTGCTTCCCTTCTCTGGGCCTCATTTTCCTGGGCTATAAAAGGAACTAAAAGTACTTTATTGTATAGGCTTTCTTCTCTAAGGTTAAGTGGAACTGTTTAGCCATTCAATCCGCGCCGGATCTCTCCTCCCTACCTCTCAACAATTCATACTCTCGAATTCTTTTCAAAACTGTTTTTGTGTGACGCTGCAATGTTCTGCACGAAAGTGGAGGGAGAAACTGCATATGCTTGAGACCCACCAGGTGACATCCGAGCTGGCCTGGGATGATGTGACCCCCTGGTGGTGTGGATGGACCAGAATAATGTAGAAATCTAGCATGTTAATGGTACTTGCCAGAAGGGAAGTCAACATATAAAATCACACAGATATGTTAATAATAACCCAAGAATATGAATAATAATAAAAGTAGTAGTAATAGTAGCAGCAATAAACATATAAGTGCCTGACATTGTTTTTATTGTTTTCCATGTATTAACACACTTGATCCTCACAACAATCCTAAGAGATAGGTGTTTCTATTATCCCCATTTCACAGATAGAAAAACTAAGGCACCGGGTGCATAAGGGTCTTGCCCAATGTCATGAAGCTGGTAACAAGGATTCCACAATCCCTACTGTCTCCCTAAAGATCAGAAAGGAAAGGAACTGTCTTCTGGTCAAGAAGTGTCATCGCCAAGTCCTAAGAGTTTTTCTGTTCCTGGCCACCCACACGCCTTCTTCACATGGCAGCGGTTTTCCTAAACAACATCAGAGTGCATGAGGGACCTTCTAGTGTATCAGCGGTATTCTTCCCCTGGGAGAGGGGCAGTTACATAGGTATGTGTAATTACTCATTAAGTTCCATGTACTCTTTTGTTTGTATATCTCAGTATAAGAGAAGGCGGAGCGGCATCCCTGCAAGGACCCAACTATGGAGGCTTTTCACATGGGGAGGGTTCTACATTCAGCTGTCCCTGATGCACACCTAGGACACAGCACAAAGGCTGGGAAGTAGACAAGCAGGAGATGCCACACGTGCCTGCTCTGCATACTTTGAATTTGCATGCTAGAATTACTACAGCAAAAGCTCCGCTAATCTCCTGGCTGGCATGGTTGTTATTATCATGCAGTGCACACATGCATATTCATCCAGATTTAAAGGGAAGAAATAAGCCTCCCTCATGGCACTGCTGATAAACAACCCCCCAAAAATCTTTTTCCGTATACTCAAATGAAACGCATTTTGAAGCCCTGTCATACTTAAAAGTGATTTTGCCCATAAGTCTTTTATATGTTAATAACATTGTACGTTGAATATTTCATTCCCAAGATCATTATTTGATTGGTTTCCACGTGACGTTCGGCACAATGGAAATGGACACAGCGATATCGGGTGCCTTTGGACACCAGTCTCCATGTTAAAGCTCACGTCGCTGGCATCCAAACACGCTGAACACAGCTGCAGCGGGAGCCCCGGCAGTGTGTGCCAAGTCCGCTTATTTCCAGACAAAACATTTTAATTCCTTGTGTGGGAGAGGGGGGTGCTTAAGGGCAAGGGCAATGTTGGAAGAGGATGGAGAGGAGAGGAGGAGGAGAAAGGGGAGAATGGAAAAGGTATAATGACTCAGAGTTAAGGTGTTTGGTCCTACTGCTTTTCTGCAGCTATCATAAGACTAACTCCTGCACATAACCCTGGTCCTCCTCACGTAGGTGAGGTGCCTGCAGCCAGGATTTCTCGGCCCTAGGAAGACACTAGATTGATGCAGTTCCCTCCTCCAGAGGGCCTGATTTAACTAGGGCGGTCCGGGGGTGCAGAGATGGGCAGGGAGACTGGGAGCAACCTGGACGCCAGTCCCAGAGGAGGTAACATGCACCTAGGGTTGTGGTTTGGAGGTAAGTCCAGAGTTGTGCAGACAACCAAGAGCCAGGCAGGCTCCACAGCTGGCTGTGAGGACTGCCCACAGACCCCAGGAAATGGGCTGAACCCATCATATCACTTAGTGAGGACAAGGCTGAGACAGCAAAAATAGCATCCAGTTCTGAAAGTATGAGCAAATGAGTAACTGAGCTGGGACAACATATGACGCCAGAAGATAAAACGTAGATCCCCAGCTCAGATAATGTGAAATTTAAGACCGAGATCAGGTCACTTGTCAGGTCACTCTCCAACACACGAACACACATGCACATACACAAATGCTCACAAACACACACACACAAATACAAGTGCACACACGCGTATGCACAAACATATAAGCATGCGCACACACGCGCACACACACACACACATATACACTATGCTGAAAGGCATCTCCTGTACGTTTCAACCTTTGACAGCTTCATTAATTAGTAACATTCCAAGTTCACTCTCCCCTGCGATGCAGGTAACCAGACCCTCCAAAAACTTCTAAAAAAGCCTACAACCAGGCTAGCCCCCTACCCCATGCCAATTCTCCACCTTGGCTCTTTTGAGCGTAGATAAAATCATGTCTGCTCCCTCGGATTTTACCAGCCCCTGATTTATTCATTTGAGGGTCTATCCTGTGCCAGGCATTATCTCAGGCAAATTCATGTGCCCTAGGTGAAGCAGCACAGGGTTTTATGTGCAAAGATTCCAGAATCACACTGCATGGGTTTAAATCCCAGTACCCAATGGACGAGCCCTGTAATCTAAGGCGTGTTACTTAGCACCCCCGTGCTTTCGTTTCTTTTGTCTATAAAAGAGAGGTGATGAGGATACCTGCTCACAGAGTTGTTTTGGGAATCAAATAATTTCATACATTCTTTTAAAAGTTAGAATGGGACTTGGCATAAAGTAAGCACTCAGTAAATGTTAGCAATTATTTAATCCTTTTGTAATCCCATAAGGGACTTCTCAATGCCTCCTCCACTTTACAGATAAGGAAACTGAGGTTCAGGTTGCAATGACAATGTCCTCATGTGTACTCTCTCATTTATAAGACTGTGTGTCCTGATTTGGGGATTAGAAGGTAGACTCAGCCTACAAAAATGTGCAAAGCTTTGTAAGGTTATCACTAGGAAACTAAAGCCACCTGTGCACAGACTACCCCTCATTTCCTGGCAAATAATCTAGGGGTGAATTCACTGCTAGCCTATCCTTTTCATTCCACCTTTGTCTTACTCCCTTGCCTGTCTTCAGGCTGGTTTTGCCCGAAAGCCATTTGAAATCCATGATCTAAAATCTTGCTTGAATGCAGTTCAAAGGCTCTGTTCTGGTATAAACTTGGGTTTTCTCATTGGAAACTGAGCTATTGTTTTTTGGTTTTTAGGGTTTTTTTGTTTGTTTTTGTTTTTTTTTTAAATGAATGCTCAAGCCAGAGAAAGTGGGTATGTTACTGGAAAGAGGGGTGCTAGTTCCCAGTAAGTTTAACGTGAAACAAATGCAGTATGTATTGTAATACTATTAACTCTAATTAGAAGCCAGCTGCTCAAAAAGTATAAAAAGAAAAAAAAAAATGCCAGTTGCATTCTTCTAAGAGCTGCATTTCTCCACCTAGGCTGCACATTAGAATTACCTGAGAAGCTTTTTAAACATATTTATACCTATACCTCACCCCTGAGACTCTGATTTAATTGGTCTAGGATGGAGCTCAGGCATCAGTATTTTCTTTGAAGTTTCTCAGAAAATTTTTTAAAAAGTCCTTCTATGTTCCAGGTATTGCATTTTGTTTTTAAATATATTATTAACTTTAAAAATAAGAATTCTGTTATGGTTTAGGTACAAGTACATAATCCTAAAAGTTATTCCATTCTCTGTGACATGGGGTTCACTTCTTCAAAGAGAAAGGACTAAAATAAAATCAGAAGTGAAATAGAAGTAATAACCAACACCACAGAAATACAAAGGATTATAAGAGAATACTATGAAAAATTATATGCCAACAAATTGGACAACTTAGAAAAAATCGATAAGGTCCTAGAAACATATAATCTTCCAAGAGTGAATGAGGAAGAAACAGAAAATCTGAACAGACCAATTACCAGTAAGAAATTTGAATCAGCAATCAAAAAACTCCCAAAAAATTAAAATCCAGGACCAGATGGCTTCACAGGTGAATTCTACCAAACATATAAAAAAGACTTAATATCCTTCTCAAACTAGTCTAAATATTAGAAAAGGAAGGAGAGCTTCCAACTTCATTCTATGAGGCCAGCATTATCCCAATACTGAAACCAAACAAAAAGACACTACAAGAGAAGTAAATTACAGGCCAATATCCCTAATGAACATAGATGCAAAAATCCTCAGCAAACTATTGGCAGACCAAGTTTAGCAATGCATTAAAAGGATTATTCATTATGATCAAGTGGGATTTATTCCAGGGATGCAAGGATGGTTCAATATCTGCAAATCAATCAGTGTAATACACCACATTAACAAAATGAAGGATAAAAACCACATAATAATTGCAATACATGCAGAAAATTCTTGACAAAATTTGACATCTGTTCATGATAAAAACTCTCAATAAAATGGGTTTAGAGGGAGCACACCTCAACATAATAAAGGCCATATATGACAAACACACAGCTAACATTACTCAGTGGTAAAAACCTGAAAGTTTTCCTCTAGGATCAGGAAAAAGACAAGGATGCCCACTCTTACTATTCAACATAGTACTGGAAGTCCTAGCCACAGCAAGCAGACAACAATAAGAAATAAAAGGCATCCAAATTGGTAGGGAGGAAGTAAAGCTGTCACCATTTACAGAGGTGACAGAGACCACCAAAAAAGTTAGAACTAATAAACTCAGTAAAATTGCCGGATACAAAATTAATATACAGAAATCAGTAGCATTTCTATACCCTAACTATGAAGTAGCAGAAAGAAAGAGAAAAAAAAAAAACTAAGAAAACAATCTCATTTACAATTGCATCAAAAAGAATAAAATACCTAGGAATAAATTTAACCAAGGAGGTGACAGATCTGTACTCTGAAAACTATAAAACGTCAATAAAAGAAATTGAAAACAGCGCAAACAAGTGGAAAGATATACCATGCTCATGGATTGGAAGACTTGAGATTGTTAAAATGTCTATATTACCAAAAGCAATCTACAGATTCAATGCAATCCCTATCAAAATACCAACAGAATTTTCTACATAATTAGAATGAATAATTCTAAAATCTGAATGGAAGCACAAAAGACCTCAAATAGCCAAAACAATCTTGAGAAAAAAGAAGAAAGGTGGGAGTATTACCATCTCAGATTTCAAGCTATACTACAAAGCTACAGTAATCGAAATAGTATGGTACTGGGACGACAACAGATGCATACCTCAATGGAACAGAATAGAAAGTCCTGAAATAAACCCATGTTTATATGGTCAACTAATCTATGACAAAGGAAGTAAGAATATACAATGCAAAAGAATAAACCTGGACTACTTTCTTACACCATACACAAAAATAAACTCAAAGTACATTACCTAAATGTAAAACTGAAATCATAAAACTCCTAAAAGAAAACCACCAGTAATCTCTTGGTCAATGGCATTAGCAGCATTTTCTGGATATGACTCCTCAGGCAAGGGAAACGAAAGCAAAAATAAACTACTGGGGCCACATCAAAATAAAAAACTTTTGCACAGCAATGTAAACTATCAACAAAACAAAAAGGCAACGTACTGAATGGGAGAAGATATTTGCAAATGGCTTATCTGATAAAGGGTTAGTATACAAAATATATATTGAACTCATACAACTCAACACCAATTTAAAAATGGACAGAAGACATGAATACACATTTTTTCCAAAGAAGACACACAGTTGGCCAACAGACACATGAAAAGATCCTCAACATCACTAATCATCAGGGAAATGCATAGCGAAACCACAATGGACGTACCACCTCGAACTAGTCAGAACGGTTAGGATCAAAAAGACAAGAAATAATAAGTGCTGGCAAGGATATGAAGAAAAGGGAACCCTTACGCAGTGTTGGTAAGAATGTAAACTGGTGTGACCACTATGGAAAACAGTATGGAAGTGCCTCAAAAAATTAAAAATAGAAACACCACATGATCCAGTAATTCCACTGCTGGGTATTTATCCAAAGAAAACAAAAACACTAACTCAAAAAGATATATGTACCCCTATGTTTACTGCAGCATTACTGACAATAGCTAAGATATGAAAGCAATCTATCGATAGATAAACGAATAGAGAAAATATGGTGTCTATACACACATGCACACACACACACACACAATGGAATATTTGTCAGCCATAAAAAGAATGAAATCTTGCCATTTGTAACAACTTGGACAGACCCAGTGGATATTATGCTAAGTGAAATAAGTCAGACAGAGAAAGACAAATACCATATGATTTCACTGAACTGTGGAATCTAAAAAACAAACAAACAGAAATAGACTCATACGTATAGGGAACTTGTGGTTGCCAGAGAGGAGGAGGCAGGGATAGGTGAAACAGGTGAGGGGTATTTAGAGGTACAAACTTCTGGTTATAAAACAAATAAGTCACAGGGATCAAAAGTACAGCATAGGGAATATAGTCGGTAATATTATATTATAATAACCGTATGGTGACAGATGGTGACCGTACTTACTGTGGTGAGCACTGTATAACACACAGAATTGTCAAATCACTATGTTGTACACCTGAAACTAATGTAACACTATATGTCAATTACACTTCAATTACATACATACATAAAGTAAAATAAAATGGCAAAAAATATATTTCACTTTTATTTGACATACGGTTAAGTCCTATAAAAGAGGGGAGGGATCAGAACCAACACAGCGTAAAACTTCCACAGAGCTGGAGAAGCCACCCAAGGCCATCTCTTTGGTTCCCCTAAACAGCAGTGAGATGGGGAACATGGACCAGCCACTAAGAGAAGGGTTCTGGTGCCAAATACACCAAAGCCCTGGGGCTGTAAACAGTCCACGGAGGGATCTTTTTTTTTTCACTCAGGAATTATTTACAGAAAATGTAATAGAAAAAAATTTTTTTAAAAAAAGGAAAATTTAATAGAAACATTCTAGTGGAGAAATGAGATCAGGAAAGATACAAGGATTACCTTAAACTGAAGATAATAGCTCAGGACGAGGGAGAAAGACACTAAGTACCCTTAGACTTATTTTTTCTTTATGTTCAGTTAAAAGTACTACTCCATAACATAAGTTTAGCTGTGGCTAAGTGTGTGTTTATTTTTAAAAGATTTTATTTATTTATTTGAGAGAGCATGCACGCAAGAGAGCATGAGTGGGGGGAGGGGGTGGGGGAGAGGGAGAAGCAGACTCCCCGCTGAGCAGGGAGCCCCACGTGGGGCTGGATCCCAGGACACTGAGATTGTGACCTGAGCTGAAGGCAGATGCTCAACCTACTGAGCCACACAGGCACCCCTAAGTATGTGGTTTTAAAAAAGAAAAGCATGATTTCTAAGAGGAGAATAGTGAAAACCAAACCAAACCAAACCACAACACCAACAACAAAGAATTAAGGACCTAAAGAATCAAGCACAAGATAAGCCAACTAAGAGAATGATTTCCTTTTATATTTCCAGGAGTAAATCTGGCAGTATTAATCTCCCTTGTGGGTTCAGAACACAGAAAACAGAAAAGCTAATTCTATAAAATACCTTGAGTGTTCAGATTTTAAAAAGTGGAAGCTGACAACACTGACTCAAGGCAAAATAGCAGAGGATGCCATGTTGGTAGTGGCAATCCTCCCACCTGTTCTGTCTCGATGGGCCACCTGCTGCCACACAGGCATCCAGTGTCCACCTCAGCAGGGTCTGTGGCCCCCAAAGAGGTTCTTAGCCAGGCGTGCCTTCCCCTTCATGATCCTCTGGCTCCCACATTACTCATCCTGTGGATACGTGGTCCTTTGATCTCAGAGCACACGAGGATGCTAGAAAATTCTGTCTCTACCCAACACCATACTGATTTCACACTTATCCTTCCAACTTCCGGAAAAAGTACTGGCTTAATCTGACTTTCTAGTTTCAGATAGCATGGAAACAGGAATTTTTGCCTCCAACTCCGTAGGCATGAATACCCCACCCCCAAGGGAAACGGCAGAATTATAACTGCTCAATGATCATCAGTCCCATGACAGTTTAAATGTGGCTCCTTGATAGTACACACAGCAGCTTCATTCACCTGGCCTCCTTTTCTTCTCATAGGGCCCCGTAAGGTGAGTACCACTTTACCGAAGAGAGAACAGAAGATCACCATGGAGAGGTCAACTAACAGCTAAGGATCCAGCCTCGGGTCTCAGCGTACCGGTCTCCCGATTCTAAGACTCCATGATACCTTGTGAGCTCCCACTACACACGACTCAGTTGTGGTTAAAAGTGTGACAGTTCTGGTCATGCCTGCTTTTGAATTCTAGTTCCACTCCCTAGGTGACCTTGGTCAAGCCACCTAACCTCCCTACTTTATGAAATAGTGTATATAAAGTCCTTAGTACAATGCGCAAAACATAGAAATCAGTCAATAAATATAAGCTACTCTTATCATTAATAGCTTTACTTTATGGGTTTATCTGTGTGCACATGTACTCACGCATAAACAGTTCTCAGCCAAGTACTCTGGAGATCTTTCTTGCCTCTTGCACGACTGCCTTTTACAAGTGCCCTTCACTGGGGCGGGGGCGGGGGGGGGCACTACTGAATTCTGCATCCCTTCTTTTCTGTTCTTTTTTTTTTTTTTAAGATTTTATTTATTTATCTGACAGACAGAGATCACGAGCAGTCAGAGAGGCATGCAGAGAGAGAGGGGGAAGCAGGTTCCCCAATGAGCAGAGAGCCCGATGCGGGGCTCGATCCCAGGACCCTGAGATCATGACCTGAGCCGAAGGCAGAGGCTTAACCCACTGAGCCACCCAGGTGCCCCCTTCTTTTCTGTTCTTTAGAAGCCCCTGGGCCACCCCCCACACACCCTCCAAATCCCACCTCCAGGCCATTGCCTTCCTTCTCCCTCCCCTTCTCCAAGGTCTCTGAAGAGAGAAGGGCAGGGCAGAACCATGGAAATAATGGAGGGATGTCCTGGGACCAAAGAAATGCCAGCAGCACCAAGCAAGCAACTCTTCCAGAAGCAATGGAAGCCTCAGGGTTAGGAATAGATCTATTCAGATACTAGAATACGCCATGTATTCTGAACCCACAAGGGAGACTAATACTGCTGGAACCAGGCCTGGGAATATAAAAGGAAATTGTTCTCTTCGTCTGTCTTATCTTGTTCTTGATTCTTGAGGCCGACCATCATGCTACAGATTTCCCCTTCGCCATAGTCTGACGAGCCCTGCAGCAAAAGGCCCTCCGCCCTCCCCTCTTGCATGGTAGCTGGCCCTCCATTTACCACACAGCCAGCTCATCAGGAAACACTTCACTGCACCTTCAGAAGCAGGGCGCCCACAGAAAGCAAATACTTGTGAATTAAAGGAGAAGCACTGTTGGCACTCGATGGGTGTTTTAAATACTCAAAATGATAGCAGGATGCACTCAAGATCACACACCACATCCCCAGAGCCTCAAGTCTGCCAACACCCCTTCCAAAATTATAAATAAATAAGAGCTTTGGCTCAGAGCTATAGGAATAATTCAAGCATTGTTCCATTGCAGACCCCCTCTCCAACTCAGGCTCAAATCTGTCATTTTAGGATCTAATCACTTCATGTCGGAAGTCCTAAGACCCTGCTTCAAAGTGCACTCGCTGTGCCTTCCAGACTCTCAGCCAGGAGGGAAGGGCAGCGAACCAGTGTCCTGTGAGCACCTGCTGGGAGCCAGACTCTGTGCTTTTCCTGCTTAATCTTCACGACCACCCTGGACTGAGTGAATGGTGCGTCCCCTCTTTCAAGATGCAGAACCCGAGGCTTTGAGATGGTGGGTGGCCTGCCCAGGAGCCACACTAAGAGGCCAGGGGCAGGATTCACACACAGGTCTGTCAACTGCCGGCCGGGTTCTTGCGGGAAGGGGCCTTGGACAGCTGCCAATCCAGTTCCCTTGCTTCCCGGACACAGAAACCAAGACCAAAGAATCGGTGCCTAGAGTCAGCAGTACTCCCCTAGATTCAGAACCCATCAGCGATTTCTGATTGCTTTCAGGCACATCACGTTCTTCGTTCACCTTGTCTTTATCGAAAAAGGTTTTGTGTGTCCCAAAATCGTTTCGTAGAACAACTACTTTATTTTTTTCTCTTCTAGACAAACCAGTTTAAGAGCTGCATAAAATCTGCCCTACTTAGAACTTCCACGTAAGATCTGGCTTTTGTGCATGGTAAATCAAATTCACCATTACTCAGGGACTCATCACCCCAAGTAGCTAATGAAGATAATCCATCAGAGCTGCGCAATGTTATTGGGCTATTCCTGCCCAAGGAAATAGCAAAAACAGCCAGGGACCAAAAAAAAAAAAAAAAAAGCCACCAGGAATTAAACGGAGAAACAGATGATATTTAATTATATAAATATTCCCAGCAATGCTCTGAGGAATGGAATTATTGGTTTGCGGGGCAGCTCCTCATCGAACCAGGCAGCAGAGGAGATTTATACCACAGAGTTCACATTTTCATTAGAATTCATACAGCCTGTATTTAGAAAGTAGGTGTCTGGAAGCTTGATGATATTGTGTGCTCGTAATCTGACACTGTAATGTGGTGGCGTTAAAAAGAGGAGGGAGGCTCCTCTCTTATTCATTTGATATTTACATTTTATTAGTGTTATTATTTGACATAATTACATACAAAGAATCAGCAATGTTAATTAATGCTGTACTAATGCAGTCATAATTACTTCCATTTATTCTAGAACATAAGTGAATTTATAAATTTATTTGGAATTTGAGTGACTTACTGGATTCACATTTTTTTAAAAACTAAAATCTATTCGCCCATGCTCTTTTCACCGAGCCAGCGGAGGAAATAAATTGTCTAGAGTTTTAGCTAAAATGGTCCTCAGGCTAAATTCATGAAATGGGAAAATAAAGGTATTTTAAGGATAAACCACTGACTCACCCCCAACTCTGTATTTCTAGTCACCTGTTAGGTTGGTTTGATATTATTTTTATTCCACTTCCACTGCAATGAAGCTGAATTAAGCGGCCCAAAGAGAATTTCAAATGGACTTTTTTGCACATTTTCAATTGACAAAGTGCAAAGAACACAAAGACAAGCACTTGATTTTAGCACCCTGCAAGGCATTATACTGACTAGCATTTCTAAAGGGTTTCAAAAGATTTCGAGTTCTAAAGGTATCTTCCTGGGAAAAAACAAGGAAAACTTTAATAAGCATTTTCTGCCAAATTTAACAGTGAAATGTCCACTAAGAATCAATATTCTAGAATTACAAATGTATTTCCAAAAAAAAAAAAAATTAGTTAAGTAATCAGAGACAATTTTTTACCAGTGTACCTTTTCATGAAATACAATCCCCTCATCACTTATATCCAAATAGCATGTTAACATGGTTTTTGCCAGAAATAACAAATTTAAGAGGCAATGCCAATCAAAGTCTGCCATAGAAGAGGCAACCTCTCTCCAGTTTCCCCACCACACACACACACACACACACACACACACACACACAAAATCTGCTTTACTAGAGGGCTTTGACAGAGATGTTATTCTGGAACAAATTTCAATAAATTGAAGGAATTGCAGTTCTTTCACTGAATTTTGTATGGAGCGAAAACCAGAACTGTACTTCCGTGCATTTTTCAAAAAAGTTAAAGGAAAAGGCATCACAAGGCTCCAGAAATGAGAGTTAAGATCCTTCTACACGCATGCCAGGACCCAGGGTCTGGAGCCCCCCCTGATTCTTGCATCTGAGACCTGGAAAGGATTTAGAGGTCATCACATCCCACCTGAACCATCTCTGATTTGGTCATGGAGAGGTCGGAAAAGGACTGCAGAGCTAGTCGTCTTGCTAACCCGCTTTTCCTGCAGGGAGCACGATCCCTGCGGGTTCTGTGCCCCTCCCCCGTGCAGGGGTGGGAACATGCCCCACATTTCTATCTCTGGCTCAAGCCTCCCCTGGAACTCCTCACCCCCTGTGGGCTGACTGCTGAGGCCACCCCAACTGGCTCAGCGTCTCTGCTTAGACCTCTACTAGACACGGCAAACAGGGCGGGCAGACCTTCTGCGCAAATCTTCTCCTGGGAGGTCATCCTCACTCACTCAGTATCACCCCTCTCTTTCTCCTGGCTCAGGCTATTAACCAAGCAGTCATCCTTGACTCCTCCCTTGAGTCGCAAAGCCCACAACCAGTCTGTCACATAATCCCGTTGGCTGTACCTTCACAGTAAATCCAGAATCCAACCACTACTCGCCACGGTGACCCAAGCCATCACTGTCTCTCTCCAGAATTGCTGCACTAATCTCCCCAGCCGGCCTCCCTGATTCCGCCTCGGCTATCTCCATCTCAATAAAGTCTCAGTACAACAGCCGGGGCAATACTTTCAAGCCATTAAGTCATATCATGTCACCCCTCTGATCCAGTAAATTCCTACCTCAGAGCAAAAGCCAAATTCCTTACAATGGCCCACGAGAACCCACATAATCTGGCACCTACCCCTCTCCCCTACCCAACTCCTGAACCTCCTCTCCCTAAACCCATCTCCTACTACCCTACCTCCCCCTCACTCTACTCTTGCCATATGGCCTTCAGCTGTTCCTTAAACTTTCTGGGCACAATCCTCCCTTTGGACGTCTGCACCAACATTCCCTGCGTGGAATGCTCTTCCCCCACACGTTTACCTAACACTTTCCCCTACTACCTTCAAGTCTTTGCTCAAATGACTCATCTTCATATCTGGTCATTCTACTTAAATTTGTACCACCATCATCCCCCACTTCACTGTACCCATTCCCACCTCCTTACATTTTTAGGTTTTCCTTCTTTTATAACCCTCTAACATAATATGTAATTTACTTAACTTTTATAGTCTGGCGCCCCTACCTTCCCCAACTGAATTTAAAATCCATGATGGCAGAATTTTTTATCTTTTCTTCTCTGCTGGATCCTCCGTGCCTAGAACAGCACCTGGAACATAGTAGACACTCAATAAATACTCATTGAATGAGTGGATTTTGACAGATGCCGTGTGATCTATGTCATCTCTCTCTCTCCCTCCTGTCCTCCTGCCACCTTCACTCTTCCTACTCCCTCTTCCTCTCACTAGAACGTTATGGGACCCTGAGGGCAGGTATCCTGCCCGGGTCATCTCTGTGCTCTCGTACCAAGTACTGGAGCCTGGCACAGAGAAGGTCTTGCTTTCCTTTCCACAACTCCCCTCTTGAGGGTGGGAAAAGGGTATTATACCTCTATTGCCCTTCCACTTTCTTAGCCATTTAGCAGATACACCACAGCCCAGAGACCTCTCCAGAGGTCCTCTCTTGGCAGTAAGCACTTCACCTCAGACTCAACCCGTTCGAATCTACACACAGCACTCTTCCCTCCACCCTGCTCTGACCCTGAGGTCAATGAATGGCATCGCCCCCTTCACCTAGCTGCCCGGGCAGGAAAGCCGGTTGCAAGCACGCCCCAACCCCCACGTGAAACCAATCACAAATTCCCACAGACTGTACTTCTTAGATACCCCTGGGATCCTTCTAGGTCTCACCACTCTCACTACCACCACCCCAGTCTGTCTACTGTCATCTTTCACCTGCTTATCTCCTGAACCCATCTAATCCATCTTTTACAATGCAGTAAGAGTAATCATTGTAAAATCTGTACCGGATAATGCCATGCCACCACTTAAAACCCTCCGAGGGCCATCAGGGAAATGTAAGTCAACATTACAAGGAGGTACCACCTCACACTCACCCAAAATTGAGATGGGGTACCACCTCACAGCTACCAGGACGCCTTTAATTTAAAAAAAAGATAATAACAAATGTTGGTAGGATGTGGACAGTGGACCCCTCTGCTGATGGAACACAATGCTGGCGGGACTGTAAAATGGTGCAGGAAAATAGTTTGACAGCTCCTCAAAATGTTAAACATAGAGTTACCACAAGATCCAGCAAGTCCCTTTCTAGATATATACAAGAGAAATTAAAACAAATGTCCACACAAAATCTTGTATGCAAATGATCATAGCAGCATTATTCATAATAGACAAAAAGTAGAAACAATCCCAATGTCCATCAATGAACTATTATTCATTAATAAAAAGGAATTAAGTACTGACATATGCTACAACATGGATGAGTCCTGAAAACTTACACAAGTGAAAGATGCCAGAAGACCACATATTATATGATTTCATTTCATTTATATGAAATGTCCCCAGCGGAGAAATCCATAGAGACAGAAAATAGAGTAGTATTTGCCTAGGGCTGGGGGTGCATTGAGAGGAAATGAAGAATGACTATAAGCAAGTACAGGGTTTCTTTCTGGGGTGATGAAATGTTCTAAAATTGTGATGACGGTTGCACAACTGTGTGGCATTGCATTGTATATTTTAATAGGTGAAATGTGTAGTATATGAATTATATCTCAGTAAAGCTGTTATTAAAGAGAGGGAAGCAGTGGAAGGAGAGAGAGAGAGAGAGAAAGACTTACCAACCAATTGCAATATATGGCCCTTCCTTAAATCCTGACTTGAACAAAGTGTAAGTGAGGAAAGTTTTACTCTGACTAATGTTTAATGATATTAAAGAATGACTATTAAATTTTCGGAGTGAAAAAAAAAAAACCCACAAGAAGTATCATTTGGCCTGTAATTAATTGGAACTCCAAGAGATGGCTTCCAGACCCCTAACCAGCCGAACCCTACGTCTCTCTGCAGCCATTTCCCACCACTGTGTACTCCTAAGCCCTCCTCATCAGCCCCACCTCTAAACCTTATTTCAACCACAGTGATCTTTTTAGAAATTCTGTACAAGCATCAAGCTATTTTAATTCCTCGAATCAACAGACATATCAATTAGGCTAACCAGTGATTATATCCAAGAAAACTAAGGCCCTCATGTCACACTGTTAGGGACAGAAATGAAACTAGCACCAAAGTTTCTTTTTTTCTTTTTCTTTTAAGATTTATTTTTTTTGTGAGAGAGAGCGCACGCGCGCATGTGTGCACGCATGCACATGCACTCATGGGGTGAGGGGCAGAGGGAGATAATCTCAAGCAGACTCCCTGCTGATCATCCTGGAGCCCAATGCGGTCTCCAGATGGGGCTGGATTCCACAACCCTGAGATCATGACCCCAGCTGAAACCAAGAACCGGATGCTCAACGGACTGAGCCACTCACGCGCCACCAAGTGCCAGAAATACTTAATCCCGGTACAACTCCATTTCCATTGTCCGCTTACTTAAACTCAACTAGCACACAATTCAGAGAAGTATTAACTTGGGCTTTACTGCCATGAATTTTCTCAAAAAACGTCATCGCTTTGGAGACTATTCGACACCATTTACTTTCAGGTACCAGCAGCCTGATGTTGTAAGATGATGATTTAAAAACAAACAAACAAACAAACAAAAAACAGAGTCAGAATTGCGTTTAAATCTCAACTCAAAACTAATACCATGAGGGGCGCCTGGGTGGTTCAGTGGGTTAAAGCCTCTGCCTTCGGCTCAGGTCATGATCCCGGGGTCCTGGGATAGAGCCCCGCATCGGGCTCTCTGCTCAGCAGGGAGCCTGCTTCCCCCTCTCTCTCTGCCTGCCTCTCTGCCTACTTGTGATCTCTCTCTCTCTGTCAAATAAATAAATAAAATCTTAAAAAAATAAAAATAAAAAATAAAATTAGCCTTCATACTAAGCTTTACAGTACCTGTGGTATTTAAATAATGTTAAGCTTTTGTAAATCAACATTGTAGAACATTTAAAGACCGTGGTCCCAATTTCCATAGAAACAATAGATCACTATTTCCGAGAAAAAAATTAAAATCTTTTTCAATACGTTAAGTAATTTTCTTAAGATGACCTTCCGACAATTAATAGGTCTGACCCATGCTTTAACATTATTTCATAAGAAGTGAACTTGTTCTATTTAAAATAGAATTTATTGTTCCCATAAAACATAAATATGGCCTTGAAGGCTTACATCTTATTGGAGCAGCTTTTGGTAGTATCTTTATTAGCTAGTGCTTTTTTTTTTTTAAAGATTTTATTTATTTTATTTGACAGAGAGAGAGAGATCACAAGTAGGGAGAGAGGCAGGCAGAGAGAGAGGGGGAAGCAGGCTCCCTGCCTAGCAGAGAGCCCGATGCGGGGCTCGATCCCAGGACCCTGAGATCATGACCTGAGCCGAAGGCAGAGGCTTTAACCCACTGACCCACCCAGGCGCCCCTAGCTAGTGCTTTTAATTGGGTGGCCACATCTACTGTAATCTTGGTAAGAAGGCTATTCCTCTGCAAGATTTGAAAGCACATGTCCCCACCCATAGAGATTCAATTAGTAAATGTGTTTTGACCATTTCTCATCCCTCAAGAAGATCAGATCTTACCCTTCCTTGCATTCTACTATAAAACCTACATTATGTGCTGAGGATCCCAGACTAGTTCTTCCTCTCCTCCCTATCTCCGAGAGTCCAGACTTGCATGGTTTTGACTTAGATTATCAGGCACTGACTACCCACACGAAAATGGTCAAAGCACCATCGTTGTGTTTCTCTCTGCATGATGTTAAACATCTCAATAATTTGTAATTAATGAAGTCAACAAGAAGTATCCTAAAACTTTGATCTTAAATGAAATGAATTTTGATTGAAATTGAGACTATAAGATTCAAAACTAATTTCATGTCCTCTTTCTCCACTTGCTTCTTCCAGAAGTATATTTAGGAACACCACAGCACACTCTTCATTATGGGAAAAGCAGCCAAAGCATTTAATGTGCTTTTCTGACGGTCAGCAACATCCTTCCTTGTGCTATTGACTGCTGTCGCTGTGGGAAGTGACCAACATCAAAACCCTACCTTTCAGCCAAAAAGAGTCGTCACTAGATCTCTACCCCTACTGTTGATCTCATGCCTTAAAAAAGAGAAAAAGAAACTAGAAGTCTGGAGCAGAAGAAAGATGCTGGTATGAGCCTTCTCCGAGGGTAAAGAAGAGTAAAGGTGAGGGGTAAAAATAGCCTGGGCGAATGGAGAGGTGAAAGGAGAAATGTACGCAGTGGGTAAGTGAGAAAGACGAGATCAGTTAGGAGGAGGGAAATAAAGGCAGAAGACTTGGTGGAAAGAACAATTCAGTTGGAAGACAGCCTTGCTGCCTTCGTGCCTCCCCTCATGGCTCATCAGTGTTTCCGTAGCAGGCAACAGTCTGACCATGCCAACTTCTCAGGCTTCTGCTTTCCCACGTTCTGAATAAAATCCTCCACTCGCTTTTTATTTTTATTTTTTTATTTTTTTAAAGATTTTATTTATTTATTTGACAGAGAGCGATCACAAGTAGGCAGAGAGGCAGGCAGAGGGAGAGAGGGAAGCAGGCTCCCTGCTGAGCAGAGAGCCCGATGTGGGGTTCGATCCCAGGACCCTGAGATCATGACCTAAGCCGAAGGCAGAGGCTTTAACCCACCGAGCCACCCAGGCACCCCTCCACTCGCTTTTTAAATTGTGGTAAAATACACGTAACTTGAAATCGACCATCTTAACCATTCTGAAGTGTGCAGGCCAGCGGCATGAGGTACGCTCGCATCGTGGTGCAACCCTCAGCTCCATCCATCTCTAGAACTTCCTCGTCTTCCCAAAAGAAAACTCTGTCCCCAGGAAACACGAACTCCCCACTGCCCCTCCCCCCAGTCCCGGCAGCCCTCATTCTACTTCCTGCCTCTGGGGATTTGACTGCTCCCGGAACCTCAAGGAAGTGGATCGTATTTACCCTTTTGTGACGGGCTTATTTCACTTAACACAATGTCCTCAAGGTCCTTTCACGTTGTAGCGTGTGTCAAAATGTCCTTTTTAAGGCTGAATAATATTCCACTGTATATACAGAAGACATTTTTTTAACGTATTCGTCCACATTTTGGTTATTTGGTTATTTGTTTCCACATTTTGATTATTGTGACTCACGCTGTTATGAACATGGGTGTTCATACTCCTCCACTCATTTTTAACAACCTCCTTTAAAATGTACAGATAGCATCACCTCTTTATAAATATATTTTTAAAAAAACAGACACTTCTGTACTCAGCAGGAGATCCACAGAATCTGAAAAATTGAAGAGATATATTTGTTTTGATGATTCCCCAACCCACCCAGATACCCAATCACTGATTTAGCCAATGTTTCTAAATACCCAGCCTGAAATAACTTTGCCCCAGGATTCTTTACAGCCTTATGATTCCAATCCAGTGACTCATCTTCCTGTCAAGAAGATGAGGACTTGGGCAAAAAGAAATTGACATACACTAGTTCTTGGTCTTAAAAATACCTCTTTGTTACACCTCCTGTCTGAGTCATAAAAACAAACTCCTTCTCTAATAGAGTTTACATTTGACATATTTATATTTTTATGACTCAATCCAATTTTATTTATTTATATATACATACATATGCATATGTGTTTATATATGTGTATGTAGATCCTATTTGTATACACACCCATATATACATTTATTTACACACAGAGATTTCTATTCTTCATCTATCCTTTCCAAACTGAAGTCCAATTTGTTGAATTTCCAAAGGGATTTCCACTTCAACACACAAAAAATAAGCTCACAACTTAATGGCACATAATAAAATTGCCAGGGCAGCTAAGTAGAGCCATGTTTCAGAGTGGAGATATATACATATTCTTTTTATTTTATTTTTTATTCTTTTTAAAGATTTTATTTATTTGACAGAGAGAAATCACAAGCAGGCAGAGAGGCAGGCAGAGAGAGAGGGGGAAGCAGGCCCCCTGCTGAGCAGAGAGCCCGATGCGGGGCTCGATCCCAGGACCCCGGGATCATGACCTGAGCCGAAGGCAGAGGCTTTAACCCACTGAGCCACCCAGGCGCCCCTACATATTCTTTTTAAAAGAACTATTCAGCTGCCAGGTAACCTTGTAAATGACCTGTCCTTGACTCCAGGCGGAACACAGTCTTCTCACCAACCAGTACATGCAGAGTAAGAAATAAGATTGATAGATTCATCTTCCCAGTCTAACTTATCTCGCCATTGCTTGTCTCTGATGACTCCAAGTCCTGGCCAAACTTGTGTCCTGATCCCACGCGAAAACTCTAATCCCTTCCTTCTGCTAGAATGTTCTCCACCCCCGATTTCTTCCTGTCTAACTCCTTTCCATCCACCAAACCCCCATGAGGCCCTTCCCAACACCCTCATAGGCAGGCATGATTCCTCCCTGCTCTAATCTTCCTCATCATGGCCCCAACTAGAACAACCGGTATGTGATGGGTTACCACCACGTCTTGCCCGCCCTGCCCTCCAAACACACCCCTGTCCACACTGCCCTGTGCTTCTTGAAATCACCCCCACTGGGGTGTTCAGGCAGCTGCATGAACCTGCCCGTTCCACACCTTACCCGTCCATAAAATGAAGGGATCATAGTCTGTGCTACACACTCCATGGGCTCGTGGGGCAGCTGAAACGATGCTCTAAAAGAAAGACAGCTACAGTGCAGTGCAGAAAAGAGACAATGCAGGAGCTCAGGAGAAGAGAGCTATGTTTTCAAACCCTGTGTGCTTTTTACACAGCGGCTTCAGAGCAGCGGAGAGAATAGGCCGGCTTTTTTGATATAAGTCAAATTACCAAGTCAGACACAGAAACAAACTCACAGATATCTGTCAATCAAATGAGGCCATAATTGCTATGGGAGGCTGCTTTTTTCGTTGTTTGTTTCTGGAGATTTGAGGTCATATATTAACACATTAATTGAAATTTTGGTCATAATTAACATGTATTAAGCTGTTGATTACATGGTTGCATTTTGAAATTTTTAATTGGTTTGTTTCAATTGATAAAAGGTAATTTGTTTGGGGATGATGTTTAGAATTATGTATTTAATTATCATTGAATAGATAATTAATATAGTGTAGCAATAGTAAACAATGACTATGGTAATTATCATCGAAGTGCACATATTTGTACAAATATGACAGACTGATTTTCTCTCTAAAGTTGCTCTGGTCTTTGCTCTGAGCCGGTCGCACTGTTTCACTCCCTTCATAGATGTAATTAGCAACATCTCTGCCAGCCACTTGCTTCATCTGAAAAGAGCTTTGAGAAGCCATAAGGACAAAGGACATCCTAAAAGCCACCTCGAGCTCCATTTTTCCCTCTTTGCAGATTACTCACCGAGAGGGCTTTTCTGCATTTTCAGTCAGCTCTAGGCATTCCCTCAGTATTAAATTGAACCTTTTTATTAAAGCATTCCTGTATCATTAGGGCGCTCTTTTCCCCAACCCAACAGAGTAATCATAATTTAAGAGAGGTAAAGCCTCCCATAGTGGTTTAACTATATCCACTAGAAAATCATAGCACTTACCAACGGACTGAGTATTACTATTTCTAAATTGACAGAGGAAGGTGGCAAAAACCTCAGTGTTTTCTTAAAACTGCTCTCCCTACAATACATAAATAAACATACAAATGCATAAATAAATTAATTAATTAATCCCCAACTCAGAAGAAGTAATCATGAATAATATGGGCTCAGTTTTAAAATCCTGCCTGTCTGTCCATCAACAAAATTGCTGTTACAGACCAAGCTCTCCTTCCCCTGCCAGCTTCCAGAAACACCTGGCACGTCCCAGAGAACACAGCAGGCAAGGGCTGCCCCAACCTGTGGGCACGGAAGAGGTTGTTCCTGTATCTTCCAAAGGGCAGCCAGATGCTACCAGAAAAAAAAGGCCCTGTGCTTGCCCTTCTGGGACTTTCTCTCTGCCTTCCTTTCTCCTGTCACTCAGCACAGAGCGGGAACTCAGAGGCAGCTGTGGTGGAAGAAAGAGGTGACTCGTTTAACAAATGTGGGCGGGTCTCCACTCCTCACCCTCCCCAGAGCACAGGAAAGGGCAGCCTGCCCCCTCCCTGGCCACAGATGCACATAACGTATATTTTAGAGACACGTCCCCAGCCCAGAACTCGCTGTTTTCACAAGACAAAAATAAAATAAATGAGTAAATTCCTAATTTAATAAACGTAAAGACTGGAGAGAGAGGGGATATGATTGGCCAGACTGCAAAGGGAACCATAGAAAATGTTAAGTCGGGGGTGGGCCCGGGGGAGGGGAGGCCATAATTCTTTCTTCTTCTGCATGAACATGAGTTGATCCTAGCGATCAATATTATCATCTTAAAATCAAGAAGACAAAACTACACTGTAACGTTTGATCTTATTCTACAGTGTATTTTTAGGTACTGTCCAAACTTCTGTAAAAACATAAAACAGCTTATTCAACAGTCAACTGACATAATGAAAAGCCAGTGAAACAAGGGTCATTTTCCCAGCCTTAAGCGACACAAGCTGCACAAATATGATCTCATTTGGGTCTCCTCACACTCTCGTGAAGGAAGAGGAACGGGTGTTACAATCCCACCTCAGAGAGATGGAGACTGAGGCTGAATGCTCTGCCAGTGGCCCCACAGCCACACACCTAAGATGTGAGGACGCCAGCCCCAGCACTACTTGACAGGGTGCCATTTCCCATGACACGAAGGTATCACAACACCCATGCTACGGCCTCAGTGTTTGTATCCCTCCCCTCCAGCCCCCCCACCCCCACCACAAAAAAGTCCTATGTGGAAGCCTGCCCCCCAGTGTGATGGTATTAGTTGCTAGGGCTTTGGGAGGGATTAGGTTTAGACGAAATCATGCGGGTGGGGTCCCCAAGATGGGATTAGCGTCCTCACAAGAAGAGGAAGAGGCCAGAGCTCTCTTGCCATGTGAGGACACAGAGAGATGGCGGCCATCCGTGAACCAGAAGAGGGCCCTTACCAGGAACCAGACCATGTCAGCCCCTTGATCTTGGACTTCCCAGCCTCCAGGAGGGAGAGGAATTAATGTCTGTTGTTCCAGCTGCCCAGTCTGTGCTACTTTGTTACAGAGGGCCCAAGATGGCTAAGACAACCAGCGTTTTTCCTAAATAAATCAAAGCCAAACTAACATGCCCTCTGGTAACATTTCCTAATTGTTAGTTATTTCACCACCGCCTTCATGATTCCTGCCAGCTGTAATATTAGTTACATAATAGCTTTCATGTAAACCACCCTTCAGATGTATATCCATTTATTTATTTTCCAAAGAGAACTCCATGCCACCATCATAAATGGAAAGCCAAGTATCACTGTCCACAAACAGAAGGTAGCTACATACTAAATACAATGAAAACCAAGCAATGTTGTTAAAATGTTAGCCTACACGAGGCTTCCTCTCTCTTTATAGAAAAAAAAAGGGGGGGGGGGTTGTTGGGGAAATCAGCAAGTATTAGAGAAGTGTTGATGTGGCAGCTAAGGTGAGCCCTCCTTTCATGGTGAGAGGGACTAAAGGAGCTCTGGGGATGTAGACCAGGCAGGACAGGAGCTAGTGTAGACGACAATTTACCACCAGCAAAGGCACTCTGGGATTACCTGCTCCCGTGCTCCTCATGAATGCGAAGTCCTCTCTCTGAGACTCACTCTTAGCCTTCAGCTTCTCCACTTCAGCTTTTCCGTAATAAACTCTCCTCATTTTCTCAAATTATAATCAAACTAAAGATCTAGAACTATTTTTTCAATACAATTAAATCGCTCTTCTTAATTTTAAAAGCAACATTTGCCATTTGTGGAAAAAAAAAAAACAAAACCAAACTCTTCAGCCCCAACCCCAAAGTTAAAATAGGGTGAATTTCTTTAGGGAATAAATTTTAACACACTTTTTAATGGATCAGAAGCCACACTATTTAAGAAGGTGCATCTCATCCCTGTGTTCCCAGAAATAGAATATTATCTGTGACTCTTATTCTAAAAAAGACTTCCCCTTTCCACCTTCATGGCGTAAAATAAAATATGCGGCAGAGCTGAAAAGATTCCTGTCTGTCTACTCCCACCCTCATTCTTGGCTTACCTGGGCTTAGATCTGATGTTGGCGTGGGATCACTCGCCCAGCCCTTCCTGCTAGCCTCTGCTAGTGGCAGTGTCCTTAGTGAAGTCACTTGGCAATGTGCCAAGATGGCTGGGCACTGGCAGCAATGTTTCAGTTCCCTCCAAATCATATGACCTCCCTCCGGAGCTTTGCACCATGGCGTGGCCCTGGGGGCAACTGTTGGGGTCTAGGAATCTCTGCCCCACCCCTCTGGCCGCTCAGAGTCAGGGGACAGCAAACTCCCACAAGGGACAGCCCAGGGAGTCAGAACCTTGTACATTCTGTTTCCCCATCTCTGACACACAGGGGTGCCCCCAAATGTTGAGTGAGTGAATGAATCCTCCAGTTCCTTGAACTTGAGCTTGTACCTGCCTTGCATCTGATGGCCCTTCCCTTCACAGACATTCTAGTGTCAGTGACCACACGGTTTGGTTTTGGCTTTTGTTTTATACTGTTTGGTAGTGCCAGGAATCAGGGGGTGATAGCCAGTCTCCAGAACGCCCCCCAGTGGGCCTGGGTTCTCATGACCTCACGCGTTCCCCTCTGACCCTGCATCGCCCCGCTCTGTGTAACGCAATGGGATGTCACTTCCCAGGCTGGGTCACAAAAGGTATGGACTTCTGTCTCACCCTCTCGCTTGCTCAATTTGGGGTAACTCACTCCAGGGGAGCTAGCTGCCATGTTGTGAGGCTACTCAGGCAGCCAAAAGCGAGACCTACATCACGAGGCTCTGGGCCCTCCTGCCAACAGCCAGGTGAGTGAGCCACCGCGGAAGCAGATCCACCAAGCCTCCTGTATGCAGACTCCCGAGTCTCTGTGACCTGCCTCTTTTCTGGGATCCACAGCCACATGTCCAACTCTTGGCCGGACATCTGCTTGTGGATGGACCACTGGTCCCTTAGTCCAGCATGAGCAAAACTACACATTATTTCTTGCAAACCTGCCCTTCTCTGCACCTCTCCACTCTTCATCTGGTCTCGCTCCCCTGTCCTCCCTGAAACAGAGTCTGGAAGACTGCCTCAGCCCCTCTCCTGCTGGTCCCACATCCAGGCAGTCACCGGGCCCTGCTTCTGCTTCCTGGGTGTCTCTTCCATTGTCCCTGCCTTTCCATTCTCACTGCAACCATTCCCGATTGGCCCCACTGGGGGGCCACTCTGCCTCTCCCCTGGTAACCTCGCATAGCCTCCGTTGGCATCCCAACTTCCAGAAACCACCCTCCATACGTCTGTGAGCAGCTTCTTTAAAAAAGTCTACGTGTGCCAAGGTCCTACTTTAAAACTTACAATGGCTCCTTCTTTGCTGGCAGAAGCACAAACCTTATCATATGACCTTTGAGACTCCGTAAGATAAAGCCCACCTCTCCCTCCAGCCTGCACTCCAGTGTCTAGCCCATGCTGCAGCCCAGGGGGCACCTGCCACAGCAGTCACCTGAGGACCTGTCACAGAAGGCCTGAGATCCCGTTCTCATTGGTCTGGTGTGAGAACCAGGCAGCAGCAAGGTTTGTAAACAGCTTTAATGAGCTATAATTCACATACCACACAACTGATCCATTTAAAGTACACAATTCAATGCTTTTTAGCACATCCAGAGTGATGCGACCATCACCACAAACTGTAGAACATTTTCATCTCCCCCGAAGGAACCCTCATACCCATGAGCAGCTCCCCCGTGCTAGGCAGCCACGAATCTGCTTTTTGTCTCCATGGAGTTCGGGCAGCAGCGGTTTTTATTACCAGTTAGGCAATGCAAGAGCACAGCTAGGGGTCAGAGCCTCTGGCCAAACCAAACCTCTCACCCGTTTGGTTCCCTGTTTGGCTTCTGTGTCTCACTCTGCTCGGGGTGTTTCTCTCGCATTTCTGTGTTTCAAATTCTGCCTGCGCTTTGAATACAGCTGCCTCCGTTAAACCTTCAAGGATCCCTCCTCTTCCTCAATTTACCTTTGCAGCATCTGAACAGCCAGATGGGAAAGCAAACATGGGCTGTCGCTCCACAGTCCACCTGGCTTTGCTCTGCTAGAGCTCCGGTCCAGACCGCCCACTCCCGAACCCCAGGAGCCACTGCTAATCCACCTCTGAATCCCCACAGTAAGCACAGTGCTGTGTCTTGTACTTAGGAGGGACTGAAAATAGATATTCCAAATAAATACAAATAGCAGCTGCCTACAAATTTTCACCACTGTCACAAGATTTCAAACTGGAGGGCCTCCTCTTCTCTCTCCCTCCACACTAAATCTTCATTTTTCCCCACCCTTTAACAACAGTAATAATAAAACAATGGTATGGAATAACCTTTCAAGTTACGTGCAGTATCAAAATCTTTATACACTTACATACGCACACGTACACCCCACGAGGGTATGTGTGTATCTGTGTGTGTGTGTGTGTGTGTGTGTGTGCATGTGTGTGATTTTTAAATTTCCACCACAGTGAGCAGGGACAGTTATAAAAACACATAGAATTATTAATCTACCATCATATGAGACGCCATTCCATAAAACATTTCAGGGAAACCACACGCAAAGAACTTTTCCTTAAATGAAGGATTTGGAAAATGGACAAGCCACATGTTCACATCATGAGAATGTATAAACAGCAGAAGTACAACAAGGGGGCTCACCCCGCAGATCGGGTGACGATAAGCCTGCGTCTTCAGTGGATGCACGCGGAGGGGATGTGGCAGGACGAAATGAATTATGCAGGCAGCAAGCAAAATAAAAAATCAAGACCGTACATTCTTCAGCAAAAACATACGCTTAATAATCTAGATGCCGCCTTCAAATGGATTAAACACACTTGAAAATCACACACCGTAATTTCACAAAGAACCTTATCTAACCCAAATGTCTTATTTCATCCTTGATCAGCTGCTCTTTCTTTTCCAACGAGGTGTTCTTCACATTAATTACTGTGTTCTTGTTGTTTGTTTTAAATAAGGAAGAGCCTGTCCAATACAGAACAGGGGCTCCTGTCGGACCTTTCTTTCCTCACACTGTATGCCCTGCCTCTGTCACTTGAGTTTTGACTCAGCGCCGTCAGTGAAAAATTAGACTTCATTTCAGTATGCTAATAGCAATCTCTCCAAAACAATGTAATCAAGGCCTCACGTGCACCTATAATTTCATCCTTGACATAAGCCTGACAGCTATTTATTGTCTGAAAGGGAAAGGGGGGGGTGCGGGAGGAGAGGGGGGGAGGGGACTTCTATATGCCCCCCTCCCCCAAAACAAACCCAGCAGCTTTATGTTTGAAGGCAGAGTCTTTGCAAAGTCCAAACAAATGGCAATAATCATGGGGTTTACATATGTCTTGTCTTAAGCAATCAAGGCAGAGGGTTAACACAGAAGCACATTCAGATGCGCCAATTCCCAAACTGCCCACCTCTGATGAGCCAGCTGTGAGCCGCAATTGTCACATTATAATTTAGGCAAAGGGAAAAAAAAAGGCATCAGAATACACACTGGATCAACATAATTATTCACAGCAGGATGCTGCAGAATTAATTTAGCCAATCAGAATTATACTTGGGGGTTGGGCACATTGCAGAGATGAAGAAGAGAAAGCAGGGAGAGGAAGGGGGGGGAAGGAGACGAGAGGGGGAGGGGTGTGCTGTTTTCAACACCTCACTAATATTTGGGTAATCCGATCTGGAATATATTTTGAATACATGTAAGCACAGTGTTGTTTCTTTTTCGTTTATTTACAAACACCTATACTGCACCTACAATGAACGTGCCAGTCACTAGTCTGAGTATGTTAGGAATATTAGCTTATTTAATCTTCAAGACCATGAGGTAGGTACTATTATTATTCTTGCTTTACATACAGATGCTCAGAGAGCTTAAAAGGCTGGCCAAGGTCGCACAGCTAGTAAGTGGGAGAGCCAGAGATGGAAGCCAGGCAGACTGGCTGCAGAGGCTATGTATTAAGCAGCCCCAGTGTAAAGGTTCTTGCTCCCACACAAACCAATCAGCAATCCGAAGGCACACTATGATCGGTGATGGGCTCTGAACCAGAACCCCCTGGAGCTAGAGTGTCACCATTCCCATATTCCTTCAAACTCATTTCCGTAAAGATGGGGACGATCTGGCACTACTAAATCCAGATACTGTCATCACCCAATTCTCCAAAATGGGAAGAGCAAACCATTGCCCTTTGCACTCCCTGGTTTATGACCGAAGAGCCCCAACAACTCGGGTAAGCGGCTTGGCCTCCCTGCCTGACACAGCCTTCCTAGCGAAAAGCAGCAGCTAGGGATGCAGAAGATCGATCAGAAAGAAAGGGAAAGTCGGTGGCACCGAGAGAGAAAAAAAAAAGGGGGCGGGGGGATTCAGTTAAATGCCTGATGTGCAAACACAGGAAAGGGATTGAAGAAGGAGCCAGAGGTCACACGGAAACAACTTCCTGCCTGGATTTGTATCTGCAGACGCGGGTTGGCAGTGACATGAAATGATGCTTGCTTTTCCCATAGGCGCAGGGCGAGTCTAAATGAAAGTAGCCCTCTTCCTCCCCTACTTGGCATTCTGTCATGAGGGTAGATAGCAGAGGAGCCAAGAGGAGCCTTGATTTCCTTGTAAAAGTTAGACTTCAGCTGGCATTCACGGCTGCTGGTAATGGGGGGAAATGACAGGGAGCGGCCCAGGGTTTTATGTGTGGCAATAATGTTTGATCTATGCCATTGTCAATGAGAACTGTGATTTAATCCATAAGGATATAGAGCCTCGTGATGAAAGGGGAATAACGACAAATCCTGATTAACAATCACTGCTACACTAAAGCAGGTTTCCATAGTAACAGGGCTGAAATTATACAGCAAACTGTGATGCCATACCAGGCAAATTACTCCATGAAGGGGCCCTTTTCTGAAAGCATTTGGCTTTCTGTGTTCTCTTAAAATTAAGATGCAAGCATCTTACTTTCAACTCGTATTAGCTTTCCTCTCTTTTCTAAACACTCCCTCTTTAGTTGGTCTCAGATAATATGAGAGATAAATATGTACACACAGGAAATGTGGCAAATAATTAAGCACATTTCGGCCCCTCTCTCCCCTGAAAGGAAAGGACAAAACAAAATTGTGGCAAAGGGAATCTTCCTTTCATATCATTCTTTTGATAAAATCATGCTTAATTTCTTGATTTAGGGTGTGGGGGAAGTCGAAGCATGTCCTAGTAAAATATTCCAGGTCCCACTCCATATAACAAAGTTCTCTGAATTTACAGGAAAGAGGCACAAAATAAAAGATCAGAACAGGGGTCAGGAAAAGGAAGGTATTTCCTTTGTTCCCAAGGATGTTTAATTTTCAATTAAGATCTTCAAAAATAAGAACACAGTTTTAAAGCAATGCTGTTTTCCAACGCCTACTCAAAATAATTTCAACAACTGTGCAATAGGAAAATTTTGCATCAGTAAATACCACCTTAAAACTCTTCTGGCTGTTACTGAAACTGACTTTGGCGGTGAACCTTTCTTTTTAAAACAGATCTTATCAAATAACCTAGGAAAAATCTACTGGGTGAAAGTATCATACTCAATGTCCTCTTTCAATTGCAGAGGAAGAAAAAGTGTGACATTAAAAATAAACAGGAAAATGATAGCCCCAAACATCGTCTGAACGGGGGTTCGAGACCTGGAAGGTGGTGAAGGGAATTTAAATGCTGCAAGTATTTAATACTCCTCCCCCACGGTAGAAAAAAAAAATAAGTCAAAGCTTCACATTTTTCAGAAAGGCTACAACTCTAGAAGAAAACGCCATTCCCTGGAGACGGATCCATGGCTTTCAGTTTAAATCATTGCAGGATGGTGCAGGCTGGTGGAAAGAACCCGGATTTAGAGGCAGAAGCCCTCGGGTACCAGCTTCATCACTTGCCAGCTGGAAGCCCTCCGTCAAGGCAACCCCCCTCCCCACCCCGTGTCTGGGTTTCCTCGTCTGTAAAATGGGAATCACAATAGCTACCTTGCTTGCCTCAAGAAGTTTCCAAGATGACGCATAAAATTACTACACGTGAATACGTTCTGACCATCGCGAGGTATCTCCTGTTCAAATCTCAGCTCCACCACTTACCAGGTGTGTAAGTACCATAACCGTCTCGGAAATGAGGATAAGGACAGTAGCATGCACCTGTGAGGATGCTGTGAGGATCGGAGTCATTATAGGGAAGGCACACCGTACAAGGCCTGGCACAGAGTATGCCCTCAGTAAATGTTAGCTATTATTTCGGTGGGTGTTCAGAACCCAGGGGTCTAACCTGGTGGCCAGGAGGTGACAAATGGATTTCCTTTGGTCAGCACGATGGTTTTGTTTTGTTGGATTTGAGTGCCTTTAGGCGGGACACACACTCCACAATTCACATTTGCCTCCACTTCTCATCACGTCACGTCATTACCTGCCTGGCCCTCAAAAAGGATTTCAGGTTGCAGCCTTGCACGTGTTCCTGTGGGCTCATCTCTGGATGTCTGCTTCTTCTTGTCTCTGTCTCTTACTCCACGTCTTTGTTTTGTCCTTTGTTTCTCTTTATGTGTGTCTCTCTCTGTGCGCTCTCTTCCCTCTTATTTTCATCTTCAATCTCTCTTAATTTTTACCTCTAGCATTTATTAAACACAGATTTTATGTTCTCTGTTCTTATTTTTTTAAGGCACAGAAGTAGAACACATTTCTCTCTTAAAGAAATTAAGTTGCTCTTTACTTAGCAGACCGTGATTCATTCTTCCTGGGGATCAGTGACTTATGATAGAAAAAGTGCTCTCCACCTCTGCTACAAGAAAATCCAAATTATAAAATGGGTAAATTGGGAAATTTTGTGTATTACAAAAGAGTACACTTAGGGGTTTTTTGTTTGTTCATTTCTTTTTTCATTTGTAATATTAGGCTCTTAGTACACTGAAACACGAATTTATTATAGACCACTGAGTCCTAATGCTGACTGAGAACGATAACATTAAACAGTTATGAAAAACTACTTGGAGTCTGAAAATGAATCAAAAATGAAAACAGGAAATCTTCGAAAACCTATGCAAATAAGTGAAAAATATGGGCACTTTATACACAACTTTCAGGAACACAGCTTCACTGTGCTTTTTACACTGGGGACACATTTGCCAACACCAAGGTCATTCCGAGACTTAAGAATGTTATTTTTAAAAGAAAAAGTATGTAGACTACTGTTTTACCGTTACAATATTCAGATCAGTTGTTATTTACAGAGTACATGCTCTTAAAATATATTAGCAAATCTGGCCCAAAGAACATCAAAACATTCTCAGATTCTTTCTGAGAACATTTCAGGAGTGAGAAATTCACAAAACGTAAGAAAACGAAGTACTCCAGTGCTGAAACCTAAGTATTCTTCGACATTATGGACTCAGATGCAAGAAAGTCAAGTTACTCATTCTGAACTGAGAGCTCAGTGAAAACCTTTACAATAATACAATCCTGGATTTCAGAAGAACGGAGCGGTCGAAGGACCCCTGACCTAGAGGTACAGTCCTCAGTGCGCGGCCTCTGCCCATTCCAGGGAGGGGGAGCCCGGCACCTCCAGGCCGCCTGCTCCTGGTGACTGGCTCTGTGGTCGTGATTTTGTTGCCGCTGCTGTCCGGTGAAACCCAAGTCTCTCTCACTGCACTGTCCACCCTCTGGGCTTACCTCTCTGCTAGCATCATCGCACTCACAAAGGAGTTTGTTCAGCGAAGTGGCTTGTACCCAGATAAAATTATTAAATAATCAGGGGTGAGCAACCTCTTTTTTCCAAGGATGATTCAGGAGGGGGCAAGAAAATGTGTTTAGAGCCTTTTATTCCATTCAAAATGCAAATAGCTTAATTCAGTCCCACCGGGAAATATACAGTGTTCTTACAATTCAGATTACCTACTATATTGAATAAAAGACTGTCATTGAAAAAATTGACATATTTGAGAAGTAGAAACATGAAAGCAGCCTTCTAAGTTCTATCCTGAGAAAAAAGAACAAAGGCTGTATTTTGAAAATGGGTGGGCCACATGTGTCCCCTGAGCCACAGAATGCTTCTCTCTGAACTTGAGGAAGTTGAAGCCTCCCAGTCTTCTCACTCTCCCTTCCTTTGCCGAGACATCTACACCCCTTCGCCCCAAAGCTTGCAAGCCCCTCCAGCCCTCAGAGCCTCAGGCCCCTCCTTACGGAGCATCTCGTGCACTTACTGAAACCAGTTCACACCCGTGAATAACTCCTAAAGACATTTCCATTTTTAAAGTCCTTTACTTCTATCTATGATGTGAAGGGCCGTATCCCAGTTACCCCACACCACTGAACAAAACATTCCCGAAAGAGTTTCACCAGTCCAAAGGAGCCTGGACTTCTTTATTGTCCATAGGCAATCCTGTGATTCAGGGAAGCGAGCCCTAAACTAAGAGTCAGAAGAACCATATTTGAATCTTGGCACCTTATAGATGAGCGGTGTGGCCTTGGACCTGTTGCTAACCTCTCTGATCCTCGGTTTCCTTTTTTAAGAAATGGGGATGATGGAGATAAAAATGCCTTTGCTGCCTGTTTCCCAGAGCCAAATAAAATAATGTATAAAAGCATGCCTCTAAAATTGTAACACTAAATTAATATATATATAGTAATCCCTTAAGTAAAGTGTTACAATGTGTATAGTATGTGTGTTACAATATATACAGTATATATACACAGTATATATAGTATAGTATATATACTATGATACATATAGTATATATATGTATTAGCGCAATGGTTTTCCAGTTTCTAAGGGGAAATTACCTAAGGAAGAAGGGAGTAGAGCAGGCAGCACTGGGCTCCTTCTACCAAAGTAACCACGACTCAGTGCCGCTGTCGGTTTAAGCATAGGGTTCCAGGATTTCCACTATGAAAGGGGTTCTCCTACTTTATAAAAGATTGAAACCTACTGTACTAACCGTTTTAGTTCCAACATCACACGGCTGATTCCTATTAAGCCTATGGTCAATTCTTTCTAATGGCTTAGCTCATTTACTATGAAATGAGTTTTCACTGAGTTCTTTCATTTCCCAGTATACCGCAATCCTCTTACAATGAAACAGGCACAGAGTAAAAAAATAAATGCCAATTTCAAGTGCATATCTGAGACAGCCCCTTCTGCTGTCAAAAAAGCGCACTTAACTTCTGAATCTCAAAAGGATCTTTCGGATGATGGCCATGAAAAATGGCAGGCCCCTCAAAGTAACCTAAATTAAACAAAACCAGAAAACAACTTCTTTATACACAAACACTGAAAACCAATTTGAAAAAATATACTTTTAAGTAAACTTGGGAAACAAAGGCAGACACACTATTTTCTAAAGTTGGTGTCAGAACGAGGAAGACACCAGTAATAGTTTACTGAGCCACCCATAATCCCCACAAAGAGCATGAGCTTTCTTTTGCTGTTCAATGTATACCCTCCTCCATATAAAACAAGGATTTGAGGTGGAAGCAGATTTTCTCAGACCAACACACATCACAGGTTACTGGAGAACTCAAGAGAAGTATGTATTTGATTTATCTCAGTAAAAGGGCAAAGAGTCTTTTCAGGTCCATGGGAGCGATGACCAGAGGTGCTCTGACAGGACTGCAAGCCTCCACAGTGGATAGCCAGCAGGCGGGAAATTCAGTGGGGGGAGAAAAGAAGAGACCATTCCTAATTCTGAGAAAGACACACAGAGAGAATGGTGAAGGACAGGGGCAGAGATACAGTCACAGATAAACCTTCCGACAAAATATGAGGTGTGACAGGAGAGGTGATCCAGGATTAAACTCCTCATGCTCTAAGTATGGATTCCTGCCCCAGCTGCAGAATTCCAGAAAAATGTGTCCCCCCATCTATGTGAGCCACTCGACTTGCTATGCACTGATTTCTAGTATGTAAAAAGAAATATGCTGGGACACCTGGGAGGCTCGGTCAGTGAAGCATCTGCCTTTGGCTTGGGTCGTGATCCCAGAGTCCTGGGATCAAGTCCCATATCAGGCTCCTTGCTCAGCAGGGATCCTGCTTCTCCCTCTGTCTGCCTTTCTCTTTCTCTCTGTCTCTCCTTCCCCTTCCCTCTGACAAATAAATAAAATCTTAAAAAAAAAAAAAAGAAAGAAAGAAAAGAAATATGCTCGTTTTACCTTTGTCCTGATTTTTAAATGTTTTATAGTTTTGAAAATCACAGGGCCACAGTCCCTGCGGAGATGTATATATTCCACATGGCTACTTACTATCTACACATTTGAATTTAGCGGTCTCACGCAGTGGAACTTTATTCTTGCGTGTGGGAGCACAGTGAGGGACGTATGGGATTCGGAAGTTGCTAGACCTGGGGTGAGCAAACTGGCAGGAGTACAGAGCCCCTTCTGAGAGAAAAGGAAATGTTAAGTCTTGAACACTAAACCCTCTCTCCCCAAAACTCGAAATCACTGAGGCCTGTTGAGATGGACGAGGACGTGCCAGAGGCAGGGAAGGACAGTAAGAGCCGCTAAGGTAAAACTCCCAAGAGATGAAGAAGAGATAAACTGCAGGACCACTCCTGACCAACAGCTCAGCACAGGCCTGCCTCGGGCCAAGAGGCCCTGGGGCGGAACCCAGAGCGTTTCTGACAGGGTGGCAGGAAGGGCACCAAATGGCCCACAGCGGTCATCCCTTCAGCCAGCCAGGCAGCACACAGCCTCTCCTCCTGGCCCTCCCACCCCCCTACACACGCAGGCCCCTGCTCTGTGCTGCCCACCCCTCCCCACCTGAACACGCGACATCCCACACCACCTCCACACGGAATGTCTCACTCTTTCCCATCGCCCTTCTCTGCACCACAGAACAACTCATTCCCCAGAATGCCTGGGCCTAGCAGAGCCGCAGGACTGTGCCAGTTACTTTACTCCTAAGCCAGAGACCTCACATGCAAAATGGGCTTTGAAGGCCCGTAACTGAAAATCAACAGGGGAAGGTCAAACACAGTGTTCCCGAAGCCACAAAGGCCTAAGTCCCAGCCTCACGCTTGGCACTAACTCACCCCAGAACCCCAGGCAAGTCCCCTCGCCTCTCGGAGCCTCGCTTCTGTAAAACAGGCAGGGACAACACACGACCCCTGGGCATCCTTGTGGCTCTTCAGTTCTGGGATTAATAACAGATGAAGCATTTCAGAATGTCACTTTCCTGCATTGTTAACTATGCTTTTGTGAAATATCCCATGTTTTTGTGGAAATTATAGAACTATGTCTAGCAGTTTGAATATACACACCTGTGTGTTGAGGTGAACTATATGACATTGCTAATATTTGGTTCTTTTTGCTCACAAAACAGCAATGTCATGTGGTTCGATCTAAATATATTTAGCACAAGGGCACATGAATGCTGAGAATAATGCTATATATTCAGTTCCTGTGCATTTCATACACTTGGGATCATGTTTATCATAGTATAAATTTAAGTGTGATAATGTATATTAAACTCCTAATATAATACCCAGCACATGAGTCAGATCTCAATATTACTAATCAAATCATGCATATTACCCACTATTACCACTATTTTTCAGCATAAGAAAATGCTTGCTTTTTATCTAGTATAAAAGAGTGCAAAAAAAGCATTTTAGGTAGAATGGAACAGGCAAAACTTGGGTAGAATAGAACCGATTAAAAAAAAAGATCACACCCGGTAAACTGTGGAATTTCTTTTGCCACTCTAGAGATTTGTTTCAATGGTTAAAACATAGGAGAACTATTTCTTCCCCATCGCTTTGCCTCTCTCTGAAGTAAGCAACCCCTGGTGATGAAAGCCAGGGCTAGGGCATGGCCTGAAACGGAGGGTAGCTTTTTGCAGTTAGAGCTTATCTAGGACCTTTTTAAAAAGAAAAATAGAATTGTTCATGAGCAGAGAGAAATATAAACCCTACTGGTAGACAGTTCTGAAATGATGGTACCCATGTCATTAGTCTTTGCCTGTTATCATTCCCACACTCCATTTCCCTCTTCACCCTGAAGTAAAGCTTGGGTCAGATGTTACATAAAATTTAAATCCAGGGGCACCTGGGTGGCTCAGTTGGTTAAGCATCGGACTATTGGTTTCAGTTCAGGTCATGATCTCAAGAGTTGTGAGATCAAGCCCTGCATCGGGCTCCATGCTGGGCATAGAGTCTGCTTGAGTTTCTCTTCCTCTCCTTCTGCCCCTCCCCCCTCCTACTCATGCTTGTGTTCTCTCTCTCTAAAATAAATAAATAAATAAATCTTCAAATAAATAAAAATAAAAAATAAACTTTAAATAGCCATACACACACACACACACACACACACACACACACACACACACATATTCAATTTCTTCAGCTGATTCCCTTAGCAACAGCTTTAACACGTACAGCCTACATTGGCCACAGAACACTCCAGCAAGAGTTCTTTGGGACTGACTTCTTAGAAAGCCTACACTGCCGTCAGAGCACAGCTTGTAAAACATTTGAACGGAAAATGTAATAAATGACACTTTTAAACAAAAATTAAAGTGGGTTCATCGCAGACACATTCCAACCAAACATTTGGTCTAGTTGCTGTGTTCTGCCCTAGAAGACTTCCCTCCTACACTGTTGATTAATATCTCTCTAATAAAGCATTTGGGCTATTTCTGTCACCATCTTAGCTTGGGGGGGTCTATCAGGGCACATGCGGTCTGGTCTGGACTGCCGCCCGGGAAATACCAGTGGGCCACAAGTAAACTGAGACCAGAGATTGTGCAGAAAAACGAGCCTCTTAGCAAAGGGTCCCCAAGCCGGAGGAAACACTGACAGTGACTCGGTGTGTGACACAGACATGGATATGCCCTGCTGTCTCGCCTGTGTTGGAGAGCAACCCTGACAAAGTAGCCACTAAAATTCCTATTTGTACCACGTAGATGGGCACAGAAAGAATTCGTCTCCAGTTTGAATGCTAACTCCACACAAGCTCAACATTAAAAGATTTAAAGTGTTGTATTGTGTTTGCCAACTGGTGAACACCATCAGGAAGCAGTAAGCTATCTTCTCATTTTCTCATACCGTAATAGCCACCGACTTGCACCTGGAAGGCCGTGAAACTCACCTGTTCAGAGCCATAGGAAGAAAGGAGAATGCAAGAGTGAACGCAGAAAACCAGACGGCATGGAAACGTTTTATCACTTAACATGACACAAGTTCTTTTAAAACAGGATCTAAAGAGGTAGATTTATGGGTGAGGATATGTATCCAGTTAAAAGTCAGCCTCAAAGAATCACGGTAACAACGGTTGCTACCATTTCTTGAGCACTCACCAGGTGCCAGGCCACGTGCTTTGTATTTTATATTAATTTTCTCACTTAAACCTAATGATAATCCTTTTTTCTACCTTTAGAGATAATAAAACTAAGGTTTGGGTAGGTTCAAGCTTGAAAGGTCACACTGCTAGCAGGTAGCGAAGCCCACCTACGAGGCTAGTTGACCCTAATACAGACTGTCTCTAAAACATTTTTCTTGGGGGCGCCTAGATGGCTGTTGGATGAGCGACTGCTTTCGGCTCAGGTCATGATCTCAGGGTCCTGGGATCGAGCCCCGCATCGGGCTCTCTGCTCAGCGGGGGTCTGCTTGTCCCTCTCCCTCTGCCCCTCCCACAGCTTTCTCTCTCTCAATAAATAAAATCTTTAAAAAATAATAAAAATAAAACATCCTTCCTGGAGAGTCAGAGGGGAGAACCCTAAGATCTAGTCATGTGCACAGCTAGGACATTGTCTGAAGCACTGAAACAACAGAGACAAGAACAAAGCTGGGCCTGGGTTTGGACCACACACCTCCCCGAGTCGGGGACCGCAGGAGCCAGGGTGCCCCACAGGACTGTCCTCATTTCTAATATATGTCAGTAACATGACTCTTACAGAGTGGTCATGAGGACCCGATGAGCTAGAACAGAATGCACCACACTCAGCACCAGCACTGAGCTAATGCTCAATCAACAGTCGTCTCTCCCCCTCCGACCACCGTCACTGCCTCCCCACACAGTCCATGAAAAATAGGATGCCCAATGTATGTCCCTTGGACAGTGGGTCCAGGGACCACTGGCAACTTCCCAGGGCACCCACACCCAATATCGCTTTGCTTCCCTGAGAGCTGGGCAGTTCCAGGCCTTTAAAAGGCACTCGTGTAGGACTCAGCTCCAAGCCAGGAGCCCACAGTGCACCCGTTCTGAGTACAGTACAATTTATGTAAGCCCAGCCCTGCTGTGGAGACTTCTGATCTTCCAGCCCAGGGGCAGTTAGCAAATGGCCAACACTCTGTTCTCCTAAAGTGTGCGATCCATCCAAACCGCAAGTCCAAAGACGTGTCTTTGGGTTCTAACTGCCACCTATTTACTTTATGGCTGTGGGTAAATCATTTAACCTTCTGATCCTAGCACAGTATCAGACACACAACAGGCACTCGGTAAATAGTAACCAGTATGCTTATTACTATTACGTATCTCACAGGATTGTGGTTGGGCTTTTAAACGTTCGGGCAAGTGCTTTGTATGGAAAAGTCAGGAGCGAGAGAGGTGGGCAGGAGCGAGCCAGGCAGCAGGGAACTTCTAAGGCGAGCTACTGCCACAGCAAACCTTGATGTTTCAGACGTGAGCATGGGGCTTGTTGGTGGGCAGAATGCTCTTCATACCTGGGAGGGTCACAGAACATTTACCATGACAGCCAGACACTGGCCTTGGGGACAGGACACCCAGTTAGGGCCAAAGACGCTACAGGGAATCTACTGAGAAAAATGTCAGACAGAGGCCTGGGCACGACCGCAGTGGACTATGGACCTGACATCATTCACATCAGATAAGCAATCTGAAAGCCCAATTTTGTTTGGAGAGGGGGAAATTTCACTTCCTTAGGTAAAATTTCCTATTTACAGAATGATCAGGATCAATGTGAAAAGCACTGCTCAGATAAATTAAAAATAGCAATCAGCCTTGAGGATTTTTATTGGCAAGGTGGGAATCATTTCACTCTATTTGAACCCTGATAGAATACAATACCCATCAGTCTTCCCCCCATTCTTCCCTTTATTAATCAATTAGGAAACCAAAACACTGAATAAAAAAAAATCACAGAAAAGACTTATAAACAACATTCAAATCTTTACCAGTCATTTGCTTTCATTTAACATAACTAGCTTTTCCATTAAAAGAAAATTAAATAAAATATGAGATGTTACTGCAGTTGTTTAAGAGGAGAGTTGGGCATTTTACTCCTTAGAGAAGTAATTTCCGCTTCCCTCCTGACCCTCGGTATTCCAGCGTTGTGTCCCAGCTCAGTGACACACATGGCAAGAGTGCCTAGTGGCTGGCTGCTGGGCCAACACTGGCTAGGGGCAGTGAGGGACGACAGGATCGCAGATCTTCTCAACAAGGGTTTGTGGAGAGGCTCCCTTTTTAACAAGTTCCATAGGAATTTCCGTAGCACAGCAACATGGAAGCATCAGAATTTCAAATCATTAATTAATGAGCAGTAAATAGAGGTTCCCTCTCCGAATGATCAGAAGGACATACCAGGGCCCTCCCAACCCTTCACTGTTGCCCATTTTGCAAGACTCCTGCCCTAACCTTTCCAATGCTATTCCACGAGCTTGGGGTACCCTCCCTTACAATGCTCACTTCTTTCTCCCTACAAGCTAATTGCTACCTGCCCAAATCCTGCACATTCTTGAAAAGAGTTAAATACCATTTCTACTCTTTCCTCTATGTAGCTTTCTGTGGTCCTATCAGCCAGAAGTAATTTCTTCTGTGGCTAAATTTCCATTTAATTTGTGCTTTATTTGCATCATTGTCACCTTCTACCTTGCGCTGTAGATATTAGTGCACACATTTCTTCCCGTATTAGGTGGCCAGCTTCTAGACAGAAGAGTCCACATGGGATTCACCTTTGTGTCCACAGAGCCCAGCCCATGATAGCTGCTCTATTATCCAGAAAAGAAAACAAATAAAAAAACAAAGGAACAAAGGAAGGAAGGAGAACGTGTGTCCTTTCTGATAACTTTTATAGTTCTGTAGTTTGCAAAAACAAGCTGAGCTTGCTCCACAGACCATTAACATTTCTATATATACACTCAGCCTGCTAATAAAAGCACACTGAGGATTCTTAAAGGCCCTATAAGAAAGGTTTTTATATCCTGGCTTTAGCATCGCTGGCATCTGTGGCATCTAAAACCTGAGAACGCTATTCCTCTGAGGTGTCATTAGCTTTCTGTGTGCCTTCAAAGGCTCAAAGACAATTTCCTGGACTCCTATAAGAATGCCAGTTTCTTTCCAGCCACGGCAAAATATATCTTAGCTACCGCTGGAATTGTCATTTGCTTTCTATGCCTTCAAAAGCACTGTGAGAGATATAGCCCTATGCTATTATTGGCACTGTCAGTTTCCCTATGTCATATCAAAAGAGCCCCGCAAAGTTTCTTTGTGTGTGCAGTCTCTGTGTGTGTGCACAGTGATGCTAAGATTATTTTCTGGTGAAATGCCTTGTCCACAAAGCCTACCCAATTTTTCATCTAATAGCTTCCTAAAGAAAGAATATCTGGGGGGGTGGGAGAGGAATCCAAAGCGTAACCACCTTTGTTTCACCCATACCTATATTAAGAGAACAGTGAGAGCAATGCCCTAAAATCCAAAAGAATATTCACGTATCAGCCAGAATGGACCCTACCTAGAATTTCACAGCAAGAATCAAAACACAGTCACTATTTTCATTAAGTAATGCCATTAGTAAAGGTATAGGCTCTCTTGCTTCCCCTGAAAAGTTGTTATCCTTTATGACAGAATTATAAACCGTCTCCAGTTCGCAAAGTTGCTGAGGATTCCGCCACCACTGTAAATACAGTGTTTTTCAATGGGCGTGCTGCTGGCATTTGAGGCAGGACCATTCTCTGTTGTGGGGGGTTATCCATTACTCTGCTGAATGTTTTGCAACCCTGATAATGCCAGTAACCATCTCCAGTCAATGCGATTACCAGAAATGCACCTGCCAACACTCCCAGGTACCCAGGTCCTCCTAAGGGAAGTAAGTACTGCTAGTGCACAGACCAATGGGGACACACACAGGGACACACACACTTCATAATCCGTGTTGCTGCTGCATGTGTTCTGGGTTACATGCATGCATATATCACTAGAGAGAGAAAGAAAGAAGGAAAGGGGGATGTAGAGAGTGGAACTAACATGCCAAATGCCATATGTGAGCAAGTCAGATGCACACTGCTTTCACAAGTACAAGCAGCTTCGGACACAGATTCGACTCAACCGTTTACGAACACAGAATGCCTTTATATTTCCTAATCACTGGTATTTCTGCATTTGTTCCCTTCCCGGGACTCGAGGATAGGGGAATGGGGAAAGAAAAATCTAAAAATGCCAATTAACAAAATTTCTACGCTTCATGATCCACAGAGTCCCATCCAGGGAAATTTGTGTTCTAATTGTTAATAACAAAAATCGGGCTTCCTTCTCTCGACTGATCTTTCTGCTTCCCCTCCCTCAAAGTCCTGCTTCTTAGGGATCTGGTTCCCCTGAACCCAAGGCTGGGGGAAGGGGCCGAACGCGGGCATCTGCTTGAGGGAAAAAGAAGGAAAATCATTGTTTCAAGTTACTGCCACAGCAGTATGCTTTCTTCACCCTGTCATTTTACACATATGCTGTTTTGTTTAGTTTTCTTGACAACCCTAAAAGATGTATATTTCAATTCTCATTTTGAAGGTCAAATGAATTTTCCCAGTAGGGGAGCCAGTCTGTTCACCTAAAGCCATGCTCACTTCTCTCTACATCTCTGCCTCTACAGTCCCACATCGCCATCATTACCACTAATAATAACAACAGTGCCAAAGAAGGTCCATGTCAGGAAAGAACATGATTTGTGTCTGTCTGTTTAAAAATAAGTTTCAGGCAACCAGAAGCTAGAGAGATAGAATGTTCTGGTTGATAGAATCCTTCGATGAGCCCCAAAGTACCCCTGTTTGTGCAAAACAAAATTGGGATAGTGTTAGATAGAGTCTTCTCCCCTCAAGGAGTTTGCCAACCAGTGAGAAAATTAAGACTTAACAGACAGCGCGTATTATGCAATGTTGCCGCCTAAGTAAGGCTGACAGTAAAGGCATTTGGAAATTTACCAAGGAGACTTGAATGTCTTCCTCAACTCCTGTCCTGCAAAAAAATATCAATTTAAATATAATTAACATAACAAGCTTTTGATATAATTCATTATAACGTGTCCACCGCATAGGAAACATTTAGTAAATATTTGTGGAATGGATGAAAAAATGAGGTAATGAATAGAACCTTTGACAACACCCAAGAGTTGAAGAGCAAAGAATTTTTTGGCGGGTCCTTAGCATTACCTAAAGAAATAAGGTACAATACAGTAGCCCCTTCCCATTCTGGAGACTGGCCTAAATTTTGAATACCACCACAAGCAGAATTTGCCTCATAAAATGTACTTGTACAGACAACGAAGCCGGGCTGAGAGGTGAATGCTGAGTACCTCGTTTTCTGGGCTCAGCTACTAGCTAAGGGAGCCACGCCAGCCTCCACAGAGATGCCCTGGGAGAATTACAAATTAATATGAGTCAACGAAGTTCAAATACACTAAAAGACAGTCAAAGTCAGAAGTGGCAAAGAACCCAGCAATGCCACATGATCTTGAATATGTTTATGTTAATGCTTTATTTTCATTGGAATTAAAACGGAAAATTCTTAAACATCTCCTGAGAACACATAGAGAGGGAGACTATATCTGTTCTCCCCCAATGCACCACGACCCACGGGAGCGGCCACGACTCACTCCAGTCTGAGGAACACTGCCCTTGATGAAATGACAGCTGGCAGCATGCCCGCATGCGACAAAACATCACTCCACATGTGGACAATACAAAAATCCATTCTTCCTGAATGTCTGAAAAAGAATCTGGAATTAAATAAGATTTAAATTCCTATAACGCCATGAAGGTAAAAATATATGATTTTCAGATCTGAATTCCTCTACTTGTACTTATTCAAACTCCACATTTTTTAATTATGTATTTATTCTACTTAACAACAACCTTGTGAATTTTAATCAAGTCAGCTAAAGTACTTGCTAATTTACTCAATTCTCTTTTATCATAAATATAACAAATGTCCTTAACCCCAGTATCAAATATTCATTGATTGGTTTACTGCTAAATAGTAAGCTTCAGGGAGGATCCCTTGAGAATATCATTTATTATATCACCCTCTGTTCACTCCTTCTGGGTGTTATCTCTAGTGAAGTCTACTCTTGTGAAACAAATCTATTTTGTAAAGCGACCACTAAGCACAAGTATGAACTCTGAACCAAATTCAAAAGTGGGTTATCCAACAGAATGTGGTATATACATACAAATATCATTCACCCTTTAAAAGGAGATTCTGATGCATCATACAATATGGATGAACCTTGAGAATATTATACTAAGTGTAAAATAAGTCAGACACAAAAGGACAAACACTGTATGATTCCATCTACATGAAATATCTGGAATAGGCAAATCCATAGAGACAGAAGGTAAATAGAGGTTTTCAGGGGCTCAGGGAAAGGGAAGATAGGGAGTTTTTGCTTAATGGATACAGTTTCTATTTGGCATGATGGGAGAGTTCCAGAAATGGATAGTGGTGATGGTTGTACAACATTGTGTTGTACTTTAATGCCACTGAACTGTACACTTAAAAATGGTTAAAATGGGGCACCTGTGTGGCTCAGTCCGTGAAGCGTCTGCCTTCGGCTCATGTCATGATCTCAGGGTCCTGGGATGGAGCCCGGGTCACACTCCCTGTTCAATGGGAATTCTGCTTCTCCCTCTCTCTCTGCCCCTCCCCACCCAGCCCCCGCTCATGCACACTCTGTCTCTCAAATAAATAAAAAATCTTTTTAAAAAATGATTAAAATGGTAATTTTATATTATGTATATTTTACTACATTACAAAAAGTAGGTGTCCAGATCAAGGATAATTACAAATGATTCAGTTTCTCCTTCCCCTCATGATACCCTATATATATCTTATTTGTTTATAAAACAAAGTCTAAATAATCACAAAAGATATCCTACAGAGGGGACAGACAGAGCACTCTGGAATTTACAAACGGAGAGTGACTAAGAGTTCTAGAGCAATGTCTGAAAGTTATGTTCACCAAAATATCATTTGTGGTTATCCTTAGGAGATAAAGTTCTTCAATGATTTTTACTTTCTTTGTATTTTGGGGTACTACTGATTTCATTCATAGTAAGCATTCATCATTTAACAAAAACAATGTAGTTATTTATATGGTCAATTAATCTTCGACAAGCAGAAAAGAATACCCAATAGAAAAAGAACAGTTTTTTCAACAAATGGTGTTGGGAAAACTGGACAACTACATGAAAAGAAAAAAACTGAACCACCTTCTTACACCATATACAAAAATAAATCCAAAATGGATTAAAGACCTAAATGTGAGACCTGAAATCATAAAAACCCTAGACAAGAACACAACCAGTAACCTCTTTGACATCAGTCATAGCACCTTTTTTATAGATATGTCTCCTAAGGCAAGGGAAATAAAAGGAAAAAGAGACTACTGGGACTATATCAAAATTAAAACCTTCTGCACAGCAAAGGAAACAACCAATAAAACCAAAAGACAACCTACTGAATGGGAGAAGATATTTACAAATGATATATCTGATAAAGCATTAGTATTCAAAATATATAAAGAATTCATTATATATGTATATATAATATATAAAGACAATGCAACATCCAAAAAAAAATAATCCAGTTTAAAAATGGGGAAAGGACATGAACAGACATATCTCCAAAGAAGATATACAGATAGTCAACAGACATGAAAAGATGTTCATCATCACTTACCATCAGGGAAATGCAAATCAAAACTACAATGAGATATCACTTCACACCTGTCAGAACGGCTAAAATCAACAACACAAGAAACAACAGGTATTGGCAAGGATACAGAGGAAAGGGAACACTTGTGCACTGTTGATGGGAATGCAAACTGGTACAGCCACTGTGGAAAACAGTATAGAGGTTCCTTGAAAAGTTAATAATAGAAATACCCTATGATCCAGTAATTCTACTACTGGGTATTTACCCAAATTCAAGGGGATACATTGCACTTCTATATTTATAAAAGCATTATTTACAATAGCCAAGATATGGAAGCAGCCCAAGTATCCACAGATTGATGAATGGATAAAGAAGATGTGGTGTGTGTGTGTGTGTATATATATATATATATATATATATATACACACAATGGAATATTATTCAGCCATAAAAAATTATGAAATCTTGCCATTTGCAACAACATGGATGGAGCAAAGAGTATAAATGCTAAGCGAAATAAGTCAAAGAAAGACAAATACCATATGATTCCACTCATATGTGGAATTTAAGAAACAAAACAAATCAGCAAGGGGGGAAAAAAAGAAAGAAAGGCAAACCAAGAAACAGACACTCTTAATTATAGAGAACAAACTGATGGTTACCAGAGGGGAGGTTAGCGGGGGATGGGGGAAATAGGTTGATGGGAATTAAGGAGCGCACTTGTTGTGATGAGCACCAGGTGATGTATGGAAGTATTGAATCACTATATTGTACACCTAAAACTAATATAACACTGTATGTTAATTATACTGGAATTAGAATAAAAACTCAAATATAAATATATATGTAATGTATATTACATATATATGTTTATTTAACAAAGAAAAGCTGACTAAAACATTGTGTAATAGAGTCCATTTTGTCTGTCATCTTCCTCCATTTTATCTGGCTTCAACAACTTTGATCTGAGACACAACTCCACTCATCAGGCAGTATTTATTAATTTGTTAATTTTAATTTATTAATTATAGGAACCTTGGATTCCTACCCAGGAGATAATCTTCCAAGTAGCATGATTTCTACGGTTTTCCTTTCTTCCCTTTAAAAGATGGATAAATATAGACCTTTCCTCCAAAATCTGGCTGAGTTCTGTAGAAAACCTGACCTTTGGTGCCTTCAATTAATCTCAAATCATAAAAGCTGTGGCAAAGGCCTTTTGAAAAGGAATATGGTTGTCTTACTATAAAATGGCCAAAACACTCTAGTAGCCTAATAGAGGTTGAAACATTGCTGTAAGTAATATCACTTACTGGCATCTATTTCTATAAATGAACTTCCTGTCTCATTAAAAGATGGCAAGGTTAAGATAACCACCCACATCATCTATTATATAATACCTTTGTGGATCAATTGATATTCTGAACAACCAAAAATGTTTCGGAGGAAGAACATTTCTTAGAGACATTCACATGACTTTGAAGCCCACAGAATGTATGTACCATTCAGTGTCGCTCAATGGTTCCCCCTTTCCCTTCAGGATCAAGTTCAAGCTTGTTAGCCTGGTAGCTGAGGGTCTTTATGACCCGGCCCTGCATGTTCTCCAGTCTCAGCTCCCACATACTCCCCATGCTACTTCCCTCCAGCAATGGCTAGCAGTTCTAGACTGATTACATCTCCCCTTAGTACCACTGTACGGGTTATTCCCACTCCTAAAATGTCCCCCACTTCTCTTCCCTCTCTGCTTAGCTAACTCCTACGCCCCCCCCCTTCTTAGGCCAAGTTTTTTATTATCCAGGTTCAATTTCTATTAAAATTTTTATCTGGGCCTTCCTGCTCCTGGCCCCCAGACCTACCACATCAACCCTTCCAACCTTGGGAGAAATTTTCCGAGACTTATTCACCCAAATGTTCCAGGACCCTGGGCTACACACAGAGTGAGAACACAGCAGATATTTTTCAATGAATGAATGATGTAATTGAACTAATGACTCTCCATGTTAAGAAGAATGACAATTCCCACAGAGTCGGGTTTTCTAACAAGCTGTCCCAAACAGTACAAGATTCAGATCAAATGAGAGGTGTGAAAAGGCCAGTTCTCCACTCACATGAGGAGTCAGCCCAGTGGCCCAGCTGTATGCTCTCTCCTGGCAAGGATTTAAAGTTTAACCAGAAAAGAAACACACCTGGCCTGCACAATAGGGAAGGAGGATGAAGAAGTGAGCAAGTCTCCTGTGCATCAAGGACCTGAGAGCCCAGCCCCAGAGGACAGACCTAGGCAGAAAGTTGCTCTCTGCTCTTCAAAGGGAACACTTGGCAGCCTTCATACACTCTCGCATGTTCTGGCACAATTACTGGACTTTTCCTCAAGATCTGGAAGACTATCATGGTAAATCATCTAAAATCACTAATGACCAAGACATAGCAACAAGTGGTTTGTCAAGTAGATGGAATTGGTGACTTGTGTCAAGGCCTCTTGTTCAAATTTTATACTTTCTTTCAATCTTACAATTTAGTATCTCAATTTAATCATAAAGTAAATTATCTTCCAAAATAATAAATGTTCACTACCTTTCTAAATAATAAAATACATTTTCCCAGTACATAAACCAATAGCTTTATTTTTATGCTAGAACTGATGTGAAATTACATGTCATGAATTATTCATGTCATCCAATTTAATTCAATTATTTTTACTGAATTCATATCTAATCCATAAAAATGTTTAACTCAACCCAAAAAAATCATCTCTGCACACTTGAATAATAGATTTCTTGCAAAATTTCAGGAAAGATAAGCATATATTTGGTATTTGAAATGGCAAGGCATATTATAATTGTAATGATGAAAATAATTTTAATTATCTAACCATACATTCTGTTCTATTTACTGACTGATGTCTCATAAAGGAAAACTTATTTATTATCAAAGTAGAATCATAGGAGCAAGAAATGAGTCTTAGTTCCAATTATGGCATCAAAGTCACTTTGGGGTTGTTCCCCAAGATTCACAAGTATAGCAAGCAGATGCTTCCTTAAATGGGAGCAAAAATCTTGCCCAATTAAAAGCATAAATTTTGTGCTTAAAGAAGAGATCTGATTTATAACAAAGAAATCAGAGAGTGGTGTTTGTCTTTCTCTGACTTATTTCACTTAACAGAATACCCTCTAGGCCCATCCATGTTGTAAATGGCAGGATTGCACTTTTTTATGACTAAGTAATATTCCAGTGTGTGTGTGCGTGTGCGTGTGTGTGTCACAGATCTTTTATTAGTTCATCTATTGATGGACATTCAGGTTGCTTCCATATCTTGGCTATTGTAAATAATGCTGCGATAAACATAAGGGTGGATATATCTTTTTGAATTCATGCTTTCATTTTCTTTGGATAAATACCATATGATTCCATCTATATGTGGAATTAAAAAAAAAGTAATGGACAAACAAAAAAACAGAAACAGACCCATAAATACAGAGAACAATAAGATGGCTGCCAAAGGGGGGAGGTATGGGCAAGATGGGAGGTACAGGCTTCCAGTCATGGAATGAATAAATCATGGGGATGAAAGGCACACACAGGGAATATAGTCACTAGTACTGTAACAGCGTTGTATGGTGACAGATGGTAGCTACACTTGTGGTGAGCACAGCAAATCCTATAGAGTTGTTGAACCACTATGTTATACACCTGAAACTGTTAACATTGTCAACTATACTTCAATTAAAAATGTTTTTTAAAAAACAAAACAGAAATCAGAAGGGGGAAACCATCATTCCCTTCCTTAGTGAAAAACCCTTTTTGGCTCATGCACCTTGCCTCCTGACCTCATTGGAAATGTTCCTGCTTTTGTCCATGTCTTTGCCAATTGCCTCTCCACCTACTTCTCTGTCCCAAACCCTGGCATTATTTGAGGGTGGTCTCAATGCCCCCAAAGTAAACATTGGAATCCCCTTGCCTCTAAGTTCATAGATGTCTTCAGTTCCATTGACCTTCACCACCACTTACACCACACATATCTCAGCCACACCCAAGCCAGAAATCCCTCTATCCCTGCAATCCCAAGTGCCAACAAACCATTCTCTGACCACAGCCTCATAGAACTTTCCTTCTTTCTCATCATGCTTGCTCTCGGACTTCTTCAAGACTTCCAACCTCTTAACCCGACTATGTTCTCTGGATCCACTAACATTCCTAATAAGACCAAACATCACAATTCATCATTTAAATCACTCTTTTTCTTCAGCAATCTGGAAGTCTTTTTTCTTATAGACCTATTATGCCATGGATTCATAAGGAATAATTTCCAGCAGCTCAAGTTCTTTTCCACTGATTCGCACACACTCTTGCTTCTCTGGTTGGAGGAGCCAGGTGCTTTGGTTGAACCCAGGTACCCTTCCCTTTGGCTTCCTTCTTTGAGTTCTTTTTCATCCATTTCAGGAAGGAATCTTGGCTCTCAGAGTGCTTAATATGCTCTCTCGTGCTCTTGCACATGTGCTCTATTAACACTTTTGGCAATAACCTTGTCCTTAACTTGTTTGTTTATAACAACGCCATAGTAACACTTGCGGTCCATTCCTTGGTATCTACAATATCATCTTTCTTGTAGCTTCACATGTATGCTGCCAAAGAAACAACTCTGTTTCCTAAAAGGCCTAGAGAACACACACCCAGTGCCTGTCTGCTTTCCCTTTATGTTCATCTTTTTGACAAATTACTAGAAGATGGTGATTCCAAACAAAAGGCTTAAATCACTCTTTGTCCCAACCTCCAACTCTCCTTTAAACTTCTGCCACACCTGCCCCACAAAATCCCACACCTAGATCACTACCACATCTATTTTTCCACATCTACAGCCTACTGAGCACAGCTAGAGGAGGTCACACATTTAGGTTGGTGCTATGACAAAGTCATGGTCTCCAGCCTCAAGGAGACCATCAGCCCCACCCAGAAGTCATTCTATACACCTCTAATGAGCTCCTCTCCCATGTGCCGCATTATCTATCTCAAACCTTCTTTACCCTTTTCAAGCCCCCACCTCCTCATTTCCCTGTCTACTCATACCTCACAGAAATAACTAGAAACCATGAGGAAGGTACTGTCTTTTTTTTTTTTTTTTTAAGATTTTATTTATTTATTTGACACAGAGAGAGAGATCACAAGTAGGCAGAGAGGCAGGCAGAGAGAGAGGGGGAAGCAGGCTCCCTGTTGAGCAGAGAGCCCGATGCGGGTCTCGATCCCAGGACCCTGAAATCATGACCTGAGCTGAAAGCAGAGGCTTTAACCCACTGAGCCACCCAGGCACCCCAGGAAGGTACTGTCTTAATCTGGCCCACTATCAACAAAATTATCTGTGTCAAGTTCATCCTAACTGCCACGTTCAAAGGATAAAGGACCGTCTTACCTGTACCTATTTCAATGGCATTTTTTAAGTGACTAATTTCTTATTATGTTTTTCCAAAATGTTTGACTTGATTTTAAAGCAAATAACATCTTATTTTTTTTGCACTTCTCTTTCATGGGTTTGCCTAATATATATAATTAAATGGTGTAAACTTAGTAACAAGCCCAACTGACGCAAAAACATTTGGGAACAAACACAACAGACTCTTGGTAAAGCATACAAATGACAGAAGTGCATGGATACACAAAAACATAGCCTAGAAGCTGAAAACATTCGGTCTAGCAACATAGCCATAGTGGTTAAAGAGAGAATAAGGCTTATCAATTAATACAGTGAGTTTTAAGTGGAAATCAACCAAAAGAGCTTCTACTGTTCTGTTTTATCCTTTAATTTTACAAGTGTTTTTACAAAACCGTCTTTTCTACTATATTCTAACTCTCTACGCCTTCTCATTTTGGTATCCTGAGCTTAGTATCTAGCACAGTTCCAAGGAAATCATAGATTTTCATCAAATGTTTTGAATTGAATTGAAATTAATTAAACTGAGGTGACACTGGCTAAAATACATAAACACCCCAAAAGTTGTAGATGCAGTTTTTTGTGCGACTGACCCATACAGAGAGGTAAGTCCTTATCGCTTGGTATCACTACCCCTTTGTACACGTTCCATAGTGCTAACCAGAAACCATAACAGCAATTGGCAGGTTACAGGTCTTAGACAACAAGCACTTCTTCCAATTAGCAGAGAAAGCTCTTCTTGCTCACAAACTGAAAAGTCTATCTCCTTCCTACTTGGTACAATTACAAATTCATCGTTTTCAAACTCAGCAGAGCCCTCGATGTTCCTAAATACTATGTTCACTTATGCCTAAAAAGTTCCTCTGCTGGATATTCTACTTGCTCTTTTGGAACTACTCTCCACTCTTCCCTGCCCTATTTGTGTCCTATGTGGACTATGCATTAATGGGCTCCCTTGATCTCTGGCTTCTGGTTGGCTTTGGCTAATGGGAGACACTGGCAGGAGCCTGGACAAGAGACTGTCTACAAATATACTCCTCTGGCTGTCTCTCCCTTCCAGGCCAGAATTTGGCAGTGGTTGTGTTCCTCTACTGAAGGGCACAATTCCTGTGGGGTGATTCTCTCCTACGGCACGGTTCCATTCTCATAATTGCCCCCTCCTTTTGCCCCTTTGGATCTAGTAGTGGTAAAGCTTTTGCTAGCTCCTGGGTGCTCTACCATCCCTCGCTGCTTTCTTTTAGCCCTGCCCACCTTTGTAACCAGTGTCTTCATCCAACTTTCTCCAATTATCCCTCTTGAGTACTTCTGCCAGGACCCTGACCAAGACAATCCCTTTCCACTACACAGAGAGATCATTCCAAGACTCTACTGCTCTCAGGAATCTACTCCCGGCCCAAACTCTGAGAAGTCTTCCACTCGATCCCATCTCTTCTCCTACCCTAAGACTATTTTTCACTGACAAGCTGGTACTCCCCAAGAATCAAGCACGAGCCTCTATTAGCACTCAACACATTTGTCACCCCTTTCTTTGAATGTTTTTCTCTCCAAAAGGACAAGGTTGTGTATTAATCATCTCAGTTCCTGAGTACTCATCAGAGAACCAAAAATATGTGTATAAACCTTGCCACAGTTGCTTTTCCATGCTAGAGTAACTCCACACTTCAATCATTTAGTCCAGCGCAAACCACCCCCAAGTATAGAACTTAATTACTGTTCTCTGAGGTTACAACAGAAAGCACCTTAACCAAATGGCCTTCACTACCTTCTCTAGATACTAAAGAAGGTGACCCAATGAAGACTTCGATAACAGGCTCCTATAGTGTCCTATCTTCATCTTGTTCATGAAAAATCTTTTTCCTTCAATAGACACCCATCATATTTTTTATGAAGACATGTATTTTATGGACAAATTACATAGCAATATTAAAACATACCAGAAATGATATCCAGGATAATGGATCTCCATTGCGTTAATACTTGTAATTCACTCATACTTTCAGAGAGTGCTTGTGTAGACACAAACTATGAATTACGAGGAAGCAGAACAAGAGCCCACACAGAAGTATAAGAACTAAAAGTCGTACTACAGGTCCTTCACAGGGGATTCCAGAGGTGTCAGAAATAGAGGAATTCTCTTTAAAGGTCTCTAGAACCTGCCTTTATGAATACTGAGATCCTCCCCAAGGAAGCCAAATCAGGCTGGGCTAAGCCAGAAAAGCCAAGGATTGTTGTCTTCCAGTATTCTAGGCACCAATGTCTTCTCCCCAAAATAATCCTATATCCTTGCTCTTCTAGCACCAGCCCAAAGACCAACTCTGAGGGAAGGGAGGGGACCCGGTAAGAGTAGTAGATAAGTAGATAAGAGATAAGGGGTAAAAAGGGATCTGGTTTTAAAGAACGTGAGAAGTTTACCAACTAGTGAAAAAAAGGGAGGTCAGTCTAAGCAAAGAAAACAGAAAGTGCATGGACTTTGGGAAAAGGGCAAAAAAAAATCAAGCACAGCATATGGTGAGGACCTGTAGGAGATGGGAATATCAAGGTGGCTTGCGGTTAGATTGTAAAGAATTTGAGTAGTCGGCTGAAGAGTCTGGACTCTATTGTAGGGAAAATGGAGAGCCACTAAAGGTCTTTGAAAAGAGAAGAGATGATTAGGCCTATAGTATTTCCTCAATAGGTTATAAACCACTTGAGGTAAAGATATGTGTTCTATGATTATTTATGTCATCCAAGGGCCTTTACACATAGTTGGAACCATGATTTACATATTTTTGTTTCTCCTTAGCAGTTCCCCTAGTTCACTGCACATAGCTAATACTCAATTGATGTTTGCTAAATAAATGAATAAAATAGTCATTATTATAAAGTCTTTCCTATAATCAAGAACGTACGCAAGTGATTAATTATACCGGCTAAGGCTATATAGTAAAAATGAAGTAAAAACATTACTCCAAAGCAGGAGTGAGGAATAAGAAAAGCTAAAACTAATACTGAAGATCTGCCAACCAACATGAGCCCAGGGGGACAGTTAAAAGCCAGTGAAAATAAAATAACCAGAAACTCACTAAAATCCTGTAAACATCTTTGATTTGGTGTCCGTATCTTTCCTGACTGATGAAAATTAAATATCTCCTCAGAGTGATGAAGTGCTTTGTATGTTTTCATTTATGTTCAACCTCTGGTATCTCTGATCAAGATGGAATGTTACATTCATGTGAATTCAAGCAAGAATGTAGGGACCCAGGATTTTCCTTGATCGTGGCAATCAGAGATTCATTCATGACTAAAAATGAGAGTAAATTTAGGTTTTCTCTGACAACACTTCTAACCGGTTCTTCGGAGCAAAGAGAGTTCAAGTTATCAAAACTTAAAATATTTTTAATAGTAGCAAGTAACATTCAAAATTGTCAACAAAAAGCCTGGGTAATGGGGCAGGCACATGTACTGACTGTATTCACATCACACCACAAATTACTATCCAAATATACAAGACATTTTATTAGATTAACAAAAACCATGGTCCCACCAACTAAGATTCGCTCTAATACCCAGAATACAGAAACTTATATTTCTAGCAATCCAGTCTCTTTCTCCATTCCTAAAGAGAAAAGCCATGAGTTCACACTTAATTCAGGACAGAAGAGCCCACGCTCCCCTTTGTATGCACATTGTGGCCGGCCAGCATGCAGGGAAAGAGCACTCTCCAGACCCAGTTCAAGGCAAAGCTGTGGTCTTTCCAGATTCTCTTCTTCGGTGCTCCTTCTAGGGACTGTCTCCTCTCTTTCTTTGCAATCCTTCTCTTTAAATGCCCAGTGTTCTCTCTGGCCCCCAGAGCCCTCTTTTCTAACCTCTCTCTAGACTTACCCATCCTCCGTTCCATCCTTTGTCATTGCTCTTCCCTTGGAAGACCAACTTGGGAAATCAATCCCCAACAAAGTAGAGATGCCTAATTAGATGCCTTATAAAGTCCTACAGAGGAAGCCCAGTGCTGAAAGAGAACTCCTGGGATGCATAAGACAAAAAAATTCCAAGCCAGAATTTTAGGCATTATTCAGCCAGAGTTATTTTGGGCAGCTGTGCACATTCAGCACCCTCATATTATTTCACGAGGTAAACCAACTATTTTGCTAATACCCAAGCCGCTCCCTCACATACAGCCCAAATAGAACTTAATCTTGTATTCAACTCTAAGATGCCTACTTCCACCTTAGCAGACCTTGCTCCAGGCTCCTTCAGGATCCCAAGCCTGTAACAATAGCATGTTCTCACACTACATCAAAATTATTTATTTGTCTAGCCTCTTGCCCCCAATAATCTGTAGATCCATCTTTGGACTCTACCCTAGAGCCTAGCACAGTGCTCAGCATACAGTAAGTATGCTTGCCAAATCTGTGAAATTGAGGAACTATTATTTGGTGCATTAACACTATAATCTAACTGGGGTTTTAATGTCATTCGTTGCAAGGATGGTTCTTTCCTTCTTCAGCACACAGCTGTAAGCCACGTGTCATGAGAGCAGAGAGCAAAGCTCCTGTTTCAGCAGCACTGGGTCACAGCAGTGGCTCCACCTATGAACTGACACCTTCTCCCCCTCTAAGTTGCCATGGGTTACAGATTAAAGAAATGTGCAGGACCTATAGGAATCACAGCTATTCTGGCCCTACTGCCCCCACAACATGTGGATTTTTTTTAAAAAAGCAGTGTCTAAATTGTTTTAAAAATTGACAGAGTTTGTATTTTTGTATATTTTCTGTTTATTAATTCATTCATTAAAGAGGTACCGGGTGTAGGCTATGTTCTGTTCTAACTGTTCTAAATGCTAGGGAAACAGCAGTGACTAAGACAAAATTCCCGTCCCCGTGGGACTGGTCCAGATTCCTCAAATTCATCATGCAGATCTATGAGGCTTCCCTAACCATGAAATTGAACTTTTTGTCTTCCCAAGAACTGAAAAATCAAACACAGGTTACGGTATCAATCTTTTAGAAAACTCAGTAATGATTCTGACTACTTCCTCTATCAAATCGAATCTGATTAGTCACTGCATTCATTTCCTAGGGCTTCAATAACAAATTACCACAGATTTGGTGGCTTTAACACAGAAATTTATTCTCTTGTAGTTCTGGAAGGCAGAAGTCCAAATCAAGGTATCAGCAGGGCAATGCTCCCCCAGAAGGCTCTGAAGAAGGATTCTTCCTTTCCTGCATACTAGCTTCTGGTGGCTTGGTAATTCTTGCTATCCCTCTGTTGATACCTTCAATCACTTCGATCTCTTCCTCTGTCTTCCTATGGTCTGTCTTCCCTGTGTGTCTTCCCATAGTCTGTCTTCCCTGTGTGTCTTCCCATGGTCTATCTTCCCCGTGTGTCTTTCCATGGTCTTCTCTGCATCACTGATCTCCCTACGCTCCCACAAAATCTAACCCCCACATGACTGCAGTTTCTCTTCCAACGTTGTATGGATATATTTTTCCTCATAAGTATTTAATCTATCTCTAATTTATTTTGCTAGGAGGTGTGAGACAGGGACATAACTTCACTTTTTTAATATAGTTAGCGAACTGTCACATCACCATTTATGAAATTATCCATCCTTTCAACTCTGATGGTACAATGTCATCTTTATCTTAAAATAAATTCCCATGTAAACCTAGGTCTACTTTTCCATCCATCCATTGGCTTATTCCATTACTAAAGCCACACTGTTCACTAACTTTATGGTATGTTTTAATAAGTCCTCATCTTTGTTGTTCTTTTTTTATCTCAGGTGTTCTCACGCATTAATTGTATCATTTGAACTTTATAACTGTTTCAGTGAATCCTTCAAAAATTTTTCATTGGGATTTTTACTGGATTTATATTTCATTTGCATATGAGATTTGAAAAGAATTGACACCTTTACAGTATTGATTCTTTCATTAACTTAAGGCTTCCCTTATGCCCTTTAGTGAAGTTTTATAGTTTCTTCTCATATGTCCTTTCTTTAATTTCTTAACTCATTCGCTGGCCCATCACTTCATTCAACCATCCTTCTCAAGCATAAGGACTTTCTTTTGCCATGGAGCCTCCTAGAAAAATCCCAAACAGGGATCAATCCAAGTGCTCAGCTTCAACATGCATTTACTTGAAATGAGATACCATTTCACACCCACCAGGATGGTTATAAGGAAAAACATAAAAACAAGTGTCAGCAAGGATATGGAGAAACTAGAACCCTCATATGTCATTGGTGGATATGTGAAATGCTGCAGCAAATGCAGAAAACAGTTTGAAAGCTCCTCAAAATGTTAAACATGGGCTGTTATATGACCTAGCAATTCTACTCCTAGGTATAGCCCCCAAGACAACTGAAAATGTTAGTCCACATAAAGACCTTTCCATGAATCTTCACAGAGGCAATGTTCATGAGAACCAAAAAGTGGAAACAACACAAAATATCCATCAATTCATGAATGGGTGGACAAAATGCAGCATATCCATTCAATGGAACATTATTCAGCCACAAAACAAAATAAAGTACTGATATATGCTGTGATATATGGATGAACCTTGAAAACATTATGCTAAATGAAAGAAGCCAGATACCATAGGCCACTTATCATATGACTCCATTTAAATGAATGATCCAGAATAGACAAATCGAAAGACACAGGAAGTAGATTTGTGGTTGCCAAGGGCTGAGGGGAGGGAAGAATGAATAGTGTCTGCTAAGGGTACAGAGTTTCTTTCTAGGATAATGAAAATGATCTGTAATTAGACAGTGATGATGGCTGCACCACTTTGCAAATATATTAAAAGCCACTGAATTGTACGCTGTAAAATGGAGACTTTTATAGACTATGAATTATATCTCAATAAAATAATTTTTAAAATAATTTTTCAAAAACATGCAAATACGTGAGCTCTCTGCTAAGGGCTTCTAGAGAGAATCACCTATACGCACAGACTGTTGCCCCTATAAACTCATGGTCTTCTACCTTCCATGTTTTTCTAATCAGTTCTCTTTCATTCTCCTCTTAATGATCAGTGCACATTTTATTATCTACTTTACTCAAACCTCCAACCCTGCCATCTCCCATTCACTTTCAGCAGATAACATCATCTCAAAGAGAAGTTCCCACTTGCCATCACCAAACCTATAAACCTCACTTTTTGCGCCAATCCCCTCTTCCTACCTTCCCCTTACAGGGATGGACTATTTCTCCTCCTCTTCCAAGCTACTCCCTGTGCTCTGTATCCCGGTCCTCCAAGGAATATCCCTCCCTCCCCTCTTCTGTAACTCCAACCTTAGCCTCCCCCTCAGCACTTGCTCAAGTCCATCCTACATAAACAAGCAAGCAAACAGACAAACAAAAACCCAGGGTGGTATCATCACGATAACAACCTAAGTCATTCCCAACTTCAGTTCCTCTCACAAGATGACCAACTATCAACTATCCATAAACGAGATACCACTGTGAGAATCCCACAACCCTGGGGTAAGGCTGAAGCACCATAATGAGCCACAGAGACCAAAAAGGACCACATTAGAAGGATAAGAGGAAGGACTACACTCTGACCACATGACCCCTCCTGCAGGCTGGCACAGTGCTGCACCAAGAGCACCCCCCTGGACCTACAGTTTCTCCATGGAAAAAGAGAGCCCAAGGTGGACATCTAACTACCCCAGTATTACAGGATGCTTCCTGGGAGGCCTACTCAGATCTCACCACATAGAGATCACTAGGGAAACCTGCAGGGCTTGACTAACAGGGATCAGATAGACATGGCGCAGGGAGCGGGACTTACTGAAACCAGCCCTGAAATTGTGGGAAACCACATCCCTGTTTGCAAGGGCACTGGAGCATAGATCCCAGCCAGTGGTTCTGTCTGTCTGCAGGGCTGAGCCAGTGGCTCCATCTGGCCACAGAGCTTGGTTGGCAATTGTACCTGATCTGGGTCACCAGACAAGCCATACTGGCTGTAGAGGCTATATTATGAGCCTGCCCAGACAAAGAAGGAAATTTGCAACCCTGCCCACCTACTGAGTATAGTCTCCAGATTTGTCTGACTAGTAGGCCTGGCCAGAGAACCCACTCTATCACAAAGCTCGTCCTATAGCCCAGCTTCGGCAGGGCTTGGCAGGGAACCAGGCCATCAATCCGGCTCAATTGTTAGGTACAGCCTCTGGCCTCCAACAACCAGAGAACCTAAAGGGACTCGAGGAAGCCTTGGAGCCCAGCTTATGGTACTGCCTGGCCACAGAACGCAGCCTACAGCCCTAGTCAACTGCTTAACAGAGCCTATGGCCTCACCTAGACAGGGAGTCCAGCCAGACACTCTGCACAATCTCAGAGCATAGCCTGCAGCCCAACTCAACAAAGAAGCCTGGACAGTTTCCCCTGCTTGACTGTGGAGCCCAGTCTCTAGACCCACCCAACTTCAGGATATAGCTGAAGGCCCCTCCAATCAAAGAACTCAGCCAGTGACCTTGCCCAACAGCATGGCCAACAACCTACCTGACCTACCCTACCAGAGAACAAAGTCTGTGACCTCGCTCAACCAGAGGTGACTGCAGAGTCAAGCTAGTTATCTCACCTGACCACAGCTAGCAGCTCTGCCAGATCAAGAAGCCCACCCAGTGGCCCTGACTGAGCACAGATGCCAGCCAACAGGCCCACCCGACCACACAGCCCAGCTAGTGTCACCCCTCCCAACCTCAGAACATAGGCGGAGACCCCAACAGCAAGTTCCACCTGCTGTGAACATTACCAGCTGACCTGTCCAGTACCCCGATCTGAGCTGACTGGTGAAGGTTTTTCCCCCTAAAGCAAACCTGTAAAGTCTGAAAGTGGAGACTACTTATTCAAACATGTGATACCAACAGAAAGAATCAAGGATCACAGAAAATCATATAAACATGATCTCACCAAAGTAAACTAATAAAGCTCCAATAACTGACCCTAAAGAAATGGAGATCTATGAACTGTCTACCAAAGATTTCAGAATAATCCTCTTTAAAAAGAGAGAGAGACGAATCAAGAAACAGACTCTTAAATATAAAGAACAAACTGATGGTAATCAAAGGGGAAGTGGGTGGGGGGGGATGGGTGAAATAGGTGAAGGGAATTAAGAGTACATTTATCATGATGAGCACTGGACAATATACAGAATTGCTGAATCACTATATTGTACACCTGAAACTAATATAACACTGTATGTTAATTAGACTGGAATTAAAATTTAAAAACTTAAGTAAATAAACAAACAGAATAGTCCTCTTAAAGAAGTTCAGTGAACTACAAGAACACACAGACAACTAAATGAAGTTAGGAAAACAACACATGAACAAAATGAGAAGTTCAACAAAGAAAGAGAAACCATAAAAAAATGTAAAAAACAGAAATTCTAGAGCAACTGAATTAAAGAATTCAGTAGAAAGCTTCAACATCAAACTCAACCAGGTAGAATAAAGAATTAATGAACTGAAAGATAGGTCATTTGAAATTATCCAGTCAGAGAAGCAAAAAGAAAAAGGAACAAATAAGAGTGAAGAAAGCCTAGAGATACCATCAAAAGAAACAATATACACATTATGAGAATCCAGAAGGCAAAAAGGAAGTGACAGGGACATAAAGACTATTTAAAGCAATAATGGCTGAAAACTTCCCAAACTCAGGGAGAGAACTAGACATCCAGATTCATGAGGCCCAAAGGACCCCAAATTTATTGAACTGCAAAGGGCTACGACTAGACACATCAAAATTAAATTGTCAAAAGTCAAAAAATGAAGACAGAATTTTAAAAGCAGCAAGAGAAAAGTGACTTGTCATATTCAAGGGAGCCCCAATAAGACTATAAGAAGATTTCGCAACAAAAGCTTTGTAGGCCAGAAGAGAATGGAATGATATATTCAAAATTTTGAAAGAAAAAAAAAACCTACAACCAAAAATACTATACCCAGCAAAGCCATCCTCCAGAAATGAAGGAGAGATACTTTCCCAAACCAACAAAAGATAAGGGAGTTCATCACTACCAAACCTGCCTTTCAGGAAATGTTATACAGTATTCTGCATATGGAAATAATATGCTAATTAACCTTGTAAAAACATAGGAATGTGTACAATTTACTGGTAAAGGTAAAAACACAGTCAAAGTCACATTCCCTAATACTGTAATGCTCATATGTAATTCACTGACAGCTCTACTTTAAAAGTTAAAAACCAAACATATGAAAAATAACCATAACTACAATAATTTGTTATTGGATTCACAATACAAAAGAGATGTAAATAGTAACATCAAAAATAACCTAAGATGTGAGGAGGGTGGGGAAGAAATAAAAGTACAATGTTTCTGTATACCACTGAAGTTAACTTATCAGATTAAAATAGCATGTTATAAGATATTTTATGTAAGCCTCATGATATTCACAAAGGAAAAACCTGTAGTAGATACACAAAAGAATATGACAAAGGAGTCAAACCATACAGCCACAAAAAGTCATCAAAACAGAGACAAACACAGCAAGAGAGGAAGCAAGGAACAAAGGATCTCAAAATAGTCAGAAAACAGTTAAGTGGCAATAGTAATTCCTCACCAGCAATAATTACTTTAAATGCAAATGGATCAAATTCTCCAATCAAAAGACACGGAATGGCTGAATGGATTAAAAAAAAAAAAAAAAACAATGATATGCTGCCTACAAGAGACACATTTTAAGGACATACAGACTGACAGCAAAGGGATGGAATTGTGGGATATTTCAAACAAATGATAACCAAAAGAAAACAGTGATAACTATACTTACATAGACAAAATAGACGTTAAGCTAAAAATGGTCAAAAGAGATGAAGAAGTCATTATATAATGATAAAGAGGTCAATCCGTCAAGAAAATATAACAATTGTAAATATTTATACACACGTCAGCGCACCTAATTATATAAAGCAAACACTAGCAGAAGTAAAAGGAGAAATAAACAGCGATACAATAATAGTTGGGAGCTTTAATACCCTACTCTTAACAATGGACAGAGACTCTAAGGAAACTGAAGATTTGAACAACACTATACACCAAATGCCTCTAACAGACACATACAGAACATTCCACCCAACAATAGCAGAATACACATTCTTCTCAAGTGTACATGGAACGTTTTCTAGGATAGATCATATGTTAGGCCCCAAAACAGTCTCAACATTCTCAAGAAGACAAAATTTATATCTAGTATCTTTTCTGGCCACAATGGTATATGAAACTAAAAATCAGTAACAGGAAGAAAGCTGGAAAACTCAGAAATATATGGCATTAAACAACATATTCTAAAGAATGAAACTGGATTCCTGTCTTACACTTCTCACAAAAATTAACTTGAAATGGACTGAAGACTAAATGTAACACCTGTAACCATATAAATCTAGAGGAAAACATTGGGGGAAAGCTCTTTGACATTGGTCTTGGCAATGATTTTCTGGATATGACACCAAAAGCACAAGCAACAGAAGCAAAAATAAATAAATGGTACTACATCAAACTAAAAAGCTTCTGCATAGCAAAGGAAACCATCAACAAAAAGAAAAGCTTACCTGTGAAGTGGGAGAAAATATTTGCAAATCACATATTTGATAAAGGGTGAGCATCCAAAATATATAAAGAACCCATACAACAGCATAAATAAATAAATAATGAATAAATAAACAAACAACTTTCTTTTAAAAGTAGACATCTTTCCAAACAAGATATACAAATGGCCAATAGGTCTATGAAAAGATGCTCAACATCACTAATTATCACATAAATGAATGAAACCCATAATGAGATACCACCTTGCACCTGTCATCAAAAAGACCAAGTGATAACAAGTGTTGATAAGAGTGTAGAGAAAAGGGAACCCTTGTGCGCTGTTGGTGGGAACGCAGATTGGTGCAGCCCCTGTGGAAAACAATATGAAGACTCCTCAAAAAAATAAATAAATAAAAATACAACTACCATATGATCCAGCAATGCCACTTCCGAGTATACATCTGAAGGAAAGGAAATCACTCTCTCAGATGCCTGCACCCCCATGTTTATTGTTGTGGTATTTACAATAGCCAAGATACGGAAACAACCTTAGTGTCCATTTTTGAATGAATGGATAAAGAAAATGGTATATATCTATCTCACAAAGGAGTGTTATTCAGCCATTTACAAAAAAGGAGGGGCGCGTGGGTGGCCCAGTCAGTTGGGTGTCCGACTCTTGGTGCAGGCTCAGGTCATGATCTCAGTGCTGTGGGATCCAGCCCCACATCGAGCCCTGATTAGGCATGGAGTCTGCTTCAGATGATCTCTTCCTCTCCCTCTGCCCCTACCGCTCATGCTCCCTCTCTCTAAAATAAATAAATGAATCTCTAAAAATAAAAATAAATAAATAAAAAAGGAAATTCTGCCACTTACAACAACATAGATGGACTCTGAGGGCATGATGCCAAGTGAAATAAGTCAGACAAGAGACAAATGTAGCATCTAAAAATGAAAAAAACAAACTCAGCAACAGAGAGCAAACTAGTAGTTGAAGCCGGGGGTGTGGGGGAGCTCGGGGAGAGTTGAAATGACAAAGGCGAACAAATGGGACAAATTTCCAGTTTTAAAATGAGTAAGTTCTGGGGATGTAATGGACAGCATGATTATAGTTTACAGTACCGTACTGCATATTTGAAAGTTGCTAAGATGGTAAAACTTAAAAGTTCTCACCACAAAAAAAAAAAAAATGGTGACTATGTGAGGTGATGAAAGTGTGAACTAGCCTTATATGTGTTAACTAACATGTATCAAATCATCACTTTGTGTATCTTAAATTAATACAATAATATTATATGTCAACTATATCTCAATAGAGCCGTTAAAAAAAAAAAAAACTGTCCTCGTCAATGCCATACCTTCTGCATTATTAGTCAGCTCAGGATGCCGTAACAAATACACCATAGACTGGGTGGCTTAAACAACAAACATTCATTTCTCACAGTTCCAGAGGCTGGGAAGTCCAAGATCAAGGTGCTGGCTGCTGGTGTCTGGTAAGACGATCCTAGTTTTCTGATAGCTATATTTCTATTATATCCTCCTCACACGGTGGAGAGCAGAGAAAGAGGAAGCAAGCTCTCTGGTGTCTCTTCTGATAAGGGCACTAATCCCATTTATAACGGTTCTCCCCTCATGACCTAATTACCTCCTACAGGCCCCTTCCTCTAATACCATCACATTGGGGATTTGGCTTCCCCAAAGGAATTCCGAGGGGACACGAACATTCAGTCCACAGCACCTCCCAAGTCCAACGCAGCCCAGGTCCTGACCTCTTTGCCAACTGTCGTCTGCATCTCCACCTCCTGTCTTCCAACAAATATTTAGTGAGCACCTACTAGGTAAAAACACAGTTCTCCACTCTGAGGATACAACAGCAAGAAGAACAAGATTCCTACGCTCTTGTGCCATTCCTATGTTCTAGGTGATGCGAGTAGAGAGAGAGGCAATAAACAAGGAACAAACAGATGAGACCACTACAGAGAGTGACCTTGTTGTGAATAAAAACAGTGACTAGTGGGGGTGAGGGGCTGCTTTAATGGGGTGGTCAGGAATGACCTCTCTGAAAAGGAGACACCTGAGCTGAGACCTGAGTGATTCAAAGGAGCCAGCCATAAAATTTCAAGGCTTCCAGACAGAAGGAATGGTACCCCTGGAAGGCAGTAATGAACTTGGCAAGTCTGAAGAATAGAAAAACTTCCCCAAATTTCCAAAGTTAGGATAGCCCCAACAATACGATAGTTTCCATAGCACTCTGTTTTGTCCATTATGGAATTTATAACACTATATGAGAATTGCATTTAATTAGAATTTAATTATTTAATAATTTAATGTTATTTATTTAATAATTTAACAATTAATTGCATTTAACTTAATTAATTTAATGCAATTGGAATTGCATTTAATTGAATGCCTTCCCCAACACACTGTAAGTTTTGAAAGACAGGGAGCTTACAATATATGATAAACACTCAATAAGTATCTTTTCATGAACTTTCCAGGTAGTTATAACTGAAAATAACATTTTTTCTTTTCCAATATATGTTTTATTTATTTACATTGTTTATGGCATTGGCTGAAATTTCTAAAACAAGGTTGAATAACTATGCAGATACCAGGCATCTGGTCATGACTTTAATATGAATGCTTTTTTTTTTCATCAGCAAGTTGAGTGATATTGCTAATGGCTTTTCATAGATACTCTATTGTGTGAGGAGAGTTATTTTCTATTTCCCATTTACAAAGAGCTTTCTGTTTCTTTTTTTTTTTTTTTTAAGATTTTATTTATGTATTTGACAGCCAGAGAGTGTGTTAGCAGGAGAGGGAGAGAGAATCTGAAGCAGATTCCGCACTGAGCAAAGAGCCGGAGATGGAACTTGATTCCACCACCAGGAGATCATGACTTGAGCGACTGTTTCTTTATTTTTAAGAAAACGTAGATGTTGGGTTAAATCAAACTGTTTTGAGTAACTATCAGGATGACCATACAGAGCTTCCCCTCTAACGAGTTGACAGGATTCATTACAATACTAGCTTTCCTAATACTGAACTATCCTTACGTTTCTGGAGTAAACCCTACCTGATTACAGCAAGTTATTCTTTTAAAATAAGGAGGTGGCCTCAGAATGTTGATAGAACCTGGGACTTGAGTGTCAGAACTGACTAATGAATTAGAGAAAAAACAAAATGCAAGTAAAGAAGAAGAAATCCACTCGGATAAATAAATGAACCTAAGAACTAAATCTTTGAAAAGAATAATAAAGTAGATAAATTTCTGGCAAATTTGACCAAGAAAAAAGGCTGAGCACAAAAGCCCAACATTAGGAGTAAGAGGCTATATGCCCAGACGAAGTGAGCCCAGTCAGTCCTCACTAAAGTCTCAGTCTCCCCACTGTTAATCGCAGAATATGCACTCATTGAGGGGGGGGTGTGAGGCTTCAATGAGGCAGTGTGTTCAAAGGACATAGTACACGGACATAGTACAGTGCTGGCTCCACTGAGAAACGACAAGAAGTTCTCTTTTAAAACAGCTAACATCTTAGATTTGGGCTTTTATCCTGACTGTCCTTAACAGGTTATTCCAGTCTAATAACATGAATAAGCACATTTTCCTTCTTCCTCTCTGTTCTGGAAGATGTGAAATAACCTAGGCATTCTAGCCATATACTTTGCTTTTAAAATTATATAATCCCAATGGCATTTTTTTTTTAAGATTTTATTTATTTATTTGATAGAGAGAGACACAGCGAGGGAGGGAACACAAGCAGGAGGAGTGGGAGAGGGAGAAGCAGGCTTCTCGCTGAGCAGGGAGCCCGACGCAGGGGCTCAATCCCAGGACCCTGGGATCATGACCTGAGCTGAAGGCAGACACTCAATGACTGAGCCACCCAGGCGCCCCCCAATGGCATTTTAGATGCTAATTTCTTAACAGCTTTCTCTTCTCCATGCCTTTCATTATTCTTGATCTACTTATGCTCTTCTACCTTCTACTTTAAAGGCAATTTTGGTAATTTCTATTTTCCAGAAATTTCTATTTTCTTAGAAAATCATCCATTTAAACATATATTTTCAAATTGTAAAGTTTGACCTAGCATTCTCCTTGTGATGTCCTCTGCATCTGAGGCTTGACTCTAGAGCAAGGATCCTAACTTTCCACAGCAAGGTCTTCAACAAACTACACTACCTCCTTCCCACTTTACCTTCTAGAAGCCTACCACTCACTCTGTGCGCTACCACATGGAACTATTTGCCAGACCTCAGCTATCCCGTGTAGTTTTGTCTTTATGTCTTCACTTATGCTTTTCCCTCCCTGGACTGTCTCCTCCTGGTCTCTACACTTGATATAATTCTACTCATCATTTAAGATCCAATTCAAATGTCAAGTTCATTGTAGCACAGAACTGGTCATGCCTACCTCTGTGACTGGGTAACCCTTTGCTCGTAATACTTCTCATGAGACTTCTCATAGTGCGCCATAAATGTTTTTATTTCTCAGCAGCTAGATTCTCAGTTTCCTGATGACAGACTATACCTATTTAATTTCTCTTCCTTTCGAACATCCTTGCTCTATCTAATCCTAGTACTTAGCAAAATGCCTGGCACATAGTAGTAGCTCAAAACTATGTTCTCATAGCTTCTTGCACTTATGCTTTACAATCTGTGGTGGTATACCACACACACACACACACACACAAACACTCACACCTACCCATGTAACATATATTTGGTCTGTCCCTCCACTAGATTGAAGACAGAGATCTGAATTTTTGCTCTCCACTGTATCCCTAGTTCTCAGCATAGCACCTAGCATATAGAAAATACTCAAAACATATCTGTTAAATGAGTACTATTTAAAGTAAATTAGATAAGGCTGAATCTACATGAGGTAACTATTTGAGAGATAGTATTAATCTAAGACGGCTTGGGGATCTGACATATTTAATAGGATTTGGGGGGGGAGGGTACCTGGCTGGCTCAGTCAGTATGGCGTGTGACTGTTAATCTCGAGGTCATAAGTTCGAGCCCCACACTTAAAATAAAAAATAATAATAAAGTAAAATAATAGAGATTTGAGAGACCTTCATTCTAGAGCCACCCAAACGTGGCAGTTAGGTGAGGACCCATTAGGAGGCTCGAGGAAACTCTGCCACTCCGGTGGCATAATAGCTTTTGAAACAATGGTGGCCACCACATGGAGTAAAAGCTTCTGCCTCATTCCTTCAATCAATAAACATTTATTGAGCACCTACCTTGTGCCAGGTACTTCCGGAAAGACTAAACATTCCCACATTAAGATACTTCCATCCCCAGTCATATACCCTTCCCCTTGTAAATGACGCATGATACGCTAAAGCTATGCAAAAAAAAAAAAAAAAAAATTACCAAGAAACCTGTCTGATGGTCCCTCCCTATGATGATTCTGCTTGCTACAGGAGAAGAGATGGATGACTCCTAAGTGGACTTAACTTGGGAATCTATTTTATATATTTGGAGGACCTAGCATCCCCCTGTTTTCGCTTTTACAAAGTATTTAAAAGGAGACAAGATCAAGTGGCCCTGTGAGAGAAAACTATATAGCAGTGCAGCATTGCAATGAGGGAAGGAGCCAGCGGGAGGCGGAATGATTTCTGTTCACAGGCCACATAACCACACATAACCATTCCGGATGGCCCCAAATTTGTCATTCAGCACCGATCTGACATCATTCACCATACATTCATGCACCATGATCACACAGCCATGTAGTGGGGACGAAGGCATGACAGAAGCTAGATCCAGATGATCAAAGTGAATCCATCCCAGCCCAGAAACAGTCTGTCCGTCCCTGGATACAAGAGAAACTCTGTCGTCCTACTGGGGGACTAGGAGGCTCCATGTAGTCAAATCGAGCAAACAAGAAATTTTCAGACTTGCTTGACCTCTAGACCTCTAAGTAGGGCGGTGATGATCTGGCTTTTCCTGGCACTTGTCAGACTGCACCTTGATAAAATGTTGCTCCGCATTCAGCATGCCCTTCAGTAGTACAGAAGTAGCTAAATTAGAGTGGGTTAGAGGAAAGTCAGGCACCTAAATCATGTCATATATAAAGGGTTGAATACAGAAGGGATATTTTTCAAATATGTGAAAGGCTGCCACATATCAGAATGAGATTTTGTTCTGTGTGACCCCAAAAGGTATAAGGAGGATCAGCACATGAAAGTAATAGGAAGAAAGATCACAGCATCGCAGCTCTATAGAATAATCTACCAAAGATAGTGCAGGTCAGCCAGCCTTGGAGAAAGCGAGATCTCTATTGTGAAAACCAAGACAGTCACTTGACACACATCCTGCAAAGGGGATAGAAGGATCAGAGGAGGTGATTTCGCTGGATAATATTTAAGTTATTGTCCAAATATGAGAGCCCATTTTAAAAAGTACAGCAAACAACTAAAGAGAATCTTCAAATGCACTCATCAGACAATGACATGGGTGAGCAGTGGTGGTTCTCATTTATGCTATTTCTCCTACCTAAACCGTTCCCCTTATTTCTAGCCAGCAGTGACTTCTTTGAATCTCTCTTGGCTGCAGACACCTCTGAGATGAATCAGAGTGGGCAAGAAGATGGGAAAAGAGGCTAGAGAGCAAGCCACAAATCTGGACAATCCACATCTATGAAAAAATCACCCAAGAATGATTAAGAATTGAGCAAAATAAAATGGGTGGTGGGGGAACTGGCTTCTATTAAAATCTGAATTTAAAAAAATACTGAAATAGGCCAAATCTTGCTTGTTTAAAGCCCAGCTTCAAAGAGATATTAACTAAATAATTTTGATGGTGCAAGAGGAAACAGAGAAGGGCCTAACTTGTGGGCCTCAGGTACAGCAATGTCAAAAAACTGGACAGGAGCCTAGAAATGTCTGCTGAATGCATGAATCACTCAAGGAGGTAGTCAGCCTTGGCCTCACATCTGAGAGCCAGGGATTAACTGAAATCTAGGTTCTTGGGAATAAGAGATGATAGAACCTACTGAGGGCAAATGTGCTAAGTAGAACATATCTATAAATATGTTGAAGTCAGAAATTATGGTAACCTATCTTTCACTGGCTAGTGATGGTAAAATCCAGAGCTAAGTAAGGTCACATTCAGAGTGGTGTTGGACTGCATGCTACCATTTCATCACTATCCTGGACAATTCAACCATCGGTTGGACAAGATGGCAAATGAACTTCATGAAATTAATGACTTGAGTTCCTCATTTCAGTTCTTCACAACACATACTGAATGACTATCAGAAACAAACTGTTCTTGAAAAACAGCATGATATACTTTCAAAGTGTGTAAATTCAAATGCTGAAAGCACATCATAAGGAAAAAGAAAGCATGCATACACTTCAGCACTTTAGTACTCCAAATATTAATTTAAATAACATTAAAATTAGGTGCTAGGGAGAGAAGGATTAAAACCGATATACTGTCTGATGTCAAATGTGGTTCCTTTGCCAGAGTATTTATTTTAAAGGCAGGCACTATATGCATTGTATCTCCTGGTCTTAATTTGTGTTTTGCTATGCTCAACAATTTTAATGCCAAGAGGAAGAAACTAAGTAAGAAAGGGAATGTGCTGGTCTGAACCTGGAGAGTTATCTAATTGAACTGAAAAAAATTAAACCCCTTCTCCATCTGTTCGGTACACCTGCTGATGGAGCACTACCACAGGTAGGGAGGAAATCCGTCAGAGACCAGTTATAAATAGATTTTTATTTCATCTGCTAAAAGCTTGGCAGCCGAGGTGGGAGGGCTGCCCACACTGGCAGCCAGGCAAAAGCTCTGAGCTGCTTTTGTGTTTAGCTGAAAGGAATAAGGAGACAGAAACCAACAACAACAAGATAAAGCAAATTTCCCAATAATTCATTTGACAACCAACCAGCAGTCACTAAGTCCGTTTAAAACGTGCCACACATTTCTGAGAAGTGCTGGGGAGATAAAAGATGGGTCACACCCCCTTGTGAGGATGGTACAGAAGTCCGATGGGCAACAGACATGTTCACCCATCAGTTCTGTATACAAAGTTTGTATGTTCCAATGTCCCTTGTGGCACCCATAAAATTAAATCAAGAGGGAGGAGTGTATTGATAGCATGATATTGTCAACTTCATTGACATGCCATATCTGAGGATAAGGTCGATGGAAATCCCAAATGTACTAAAATGTAAACTGGAATCAACTGCCTTCATGGAAAAGAGAAAGCGGCATGAACTATCAATCTATGGAGAAACCATGAATGGTGAGAAGTATTAAGGTCCCTCCTTGTATGTATAAGTCAGAGATAGGAACTCCTTGTCACATCCCCTTCAGCCTCTAGAATGGCACCTCACACTTAGAGGGAGGGCAGCAAAGAGCAGTCAAGTTGAATGAACCAATAGCAAGGCAAGCGACAAGACGATCTTCCTCTCTGACTAAAAACAGGATCAAATGGATGCCTCAAGAAAGGACTGATGTGAATATTCAGATCAGATACTTAAGCGCAAAATGTCAAAGATTATATTTCCAAATAGGACCCATGAGAACAGGGGTGGGGAAGAGAGAAAAGGAATAGGTTTCATTTCACCGGAGATCACGTACACTTAGGAGAAACTTCCTGACGCCCTTCAAGGACATTAAGGATATTACCAACAAGATAATGACCCGCTGTTCTGTCTCCACCAAGGACAACGAGAGAAATGGGATCGAACCGTGGCAAGGGAAAATTGGGTTAAATATGAGGAAGAATTTCCTGACAGCAAAGGTATTAAACACTGAACAGGGAAACCAGAGGCGATTAAGGATGCTCTCTGGAGGTCTTTAAAAAAGTCGAATAGCTTGGCAACTATCTCGGGGTAATTTAGGTACAGTTCTGCCCGCTCCTCTGGCCTTTATCCGTGCTCTAATTCATCCCTTGGCCCAGACAAGACACATTCACCACGGTAAACTACTGTCACACTCTGTTCAATAATGAGCTCTCCGAAGGAGAATAAGCATTAATAAAATGGCAAAAGCTCTCTTGGAAGTAAAACTCATTTTTCTTTATTTAAACTGCACATTGGGTTTTTGTGGTTTTCTTTTCCTTTTTCTTTTTTTTTCCCCTAGCGCTTACATCCAGAAATAGCCAAACAAAGCTCATCTCCACTGATCTGTTATTCCAAAGCATTAAAAGGAATCCAGGTGGAAGATTAAGTGTGGAGAATGTTCTGAGCCAGAGACCCACGGAATAATTTATTATGCCCCTCTTTGCTAGGTGCTGTTTAGCATGGGGCACTGCTGCCCAGAAATTCTAGTTCTGCTTCTCAGAAGACTAAAAAAAAAGGAGATTCCCATTGGTTTGGCTACAAAGAAACAAACTAAATGATCTCTAGCATTCTAAAAATCAGGAGTCTTTGTTTATATTATGGCTCTCAGTGTCATAGTAAAAACTTCAAAAGAGTCTCACATTCCAAGAGGTTCATGTTCTTTAAAATATTTGAATTTTAAATCTCCCTTTATGTTGAAGAGAAAAAGAAGGATTTTTAAACAAGGACCCTCTTCTTCTCCTGTCATAGCGGTCATTACACTCGATTGAATTTAGTTGCGGTCTTTCTTCACCTCTGTATGATAAGCTCCATGAAGGCAGTGTGTAGGTTGTGTCTATGACTATATCCTCATCACTGAGCTCTAACAGACACTCAGATATTAAATGAATGATGGGCTGACCACTTGAATGAATGAATGAATGGAGGGCAGAGGATTTACCTAAGTAGGTGGTCCCCAAGGATACATGGGAAGGGCTCCTATAATAGTAGGAAGCTGCTCTTCTAGTGACCCCATCATGGAGTGAACAAATGCCAAAAAATGGAATGAACAAGGCATTGGGAGGCAGAAGACTTGATTTGAGCTGCAACGTCATTAAGCCAGCACTTCACCTCTCTGAGCCTCAATTTTCTCAACTGTAATGTGGGGTGTGTGCGTGTGTGTGTATGCATGTTTCTCAAAGGGCTGTAGTAATGTAGGTAGCATAGGAAAAACAGAGTTTGTAATTAAATAAAGGACAGTTACTCTTTTCACACATTCTTCATTGAAGTTTTCCATAAAATTTTTAAATCGTGAAGGAGTGATACAGAGATGGTATCTGATCCAGCTGCTGATTCCAGGAAAGAATTCAGTCAGTGGGAGAAGGAAGTATTACCCACGTTTAACTAGGGACGGAACATTCAGCTGGTTTCCTTCGGTGTTGTCTGGAGGCTCATTCACCGCACTAAAGAGCAAGCAAGTATAATGAGGCAAACACGCATTGAGCCAAGCACACGGCCACTGCCCTTAAGAAAGGCAAATCTGCAAACTCCAGACCAGGAGCTTTTCCTTAAGATTTGGATTTGCAAGTCCAGCCTTCCTGTTGTTCCTGTTGTTCCTCTCTACCTAGAACACTACCTACCTACCCTGGCTCATGGCAAACTATCCTCCCACAGGCAGCGGTGCCAAGTGACTTAAACAACCCAACACCTGTCAGTAAAGTGAAGACAGCATACTTTCACATTCAGATTTTAAAACAGATATATAATTATATATAATTATCGAAGCAGTTACATATAAATAGTAACCAGCAGGAAAAGGAGACGGAGGGCTCAAAATACAACACCCAGCACTCCCCGGTCCTCCTGGTTTCTCACTCTTCTGTGTGTTCTTTTGTTTTGCAAAGTGATTTGGGAGATTAGGTGGGATTTTTTTTTAGGCGGGACAGCAAGGAAAGTTGTTGAATAAGTGCTACTTGATTGCACAACAAAAGATACCCAAAGAGCCTCAGCCACAACTCAATTTCACTTGCCCCAACAGTTTGAATTTCTCAATTAAGTTATTTTGTTAGCAGGAGGACTGGTTAGGGAAAGGAGAAAGTGCTTACTGCACCGAGTTTATTCACTGTATAGAAATCACTGTAATAAGATCAACAGAACATTCTTTCTAAGGGCCCAAGAACTCCAATTTGCTAACGCCGCTGATGCAATGGGAATGTGCCCAAGTTATTGGCGTGCTGTAGGAGGCTCTGCAAATAACAAAATAAAACTTCACAATAGTCATTTATTCAATAATTGGTGCTCGGAAGCTCGGAATCTGCCCATTGATTTCAACTGACCAAAAGTCTATGTGAAAATTAAGAAGCTTTATCCTCTAGATATTAATTAAGGGGATAAAATTCTAGTTCATTCAAAGAAATATTAGCCTCATTAGCCCTCTCTGCCACATCCAATAGCATGGATTATTGTAAGTATTATTACTAAAACCATCTTTGAGAATAAAAAATCAAAGTATTCTAATTTTCAAACATATACCATAGTTGATTTCAAAAGTTGCTGTAAGGAAAATAAACTAATCAAAGATTGAGAAGATATTTTAACCCGTATAATAAAGGACTGGCATATAAATATATCGCTAATTAATAAAAATAAAACAACTAAAAAGGAAAATGTGCAAAGGATAGGAACAGAGAATGTACAGAGAAGATAATCCAAATTGTCAATATAAAAGGATGCACAAACTAAGTAATCACGTACATGAATTAAAATAACAACAAAATATTTCTTGCACATCAGATTGACAAAATGTCAAAGTCCGATACCACCAAGTACTAGCAAAGATGTAGGACAGATAGGACAATGCTGTAATGTTAACTGGCACAAATGCTTTGAAGAGGGGTGCCTGGGTGGCTCAGTGAGTTAAGCCTCTGCCTTCGGCTCAGGTCGTGACCTCAGAGTCCTGGGATGGAGCCCCCCCCCATCGCATCAGGCTCTCTGCTCAGCAGGAAGCCTGCTTCCTCCTCTCTTTGCCTGCCTCTCTGCCTACTTGTGATCTCTCTCTGTCAAATAAGTAAATAAATTTTAAAAAAAAAATGCTTTGAAGAATAATTTGGTATTATTGAATAAAATTAACATATTTGGCAACTCAACTCCATTTCTAGGTAATCCCCCTAGACAGCACAAATATGTACAGAAGACATGTGCAAGGTGTCCATTCTAGCACAGTTAGCACAAGGCAAAAATGAGATGTCCACAACAGAAGAATAGATAAACCAAAATGAAATGCTATGTTCTGTGGCATTAGACCTGTAGTAGCAACACAGATCAATCTCAGAAATATCTAATCTATCTGCAAAAAGACAGCAACGGTATAAAATCATTTTATGTGCGTTTTAAATTATGCAAAACAACAGTTACATTCTGCATGGTTACCTACACATGTAGTAATATTACAAAAACATACATAGAAATGTTCTACACCAATTTCAGGGATGAAAGGATAGGGCTTTAGTTATATTCCGAATGTTTTATTTTCTTTAAAAAAGATCTGGAGCAAATAAATACAGCATTTGTTAGTTCTGGGTAATGAGTACATGGGTATTCACTTTGTTTTATTCAGTACTTTGCTATGTATTTGAAAGTTTTCATAATTAAGACTTTTTTAAGTGTTTTAAAGACACATATATATAACCCATCGTCTCTTGGCACAGAGCACTGGAAATCGTACAGAATCAAGTGCATTATCCTTACCGACCATAGTCATATGCTTGAAGTAGCTAGACTAGACAATTACCTCTCCCATTTGTAATATCAATTAAATTGCTTTCAGGTACTACCTCATTTAATATTCTTAACAACTTTTGATTTAGGTATTATGACACCCATTATTCTGAGAGGAAAAGTCAACATTTAGAGTTTCAGCGTTTTTCCCAAGATCACCCAGTTAGTAAGTGATTCAGTACTGCGATCTGGTCCTGTCATTACTATACCACAGATGACCACTCGGCATCTCAAAAATCTGGTATTCTAAAGTCATATGCATCATCTTTAAGATCTATGTTGTCAACCTGAAACCACAGGTGTGAGTTAGCAAATGAAATGAAACACTTTATCACTGCATTTTTTCAAGCCTCCAGTCAAATCCATTTCTTCTGATGATTTCTAATATACTGACCTCTTCTAAAAATAAATTATAAGAGTCTTGATAAAACCCAGCATATTATTAATGGAAAAAATGGAAACCTTGCACAGGTAGGTTTTTCTTTCCTTTAAAAAATAAATTTCGAAGTTAATAAAGTAAAAACTATAATCTTGTTTCTTCACTTCGAATCTTTTATTCAATGTGTTAATGGTAAACACATATTAATCTTAAGGAAGTAGGTGATTAGAGAGGGCTAGTGAGAACTTGTTGAACATCATGAAATAACTTACCAAACACAAACAGCACCAAGATAGAAGCTAAATTTAAGGATAACAGCTCAGACTATTCAGACTATTTCACCAAGTACAAAACAATCTAAATAACTGTATCACCAATGGGGAACTTGAATTTCAAAAGGCAGTAACAAGGCACCCCTCCCACTGCAAGCTGTAAATAAAGGCCAGTGATGAACCTAGACTTCCATCCCCACCATGCAATAATGATGCAACGCTCCCTTTTCCCCTACAGACATGGTGACAGAGGAGTCTATTAAAATGGAAGATTTAGGGGCACCTGGGTGGTGCAGTCAGTTAAGCATCCGACTCTTAATTTTGGCTCCAGTCATGATCTCAGGGTCACGGGATCGAGCCCTGTGTTGGGTTCCACACTCAGCATAAGTCTGCTTGAGATTTTCTCTCCCTCTCCTTCTGTGCCCCGCCCCATGCTCACATGCATGCACCCACGCGCACTCTCTCTCTCTCAAATAAATAAATAAATCTTAAAAAAAAAAACCACAGAAGATTTAAATAAGATCCAGAGTCTCATAATACCCAAAATTTCCAGGATACGATCAAAATTACTTATTCTACCAAGGACAAGGAAAATTTCAACTTGAATAAGAAAAGACTATCAGCTGATCCCAATACAAAAATGACACAGATATTGGAATTACCTGAGAAGGATTTTTAGAGCAGCCATCATAAAAAATTTTTCAATAAGCAATTATGAACAGACATGAAACAAAGGAAAAAATAGAAAGTCGCAGCAAAGAAAGAACAGATGAAATACATTAACTGAAATCAAAACTCACTAGGTGGGCTCAATAGCAGAATGAAGACAGAGAAAAGAATCAGTGACCCTGAAGATAGGAACAACAGGAATTACCCAGTCCGAACAACAAAGAAAAAAACAGAATTAAAAAAAAATGATCAGTGTCAAGCACCTGTAGGACTATAACAAAAGATCTATCATTCGTATCATCCTGAGTCCTAGAAGGAAAGGAGAAAGAGGGCAAGCCTTAAAAAATTACTCAAAGAAACTGTGGCTGAAAATTTGCAAATCTGGCAAAAGATAGGGACATCTGGCTGGCTCAGTCATAACAGCACACAACTCTTGATCTCAGAGTGGTGAGTTCAAGCCCCACATCGGGTTCAGAGATTACTTAAAAACAAATAAGTAAACTTTTTTTTAAAAAAATAGGCAAAATACATAAGCCTACATATTCAAGAAGCTGAGTGAACCCAGGATAAATCCAAAGAAATCCATGCCAAGCCGCATCACAATCAAACTCTGAAAACTAAAGACAAAGAGAAAAATTTTTTAAGTAGTGAGAGAGAAACACCATCTTACCTAGAAGGGAAAAACAACTGGAATAACATCAGATTTCTCACCAGAAACCACAGAGGCAGAAGAAAGTGGTACAACATTTTTCAAGTGCTGAAAAAAAAGGGAACTGTCAGCCTAGAATTCTATATCCAGCAAAAATATTCTTCAGGGAAAAGGGAAATCAAGACATTCTCAGCTGAAGGAAAACTAAAAGACTTATTACCAGTAGACTGACCCTAAAAGAATGGCAGAAGGAAGTTCTCTAAACAGAAATGGTAAGAAGGCTAAGCAACCACTTTGTGTTAAAAATTGAAATGACAATTATATTACATGATACATCATAAATACTATTTTATGTGAGTGATTAGAGTAGTGCCCTGGTTAACATACTATGCAAAACACTATACTAGAATATATTTAGAGATGATGAATGTGGTATTTGGGTTATTTCAAAAAAAAAAAAAAAAGCTAGACATCATGAGCTCATAGTCAAGTCTGTAACCTCCTATTTTACCATTATCTATGCTGAAAAGTCGAACTCAACTTACATCACTTCAGCTTACAAATTTTTCAAAAATGTAACCTGCTACAAGTGCTAACACTGCCTATTGATCCAGCGATCCCACTCTGGGGTCTATACCCACAAGAACTGAAAGCAAAGACTCATACAGATTATTTGTACACCCATGCTCAAAGCAGCATTAGTCACAACAGCCAAAAGGTGGAAACAACCAAGTGTCCATCAACAGAAGAATGCATTAAAAAAAAAAAAAAAAAGATCTGTACACACAACGAAATATCATTCAGCCTTAAAAAGAAAGGAAATTTTGACACATGCTATACCATGACTGAACCTTGAGGATATGGTGCTAAGTAAAACACCCAGTCACTAAAGGACAAACACCATATGGTTCTGCTTACATCAGGTGCCTAGAGCAGTCAAATTCATAGAGACAGAAAGCAGAATAGTGGCTGCCAGGGACCAGGGGAAAGGGAGAATGGGAAGCTGTTGTTCAATGGGTACAGAGTTTCAGTTTTACAAGAAGAGTTTTGTGGATGGGGGTGCCTGGGTGGCTCAGTGGGTTAAAGCCTCTGCCTTCGGCTCAGGTCATGATCTCAGGGTCCTGGGATCAAGCCCTGCATCAGGCTCTCTGCTCGGCGGGGAGCCTGCTTCCCCCTCTCTCTCTGCCTGCCTCTCTGCCTACTTGTGATCTCTCTTTCTGTCAAATAAATAAATAAAATCTTTAAAAAAAAAAAAAAAGAGTTCTGTGGATGGATGGTGGTGACGACCGCACAATGTGAATGTGCTTACTGCCGTTGAACTGTGGACTTAAAAATGGTTAAGATGGTAAAGTTTATGTTATGTATTTTTACTACAATTTTTTTAATTTTTTTTTAAAAAAAGAATAGTACCTACTATTTGTTACGCACTTGCTACGTATCAGGGCATACACTAAGAGCTTTGCATATATTTCCTTATGTCCCTTCTCAACAAACTTTGAGGAAGATAGCATGATCTGTTTTACACATGAAGAAACTGGGTTTGCACAACTCAACCAACATTCAACAAGTAAAAAATGGAGTCTAAATCAAACTGAGGTTGGTGAGACTCTGAAACCCATTCTCTCTAACCCATGATGGTGGCAGGACTAAAATAAAGCACTCCTGAGTCTCTGGGAACAATTAGATCTTTTCAAGCAACGGAAAATAACTTACGGCAGCCAACAGAAAAGAAGATATGAATGGCACTGATCTATGCAATGAAAAGGATGACATCACTACAGAGGGACTAGTTCTTCAAAACCTAAACATTAAAACTAAAATATTTTCCACAAAACCTCAAGGTACATTAGATGCATTCTAATTATATTGGAGCAAGAGATTCTTAACTATAAAACAGAAGAGAAAATTTTAATTCTTAGAACATGGTGGAATGCAAAACACAAACAGGTAACTTCTTTCCTTTTCCACAATTACTTCTAGAGAAATAAAATAATCTTGGCACAACCAGTGACAAAATCAAGTCACACCTTATAGTTGGTGCTGTTATTCATGACCTACTGGGTTTCAGAATAAATTCCCAACTTTAGTATTCTCTGAACCTTTTCTTTCCCTTTACTAAAATTTCTACATACCCATCTCTCCCTATTTCACCATGTTCTGTGGAACCCTGCCGATCACATCTCCTACCTGACCTGGATCCCACAGGCAAATGCTAGAATGCTGCCCTCCTTTGCCCACACCCTCTGACCTTCTTCAGTTCCTGCTATTCTGGTTCCAAGCCTGGATTCATCCCCATGCTTACTCTCTCCAGGGCCACCACTTGTACCTGGGGTAACTTTGTACCTTCCTCTAGCAGATCAAGGCACAGGGCTTGAACAGGAAAGTTGGGCCTGAATTTCAACCCCCTCATAATTATACACAATGGTCCTGACTCTGCCCCTGGAGAAAGACCAAATAGATGCTGTTCACCATGAACTGGCCTCAGCAACCCTTCATGATGTTGTGTCACACTCTCAATGCTGATTTTTTTTGATACTCTAGTCTAACCTCAAGATCCCACATCTACTCTCACTCTCTTAGTAAAGTTGTTGGCAGGACTGAAGGCAGCTACTGAGCAGTGCTCTCAGCTCTCCACAAGTTTCCTTCGCCACAATTCCCTCAGCCTTCTTCCCACAAGGAGCACGTAAGGAAGACTTCCAATTTGTTAGACAGTCCGTTGGCCTGCTCCATGCCTAGGCCACACCACCAAGGCCTACAGCTCTGGGATCCTTTGGGAACATGAGGAGAGGGAGAATGTAAGACAATGGAGGGCTGCCAGGAAGGGAAGGTGCATTCGGGGCCATTGTGTACCAGTCAAGTCCTTATTTTATATTGTCTCTAATGGTTACCTCAGGGGTTCCAACTCAGTTACAGAGAACGTGGCCCTACATGCCACTCCCTCTAAACCCATAACCAGCAACACAGACTCAAATTCAAAGCAAACATACTGCTTTTTGTTCCTCAACCATGATGAGAAAAGTTTTCTTAATCAAATAAGCCTCAAGGAGAAAATCTGCTTCACAATTTGGTTTATTCCTTCAGTGACTCCATATTGGATGGCCATTATGTTCCAGTGCTAGGTCACTAGGATTGTCACTAGGATTGACGAGATGCAGGTGAAAGCACTGATAAGCTATAAAGAGATACACATTTATTGGTTTTTCTTATCCTTCCCCTCCTTGCAACTATGAATTCCTTATGGGGAGAAATTACATCTTCGTCTCCCCTACATCCAGCATGGGGCCCGGCACAGAGAAGGCCCTCTGGGAATATTTGTTGAATTACTTCAGCAGTTCATACCTGCAGCTGAAACATTTCTTATCTCATTCCCCCTGCCACCAGCCCTGACACAGGCCACGGCCACCACGGCAACCTCCAAGCTCACCTCCCTGGTTCATGTGACTTTCATTTCCTCTTAAGAACGCGAACCTATACCTTCTTTTCATATGAAAGAACAACTACATGGAATAATGTTAGCCCACTAAGTTAAAAGCTCACTCATGCCTAGAGTCAAGAGATGTATCATCCTTATGAGCCTTTATGTTAGTGAACAAAATTAAGGAAACAAAACAAAACACTAGACAGCACGGCAAGTGAACTGACTGGTGTGCTTAGAATACCCAGCCCCCCAGCACACTTATTTCATAAGCGCCACCCTCACTTACAGGTGTGAGATGGGCCTCCTCTGCTCTTTCTCAGAAAACAAAGAAAAACAAAAATCCCTTATAAAGAGGCCGTGGTTTTATGTTGCAGCCACATCTTCAAAAGTTCAATGACACCCACTTTGGTATCTGTAAAATCTAACATGTGAGCCGCGGTTCGATCCTCGCTATTTGATTTTTTTCTCACGACATCTGAATTGCTTATTGTACATGTCCATCAGAAGACTTGAACAAATGAAGCTTTTTGGCCAATAAGATACGGCAACCTGAAGAATGGTCCAACAAGTTCCCAGAGCTGCATGGACGACAGCTCATCTCCTGAGGTTTTATCACAACACTCTCTAATACGTGTATTGTACAATAAAAGTTAACACACTTTAATCTATTGAAATAAATCTCACTACAGTGCTGCTCTTTTCCATCTAGGCTTTCGGGCTTCTATTTTAAATCTATGCTCTCTTCCATCCATGCGTGTGGTTTCCTTCCCCGTTACCCAAAATAACTTCATCAATAAAATATTAGCATGCTTAAGTGGGTACTCAATAAACACTTGCTCAATGAATGAATAAATGACTGAAAAATTATAAAATGCTGGGCTAAGGCCCCCTAAGAAGTTTCCACTAGTTTATAGAATTATGTGCTTGCATGTTCAGGTATACACGTCTAAATGGGACTGAATAATAGGTATCAAGTAGCAGTTAAATATTAATCCATTTCTGTCTTAATAATTCTACTTCAAAATCTATAATTCAAACTACAAAGAGTATATGCTGAGACAGAGTTTATTTACAATCATACTACTAGTATTTATACACTTTAAGATTTGAAATATTAATACTGATATGGAAATAATTCACAGCCTAAACATCAATGTGTTTGTATAATAAAAGGTCTAAAAGTAAAGAAAAATGCCTCGTGTTAAGCCTAAATGCATGTGTTTGAAAATATAATCAACAACTTTTAAACATACCTTTCAAAAAAGGTTGTACAAAAGAGTGCCTGTTTTACACCCAGTTAACAAGAAACGTTTTAATATGGGACTTTTTTCATTTCCAGATATGTAACAAGTAGGCCAGAGAGAATATATTAGTAAAAAACTTTATTGGGTACAACAGCTAATATTTATTATCAAATCTTAAGTCTGATAAACACCATAAAATGTAGTTTTACCAGTACCGAAAAATTTAATATTTCTTAAGGTGTGTTCTGACATCTTTGTTTCCTAATTCACTTATTTCTTATTATCCTGTCAGAAAACAATTGGACATAAAATAGTCCAGACATAAGATCAGTTTATTCTCACTGAGTTCGCTGCGAAGTTCTGAAATAAGCTACCAAATTATTCTTTTAACTTTGAGGGAAAATGGTCTCAAATAAACTAAAGGACTCACATATTTAACAAACCCAAATGACGAGAGGGTTTGTTACATGTTTAAAAAGTAAATGAAAGTAAATATAAATCGGCAATAAGACGGTCGGAATGAAAGCGTAGCTCTAATTTAAACTTATTTGCCGAACTTTCTTTTTGTGTCCTATACTGTTGGTTGCTAGCATGGGCGTGAAGGATCCTGTGAGCAGTTCAACAGGAAGACTGTAGCCATGCAAGCATCTCCTTCCCAGTGCCTATCAGCATGTCTTTTATGTCTTGGCGTCCATTTTAGGAGTATCAGCGAGGTGGTGTATAAAGAAGCTTATAAAACAAAGGTTGTCATTTTGGCAACCCATGTGAGCACTAAGTGATTTCATTTTATTGAAGATCAAAATGTTGATTACTAAAAAAGTTGAAGGAAATACTTAAGCTCAACTATGCAAACACCTGTATTAGATCTGACAAATTTTTAACTCGTATTTGAATATTAAATGCCATTCTCAGAATTGCTGATGTATGTCATTATGATACCACAAAAAACATTTTAAACAATTGATCATTTAAGGCGCGCAGTAATATAAAGCTATAAACAAAAAAAATTTTTTTTGTGAAAGGATTAACAAATCCATGATTACAGGCTCAAAAACAAAAGCATGGAGCAGTCTTTTATACTACCCAAAATGATTAGTACTTATGTGAATATATACGATTTCCCTGTATCCTTTTAGTATATGAAATAAAAAGAACATATATTATCATAGTAAGTCATAACCTAATGCTACAAGTCAAACTCTCTTCTTTAGAAACAGCAATACTTACTGACAATGAGGGTGGTCCACAAAAATACGTGCCTTACAGTTAACCTCTCCTATAATAATGCTGATTTTTAAGAGCAGAACTATCACAATCGAACCATAACCAGGCCTAATAGAAATTTTATTATTAAGAAATTAGATTTGAAGTATGTATCCAAGTAAAAATACTGGGTAGTATTGAAAAGCAAATCCATGAACTTTCTAGATTTTCCTTCTACTTAAAACATTTTGAGAGAGCCAAGCTATAGTAATCGTTTAATTATACAATCTAATCAACTAAAAATAATGGAATTTTTCTCCAAGAACTGCAAACACAGCTTGCTACTTCTTATCCAAAAGATTAAATTTCTATTCTCTCCCATTCCCAGCCATTTTCTGCCAACATCATAAAAATTACCTTTTATCATTTTCTCCTCACAATGAGAATCCCCTAATCGCACACATCTTTTAGACATAGACACCTCCCCACCCACCTCCCCACCCACCTCCAAAAACTGGTTCAGAGCAAAGACACACACAAAAATAATGACCAAGCTCACATTTCTTGTTTGCCCTTCAAACGAAGTCTGGTGTCTTCAGCTTGCCTTTCTGGTCTTCAGTGTTGTCACTCATTGCTGGGGGATGTAGTTTAGGACAGCATGAAGCAGCAGAAATAAAAGCTGTTGCTTTAAGAAAACGTTTTCTTAAACACATGGATAAAACAACTTTTACTCTGACTTCCTGGCTGGGTTGCATAAAATCTTAGAAAGGCTCCTTGAAACGTGAATGTCTACAAATGGGAAAAAATAAAATAAAATAAAATCTAAAAACTTACGTTCTGAACACATTCCGAAGGATGTCTGATTTGATTTGAAAGCAGGTTTGTATTGATGAACAAACTTTATTTTGTAGAAAATTAATATTCTCTCTAATTAGAAATTTGCCTTGCCATCTTCTATATTAATCCTGTCTCTCATGGTGTAATCATACATGAAAAAATCAAATACAGTATTTCCCAAATGCATGGACACTGTGGAAGCTTCATTTTGAAAAAGGCTTTTATTTCCCTTAATACTGGTGACTAAACGTCATTGTATGTACCAACACTTTCAAATAGCCCAAGAGACTTAAAAAGCCTTCTAAGTTTGAAAACCAAAAAGTTCTGAGTTTTTCTGTACCCCAGGACGGTTTTCTTTCCTGAAGCTCAAGCCGAGAAAGCAGACAAAAGAAGCTGATTTGACTGAGCTGTGCCAAGTCTTGCCTTTTTTTCTTTCCTCAGCTCTCCCTCTGCCTCTCTCTCTCCCTCTCCCTCTCTCTCTTTCTCTCTCACTCTTTTGCTCCCAGTATGGCAACCTTCCGAGCAGTCTTGGCGGAGGTCCAGCCTGTGCCAGTCTGTCTGAATTCTTGTCTCCAAAAGATGTCCTTTGCGGATCAATTAATACATTTGAAAACAGGAAACTGTGGTACGGTACCCAAATCCTGGCACCAACAGCATCGACTTCTGCCAAATCACCTTACAGATTTCATGGTATCCTACCTTTCATAATCATTACTAACATGTTCCCGGAGCAATAATGGAGTACTAGAAGCCATTCACTGTTCAGCGATAAGGAATCTGTTCCCTAGAAATGTCCATATGCGACATATGCACAACCTGCAGTAAATCAAAATTCTCCTGTGAGAAGAGATGTATGTAACTTTAATAAGCACCACATACTGTATTTCTTTTTATAAGACTTGCTTTTCCTTGCCCTGCTGCAAAGAATCATGGGAGGAGAGAAAAGGAGGCATGCAGATTAAAATTAAAACTGTATGCCCAAATAAGTCATGCTTTACCCTATGGGAAAAGAACATAGTTCTGATTGAACAGCAAATCCCATTATTAAGGAAATTCTAATATAAGCTGTAGCCATCCAAAATTTTACCAGATATGAAGGGGGAAGAGAATCCTTTTCAAAATATAAATATCAATTAAAAGGGGAAGAAAAAACTTAGGGGTAGATTTAGTAAAATTAAGTATATTTTCAGATTTTGAACCTCAAGTTTCAACATAGTCACTTGTTTACTAAATTACCATTACAATTAATAAGTATAAATAAATACTGTTTATTTTTATTTATAGCATGCACATCTTTTAAAGCAAAAATGTCAGTCTGTACTTCACACATCTACTTGTCCTTTGCAGACCAATTAATGCATCTGAAAACAAGAGGCTATGCTATGGTACCCAAATCCTAGCACCAACAGCATTGACTTCCGACAAACCATTTTCTGCTATTTTATTTAAGAAACCATTTTTACCTTTGATGCTTGAAAATACAGAGTAACTATACTCTAGAATCACCATGGTTTCATGGAAAAAACCCAGAGTAGTAGGTTCTAGTCCTTGGCTCTGTCTTTCTAAGGTGTGTAACCTCAAGGTCCCAAATTGCTCAATCTGTACATTCCTCACTTTGCTCATCTATCAAATATAAAAATCAGTGACTTCCTCCTCGGTGGTCCCAAAATACTCTGCTTATACTCAGTATACCTTCACTCTAATTGTACAGTAGTTAGTTGAGTATGTGGCCTTCACCAGCCAGATGGGCCATCCTCAGGCCTGACCATATGTCACTTATCTAAGAAAACTGAAAGCCCTCCATAAGCAAGTGCTCAATAAGTCTATTAGGTGAATAAATTATGGAACTAGATCACATAAATATCACTCTGAAGTTCCAAAAAATTATGAAATGTGATAAAGAAAAACAAAAGCACATATTATTAAGTCATAAGTTGACAGATCAGAGAAATGCTACAAAATATTTTAAGTGTTGAATTAAAGCACTAACAAAAGTGTTCTGTGTAATCCTTCCAAATAAGGGTGATGAGACATGGGCAGGATGACAGTGGATTTGCAATTTATAATCAAACTGTTGAAAAAGTTAAAGATGAAGAAAGAATCTTGAAAGCAGCAAGGGAGAAGTGACTCCTCACAGATTGGGGCCCCAGTAAGATTAACAGCTGATTGCTCATTGGAAGCCATGGAGGCCAGAAAGCAGTGGTATGACAGAGTCATAGGTATGACAGAGTCATAGGGCTGACAGAAAAAAAAACATCCACCGGGAGTTCTATATCAGCAAAGTCTCCTTCAAAACTCAAAGAGACACTAAGATACTCCCAGATAAACAAAAACAGAATACTTATTGCTAGTAGATCTGCCTCATAAGGAATACTAAAGGCACTTTCTCCTTCAGGCTAAAACGAAAGGAAACTATGCAATAACTTAAAACAACATGAAGAAACAAAGAGCACAAGTAAAGGTAACCACAGAAGCAAATAATAAAAGTAGTATAAATATGGGGCGCCTGGGTGGCTCAGTCAGTTAGGCATCCGACTCCTGATTTTGGCTCAGGTCATGATCTCAGGGTTGCGAGACAGGGCTCCACGCCCAGCTTAAGATTCTCTCTCTCCCTCTCCCTCTGTCCCTCCCCACTTAAAAAAATTTAAAAATAAAAAATAAAAATAGTATAAATGTATTTTTTGTTTATAACTTTTTTCTCCTTCCTGATTTGAAAGACAACAGCATAAAGCAATAATTATAAATCTACGTTGATGGACACACAATATGTGAAGATGTAATCTGTGATTACATAAAACAGGAAAAAGGAGAGATAAAACAGAGTTATATAGGAGCAAAGTTTTTGTATACTACAGAAATTAAGTTGATATAAATCTGAATTAGATTGTTACAAATTAAAATGTTAACTTAAGAGCAACCACTAAGAAAACAAGGGAATTAAAATGTTACCATAGAAAAATAATTAACACCAAAAAGGTAGTAATGGAAGAAGAGAGAGACAAAAAAGACAAAGACAGAAGGAAAACAGCAAAATGACAGAAGTAAATACAACATCATCAGTATTCACATTAAACTTAAATGAACTAAAGACTCCAATTAAAAGACAGAGATTAGCAGAATGGATTTAAAATACATAATCCAACTATGTGTGGTCTACCAGAGACACACTTTAGAATCAAAGACACAAACAGGTTGAAAGAAAAAAATATAAAAATATACACCATGCAAACAGCAACCAAAAGAAAGCTGGAATGATTATACTAATATCAGACAAAATGCATTTAAGATAAAAATTGTTACTAAAGACAAATCAAGACGTCTTATAATGATAAAAGGGTCAATTCATCAAGGAGATGCAACCATTATAAACACAGGTACCCATAACCAAAGAGCCTTAAAATATATAAAGCAAAAAATGAAATACTTGAAGGAAGAAACAGATAATTCAACAAACACAATTTTCCAATAATAGGTGGAGACTTCAAGACTCCACTTTAAATAACAGCTAGAACAACTACATAGATCAGCAAAGAACAGAAGCTTGAACAACAATGTAAAGCAACTAGATCTAAAAGACATATACAGAACACTCCATTCAACAACAGCAGAATGCACAGTCTTCTCAAGTGCACATGGAACATTCTCCAAAACAGACAATATATTAAATGATAAAACAAATGTCAATAAACTTGAAAGGATTGTAATCACACAAGGTACTTCCCCAACCACAGTGGAATAAAAGTAGAAATCAATCACAGGAGAAAAAGTTTGGGAAAATCACAAATATATGGGAAAAACACTCTTAAATAACCAATGAAGAAATAATAAAGAGTAGAGTGGTAATAAAGAAATAGAGAATAAAAAAACAATTTTTAAAAATTAGATAACGATATTGCAAGAAAACTACAGACCAATATTCCTTATGGATATAGATGCAAAAATTCTCAACAAAATACTACCAAACTGAATCTAGCAACATATACAAAGGGTTGTAAACCATGACCAAGTGGGATTTATCCCAGGAATACAAGGCTGGTCCAAGACAGAAAAATCAATGTACTATACCGTATTAATAAAATAAAGGAAAGGACAGAAACCATTCAATCATCTCAATAGACACAGAATGCCAATGCCTTTTTGTGATTAGAAACTTGGATCTACATAAAGGAAGGAAGAGTACTGAAGATGCAAAAGTGAAAGTAAAATAAAAACTTCTATTTTTCTTATTTTTAATTGATCTAAGATAAGAGTTTGTTCAAAATAATAGCAATGTACTTAATTATATATGCTTATGTGTGTATACATGTGTGTCTGTGTATGTGTCCATTTCTATAAATATATGCTTATATATAAGTGAAACAAAAGACAGAATAATATTAGGGTGGGAGAGAGGTAGTAGAATTATTTTATTATTGTAAGATACACTACCCACGTAGTAAGCCAGTGTTATTTGAAAGTGGATTTGGATTAGTTGTAAAGGTACATTATAAACTCTGGGGCAATCACTAAAAAAAGTTTTTTAAAAATAGTGTAACTGATATACTGAGAGAAGAGAAAAAAATGAGTTCATATAAAATGTTCAATTAAAACCGAAAAAGGCAGGGATGTTTGGGTGGCTCAGTTAGTGAAGTGTCTGCTTTTGGCTTAGGTCATGATCTCCGGGTCCTGGGATCAACCCTTACATCAGGCTTCCTGCTCAGTGGGGAGCCTGCTTCTCCCTCTCCTTCTGCCCACTGCTCCTCCTCCTTGTGCTCTCTTTTTCTCTTTCTCTTTCTGTCAAATAAATAAATAAAATCTTTAAGAAAATAAAATAAAATAAAATAAAAACACAAAAGGTAAAAAAAGTAGAAGACAAAAATAGGAACAAAGAACAAGGGCAACAAATAGAAAACAGTAACAAATACGGTAGATATTTATCCAACTATATCAATAATCATTTTGAGCATCAATGGTCTACACGTGCTTATTAAAGGATAGAGATTGTCAGAGTGAATCAAAAACTTGTACACAAATGTTCATAACGGTGTTATTCATAATAGCTAAAAAGTGAAAGCAATCCAAATGTCCTTCAACAGTTGAACAGGTAAACAAAATGTGATGTAAATATAAAATGAAATACTATTCAGCCATAAAAAGGAATTAAGCACTGATACATGCTTTATCATGGATGAACCTTTGAAAAAAACTATGCTAAGTGCAAGAAGCCAGACACAAAAGCCCACATAGTGTACAATTCTATTTGTACGAAAGGTCCAGAACAGACAAATCCATAGATACAGAAAACAGACTAGTGGATGCCAGGGGATGGGCAGAGAGAAGAACAAGGAGGGGCTAATGGGCACAGGGTTTCCTTCTGGAGTGATGAAAATGTTCTGGAATTGGTGGGGATGGCTGTACAACTCCATACATATACTAAGAACTGCTCGAATGCATACTATAAAAAGGTGAATTTTACGGTATGTGAATTACATCTCAATAAAAATAAAGTTGCAGTCCATCTCTCCAGTATTTTTTAGTATTTTGAATGAGTACATCTCAAGGTAAATCCAGAAAAGCCCTTTTTCTTTTTCTTTTTTCTTTTATTTAAGATTTTATTTATTCATTTGACAGAGAGAGAGAGATCACAAGTAGGCAGAGAGGGAGGCAGAGAGAGGGGGGAAGCAGGCTCCCTGCCGAGCAGAGAGCCCGATGCGGGGCTCGATCCCAGGACCCTGAGATCATGACCTGAGCCGAAGGCAGAGGCTTCAACCCACTGAGCCACCCAGGCGCCCCGAAAAGCATTTTTTCTTATTAAAAAAACACTACACATTAGCTAAAACCTTGTCCATAGGAATCCGCTTCAGGAGTCTACCCAGCAAATTCTCACGCCTTCCTCTGCTTTGACTTCTTGCTGAGACCCTAGCCAACTCCAGCAGTCCTGGCCTCTCCAAACACAGCTCCCCTCTGCCCACTCTCTTGGTTCTGACTCCTCAGACAGCACCTGCTCTCCTGGACGGCCAGGGCCACCTTGAGGTCACTCCGTCTTCTCTCCTTAACTGCCAGGACCTAGTGAATTCAGAAGTTTGACAGCCAGCCTCCATTACGTGTTAGCAAACCTTCTCCCACAACTCAGGCAGCTCTTCACAGGCACCCCGATCCCAGAGGGCTTCAGGAGGCTGCCTCAGTGCTACCCCAGGATCTGACTCAACACCTTAATGCCGGTCTCTCCTCCTCGTCCCCATGGGTCCCTATCCCAGCCACCCGCTTGGACAGGGCACTCTCTGCACCCACACAAGATACCGCCTGTACACTCACAATGGTAGAGTCACAAATATGCGGAATTTTCTTCCCAGTGCATACCATTTATGATTTATTGGTTGACTCAAAACCTCCTTTTGATTCAAGCTCTCAGAAAATACAATGAAAAAGGACAGATTCTTAGAAGTTTTATTGAATCTATAAGTTAGTGGCTGCAGATGGTAGCATGGTTAAGTCTTTCTACAGACCTGGCAAAGTCTATGAGGGTAACAGAAGAAACGGGAAGTCAAAATGCAGAGGCAGCCTCTGGGGAGCTCCAGGGCTCCCCGGAAGAAAGTTTGAAAAATCACGAAGTTTGTGCATTTTGACGACTACAGGTTACCCAACAGCCATGGCAGAAGCATGTGCACGACATGCTAGGATCACAAGAAGGAAATAAGCTGAAGGGTAACCTACTGACCAACCAAAAGTCAAATACAGGTCACTTTAGATAGAATAAGGAGAGAAGTTTGAAAGGTGTATTCATTCATTTTACACATATTAGTAGTGTTCATTTAAGCTAAAAGCAGTAAGCTAAGGCTCTAGGAAATCCAGAGGCACATCAAAAACTACCCCAGCCCCCAAGAAGCTTACAGTCTAGTATGAAGATAAGACACTTAAGAAATACTACACTTTACCTACTGTTATTATATGACATACGTGATGTCATAAAACAAAAGACAAAGTGCCTTTCCATGAAGCTCACATGTGGAATTGTGATGGCCATCTTTCCTGAGGCAGATCCAAATTCCACCCATTCCTTCTCTTCTCTCCTCTCCTCTCCCCCTTCTCCTCAGTTTCATCTTTCTTTCTTTCTTCTTTCTCCTCCCTCTCCTCTCCCCCATTATGCACTTAGTCATTACCCGCATTCATTGTTTCATCAAGCCAGTATTTACTGAGCACTCACTTATGTGCAAAATGTGGGGCTGGAAGCCACAACGAACACAGCAATGACATCAACAAAAGGTAATCATACATGAGTAATAACTATGCTAATAAGCACTTTCACATTCCTTAATTCATTCACTTCTCACCCAACCTTTGGAAGAAAACAGGTGTTATTTTACTCTATAGATGAGGTAACTGACATCAGAAGAAGTTACATGACTTTCCAGACCATGAGACATGTATCTAAAATACAGAAATTGAAGCAACTATTTCAGATTCCATTACCAAATGAGTTCCGGAAGACGGAATGGACACATCCCACTACTGACTTAACAGTCCCTCTGAAATGGTTAATAGATACCACAAACTCCACTTTGTCAAACCAGAACTCCTGATTGTTCTCAGAAAAGTTCACTCCTCTTTCAGTCTCAATGTAATGGCACTTAGCTGCTCAACCTGAAAATCCAAGAGCCATCCTTGATTCACCCCTTAGCACCCACGAGAAAAGTTAAAAGGAAAAAGACAGTTAATGCCAAGTGTTGGTGGGGATGCTGGAAACTGGACCCCTCATACATTGCTAGAGGGAATACAGAAGGGTAAACAGTGTGGCAGTGTCTTGAAAAGTTCGACTTATACTTACCGTAAGAACTAGCAATTTCCAGCCCTAACTGTACATGAACATTTGTCAAGAAATTCTTCTCAATAGCCAACACCCGCAAACAATCCTCAAGTCCACAACACGGCGAATGGTTAAACAAATGCAGTCTATCAATCCTGCATGACATAAAGTCACCAATTACTAATACATGCAACAACATGGGTGAGCCTCAGAAACGTCACGTTAAGTAAAAGAAGCCAGACGGAAAAGATGACATGTTGTGTGATTCCATTTCTACGAAATCCCTTTAAAAAGATAAAACTCTAGAGAGTTTTAGAGAAGGGAGAGCGTTGGTTTTCTGGGGCTGCGATAGGGGAGGGGACTGACTGCAAAAGGGCAGGAGAGAACCTCAGAGCAGACCAAAGTGTTTTGGACAGGACTGTGTTAACGGTTTCACAACCGTATATAAGATTTTTTTAAAAATCAAACTGCATACCCAGAGCAGATGAGTTTTATGCTATATAAATGACACCTCAAACTATAAACGCTGAGTATTAGAGTATTTACCATACCCAAGACACTGTATTAAGCCCTTAAGGAGATACTGAGATGACTAAGACACTGTCCCCAACCTAAAGGAGCTTCCAATCCCTTCCTTCCAGTAGCAAAAAGAGGACAAGGACATGGAAATAACAGATATCATAAACCAAAAATGACTGCCAATATACAGAATGGGCAAAGAATGTAACAGAGTCGGGAGGAAGGAGGGAAGACTGAAGGAAGGTGTTCAAGGAAGCCTTACAGAGGATGTTCTTGTTTTTTAGAGAGAGGGGGGCGGGGAAAAAAAAGACACGAGTGGGGGGAGGGGCAGAAGGAGAAGGAGAGAAAGAATCCCAAGCAGACTCCCTGCTCAGCATAGAGTCTAACTCGGGGCTTGATCCCACAACCCTGAGATCATGACCTGAGCCAAAATCAAGAGTCGGACACTCAACCAACTGAGCCACCCAGGCACCCAGGATGTTACTTTTAATGGGGCCTTGAAGGATGACTGAAAATCCAGTAAGTGGAACCTGGAGGGCGTTCTTGAGAAAAAAAAAATCCAAGGGCAGGAATGCTTAAGACATGTCAGCCATCAGCAAAGCAGTATGGACAAGGCAGACGTCCACAGGCAGAGCAGAAAGGGTCCCAGGCCACCTGGGCACCCATGACAAAGTCACAAAGCATGTACTCACATCTCTCATGGGGTCTCCTCAACCTCAGGCATTTCAGTGTCACGTTCATGATTTTTGCCATATTTGAAATTACAGTATGATTTGTTTATTATATACTTAACATTCTTTCAACTATAAGTTGTTTTGTT
>CM052899.1:46380222-46401000 GCA_028534135.1 Potos flavus
GAAGGAGGGGAGGGGAAGCAAGGGCAACCATGCAAGAAATATGCAGGGGCTGGGCTTGACTTAGTAAGCTTCTGAGGAAAGGAGATCCATTTCAAAGGGAAGAGAAGAAATATTAAGTGTAATACCAAGAAAGCACCTAAAATCATTGCGTGAATGGAAAAAGAACCTGCAGGAACTTTGCTTTGAAGCACTTTTTATAGATAAGTGAATGAACAGCCAGGGAAGGTAAATAAATTGCACAACGTTGCACAGAGAACAGCAGCACAGGCAAAACCCAGAGCTCACGAGGCAACCCTCCCAACAGTGGTCATTCCCCCAGTCCATGGCGGCTTCTCACCTTGGTTTTGGGGAGCAAAACAAGGCTGGCCATAACAGAAAAGCATTACATGGCTTATGGGAGTCATCATATAGGCCATGAACACTGTGATTATTAACTTCTGAAATACGAAACATGTTAGACTAGTAAAAGTTTTCCTTAAAGTGGGCAGGGCGGGGGGAGCCAAGATTTTATGATGCGATACTTGATAACGGGCTAAGGAACAAAGCTGCTAGTTTATACTGGGAGTTCACTTATCTATAGATGTTATGGCTTCTAGTGATGAAGAACGGCAGTCATTTAAGAGAGAGCTTTATTTTTCTAGAAAAACCGTAAGTACCATATCATATTGCTGAGCCAGGTTCTAACACTCACATGGTTCTTGCAACCTAAATATGTTATGGGCCACATGCCTGGAGGGAAATCCTCAATCTCTAGGCAAGGCCATGATAAAGCTTCCAGGGGCACCGCTGTGAGGTGGGCTTCCCAGAGAGGCAAGTGGGCAGGAATCCCCACCAGTGGCGGGATCATTGAAAACAACAGTGAAAACTGGAACAGTATAAATGTTTAGCACACATGCAGCCATACCTATCATAGCCTTCTAATTGTGGCTCTTACGAAAAGATAGCTGGAGACCACTGCCTTGAAACTGGCAATTCTCATTTATTTCCCATTAAAGCCATATCCAGAGTTAAGGGTAAGAAAGGCACCTATATTCGTTCGGTTTCAAGTGACAACATCCAACTTGAACAGGCTGAAACGAAAAGAGAGACAGAGACAGAAAGACAGGGAATTTGGGTTTTGTTTCAAGGAGTCCGAGGAAATGCTGAAGGATGAAAGCATCGGAAGGGCAGGAAGGCAGTCAGATCTCTGAAGCAAGCCCAGTGAGAACCTGGCCTGTGTGCCGTCTCTGCCTCCTTCAACATGGAACTTCCTCCTCTCCTGGTGAAAACAGACCTTCCCCTAAGAAGTAACTCCAGACTGACACTGTCAGCTGCCCTGAGTCAGCTCCGGACTTGCACAATTCACAGCCCCTGGCTCTAAAGAGGCCCTGGGAGGGAGACTGAGTGCGTTGGGGTCAGATCCCACCGCAGGAATCAGCAGAGCCAGGGCGGTCAGAGCGGACAGTTTGGCTCTTGCAGGAGCTGCGGGAAGGGGACTGAAACAGCTCCTAGACAGGGGTCCTGGTGGGCCAAGCTGCTGAGCATGGGGCAGCCACCCTCATCTCTATCGCCCAGCATAGTTTGTTAGTAAGCATATGCCTATGTGAACTGCCCAAACATAGAATCTCTCATATTTCAGCTTCCCTTATCTCCAACATGGCTTCTGATACTCAATACCAAACTGGCTGAGAAGCGGAGGAGGAAGAAGAAGGGATGAGGCGCAGGAGGTCGAGAGGGGGGAGGAGGGGAGGAAGAGGTAGGAGGGAGGAGAAGAACAAAAAGGAAGTTTCGAAATTGCAGACATCCTCGTTGCACTCACCTCTCCCCCTCCAAAAAACAGTTATGATATACTTATTAGGAAGTAGTAACTAAATGTTCCCACTTTGGCTTTGTATCAGCTCTAAATCAAAATACTATTTTGTGTGTTTCATTTCCTATGCTACTCTTCTTGACAGAAACTGGTTGGGCTTACATCCCAAAACCCTTGAAGAATTAAGCATGAAAGTGGAAAAATTAGTAACAATAGAGGGTGAATACAATGCTCTGAGATATTCCATGATACATATAAATCATGCAGTAACAATTTAAAGATAATTAGGAAGGATTAACATATTACTGAGGATGGATGATTGGGACCAAAGGACTACACGAGTCTCTTCCTAAAAGAACAATAAGAAGTTGCCATACCCAGATCCCATGTGGTACTGATGATATCCAAAAGGGCAGAACTGTAAGAAACCCATTAATACACAAATTGTCAGAAATCTCAAAAGCAGGGAAAGGAGGAGAGAAAGGGAGGGGGAGAGAGGAGGGGAAGAAAGGAGAGAGAAAGAGGAGGGGGAGTGATGAGAAGAGGAAGGGAGGGGGAGTGAGGAGGGGAGGAAGGGAGGGGGAGATAGAAAGAAGGAAGGATGGAGGCAGGGGGAGAGCAAGGAAGGAAGACAGAGCAGGAAAATAACTATGAATTTAAAAAAACAAAAGGGGACAGTAGTGCAGAAGATAAGCATCCACATGACAAAATGACAAAAGCAGTATACATTTAAATGGATTTATCTCAGGGCGCCTGGGTAGCACAGTCAGTTAAGAGTCTGGCTCTTGGTTTTGGCTCAGATCATGATCTCAGAGTCCTGAGATTGAGCCCTGAGTCGGGCTCTGCGCTCCACACCCCAAACAGAGTCAGCTTGGGATTCTCCCTCCCCTTCCCTTTGTCCCTCCTCTCCTCTAAGAAAATGGAACACAGAGATGAGGGGTGCCCTCTAACTGCCAACAACTACAGCTACCACTGTTGTTAAGGGCTCTACAAACACCGGGCTCTACAAACACCCCAAAAAAGAACCACCAGAGCTCTGCTAGAACTCTTCTATTGACAGCGCACTGAACCACAAAGCAGTTCGCTTGTGAGAAAACTGGTGTTGGCCAATTGGGAAGGAGGCCATCTCTGGAAAGTGGGGAAAATGGAAGCTGAGTAAACGCACACCCATCACCTGTGTTGGCCACCCAATTAGTCGTCTGAGAGACCCCGTTTTCCCAAGAGGTGAGAAGAATATGGACTTAAGTCATCATCGACCTCCCTGCCTCACAGGTGGGTCAGCCCTCAATCCTTCTGACAGGAGAGGCTGGCCCAGGAAAGGAAATCGAGGTTACAGTGAGCCTGTGGCTTGCTTGCGTCCCCGTCGCACACGGCAGCTCTTTTGGTGGGTGTGGTGTTCTGACACAGCCATCAGCCAGTTTTACAAAACACGGGGCAACCGCACAGCAGTCAACCGTCCCCTATCCATCCCCACTGACCCCATCATACTGCAGAAGAAACACTCTGTATGAGCGCCCAGGAGCCAGGTATCATGCTAGGCCCCTTCTTGACCGTCTCATCAAGTTCCGGAAACATCCGCTGGATGTTTCTATTTTACAAATGAGAAAACTGAGCCAAATTTGTTCATATTGTTCATTTGCTCATCCTCACCACAGTCTGGTAAGCATATCAAGTTCAACATCACTGTCCAAACAAGAAATGTCTGCTTTCCACCAAACTAACTTGTCCCTGTCTAGAGGATGCACTTCTGAATTCTGTCTGTTTATACTGAGGCGGCAGACATCTACCTACGGTCATGAAAGGTCCTGTAGAGAGACATAATAAACAGGCATTCATTTCCCAGGATCATACGCCATGGCATAAATGAGTTTCTATACCTTGGTATTAAGTCGAGAGAGGAAAGTGGTACCCTCGGGAGAAAAATATGAATGATACTAAAGGAACGCAGCAAGCTCAATAAATCCAGAGACAAATATTGCTCTGTGATCTCTCTAGTAGTTATGTGGGTACTGATAACCTTACCAAAGTTCTTTGTGGAACCTGTTAAATCATAAAATCATCTCTTGATTCTAGAACATAAAACAATGTCTTTTTTATGTAAATACAACCTTGGGGAAACTGCAGATAACTGCAGATCTTTTTAAGATATTTTCTTCTGTCACACTGGGAGCCATTTCCTTCACTTACCAATATTTTTACATATTTGTAGAAAGGCTTCTCTTCCATAAATATTAAACACAAATCGTAATGTAGCAGCTAAGAGCTAAGAGCTCAGATTTCCTCTAATAACTATTTGAAAAGTCAGCCATTGGGCTCACACAAGCAGTCATAATCAAATTTCTAAAGACAGATAGTTTGTGCTAGAAGGTAAGTTAAAAACAGAGCATCCATTTATCGAAATTCATTAATATTAATATTTATTGACCTGCACCATACTAAAAGGATTTTATTGAACAGACAACTTCCAAACACAATATTACACAGAGTATAAGCTCAAGCATTCTTTCATTCCTCTAACTAATAATTATTATACAACGTAAACATGCATAGGCATGGGGGGATACAATTAATTAGCCTTCACTAAGCTGAAAATGCAGTTATAGAGAAAACATATGCATATATTAAATTAGATCACTATTATAAAGTTAAACAATTATAAGACAACAATACATGATGTCTTCAAACAATCTGATTACATGCCAAATGAGCAGCAAAGAAAAGAAATAGCTAGAAGTACATAAGAGAGGAGGGTCAAAATGTGCTGGAGAGTAAGAGAAGACATCACTGAGAGAGGAGGAGGTAAGTGGGTAAAAGGAAGCTCCTCAAAGAGAAGAAAAAGGGATATTATCAGTAAAGGCCTGTTCTGGGAGAGGAGATCAAGCAAGCTAGAAAAAATTGTATATGTAGCTAGATGCAGAACATAGTATCTCTACCAATTAATAATCAATAAGCACAAAACCACAATAAGTTTACCTTTCAGAGATCAAAGGAGCATATTTGCTTATTTCCTAACTTAAGGATTCAGGTCATCATTTATCTAGCTCATTTCTGCCAAAACAACAAACTTGTCAAAGCTAAAGACTTTAAAACTACCTCAGAACAACAAAATACAGTAAATATGTAACAACTGTGTAAAGAGTCATCAACTTTCGAATGCTACACTCCACCGGACCCTTTAAAGATCACTAAAGTCATGTATCTTGCCATCATGTGAAGATTCTGAAACACAACAATGCAGACTACAGCAGAAGTCAGGGAGACAGAGCAGGAAAGGTGAGGCTGTGAATAAGTGCAATTCAAATAATTTGTTCAGGTTGATGATCAAGGTAAGAAGTTAACAGAGGTTATCAAGCTAGGAACTACACAAAACATATCACTGCTGACAGAAATACAGATATGTTAGAGTAGGAAAGGCCTTTGGAAGTCAACTAGATCTACACACAACCATACTCTGCTTTCTTTTGAGGTGAGCCCTGGCCAACGACTCGGGGACAATTAAAAGTTTGCAACCGTCAGGACGCCTGGGTGGCTCAATCAGTTAAGTGTCTCCCTTCAGCTCAGTTCATAATCCCAGAGTCCTGGGATCAAGTCCCATGTCAGGCTCCTTGCTCAGTGGGCGCCTGCTTCTCCCTCTGACTGATGCTCCCCCTGTTTATGCTCTCTCTCTAATAAATAAATAAAATCTTTATTCCAAAAAAAAAGTTTGCAACCATCTTATGATATCAAGAGATGAGTAACTGTGACAGGAAAAAAAAAAAAGGCACACCAAAAGAAAGACCTCATGAAACTATAGCAGGAGTCAGGAAACCTTTTCTATAAAGGTCAAAGGATAAAGGCTTTGGGCTTTGAACGTCATACGATCCCTGTCACAACGACTCAGTTCTGGTACTATACTACATATAAGCCAACGTAGGCAACAGATGAACCAGTAAGTGTGCCTGTGTCCCAATAAAACTTTATTTATAAAAACAGGTGGTGGAAGACCTGTTTGTGATAAAACTCACCAAATTAGGAAAAGAGGGGAATTATCTCAACTCAGGAAAGAACATCTGCAAAAAACCTACACACACTTAACATCATACTTAACCCTGAAAGATTGAAGGCTTTTCCCCTGAGATTTAGAACAAGATAAAGATGTCCACTCTCATCACTCTTATTTACCATAGTACTAGAAGATCTAGCCACTGCAACAAGTCAAGATAAAAAAATAAATGGCATACAGATTAAAACTGTCTCTGTTTCCAGGTGACATGGTTATCTATGTAAAAAATCCTAAGTAATATGTACACACACACCTCCTAGAACTAGTAAGTGGGTTCAACAAGGTTGGAAGATACAAGATGAACACATAAAAATCAACTGCATTTTTATATACTAACAGCGAACATATGGACACCAAAATCGAAGACATAATACCATTTACAATCACTCCAAAAAAAAAATCTGAAAAACTTAAGTATAAACTGAACAAATATGTACAAGACCTATACACTAAAAACTATAAGACACTTATAAAAGAAATCAAAGAAAACCTAAATAAATGCTCATAGATTGAAAGAATCAACACAGTAAAGACAATAATTCTCCCCAAATTGTCTTATAATTTTAGTAAAATTCTTATCAAGTCCTAGCAAGATTTTTCTGTAAACATAGATAAGTTTATTCTGTGTGTGCGTTTATTCTTTTTTATTGTGATAAAATACATATAACATAAAATTTGCTATCTTGGCCATTTTTAAGTGTGTGGTTCAACAGTATTAAATACGTTCATTCACATGTTCTGCAATCATCACCACCATCCATCCCTATAACTCCTTTCACCTTATAGAAACTCTATACCCATTAAACACCAACTCCCCATTCTCCCCTCCCCATGGAGCCTCTGGCAACCACCATTCTGCTTTCTTGCTTTATGATTCTGACTACTCTAAGTGCCTATATAAGTAGAATCATACAGTATTATAGACAGGCTTATTCTAAAATTTATAGGGAAGGCACAGGCCTCAGAATAGCTAAAAACAATCTTGAAAAAGAATAAAGTGGGAAGGGTGACTCTGCCCAATACTAAGGACTACTATAAAGCTACCGTAACCAAGATAGTGTGCCAGAGAGATGGACACATAGATCGATGGAAGAAAATAAGAACCCAGAAGCAGACCCACACGAATGTGTCCAGTTGATTTATGACAAAGGTGCAGAAGCAAGTCAATGGAGGAAGGACTTCAACAAATGGGTGCTTTAGCAATTAGATATCCATAGGCTTAAAAAAAAATGAACTTCAAACTAAATCTCAAACTTTAGTATATGTGCTGCCAGAGTGAGCACTAGATCTCAAACTTTAAACACTTAACTCAAAATGGATCGTGGACTTAAATGTAAACTGTAAAAATATAAAATTTTTAGGAAAAAAATAGAAAGAAATCTTTGGGATCAAGGCTAGGCAAAAAAATTCTTAGACTTCACACAAAAAGCACAATCCATGAAAGAAAAAATGATAAATTGGATCTCACCAGTATTGAAAACTTTTACTCTGAAAAAGACCCTACTATGAAGATTTAAAAAAAAAAAAACTAGAGCCGAGGAAAGAATATTTCCAAGCCATGTATCTGACGAAGAACTAATACTTAGAACATACAAAGAACTCACAAAACCGAACAGTAAGAAAACATATAATTCAATTAGAAATGCCTAACGTTTTACCAAAGACATTTCATTGAAGAGGATATATAAATGACACGAAAGCACATGAAGAGATGTTCAATATCATTAACCATTAGGGAAATAAAATTCAACCCATGATGAGATATCACTACTCACCTATCAGAATGGCTAAAATATAACAGTGACAATATCGAATGCTGGAAAGGATGCAGAGACTGAATTGCTCATACACTGCTTGGTGGGAATGTAAAAATGGGACGGCTCTGTAAACACTCTGGCACTTTCTTATAAAACTAAACAAGCAACTGCCATATGACCCAGCAATGCACTCTTGGGCATTTATCCCAGAGAATGTAAACTATGCTCACATAAAAAACTGCTCACAAATTCATAGCAGATGTATTCATAACAGTCAAAAATTGAGAAGAATCCAGATGTCTTTCAATGGGTACATGGTTAAACAAAATGTGGTATAGCCATACCAAGGAATACTACTCTGCAATAAAAGGGAACAAAGAATGAACATATGTAACACTTTCGATGACTCCCCAGGGAGTTACGTTGAGAAGAGCCAATCCCCAAAAGGTTACATGATTCCATTTATATAACTTTAGTGATGTGACAAAATTACAGAATTGGAGAACAGATGAGTGGTTGCGGTGTCAGGGATGGGCTGGCAGTGGGGAAGGAGGTGGGGCGTGGCTATATATGGGCAACACAGGGGTCCTTGTGCTGATAGAACTGCTCTGTACACTGACTCGATCACAGTCTATATCCTGGTTGTGATGTACAATAAATTTGCAAGATGTTACCACTGGGGAAACTGGGTGAAGGGTGTTATTTTTTTACAACTGCGTGTGAATCTACAATTGTCTCAAAATAAGAAATTTAATTAAAAAAAAATTTAAACAGACTAGAGGCTTCCAGCAATTCCTGGCAGACTGAAAGGTTGAGATGAGCAAGAGGCAAGGATAGACCAAGACATGGGTGAAGCCCCAGAAGCTCTGTGACTACATGTGGGGGCGCCCTGGAGCAGGAGAGGGCTAGGATCGGCTGGTGAGGGTTTGGTAGAGCTGTGGAAGTGGGAGCAGTTTGTCCTGTGAATCCCTGTGAGCCCCGTCTTCCCTTCTCCACCCGGTGTTCAGGTCAGCGTTTACGAGGGAGAAATAGGGAAGGGCCCCAGGTAAATGATGATATCCAGGACAAACTGGGCACCCGACAAGCTCCGACGGCCGGCTGCTGTCAGCTCTGGCTGTCCCCTATTCCCACTGCAAACAGTAAGGAGCACAAGCATCCACAGCTGCTCAGCCCCTCTTCCAAGACTGGCTGCCCAAGCTGAGACTGGGGAGAGTCTAGAAAAGATGAGCTCACAGTCGGGAACGACTAGAAATAGGAGGACTGCCAACTGGGAGAAAGACCAGAACAAGGAGTCTTTACAGCTTGGGGGTTCAGAATTAAACATGATAAGAAGAGTGACTTGATACTTTTATAGACGTAAAAGATGGTATTACATCCATGAAACAATAGGATCTTGATTTTTATAAAACGGACTCAAGAGGAGATCTGAAAAATGAAGAAATGTAATCATTGCCATTAAGAACTTAATAGAACGGGGGTGCCTGGGTGGCTCAGTGGGTTAAAGCCTCTGCCTTCGGCTCAGGTCATGATCTCAGGGTCCTGGGATCGAGCCCCGCATTGAGGCTCTCTGCTCAGCGGGGAGCCTGCTTCCCCCTCTCTCTCTGCCTGCCTCTCTGCCTACTTGTGATCTCTCTCTCTCCGTCAAATAAATTAAAAAAAAAAAAAAAAAAGAACTTAATAGAACGGCTCCATAGCAAAATGAAAAAGAAACCAGCAAAATTAGTCAGCTAGGAGATCAACGCTAAAGAATTCTTCCAGAATAGAAGATGAAAGGATAAAGAGAAAGTTTAAAAGAAAAAAATCATACAGAACAGCTCTAGATTTACCAATATCTAACAAACCAAAGTTTATGAAGGAGAAATAGAGATAATGAAGAGGAGTCAGTGTTTAAAAAAAGAACATCTAAGAATTTCTTAGAACTAAAAAAAAAAAAAAAAAAAGGCTTCAGAATGAAAGGGCTACCATGTGCTAAGCTGTACGTATAATAATGTAGAAAATTTTTAGAACCTCAAAATATAGAAAACAATCCCAAAAGTTATTAGAAAAGAAAAATATTATTAACAATCAAGAATCTGATCTAAAGCAGACTTCTCATCAACCTCTCTGGAAACAAGAACTTCTAGGGCTGAAAAACAAAACAGAACAAAACAAAACAGGACTTTGAATGGAGATTTCTGTACCTAGCCAAATTAGCATTCAAGTGTGAAGGTGAAATAAAGTTACTTTTCAGATGTAAAAACTTCCAGACAGAAAGTTTACCACCCTAGATCCTCTCTTAAAGAGACTACCACAAACTATATTTCACAAAAAGAAAAATGCTATAAAGTATGAAAAATAAAAATAAGCAAACTTTGTTGTATCTTCTTTATGATACTTAATATTGTGCTATATTTACTTTATGTCTTTTACTAATTGGCCACTTACTACGTCACTGGATGTTTCTGTTGATAAGTTATTCACAATAATCAAATTTGCTATTCATAGGAGTTTAGGGAGGAAGGTAGACTGGAGAGAAAATTGTGACAACAGATTTAAAATACTGAAGGACTTTTTGATTGTGGTTGGTTTCCTTTGATTCACAGATAACAAATAAGTATCAGTTGGAACACATTCTATATAGACAGTATATAGGGTTGCCATTAGTTTTTCTGGGCAACTGGTTCATTTATCCATTCATTCATTTATTTACTCAACACTTTCTGGGCAATTGGTTCATTTATTCACTCATTCATTTATTTACTCAACACTTATTATTCATCTAGAATTCAAGAAACTCTACCCTAGGCCCTGAAAGGAACACAAGGAGGAACCAAACCTAGTTTCAGCTCCTAAAAAGCTCACAATTTCGTGGCTGTGACAGACATGAGCATAAGTAATTATGATACAAAATATAAGTGTTATGAGAAGATATAAGTAAAACACAAAATTGCAGAGATAGTAATGATTAATTTTGAGCTCAGGAATCATGTAAAATTGGTTCATATGCTAATAAGTAAACTTCAACGATCCCCAATGAAATGACTGTCAAGGTAAGTATACTATATTATTAATGATTTCTGATCAGCAGTAAGAGAGACCAAATGTTACAAAATATTACACCCACCCTGCCAAAGCAAAGCATAGAGTTTCACAACAATCCAGCAACTTTGGTGCTTGTTCATACTAAGAGCAAGGATTATTCAGATAATGTGGGGTTTTTATCATTGTTTTGGTTTGATCATTACATCACTGTTACTAAGTTACATTTTGCCATAATGAGCTAGATTAAATACTGGTACAACTTAAAACTCATCAGATTTAAGAGTCCTATATAAAAAAAAAAAAAAAAGTCCTTTATCATCTTAAAAGATAAAGTATGCCCCTAATTGCAGCACTGCTATTAAAAAAAAAGGGGGGGGGCTGCAGACCAAATTTGGCCCACAGGCCTATTTTGCCAAACTCTGGTTTATAGCAAAGGTGCTAAAACTTTTTAGTCCAGTTCATCAAATGTAGTGGGTCAAATCGACCTTTAAGTTCTCAGAACAAACAATACCGTAACTTGGCTGCCAAGCTGTACCCAGAAACCAATCCAAATGTACTGGCAAGCATCAGAGACTCACAGGATGTTTATATTTCATGGATAAGATGCTTACCATCTGTCTACCTGAGCCTCTGACTTTCCCCCAAAGTATACATCATCACAGAAGCTATATTCTTTTCATTTTCCATTCTGATCCGAACTCCCTACTTAGAATGACTTCAAGGCCCTGCGTAACCTAACACAAACTTTATCTCCTTTGGCTAGATTTTACAAGGAAGATATTCATAAGTTATTACCATACATATGCCACATACCATGATTACTGAACATATCTATAGTACTACTAGGGCCAAACACTTAATAACTGATACAGAGGTTGCCTTTGTTTTGTTTCATTCTAATAAACGAGAGTACATATATACCATGGGATATTATGAAGCCATTAAAAACAACATATAAATTTTTTGCAAACTAGGGATAGAGAGGAACTTCCTCCACCTGATAAAAGAAAATGTACAAAAAAACCTATAGCTAACATGATATTTAATGATGAGAAACTAGATGCTTTTCGACTAAAATCAGAACAAGGCAAAGATGTCCCTTCTCACTACTCCTATTCAACATCATACTAGAAGTACCAGCTATTAAGAAAAGGAAAACCTGGTATACAGATTGGGAAGAAAGAAATAAAACTGTCTTTGTTCACAGATGACATGACTGTCTATGTAGAAAATCCCAAAGAATCAACGAGCAAACAAACTCCTAGAACTGCTAAGTGATTACAGGAAGGTTACAGGATACAAGTTAATATACAAAAGTTAACTGTTTCCTCACATGCCAGTGATGTGAATTTGAAATAAAAAAAAAAAATTTACATTAGTGCCAAAAGAAAGTAAATACTGAGGTATAAATCTAACCAAATATGTATTAGATCTATATGAGGAAAACTATAAAATTCTGATGAAAGGAAATAAAGAAAAGCTAAATAAATGGAGAGCTATTCAATGCACATGGGTAAGAAGACTCAATACTGTCAAGTTGTTAGGTCTTTCCAACTTGATCTATAGATTCAACACAATCCCAATCAAAATCTCATTAAGTTATTTTGTGGATATTGACAAACTGATTCTAAAGTTTATACGGAGAGGGGAGAGAAAAAGGCCAGAGTTGCCAATGCGATTGAAGAACAGAGCTAGAGAACTGAAACTACCCAGCTTCAAGAATTACGATAAAGCTATCATAATCAAGAGAGTATGGTATTAGTAAAACAACAGACAAATGGACCAATGGAAATGAATAGAGAGCCCAGAAATAGACACACACAAACATAGTCAACTAATCTCTGACAAAGGAGCAAAGGCCATGCAATGGAGCAAAAACAGTCTTTTTAACAAATGGTGCTGAAACGGCTAGATGTTCACATGCAAAAAAAAAAAAAATCTAGACCCAGATCTTACACCTTTCACAAAAACTAGTTCAAAATTTAAAATGCAAACCTAGGGCCCCTGGATAGCTCAGTCGTTAAGTGTCTGCCTTCGGCTCAGGTCATGATCCCAGGGTCCTGGGATCGAGTCCCACATCAGGCTCCCTGCTGGGCAGGAAGCCTGCTTCTCCCTCTCCCACTCCCCCTGCTTGTGTTCCCTCTCTCGCTGTGTCTCTCTCTGTCAAATAAATAAATAAAATCTTTAAAATTAATTAATTAATTAATTAATTAATGCAAAGCTATAAACGTCCACAAAGTAACACAGGAGAAAATTTAGGTGACCTTAGGTTTGGCAATGATTTTTTAGATACTTCACCAAAGTGCAACCCACGGAAGAAAAAATTGATAAGTTGGACTTCATTAAAATTAAAAATTTCTGCTCTACAAAAGATACTGTCAAAAGCATAAAAAACCAAGCCACAGACTGGGAGAAAATACTTGCAAAAGACATCTGATAAAGGACTGCTATACCAAATATAGGAAGAACTCTTTTAAAACTCAACAATAAGAAGATAAACAATCCAATTTAAAAATGAACAAAAGAGGGCTCCTGGGTGGCTCAGTTGGTTGAGCAACGGCCTTCTGCTCAGGCCATGATCCTAGAGTCCTGGGATCGGGTCCCGCATCCGGCTCCTTGCTCGGCAGGGAGTCTGCTTCTCCCTCTGACCTCTCCCCTCTCATGCTCCCTCTTTCTCATTCTCTCTCTCTCTAATAAATAAATAAAATCTTTAAAAAAAAAAAAATGGACAAAAGACAAGAATAGCCATTCACCCAAGAAGATATACAAATGGTAAATGAGCATATGAAAAAATGTTCATCATCATATGTCATTAGGGAATTTCAAAATAAAACAATAAGACAGCACTATATACCTACTAAAATGGCTAAAATCCAAAACACTGACAACACCAAATGCTGACAAGGATGTAAAGCAACAGGAACTCCCATTCAGTGGTGGCAAGAATGCAAAACGGTACAACCACTTTGAATACAGTTTGGCAGTTTCTTATAAAATGAAACATACTCATACCACATGATCCAACAATCATGCTTCTTGGTATTCACCCAGAGAAGTTAAAAACATGTCCACATAAAACTTGTACAAGAAAGTTTAAAGTAGTTTTATTCATAATTACTGAAACTTGGAAGCAACCAAGATATTCTTCAGTAGGTGAATGGCTAACCAAATTGTGGTACACTCATACAATGGAATATTATTCAGCACTGAAAAGAAATGAGCTATCAAGATATGGAGGAACCCTCAATGCATACTGCTAAGTGGAAGAAGCCAATATGAAAAGGATACATACTCTATGATTCCATATATATGACATTTTTGGAAAAGCAAAACTATGAAGGCAGTAAAAAGATAAGTGGTTGCCAGGGGTTCAGTAGGAAGAGAAAAATAGGCAGAACACGGGGGACTTTAAGAGCAGTGAGACTATTTTGTATGATACTCTAATGATTGGATACATGTCATTATAGATTGGTCAAAACACATAAAATATACAATATAAAAAACGAACCCTAATGTAAAGTATGGGCTTTGGTTAATAATAGTGTATCAATATTGGCTCATTGATAGCAACAAATGTACCACACTATTGTTAAACGTTAACAATAGGAGAAACTTGGGGTGGGGGAGCATGTAAATATGGGAATCCTCTACACTTCCCACTCAGTTTTCCCACAAATCTGAAACTGCTCAAGGAAATAAAGTCCAATAATTTTTTTTTAAGTAGAATAGTTTAAGATACACCAGCTACTTGGAGGTATTTCCACAATGTACTAATAAGTGAGAAGAGTGAGATGCAGATAATATATGCTGATCCATTTTTATAATACCCCAACAATGTTTTGGATGCTGGTTACTTGGGAAGTTGGGAGAAGAGAATGAAAATAATTAAAAACTTACTGACAAATCCAACTTTGAGCAAAAATACAAATAAAAATCTGAGATTTAAGTAATAAAGGCTCTGAGGCAAGGAGAAGCCTGGCCTCATGACCAGCCCACTCTGGGGCAGTGAGAAGGGCCCAGTACCAGATTCACTGGGTGGAGAAACTCGAGACTCAGGGCAGAGACTGCTTGTTTCCTTTCTAATTATTGTAATGTGACCATTTGGAGATAACAGTAGAGAATCCTCATTTTTAAAATTATATCAACTTTGCCAACTATCCTGCAAGTTCCAAAGCAAACATATCCATAAAATGAAGCCTAGACCTCAGCTCTTTAATGAATCTCCTTATCCTGAAAAGAAAAAATTGCCGGGTTTTTCATGCGCCAAAACAGTTCAGTCCTAAGTTCCAGCATTATATTAATAGAAATCTCTCGGTTTGTATCTTGCCCCTGGAAATTCATATTGAAATTTATACAGCTTATTCCTTAAATCGGGTGTGTGTTGCCCCAAAACAGCTGCAGGGCAACACAATCTTATTCGCCCAACTCCTAATTTTCATCAGAAAATAATTATTCCTTTCTATTCCACTTAACAAAATAAATCCACAGAGCTTCATAGTATGAGCATAATCCTGAAGAAGAAAGAAAAAAAAATGTTGTTTTTCAGTTTCTTAAAATAAGTTGTCTGCAAGGGGCTCCTCGAACCTTTTTTACATTCGGAGGCAGTTGGGTGCAGTTCCTACTCTTGGAGGTATGCGGTCTCCCAGCAACCTGCCTCCGGTTGTCAGGGAGAGCCCCCGCCTGAGCTCGGGCTGTTATCACGCCCGCTGCAGCCCGCGGTGGGGGGAGCGGGGAGTCCTGCGCGGCGCTTCTTCAAGCCAGCGCACACATCTCGGTGTGCGAGGAATGCTAAGTGGTTAGCTAGGAACTCCGGGGACCAGCAGGAGTTGCTGCAGAGGGCTGACTGCTGGATGACGTAGCTCTTTATGAACTGGCTCTTAAGAAGAGATAAGGAAATAGAGGTTTTCAGCAATGCAGTGTTTTCTCCGGGGCTCTATTTGACAGCTGGCTACTCCATTCTGCAAACTCTAACATGGTTTTCTTTTCATCTGCTAACTACGGTACATTCAGGATTTTTTACTTTAGCTTTCATTTTCTCCAGCTGGAAAGCCATGAATTCCCTCACAGTATTTCATTTTCATGACTCTTGCCTTTTGGGTAAAATCTGTTAAAATATCAATTTTTTTGTTGTTGTTAGTTGGCCAAAGAATAAGTTTCAGTCTCATGTGAACAGTGCTCTTTAATTTTTCACACTGCATTTGACCTAAGCCAAGTATAAATTACCTAACGGCAAACTACAAATAAAAATAATCGAAGGTAAAATATGAAAAAGTCACAGAAGAAAATTCAACACTAATGTTATTACTTTGCCATGGTAACATTTTCAAAAGAATTCATTTTCTATATATGCTCTGGGAAGACATTCAATGTTTCTCAATTTTATCCTTCATTTTTTAAAAATGTAATGATAATATATTCATTGGAACATATTGTAACTCTGCATTTCTTCCAGTTTCACTATTACCAGTCTTTCTTACATTATAATGCAAATTTAATACACTTACTCAACAACAAGCTAGTGGATCAGGAATATACCTTGCTGAGAAACACTGTAGATATGCTCACATAAAATCATACAAAAGCCCTACAGAAATATAAGAAACCATGTTTCTCTTTATGAAGGACAATAACCTTATTTGACCTTTCATAAGAGACCAAGCTTACAGAAGAGATCCCAGCTAACCCATAAGATATGCTGGTCTTGGGTCAAGGTAAAGTCAAGCATCTGCCATTGTTAAAAAAATAAAACAAGACACTTGGCTCAAAATGGAATTGCTTATGCGGAGACCCCCATCACCAAACCAAGACTTAACTTAGTTACAGTTTTGGCTCTCCCAGAAATGAAATCCTAAACCAGTCCATTAGGAATTGCCTGATCAACGCTAGTTAAGTAGTCTGCCATTGCCTAGGGGGACATATCCTTGTAATAACCAACCTGCTTTTCTACCTAATCTAATCCTTGTTGCCATTCCCTTCGCCTATAGAAGTCCTTCAATTTTGCACAAGCATCTTGGAGCTCCTTGCTGTCTGCTAGATTGGATGCTACCCAATTCGAGTCAACTTTGGCTCAAAGAAACTCAAAAAATTTAATATGCCTCAGTTTACCTTTTAACAGGATCATGAATCAAAGTCATCAAGTATCGCAGCAAACAGAAAGAGCACTTTGATAGGACATCCAGGAGAAAGATACCAGAAAACCAAGCAGCAGCTTACTCATCGTAACCGAGGACCTCCGCCCATGCCAGCAGGGCACCATACCCAGACTAAGAGTTCAGGAACCACCAGGGAGAATAACAGCAATCACTGAGCTCCAAAGAGACTAAAGGAACTCAACTTTCACCTCCCTGAGGAGACACAGTAGAATGAAAGTGCAAAACGAGGCCCCAGAGCTATCGCTCCACACCAAACTCTTTCTGTGTGTGTGTGTGTGTGTGTGTCTGTATTCATGTATTTATTTTTATTTTTATTTTATTTTTCAGTGTTCCAAGATTCATTGTTTATGCACCACACCCAGTGCTCCATGCAATATGTGCCCTCCTTAATACCCACCACCAGGCTCGCCCATCCCCCTTCTCCCCTTCCCCTCCAAAACCCTCAGTTTGTTTCTCAGAGTCCACATTCTCTCATGCTTCATCTCCCCTCTGATTTCCCCCCCTTCACTTTTCCTTTCCTTCTCCTAATGTCCTCCATGTTATTCCTTATGCTCCACAAGTAAGTGAAACCATATGGTAATTGACTCTCTCTGCTTGACTTACTTCACTCAGCATAATCTCCTCCACCCCTTCATTAGATGAATGGATAAAGAAGGTATGGTCCATATATACAATTGAATATTACGCCTCCATCAGAAAGGATGAATACCCACTTTTCTATCAACATGGACGGGACTGAAGGAGATTATGCTGAGTGAAATAAGTCAACCGCACCAAATTCTTAAGAGCAATCAAAGTTGAAAACACACCCTCAAGGCAGCATGGAAGGGGAAGAACTGAACTGAGCCTTGAAAGACCCAGGAAGATTTAGATGAGCTGTGAGGAAGAAAGCAAACGTCCTAGAAGGAAGGAACTAACAGCAGAGTTGGGGGGGGGGGGGAGGGGAGGAGAAGAGCAGAGATCAGAACACTGAGGTTAGCAGCAAGGTAGAGGAAGTTTCTAACTCCAGGATGAAGAGTGTCATCATGTTAGCTACGGTGCAACAGAAGTTACTCAAATCAGAGGGCTGCAAGCTATCAGTAGAAGGGAGGAGAGGGAAAGGACAAAAGCAGGCAAGGAATGTGTTCTGTTTTTGAAAACTGGCAGTTCCTGCCAAGGAGATGAGCTAGGTAGGTGTCTGCCTGATAGCCCCATGCATGAGCCAGCTTGAGTGGGCTGAGGACCTGTGCAGAGTTACTCAGGACGCTGTCCTGAGTTACCTTTAGCTCATTATAATACTAAGATCTCCTCCTACGAGTGGGGCTTCCTGCCGTTTTTTGGGCAGACAATGTATGCACTAACGTGTTGACATGCTAGGCATGAGCAACTGAACCAAAGGGCCTAAGAAGAGAATAGGCGTAAGTTCCTTAATGTATATGCAAGCTCCCTGCTCCCACCCTCAATACACTGAATAAGAGCTTCCTGGGCTAACCCCATGGGGAGACAGTGCTTTGAGAGCTGTCTCCTTGTCTCCTTACTTATAGTAATAAAAAGTTCTTTGCTTCCAACACTTCCTTGGGTTATGTTCAGTTTGGTGCACCCCAACTGATGCACCCGAGTTCAGTTACAATCACGCCGATCACATACAGTCACCATTATGGCCCAAGCAGTGATAGTATGAAATTTGAGGCTTAAGCAGGCTTAAGCAGGCTTAAGCAGATGTCTGACAGCGGTGGTCACAGCAGACTGAGGAGAATGAAGGCAGAGACCAAGGGAAGTGTGATGGTTCTTTCATGTGTCAACTTGACTGAGCTAAGGGATGCCCAGATGGCTGGTAAAACTTATTTCTGGGTGTGCCTGTGAAGGTGCTTCTGGATGAGATTAGCACTGGAATGGGTACTCTGGGTAAAAAAGATGGTGCCCATCAGGGTGGGGAGGCCCCATCCAATCCAGATTAGAACAAAAAGGTGGGAAAAGGGTGAATGTGCTCTCCCTGCTTGAACTGGGGCATCCATCTTCTACGGCCCTCAGACTTTAGGACTTGGACTAGGATTTACACCATTGGCTCCCCCGGTTCTCAGACCTTCAGAACTGGACTAGAACCACACCACCAGCTATCCTGGGCCTCCAGCTTACAGAAGGCAGATCTTGGACTTCTCAGCTTCCATTACCATGTGAGCCATTCCCTCGTAATGAATTTCTTTCTATATATCTATATATACCTCCCACTGGTTCCATTTCTCTGGAGAACCTTGACTAATAGAGAAGATAAGGAACAATCAAGTATTATTGGAGGAGGGACATATTAAATACAGAGGCCAGGTTCAGAAATGAATACAACTAAGGTTTGGGGGACTTGAGGTTGTAGCAGTACCACTGACAGAAATGGAGAAATTAAAATATGTATCCAATGTTTTCAAGGCAAAATGGGTAAGCCTGATTTTAGAAGTGAGTTTAGGGTTATGGCAGGACGTTCACATCCTACAAAATGGAAATGGAAAAGCAGAACTTTTGCAAGATGAGATCTAGATGTCAGGAGCCATCCACAGGCAAGAGTGGTTGGAAAGAGACTAGCCATCCATGAAAAGAGAGGTAGAAAGAGTAAAGCAGCAGTAAAATGAGGGAAGTGAAGGGGGTGATGCCAGCAAATGCCAATTCTGCTTATTCAAAGATAAGACCCTTGTCAGATACCACCAACCTCTTACTATCTCTTAGCTTAGATACACGTTAAAAAAAGGAGCCACTAAATCATGACAAACCCATACCCAGCAGAAGTCTGCTGTAACGAAATCTCTGGGAAGCATGATAGAAACTCAGTTCTGTGAAGCTAAGTCTGGACTGATGCTCTGAACTACAGGAAAGAGAAGCAGCAGCAAGTAAGGAAATTGCCATTGTGTAACAGGGTAGACGGACACCCATTTCTCAAGTATGGCCAACTCGTCATCACATACATTTCCATTTGGCTGCAGAAATTCTGTCCACTAATAAAGTTTTCTGGTATGGGAGGAAAATCCATTAACATTTTGGAAACCAGAAAGCAATGACAATCCCAAGGCCCCAAATCCCTGTCTCTCCTTCTTCGGTGCACTGTTCTCTCCATTATGCATTCAGACATTTATTGAGTACCTACTATGTGCCATTATACATAATATGTGTATGTCTATTATGTACTCCACTGCCCATAGGGGTCCGCCTCTCAGAGCTCACAACCTAATATGCTACAGTCATTCCACAAGTATTTGTCAGCCTGCTGTGTTTCAGGCACAACGAATAAGCCAACTCCTGCCCTTAAGTAGTTTGTGGTCCAGTGCTACATTTCACAAAACATTAGATACTGGATGCTCTCAGACAAACTGGGAATTTATGATGGAAGAGAGATGAAAGACCAGGACACAGAGGATCCACAACTTTCACTCAGCATGCATTCACACTCTGAACCCATCTTCTGCAGAATTCAGCCTCTCATACTTCACCAGAGTTGAAGATTTTGGCTGGTGCAAGATGACAGGGCCATCCAGCTGCTGTGGCACGAGAAGGCATCTGGCCATCTACCAAGGCAGCAAGGGTGATGGTTGGCAAGACATTGGGGTCTATGAAGGGGCAGACCAAGCCACGCAAAGAGGCTCCTCTCTGGTTCTTGCTGAGGGCATGGAGGCCACTGGCTCTCTTGGGGCCCATGTCACAGGCTACTGTCTCCTCACCCAATCAGCTTCCCATTTCTCACCTCAGCTGTCCTCACTCTCCTCCCTCCCTGAGCTGAAGCAGGGACTCACTGCCACCACAATCCTGAAGGAAGCAGGCCAGGGTCCCCCATGGATTGTGCTGAGCAGGACGCCTCTTTCTCAACCACTGTTGCAGATTCCTAGCGAGTCCCTGCTTAGGGATTTAAAGATGAGGAACTCCTCATCATTCATCCTGGCCAAAAGAAAAGTTCACTACTGGTGACAAGAATAATTGAGAAGAAAGTCTGAAATCAGCCCAAATCTATTACTACTAGTGAAAAACCAATTTTGACTATATACCCCAGGGACAAAAGAT
>CM052899.1:46401500-46457190 GCA_028534135.1 Potos flavus
AAGGAAAGGAAAAGAAAGGAAAGGAAAGGAAGGAAGAAAGAATGAGGAAAAGAAGATCATTTAGGCTGGAGAGAAAAGGGATGCATTTATAGGAGAAAGGGAATCCAATCAGGCCAAGTTTTGAGGACGACGTAGGATAAGAATATAAGGAAAACAATATTTTACCTAAGCAGGCATTTAACAGACATTTAATGAATGACTAAATGAAAACACTGGCATGTGGAACCCACTTGGGTAGAATTACATGAGCAACTCCAAAGGCAAAACACTGAAACACTTGTTAGTCAGAGGATGGGATTCTATAGGGGCACAGCAGGAAGAAAGGCTGGGAAGGTAAGGATCAAATCATGGGAGGTATGGAATATCCTTATCCCAGAGACTTCAGGGAAACACTGAGGGTTCTGAAACAGAGGATAAAATAAAGAGCTTGAAACAAGATGCGAAGAGGAGAAATAATAGTTCTGTGTCCTCCAATTTAGAAATTAATCACACATTGGGGAAAATTTTTCTAAAAGGAAAATTGTTTTCTATCATTTTCTTTTCACAGTCTATGTACATCACTCAAAATAAAAGAAATACACATAATGCCTTCTACATAATAGTGGAAGGAATTTGTCCCCAAAGATCTTTTCTTTGTATAAATGATGCCACCACAATTGATGCTTCAATAAAAATGAATATTTATGAAATGTAAAATGACTTGGATTAACTTATTCCAATTTCACTCTCTAAATTTAGATTTTTTTAAATCACGCCAAAATGTAGATTTTGATTACAAAAGCAAGTTGGGGAAGAAAAAAAGACTTACTTGACAAGAAAAAGAGAGCAAAATTTAAAAAAGAATAAGAACTTGAAATAGGGATGACAAAAGATGATAGAAAGGTGGTCGATTAAACTAAAAACCACAGAAAGAGATCATCCTCATAGCAGACTTATTTAACTCAATAATGCAGTCACGTTACAAGAATCGTGTTACAAGAAAGCATGAAGGAAAGCCTCCCACTTGTGTGTCCCATCCATCTTCAGCAACCCGCATAGCCCTCTCCCCAGCTATTAGCTTCTTAGCTAACCTTTCAAAGTTTCTTTGTGCATACATCTTATTATTTTCCTCCCTGTTCACACAAAAATTAGCATACCATATTAACACTGTTCCGACCCTGCTTTTTTCACATAACACTATATCTTGGCAATCTCTCCATACCCATTCATATAGGTTTTCCACGTTCTTTTTTACAGCTGCATATTCCATTGTGAGGACGAACCACGATTTATTTAACTAGCCCCTATTGATGGGCATTTGGGTTGTTTCCAATCTTCGGCTACTGCAAACAAAGCTGCAGTGAATAACCTGGTATAGTCATCATTTGGCAGGCGTGCAAGTGTATCTGTAGGATAAATTCCCAGAATTGAATTCCTGGGTCAAAAGGTATATGCATTTAAATTTTTTATAGATATTGCCAAATTGCATTCCATAAGAGTGGAGCCAATTTACATTCTTGCCAGCAACGTACAAGAGTGCCTTTTTCCTTAAGGATTTACCAACAGAGTGTACCATCAAAGTTCTGGATTTTTGCCAATCTGAAAAATGAAAAATGGTGTTTGCATCCTCCTCATTATGAGTGAAGTTGAGTACCCCTTTATATGTTTAAAAGCCAGTTGTACTTGCTTTTCTATAAAGTACCTGTTCGTAACCTCTGCCTATTTTCCTAACGGATGTTGGTGTTTTCTTACTAATTTCTAGGAGCTTCTTATGTATTAGGGAGAACAGTCCTTCACTTATAAGTTGCAAATATTTACCCCAGTCTGCCTTTTGATTTTGCTTATGGTAATTTTTGCCATGAGAAGATTTTTACTTTGATGTGATCTAATTTATCGATTTTTTAAGTCTTCTGATTTTCAATTATAGATTATAAAGGAAATCTCCCTTTCTCAAACTCGAATTGGTTCATTTTCACATGTAACTGAATGAAAAAACAGTAGAGTACAGTAGTTAAGATCACAAACTCTAGAGCCAAACAGCCCACATTCATGTCCCAGCTCCATGACTTATTAGCTACATGACCTTGGATAAGTCACCCTACCCATATGGGCTTCAGGTTCCACAAAAACAAATGGGGTTAATAATAATTACTACCCCAGGGGGTTACTGTGAGGATTAAATGTCTTAGTAAATGTAAAGTAGCTACTAGAGTGCCTGACATACAGTACACACCCAATTAGCATGAGCTATTATCATCAAATATCTGTTTGGAAACTTATTCTGGTTTACGATGTGAAGGACAGATTCAACTTTTTTTTTTTTTTTTCCTTATGGCTACCCAGTTTTCCCATAACCATTTATTATTGAATGGTCCATCTTTTCCCCACTAATTTGAGATATCACCTTTCTGATATACTATATTTCCATACATATTTAAGAATTTCTGATCTTTCTATTCTATCCATGGACCTATTCATGGAGCGGTATCACACTGATTAAGCTATGAAGCTTCACTTTTACTATGTGGTAGGGCCAGCTGCCCCTCTTTGCTCTTCTTTGACAGTTACTATAACTCTTCCTGTTTATTTTCCATATGAATTTTTTTACTTAGTGTGTCTGGTTCTAGAATAAAACAAAAAAATATTAGTACTTTTATTAAAACCTTGTTACCTTGATGAATTAACTTATAGACCGAACTGATATAAGTTTTCTGTTCACTCCTCTTATCCAAGAACTTGGTATGTCTTACCATTTGTGCAAGTCTTCTTTTGGGTCTTTCAGTAGCATTTGAAAGTTTTCTTCACATAGGTCTTGCATATTTCTTGCCAAGTTTATACATAAATTTTAACTTTTTTGGTTGCTGTTATAAATGGGGTGTGTTCTTTTATTATATTTTCTAACAAGCTGTTTGCATAGAGTAAAGCTACTGGTTGTTGTCTAGTTAAGTAGATACCTTATAATTAATTCTCTTGGATTCTCCAGGTATATAATGTCCTGATCTACAAACTAGTGGCAGTTTTACCTTCTCTTTTCCATTTCGTACATCTCTAATTGCCTTCTCCTATCTGACTACATTAGCTACCATTTACAAAACAATGTTAAATAACAACCAATCACCCAGAGTAGGCCTAGTCATGTTTTGATCCACTTTAGGCAGCCTTGAAAAAGCTTCACATTAAAGAGGTTTGAAGGTTTGAATCTTCTTGAATCTTAGTAGAAATCTACTAAGCCACAGGTTATAAGAAGATGGAAATTTTCTCAACACCAAAAAATAATAATCCAATTTTAAATGGGCACAAGACAGGAACAGACATATTTCTCCAAGAAGACATACAGATGGCCAAGAGACACATGAAAAGATGCTCAACATCCGTCATCATGAGGAAGTGCAAATCAAAACGACAATGAGATATACCACCTCACACCTGTCAGAATGGCTAAAATCAAAAACAAGAAACAAGTGTTGGTGAAGATGTGGAGAAAAAGGAACCCTCATGTACTGCTGGTGGGAATGCAAAGTGGTGCAGCCACTGTGGAAAACAGTATGGATATTCCTCAAAAAATTAGAAATAGGGGCTCCTGGGTGGCTTAGTTGGTTAAGCATCTGACTCTTGATTTTGGCACAGGTCATGATCTCAGGGTTGTGAGTAGTAAAGTGTCCTGTGAAATTGTCTGAACATGGGGCGCCATGTTCACCCACTGGGTGGCTCAGTGGGTTAAAGCCTCTGCCTTCGGCTCAGGTCATGATCTCAGGGTCCTGGGATCGAGCCCCACATCGGGCTCTCTGCTCAGCGGAGAGCCTGCTTCCCCCCCACCCCCCTCTGCCTGCCTCTCTGCCTACTTGTGATTTCTCTCTCTCTCTGTGAAATAAATAAATAAAAAATCTTAAAAAAAAAAGAAATTGAGCATGATGCTTTGAGAGGAGGCAACTCTTCGATGACTTCATTTCTTCTGGAAAAATGATTCTGTTATTTCCTAAACAGAATGGGATCTTTCTTGTATCAATTTTGGTCAATTATATTTGCCTAAAAATTATCTATTCCATCCAAATTTTCAAATTTATTTTCAAAGAGTTAAATAGTCTCTTACGATTCTTTAAGTTTTCTACTTCTATTACTCCCCCTCCTCAGTTCTTATTTTGTGTATTTGTACTTTCTTCCTTTTTTATTAGATAGCTACAGTTTATAAATTTCATTATTACAATTCAATTGTTTTTCAAGGAGCCACTTTTTGGATTACTCACATTGTTCTACTGTTTTTCTATTTATATTTAAAGTTCTTAAAAAGAGTACACCATGAGCAGGTGTTCTACATCTCTTCCTCTCTCCAGAAAAAAAAAAACACAAGTAATAGATTGAACACTACCTAAGACTATAAGCCCAGGAAATCAGAGATTAAATATGAGCTGTCAATGTTATCTTGAATGATATCTCCAAATCCCAAACACCTGATCAAAAAAACAGATTAGCAATATTTCCAAAATGCAAAAAAATAAAAAAAAACTTTTAAAAAGGTGCCATTCAAAATAAGAACTGGGCTTTTACAGTAATTAATTCACTGGAAACAAGATGAGTTCTAACTATAATAAACTTACATTTCAACAACATAGGTTTTCATTATAAGCCTTCCACCTCCTGCCTATCTCTAGCAATTAATTGCCCACCAATTCAGTTCAACAAGCATGAATTCCACTTTTCCCTCAGTCCCAAAGTTCTCTGAGTATTGCTTTATAGCCAGACACTGAAACAGAGAGAGTCCACCTCCACATACAAGATCAGGCATATTGCTTGTATGCCCTGCCAGCCAGTCGGTGCTGTCCAGGACCTCCCACTAACCTGAACACAATGTGTTTCAAATGAGCCAGTCCAGTCCAAGTTTAGTTGCAACCCATCACCCAGAACAGGACTATTCATATTTTCATCCACTACAGGCAGCTTGGGAGAAATTAAACATTACAGAAGTTTGAAGGATTGACTCTTACCCTCTTGCAAACTAGAAATCTACCTCTAGGCCATAGTTTATAAAAGGGTGTAAGTTTCCTTATGAATACAAAAAAAAAGGTACGATTAAAGCTACCATGGTAACTCTTCACACCAAAAGTATTAGTAATAGAGCACAAAGACAGAGTCTAGTACTAGGCTGAACCAAAGACACTAAACAGGCCTTATCTTCTAAAATCAAAAGGTGATGCTTCTGTCACAGAACTTTTGAAAGTCAGGGTACGATTAACAACAGGCAGAGATAATGAGGAGAAGTGAAGGGCTATTAAACGGATTGGAGGTTGGGATAGAGAAGAATTTGACTTTCAAAACAATAATATTAAGTCCATAAGCTTCAAGCTTACAGCCACCAAAACCTACCAAGGAGGTAATACTGCCCATTTCTGAGGCCAGTCAGAACCTGCAGGAACCTGTCAGGGCAGGAGTTGTACTAGGGGTGGGGACTGGAAAGGCCACATTCTAAAACTGAAATATTTGGGGAGGAAAAGAGTTACAACAGCTGAGCAAGAAGGACATATGCATTGCATATGCATATGCATTGTACGCTTGGCCCTCCACCAAAAAAAGCAGTTTACTGGTCCAGATACAGAGATGTATGCATGGCTATATCAAAAGAGCCTGGAAAAGAACCAAACCCCGAGGTTTTCCATTAGAGTTACCAGGTGGATGTGACAAATAAATCATTGGTTCATTTCTGTCATGTTGGTTACTCTTTTACCAAAAATGTCATTTATGTATCAGGTAAGTGATTGGGAAGACTTCGGTTAAGATTAATCAGAACTAAATTTTGGTCAAAGTTGATCTTGAACTAGTTTGCAAAAATTCTGATCAAGATTTTTGTGTTCAAAAAAAAAAAGATTTTTGGGGCGCCTGGGTGGCTCAGTGGGTTAAAGCCTCTGCCTTCGGCTCAGGTCATGATCTCAGGGTCCTGGGATCAAGCCCCGCATCAGGGTCTCTGCTCAGGAAGGAGCCTGCTTCCTCCTCTCTCTCTGCCTGCCTCTCTGCCTACTTGTGATCTCTCTGTCAAATAAATAAATAAATAAAAATCTTTAAAAAAAAAAAGATTTTTGTATTTTTTAGATGTCTGGGAGGGCATATCAGAGACTGTAGCGTGTAAAGAGGAAGTTTAGTACAAGCTGTGGGTGTTCAGCATTGAAAAACCACTGCCTTTGAGCATCCGTTTACGAATACTGGTTTGTAAAAGAGAATTTATTTTTAAAATGAAGTTTAAAACTCATTCTCTGAATTTGAGTCAAAAATAAACTTTCGGGCTGACTGAATTGGAGTTGAAGTGGGGGAGGGGGCATAGGAAGCAAAACTGCTACTGCAGATGGAGAAACAAGTTACACAGAGTCAGTTTCCAAACTGCCCCAGGTCCAAAAAACCTCCACCTTTTCCAATCTCATCCTGATACTGAATATTGTGTAAGATATGTTCACCTCACTATGACCTCCTCCTATAACTCAATAATTCTTTAAGGAAAAGAAAAAACAGAATTCCTAGGAATTTTTAAATGCAGGATTTATCTTGGCACTGAGCCATATGTAAAAGACTAATCACCGTTTAATCCTCCAACAGCTCTAAAGCAGTGGTTTACAAACTATGGAGTGCATTAGAATCACCCAGAGGGTTTGTTTAAAACACTAATTGTAGGGACCACGCTTTGAGAAGCACTGCACCAAGATAATGGCAATGGTGCCTTGGTTGGTGGACCTAGGCTGTCTGTAAACTGCTACCGGTCTGCGACAGAAATTGAGATTTAAGCTTTATGCAAATAACTTTTAGAGTAGTTTAACATCACTGGGCACCCAAGCATGTGAACATTTTTCTGGCTTTTTTTTTTTTAACTGTATTTTCCAACAGTGTTGGTATGAGATTAGAAAATTATTTTTAAGTTTGTAAAGCACAGCTCTAAAGCGCACACCGCCGACTACTGATACACACGGGCAGACCCGCGAGCACTGGGCCAGGGGACACCTCCTGCCAATTGGGAGAAACCGGGAACTCAGGGAGGATAATGGAAGCCTGAGGATAATTCTTACAACTGGTACAGTGGTCTGAGATACAATTTCAAAACTGTAGTTTTTATCGTTCTGTATCACTGCATTGCTTCCAGTGACAACACAACCCGGCACCATCGCGGCAAGTGGCCGGTATCCCAGCCGACGGTATGCAAGAGAAAGAAAAGGGGAGGCACAGAAGCCGGCACTGAGGGCGCACACACCTGCGAGAAAGAGGCGGAAATCGGGTCAGCGCTTTTCCTATCCAAAGTTTGGAGCCGCCGGGGTATTTGCACTGTAGGTGAGCTATAGCAACATACTAGATTCTATCAAAGTGCTTCGTGCTGTTTCAGGGGGTGAGAAGCCAAACAAAGAAAAAGCTACGACCCACCCACCGGTCCGAATCTCTCTGCGCCTGCGCAGACCCCAGCCTAAGTAGCCACCCGAGGCCCGCCCTCGGCTCTCTTCCCGACCTGCGGAGGACGCGCAGCCGGCGGGCGCTGACGCGCATGCGCCACGACGATACTCGTGCCTTCTGCGCGTGCCCGCGCCCTTACCCGCAACGGGGATCGGCTCCTTCCGGCCCGGCAAGGCGTCTTGGGGGCTGACGATCTTAGAGGCGGAGTTCTCCATTCTCGAGCCGGGAAAGAGGCTGTGGAAGAAATGGCTAGCTCTCTTGGTGGCTGAGAGCATGGGCGGGCCGCTGGCCGACGGGCCGCCAAACAGAACGGTGCGGACGAGAGCCGAGCCGCGGCGGCGGAGTGGGCAGCGGGCGCCCGGCAGCGGGACCGGCGTGCACTGGCTGCGCCGCGGGCTGTGGCCGCTGCCGCCCGGGAATAGAGTTACCTAAGTGTTGGGCCAGACGGGCAGTGACTGAGGGCGTGTTCTCGCCCAGGGGTGGGAGGGGAGACGACGGGGGTCACCGGTCCAGGGAGGCAACAGCCAGTATTTCTGGTCGGCTTCAAGTGCAAAGTTCACAGGCAGAGAACAAACGTACAAATTGCTATACGAAGTACATGAAGCGGCAGAGGCCAATAATAACAATGCCTAGCCTTTGATTTTAAAGTTGGTTCCCTCCTTAAAAACCTTAGCAGTTGTTTCAGTGTGCCTAATAAGGTATGAGACAACCTACTCTACAGGCAGCTAGAATGTATATGTATTTCCACTGGAGCCGTTATAATGATAAATTATAGAAAAGATGAGTATCCAAAATAAAAACTAAGCGCAACTTGCAAAAACCTCAGAATAGGGAAGATAATTCAAAATGATGTTTTATGTACATGCACACACATACATACACACTGCTAAACCCATTTTGCAGGGTGGAAAATAGAGAATCAAGGCATTAATACCACCATTAACTCAGTTTATATGTATTTAATGGTGCTGTTGGATCAGTCTTGTTTCTCTAATCGTGGGAGATAACATTTGTTCCTATGACAAATTTTCAACCCGAAAAATAAGGTGGGTGGGGCCAGATGGGTGACTTCGGAGTTCCATATGTGAATTTTTGGTTTCACGCAAATGTTCTGTTAGAATGGGCAAATAGTCTCATGAGGGAAGGAACTTAAGATTAGCACCCACAGAAATGAAAAGAGTTTGGGGCACCTGGGTGGCTCAGTCAGTGGGTGAAAGCCTCTGCCTTCCACTCAGGTCATGATCTCGGGGTCCTGGGATCCAGCCCCGCGTCGGGCTCTCTGCTCAGCAAGGAGCCTGCTTCCCCCTCTCTCTACCTGCCTCTCTGCCTACTTGGGATCTCTCTCTGCCAAATAAATAAAATCTTTAAAAAAAAAAAAAAATGAAATGAAAAGAGTTTGACCTGACCTCCCCCATGAGTGAGTTACCCTTTTGTTTTAATGTGGTCTGGACTATAATAGAAGGACAGGAGGATGGCTCTACTATATTGTAGAATATGGTCAGACATGTAACGTTAAGCGTAAAGTTTTTATTTTATAATTTTAGATTTCTTCTGGGCAATTTGCCTCAGTTTTTACTTTTGATTTATTTGTTTTTGCTAGGAGGTTATGCAGAGTAATTTCTACAGGCCTCTCCTGATAACACCCCAAGGTGTCCCTTCTACACTTCATCACTGCTAAGCACTTGAAAAAATTAGATCACTTTTCTGTCAGGGGAAATATTGTGTGGGGGGGGGGAGTGTGTTTTAAATTATTGCCTTTTCATACAAACTGATTTTCTGTTTTGTGGTTGATTGTATGAAATTAAACATGTTAGAAATAACAGCAACTAAGAACTGAAGAATTTTTCACATCAGGAAGTACTTCTGTAATATTAAATGAAAAAGCACAGCAGAGCTGCAGTATGTATATATGTACTATGTAGTATATATAAAAATACACGTATCTCCACTTGTACACCCACTGAAGAAAGACTAGAAAAAAATTAAAATAATGGTTGCAGTTTTGTTGTTCAGTGGTCTACTGACTTTCACTTTCTTAAAGTGTTCTGCATTGTCGCAGTGTTCTCAAGTGTTCCAATGCCTATGTTATTTATATTACAGAAAATACTTTGAAAGGGAAAGTACCTTGATTATTTCAAAGCTTTTTTTTTTTTTTTTAATAAAGCAGTGGTTTTTCATTTCATTTACCAGAATAGTTGCAAGAAAAGTTATACTGAGGTTGGTTGGTTGGTTGGTTTAAGGAGAAAAAATATTCCTGCCTTCAGTAATGCCATTTTCACCACTAGGACTTCCTTTTCTTCAGACCCTCCTAATCTCTTCTGAGCTCCAAACTGAGAGTCTTTTTTGTCTATATTCCCCTTTGGGCACATACTGCTTTGATTTGTTGTTTTTGTGATTATGCATCGGTTTTTCAACAAATTCTAACAATGTGCGTTGTTTAGGATGCAGCGTAAGCATCTTCTTAGAAACGAAAAAGACCCAAGATACAGCAGGTTGAACAAAATCGAGGTTTCTCTTTTACATACAATCTAAAAGTAGGTAGTTAAGTGCTGATAGGACCATGTCTTTTCTTCCATAATATCTCATGCTGAATTGGCTTACATTAAGTGTCCTGTGGTTAGTATTGGTTTAATCGGGCCAAAACCCTGGCTTAGATTAGCAAAAGTTTCTTTCCCATTTGTTCAAGAATGGCTCCACCTTGGCCCTTGGAGACAAGAATACTTACTTAATACTGTATTCCAAATCTAGGCCTAGGTTTTAGTTGGGATACAGATAAGTTTGCTTTTAACAGAGACCCAAAGATATGGCATATGAAACAAGATAGTTTGGTTTTTTTTAATTGAAGCATAGTTGACACACGATGTTACATTAGTTTCAAATCTACCACATCATGATTCAACAAATCTATAGTTAAGCTCACCTAAAGTGTAGCTACCATCTGTCACCATACAACGCCATTAAAATACCATTGACTATATTCCCCGTGTTATGTCTTTTATGCCTGTGACTTATTCATTCCATCCTTAGAGGTCTGTACCTCCCACTCCCCTACACCCATTTCGCCCATCCCCCAGCTTCCTCCTCTCACAACCATCAGTTTGTTCTCTGTATTTATGGGTCTGTGAAACAAGATAGTCTTGGTTTTTTCTCTCCTATACTCATCCAGACGTCATTGGTCCAGGAATAGTAGGTCAGTGCTGCTATCCTCATACATAACCTCCATTCCAGAACCTACCATCACACCTGTATCTTAGCCCAGCAAAAAGGCAAAAAGGAAAAGGGTGTACATCTCAGTACTCCTGGGAGTGAGTCTCAGAGGTAGCACTACTCACTCATTCTATTGATCTGATTAGAGACATAACCACATCTAACTGGAAGGTGGGAGATAAAGTTCTCTAGTTGGGTAACCATGGATCCAGCTGATACTCAGCGGTTCTAGTAATAAAGGAACGTGAGAATGTACATCATTGGACAACTCTGTCACTGGCCACCCAGGTATTTATATATGCCCATCTTCTAATAACACACTCTATTCCAAAGGGAGAAAAGCCAAAGTTCCAAGTAGTTATTGCATCCAGCTCTTAAGTCTATGATCTGAAGACAATATACAGTCCTTTACAAGTCTAAATATAACTTCTTACGACCTACTAACTAAAAGATGAGGTATCTGCTCCCCTCTCCCACACCCTCCCCCACATACCTAGTGAGGTAGGAATATGAAAAATTATTTGGAAAAAGAATGGGGGGTGGGGGGGAGTAGTCACTAGTCCATAGCCTAGCAAAGTGTTGCAAAAGGGAAACTTCAAGGATTGTCCAGGTGGTCAAGTAAATTCTTGATTAGACCCCATTTCTGCTCTCCAGAAGGAATTCCTATGCTGTTGCATTTGAAGTTACTGGCTTTACCCTCTGGGAGGTTCTTATCCATGATCCTCCATGATTGCTTCTGAAGGGTATATCGACAATTATGCCCTCCAGGAAGGATACACATCTTTTTGTGTCCAGCTTCTTATTGGTGCAGTTTTGAGGGACTTTAGGGTCAAATGCACACTGGTTTTGGCAAGCTAGACTAGTAGCTTTTTGTCAACTCCATTTGAAAAGATATTGAATATATTTCTGGTTTATTTGTTCCTTTTACAATTCCTTGTACAAATAACCACAAGTAAAGATTTCAACTAGTCATATTTCTTATGGCTAATTACTCTTTATTTTTATTTACTAGGCTCTTTTTGTCCCATCTATCCTGTATCTATAACTTAATTACAGTGCCCTCGCAGCCAGCAAAAACAGCAGGTTTGGTTGGAAAGGCAGACCCCTTAATATGCTCTTCACTGCTTGCCTTCCATCATCTAACAGAAAACACTTTGCTAATGGCCCTTGAGAAGGGCTTTGGGTCACAGTTTTATCTTCTGCTATTGGGAGTATAATAGCTCTTGGCTTTATCAAAACTAGAAGGCCCTAAATAACCACACTCAGTCAATTTGTATTGCAGACTGCAAGCAGAGAACTCCAATATTAGCAGAGCTTTATTTCCCTTCATCTCTTAAAATGGCTAACTTCTACCTGAGTTCATCTTTCTCAAGGGGCTTTCCTGAAAGAGGTAGGCAACAGCCAATAATCCCTCCTTGGTCAGAGAATCATCCTTCTGACCATTTTCCCTACAGTTACAGATTCAAAGAGCATGTGGCTGGCCTTCCAAGATATTGAGTTGACGATTTTATCAAATGTTTTATGGCAGCATAAGAAGGATCACCAGCTTTTCAGCCTGTAATATCTGTGTCCTTGTAGTCTGCTGCCTGCCATTAAACCAATGCCATATAGTTTAGGTTAATGTTATGAAATCTACAGAAAAACTACTAGAACAAATATGTTGATTTAGCAACACTTTAGGATGTTAGACCTAAATACAAAAATTTATTGTGTTACTGTATTTGAGAGAAAAAAATGGAAATTGAAGTTTTTAAAACGCCATTTAAAATAGCATCCAAAAGATATTAAGAGATAAACCTGGCTAAGGATGTGTTAGACCTATACATCAAAAAACACAAAACATTGCTAAGAGAAATCTTAAAAGATCTAAATAAATACAGAGATATACCATGTTCATGGATCAGAAGATTCAGCATCCAGATATTGTTACGATGCCATTTCTCCCAAAATTGATGTATAGATTCAATGAAGTCCCAAAAAAAATCTCAACAGACATTTTTCTAGAAATTGGCAAGCTGATTCTAAAACTCAAGTGCAAATACGAAGGACCAAGACTAGCCAAAAACTGAGGAGTTCAGCTCCAGGCCAAAATCTTTCATGTCATCTTTTAGGCCCAACCACAGGCAATTACAAAGGCTTTTCCCAACAGGTCTCATGAGGGAAAACTGCCCCCCTCACACTTGGTGCACAGACAATGAATCGTAGTCTATTGAAGGGAATCACAGTCAAGAACTTAAGACTTAGGCCCCACCCCACAGGAGCCATGCTCATAACCATATCTGCATTTCTAGCCCAGGCATCTCCATTTGGAAGCCTCCTTGAGCAGTTTCTCCCTCTGCACACACCAGACTTTTATTCAGTGCTCTTCAGCAGGGAGACAATTTCCCCCACTTGTCCTGCATGTCATCTGATTGACCCTTGCACCCAATGTTCTTCCATGTGGAAAGATGGAACAGGAGTCAGCACTTTCCATTTTGGCCTCTTGCCTACACTATCAGAGCAGTGAATAAAGATTTGATGGTTGCTTTCAGTTTTGCTTGTTGTCCTAGTTGACCACCCCAACACCTGACAGTTTGACACAAAATGCTATGAAAAAGAACAAAGTTAGAAGACTTTCACTACCTGAGCTTAAGACTTATCACAGAGCTACAATAGCCAAGAAAGTATGATTCTGGCCACAGGAAACAAACAGATTAATAGAACAAAATAGAAAGTCCCAAAATAAGCCTATGCATATATATCAGATTAATTTTCAATCAAGGTGCAAAGACTATGACTTCTAAAATAGTGACTTCTAGATTTCGAGAAGAATACATAAATGAAAATCTTTATGACCTTAGAGTAGGCAAAATTTCTTGGCTAGAACACAAAATGCATGAGCCATAAAAGCAGAAAATTGATCAATTATATTTTATCAAAATTAAGATATTTATAAATCATATTTCTGATAAAGTCCTTATATCCAGAATATATGACCCTCAAAATTCAATAATAAGAAACAAACAGCACATTTTAAATGAGCAAAATGAGCAAAAACAGACACTGCACCAAGAAAGATAAATGGATTTCAAACATGCACTTAAAAAAAAAAAAAAAAAAGAACCTATTCAACAACATTAGTCATTATAGGGAAATGCAAATAAAAACCACACTAAGAAGCCACCACACACTCACCAGAATGGCTATAATTTAAAAGACTGACCATACCAATTGTTGATGATGTGGGGGAACTGGAACTCTCATACACTGCTAGTAATAACCCAAAATTATATAAACATTTTGGAAAACAGTTTATCAGTTTCTTAAGAAGTTAAGCACTCATCTGCCATATGACCCAATCATTTCATATGAAAACATGAGTCCATTTAAGTCTTTTTTTTTTTAGTCCATTTAAGTCTTATACTCAAAGGTTCATTGCAGTCTTACTGTAATAGGCAAAAACTGGAAATAACCCAAATGACTACCAACAGGTGAATGGGTAAATAAATTGTGGTATATCCTTTCAATGGAATTCTATTCATCAGTAAAAGAGGATGAACTACTGATACCCTCAACAACACAGATGATTCCACTATACTGAGTGAAAGGAACCAAACTAAAAAAAGAATAAAAATTGTATTATTCCAATTATTTAAAATCCTAGAAAATGCACACTAATCTGTAGTAACAGAAGGCAGATCCGTGGTTGCCTGGGAATGCAAGTAAGGGACGGGCAGTGAGATACAAAGATTTACAGGGAAACTTTGAGGGTCATGGATATGTTCATTAGCTTGATTGTCGTGATGGTTTCACAAATGTATCCCTATTTCAAAGACTGTTAAACTATACACACTTCTAAAAAGTGTGTTTCTGCTATTGTGGGTAGAGTGAATACATTAATGTTTAAGCCCAGATCCACCTACATAACTGCCTCTTGCTCTTCAGAAAGCAGACCCGGCAGTGACAAGATGTAAGGCAGTCAAGCTTTGTTAAAGAGAGCCTTGCAGATAAGGAGTGTGGACTGCTATTAAGAGTCCACTGTGGTGGATAGGAAACCAGAGTGAGTAATATGGAGCAATCTGAAGGCACTTGAACCTTCCTACACAACTTTACTCATTCTGTTGATACCAACTGCAATCCCTGCCTGATTCTCTCTGGTTTTCTGACCTTATTCTTCACCACTCAATTCAAGACTCATCTTCTCTGTGCAACCTTCCCTGACTGCACAAGGAAACAGTGGTTATTCATTCAGTCTGGGTTCTCCCATCAAACTCACTATTTACACCACTCAGGTAGTGCATAGCATATACTGCCTTGTACTAATAATTATCTGAAAAGATATACAAGTTACTATGAAGGTTTAAAATGCACATGAATTCTTTATTCTTCTCCCTTTAAAAAGGGAAGTCTAATTCCCCTCCCTTAACATTTTGGTTAGACTTAGTGTTTGCTTCAAATGAATAGAATAAGACAGAAGTGATGGTGTGTGTGATCTCTGAGACTAAGTCATAAAAGGCAATGCAGCTTCCTTCTTGCTCACTTTTGGATCACCCCTGTAGGGGAAGCCAGCTGTCACATCATGAAGATCTTTAATCAGCTCTCTGAAGAAGTTCTCATGGTGAGGAACTGAGTTCTCCTGCCAACAGCCAGGTGAGTAAGCAATCTTGGAAGCAGACTCTTCAGCCCTGGTCAAGCTTTCAGATGACATCCTGTCTGCAACCTCATAAGAGATCCTGAGCCAGAACCACCCAGCGAACATGCCTCCAAATTCCTGACCCACAGAGACCATGAGATGAAAAATATTTGTTTTTTTTAAACTGTTTTTTAAAGTCATGATAAGATAAGGAGACAACATTCTTGAAACCCAGGCTTATCAGAATTAAAGGGTTTTTCTTAACTGATTTTACATAATAAGAACCAAATATGCAGGACTGGTCTTTAAATAAACCCTAGACGAGAAAGGGTAAAGGACATGACTTAAGAGATAAGAGAGAATATCAAACATCTTATGTCGTTCTCCCACCCTGGGATGAATTTGGGGATGGAAACCTCAAAATATCCATATGAACTGGGGAAGAATCTGATGATTTGGGAGCTGGTGCTTCATTTCCTGGGGCATAACCTAGGAAAGTAGCCCACTGGTGCATCAAGAGATCAGTCTAATGGATTGGATCAACGTGTTTTTAAATGACTTAGAGTCAACTAGATTAGAAGATATCAGAGTGAATCTATAAGTAGTGAAGATAAATATAATTTGGGGAAATCTTTATTTCTTTGGCATATATATCTATGCACTACATATGCACTGCACCTAGACATAAAATGTATTTCTTAGTGTAGGTTTTGGTAAATAATAAGAATAAGAATAAATTAAAAAAATTTTTTAAACCCATGGTCTAGAGAGACTATAAATCTCTCTGAAGAGTCTTGCATTTGACAGGGCATGCAATGTGGTGTGTGTGCAGAGGAGGGGCAATGGGGCTGAGGGCAACCTCACAGGATCCTGCACAATTGTGTTGACTATGGAGAAAGCAGGAGAGCATTCCCAGGTCTCCCAAGAGGGTTAAGGGTTTGGAAGGACCGACAGAACCAAGGACCCAGATAAAGCCTGGAGGTGGAGTGAGGAGACCCAAATACTGAGACCTTGTGACAAGATGCAAAAACAAGGTCCCCAGTCATCACTGGCAGGAGCCAGCGTGATTCCCAGTGGATGAAACAAGAGCAGCTGCGTCTAAGCAGTGCAGGAGCTCGGGGGCCAGCAGCCCAAGCCACACCAGTGCAGATACACTGAGGGCAGAGGCCAAGGCCAACAGTCACCTCAGTGGGAGGCCACCAGACCAGGAGGACATGGAATCTCTCCCAGGACCCAGACGCCATCTTGTAAAGGAGAAAGAAGAAGAATCCGGGAGAGAATCCCAAAGGACTGAGCAGTTACCCAAACAGGCAATTTAAAACTAAAAACCACCAAAAAGCCACTTTTACTTGGCAAGATCAAGTGTTTCCCTCCATCACTGGGAATGATGAGTGCAGGATAAGATCAGTTCCAGAGAACAGGGCAATTAACACTTTTCATACATTTGAGTTACATTGTTTAACTTTTGCTCTCATTACATGTGATCTATCAAAGCATACAGAAGGGGTATTCACCCTGGCTAAGAGTAAGGGATGTTCCCTACTTCCTAGGATAATCTTGCAAACAAATGAAATATTGAATGGTAACAGTCTACAACAAAATGGCAAAATGAGAGGGAAAAAAGATAATGCAGTAATTTTTTTCATAATGCTAAATATATCCACCTTGAAAAATTATCCTTTATTCTAAAATAATGCACTTCTGACTTTTCTAGTGTCAAAGCATCCTTCCTTCACACATTGTGGTGATGAGAGACAGCGGTTATTCTTTTAAGGCCCTTATTTGGCAAAGTTGAAAATGGACAATGTATGCTGGCTTCGAAATGTTTGATCCAATTTTACTGTCGCTTGAAATGCACATGTGGAACTCACACGTGGTAGGGTGTGTGATGGCCTCTGAGGACACAATAGCGATTCCATCTACACAAGTTCCCTTCCTCCCTCGTCCAGTCATTACCACCCACCTTCCCAACCCCATCTTGTTTCTTAACAAGTAGCTGTGCTCTTTTTCTCACTGGCTCTATCTCATTCTCCCTCTCAGCTTTCCTAACCACACATTATTCCAAGCCACCTCTCGCCAGGTAGAGTAGAAAGGATATAAAAGATATGACTTAAAGGATGAGAGAGAAGGCCAAGTGTCCCTTCCCCTCCTCCCACCCTTACGTGAACCTGGGGACGGAATCCTAGAAATAGACACGGATGGGGGAAGAAGCAGAGGATTTGAGGACAGGTGTTCAGCAAAGAAGAGGGCAAGAAGAGGTACCTGTCCAGAAGAATCTATAAAATTGTGTCACTACCCAATTTGTGAGCTTCACCATATTCCATTGTATATATTACGGACAGACTGAGTCCAATTACATACTAGAACTTTTCTATAAACCTAGAAACCTCAGTGTCAAGTTATTTTGGCAATTCTCTTTTAAAAAACCATCGACGTGCCAGGATTATTAAAAAAAACAAAACCAGGGGCACCTAGGTGGCTCAGTCGCTTAAACGTCTGCCTGCCTTCAGCTCAGGTCAAGATCCCAGGGTCCTGGGATAGAGTCCTGCATCAGGCTCCTTGCTCAGTGGGGAGCCTGCTTCTCCCTCTGCCTGCTGCTCCCCCTTCTTGTGCTCGCTCACTCTCTCTTGCACACACTCTCTCTCCCTCTTTGACAAATAAATAAATAAAATATTTAAAAATAAATAAATAATAAATAAATAAACAAAAGCAAAAACACAATAAGGAAAAAAAAAACATACTCCCTGAAAGTCAGGTAATACATGAAGACATTTTCATTTAGTAAGAATTGGGAAATCAATTGTTACGCAAGGTAAATTTATGCCATTAATTATAGAGAACATACCTCCTTCTCAGTTACAGAAGGTAAATATTTTTTTTCCTGATGCATTGCTTTAAGTATGCTTTTTGTATTGCCCTCTACCTGCAGATTCTGCCAAAACCCTCACTTGTTTGGTAAATCTATTGAACTCACGCCATATGTAAGGCCCCAACCGGACGGCATACAACATGAAAGAGTAAGGTCTTCCCAGGACTCCAAAGGGGGACACCTCGTGCCCAGCCAGCTACAGGACCACACGAAGCAGACCAAGGGGGTCTCTGGACAGAAGGCTGTGGGGGTTTTCGAGAGAGAAGATCAGACCCTCGGCTTCTGAAGTTGCAGGTTATAGATATGGAGGGCCATGCGCCAGGGCTGTCCTAGGTGAGGAAGATGAAGTCAAGAACAACTTGTACGAGAGGCAAGGCTTTGTCCCCTCCAAGAGGCATGTTAGCCCTTATGTCTATTCTCTGTTAAACTCCTGAATAGCTGTGGGGATCCCCGGGCATACTCAAACGGAGATACGGCTATTTTTTTTGGCCTTTTCATAAAAATCCACTTAACTAGGTACACTCTTATAAATGAATAAATAAAAGCTTAATGTGACCCTCTATGTTTGCATACTTAAAACCATTTAGCCTTATTTATGGTCTGTTTGTAGAGGATACAAAGCTATCTTAAGCATTTTAATTAATTGCATGGATTATTTCACTGAGTTTTAAGAGGAAAATAAATATAACAATAATAGCAATACTTACTAATTGCTGGGCACCTATTAACCTCCAGTCACCATTTAAGAGCTTACGTGTACTATTTCTAACGTCACTCTGACCTGTTTCCACAAGTCGGTTTGTTTGTTTTTAAGATTTATTTTTTTATTTGAGAGAGAGAGTGTGTGTGAGGGCAGGGCAGAGGGGCAGAGGGAGGAGAGGAAGTCTTAAGCAGATTCCCCGCTGAGCATGGAGCCAGGAGCCAGGAGCTGGAGTGTGTAACCCCAAGCACAGAGCCGATCTCACAACCCTGAGATCTCGGTGTGAGACCAAATCAAGAGTCGGTAGCTTAACCAGCTGCACCACCCAGGTGCCCCCTGTTTTTATAGTTTTATACATGAAGAAACCCAAGCAAACAGAGCTACTAAGAAGAATCTGGATTCAAATCTGAGTTTTCTTAACTCTCAAGTTCAAGGTCATTTCTTTTTTTTTCCCTTTGCCTGTGTCTTTAATCTTTTTTTAATCATTTTTTTTCGTCATGATAAGTGCGCTCTTTAATCCCCATCAACTATGTGATGCATCCCGCCACCCCCAACTCCCCTCTCCTCTAGTAATCATGAGTTTGTTCTCAATAGTGAAGAGTCTGTTTCTTGGTTTGTCTCTCTCTCTTTCTCTCTCTTTTTTCCCCCTTTGCTCGTTTGTTTTGTTTCTTAAATTCCACATATGAGTGAGATCATATGGTGTTTCAATTTCTCTGACTGACTTATTTTGCTTGTATTATACTCTCTAGCTCTATCATGTCATTACAAATGGCGAGATTTCATTCTTTTTTATGGCTGAATACTATCCCATTCTGTATATATACCACATCTTCTCTGTCCATTCATCTAACAGTGGACACTTGGGCTGCTTCCATAGTTTGGCTATCTTAAATAATGCTACAAATAAACCTAGGGAGGGGTGCATGTAACCCTTTTCATATCAGTGTTTTCATATTTTGGGGGTAAACGCCCGGTACTGCAATTACTCAATCATAGAGTAGTTCTATTTTTAAATTTTCGAGGAACCTCCATACTCTTTTCCACAGTGGCTGTACCACTTTGCATTCCCACCAACAGTGCACGAGGGTTTCTTTTTCTCCTCATCCTCTCCAACACTTGTTTCTTGTGTGTTTGATTTGAGCCATTCTGACAGATGTGAGGTGATCTCTCATTGTAGTTTTGATTTGCATTTCCCCGATGATGAGTGATGTCGAGCATCTTTTCGTGTGTCTGTTGGCCATCTGGATGTCTTCTTTGGACAGAAGAAATGTTTGGGGGTGGTAGATATATCTATTACCTCAGTTGTGGTGATGGTTTCATAGGTGATTGCAAACGTCCAGACTCACCAGATTTATCCATTAAATATGTGCAGCTTTTTGTATATCAATTATTTATCAGCAAAACTGTTAAAGCAAACAAACAAAGAAACAAATATACAAAAACATTTTACTTAAATCCTTTGGGGGCCTCTGTGGCGTGTGGTGTGTGTGTGTGTGTGTGTGTGTGTGTACGTAGGTGCGCCCATGAGTGTATATGAATGAATTAAATTTATATACTAACTAGAGAACACTTAGCTAACAAAATAAGAGATAAGTCCTATCTGCATGGAGACCCAGGAGACACCCGGGAGAAGGGGTAAGGAAAGACTTTTGAAGGGCCTTATGCAATTGGCTCAAGAGAGTCTATGAGTAATTCCTGAATTCTTTCAACACATAATGACTGTTTGTTAAGTCCTTGACACTGAGTAGGCAGTTGAGATACAACAAAAGGTGAAAAATGGACACAACCTCTGCCTTCCTATAACTTACTATCTAGTGGAGGACACAGATTTCAAATGATCATACAACTAAATGTATATAATAATCAGAGCTAATATTTATTGGGGGCTTTCTATGTGTCTGACATGATTTCAGGCACTTTTCCTGTACTAACTTATTTAATCGTCACCGAGAGAAAACTGAAACAAACCCAAAACACCTGTGAGCTAGGTGATACTATCATTATCCCCAACTGCACATCTGATAAAAGCTATGAAGGAAAGATCTATGGTGACATGAGATCATTCTCTGGGGGAACTAACCTAGCCTGGGGGTCGAGGAAGGCTGAGAAAAGACTTTCTAGGCTGCCTCACCTTCCAAGGTGGGCAGGTTATTCCACAAGCAGTAGGGGAGTGCTGAAAGTATATTGGTTTGGGGACACCGGTGAATTCTTCGTGGTAGACAAGAGAGTGGAAGATGGACATTTGTTCATGACATACTGCTTCCTCTACACCGGAGTCTGTGCAGTGCTGAGCGCTCGTCCTGAATTAGTCTCTGACCAGACTTGAAGGTTCTGATCCTGAGTTTCTTAAAGAGGGAAGTTCAGAGATGATGTGCATCAGGCTACGCATAGGGGTATCTAATTAAAACGAGGTGACCCCTGACCCCTAGGGAGGAGCAGCAGCATGGGGTTGGCAATGTCAGATGCTGTGATGGCAGCAGCACGAGAGTGGCATCTGTGGTGGCAGTGGGGGGACACCAGTGACAGCTGAGGCGAGCTCACAAGTCACCTGGGATGCTGCCAGGGAAAAGAGCTCCGAGACATCTCTCATCAGATGCTTCTAAAGGCCAGTGTGGCTTGGGGAAGTTGGAATTACATGTGTGCTTACACGCCTAAACATTTCCATGCATCTTCTCTCCTAGCGTCTTTGATGCTTTGATGCTTTCTGGTTCCCAAGCACTCAGCTTCTCGCTGTCTGTATTGTCTGCTGAGCCCTGCTGCCACTCACAACTTTGAGATTCTCCCCTGGGGGTTTCCGTCTTTCATTTTCAATCACTGATTGCAAATCATTTTCCTTTGGCTGTTGCTTCATATGCGTTACCCTCTCCGCAGTTTCTGATCCTAGTCGAGATGTGCTTGGTGTAGGAAGATGAACAGCTGAAAAGCAGAGCCTTATTTACTTTGACAGATAAGAAAATATGTGGAATTTTAAAAATGTGTTTTTAAAGTTCCAGTTGTAATTCCTGACAATGATGGCTTATTACAAAGAGAAGTTTTAAATTATCGAGATTTCCGAAATTCGGATTTTGAGGTCCAACAGATTCTATTAGATGTCACTGGATATGCTGTATTTTTTAGGTCTTTGACTGATTTCCTGTGAGATGCTCCAATCCAATCCAATTGAGATTTGAGATGCTCCAAATCTCTTTAGATCCAGCAGTGATAGCTGTACAGAAATTAATACTGATCTAAGTTTTAATTTAGGATTCCGTGTGTGACCTGAAATGGGTGAAGGCGGTTGAAAATATCCTTGGACTCCAGGGGCCCCAGAGGCATGTTTATGGGGGGACGAGGGTGGTGGGTAGTAGGAAGCATAGTACTTACTCGAACAGTGCTTCTAGAAGTTTGGTGCCTAGACCAGCAGTGTCAGCATCACCTGGGAATTTGTTAGAAATGTTAGCCACAGGCCCCTCCCAAACTACTGAATCAGACACTCTCTGGTGGGGCTCATCAATTTCTGTTTCACCAAACCCTCTAGGTGATTCTCATGTATGCTGAACTTGAGAACCACTAAGCTACTCAAAACCACAGTGGATTAAATAATAGAAGTTCATCTCTGACTAATGTATTAGTCTATGAAAAAGTAGTCTAGGAGTGAAATGGCAGTTCCATGGCACTCTGTCTGGTCCCCCTGCTCCTCTCAATTTGCAGCTCCCTTCTCCTGGTCTACATGAGTTACTCCATCCAGTCTGGCTCTTACACCTGTGTTTCAGCCAGCAGCAAAGGAGGGTAAGAAGGAGATCATGCATCCTCCTTCTAAGGTCATGACCTAGGAATTGTACATATTACTTCTACTCCAATCTCGTTGACGTTCACCTAGTTTCATGGCCACATCTGGTCATCTTTACCTTATATTATAGGTCTAATCACAGTTGGGGTGGAAGTGGAGTTACTAAGAAGTGGGTAATGGATATTGGGAGATTACTGATAATCTTTGAGGAAAGATGCTAAAGGAAACTTTTACCTTCTGCCCAAATCATTCCATTCTGTTTTACATTTAGATATAAACTTCTCTCTAGGTAATAGATAAAGAGCAGAGGAATTCGTATAAGTAATATCTAGCCAATTCATTTTTTGAAATTATTTTGAAGGGCCACATCAAAATAAAAAGGATTTGCACAATGAAGGAAACAATCAACAAAACTGAAAGAGAAGTTACTGAAGGGAAGAAGATATTTGCAAATGACATATGAGATAAAGGGTTAATATCCAAAATATATAGAGAACTGATAAACCCAATACCCAAAAAACAAGTAATCCAATTTTAAAATGGGCAGAAAGCATGAATATCTACATGAAATGTAGAAATTTCTACAGATGGCCAACAGACACACGAAAAGATGCTCAACATCACTCATCATCGGGGAAATGCCAATCAAAACTACAATGAGAGATCCCCTCACATCTGTCAGAATGGCTCAAATCAAACACACAAGAAACAAGTGTTGGAGAGGATGAAGAGAAAAAGGAACCCTCGTGCACTGTTGGTGGGAATGCAAAGTGGTGCAGCCATTATGGAAAAGAGTATGGAGGTTCCTCAAACATTTTAAAATCGAACTACCCGATGATTGAGTAATTGCAGTACTGGGTGTTTACCCCCAAAATATGAAAACACTGATTCAAAGGGATACATGCACCCCCAGGTTTATTTGTAGCATTATTTACTATAGCCAAACTATGGAAGCAGCCCAAGTGTCCACTGTTAGATGAATGGACAGAGAAGATGTGGTATATATACAGAATGGAATAGTATTCAGCCATAAAAAAGAATGAAATCTTGCCATTTGCAATGACATGGATAGAGCTAGAGAGTATAATACTAAGCAAAATAAGTCAGTCAGAGAAATTGAAACGCCGTATGATCTCACTCACATGTGGAATTTAAGAAACAAAACAAAGGAGCAAAGGGGGAAAAAGAGAGAGAGACAAACCAAGGAACATATTCTTAGAGAAGAAACTGATGATTACAAGAGGGGAGAGGATGGGAGGATGGGTGAAATCGGGGATGGGAATTAAAGAGTACACTTATCATGATGAGCACTGAATAACATATAGAATTAATGAATTACTATAATGTACTCCTTAAACTAATATAACACTGTACGTTAAGTATATAGAGATTAAAATTTTAAAAATGTAATAAAAAGCTCAAAAGATTTTCTCATGCCCCTTTATTTTGGCTTTGTTTTTGTATGGCAAAAACACTTAATATGAAATCCACTTTCTTGATAAAATTTGAAGTGTGCACAATGCAGTACTGTTAACTACAGGCATGATATTGTGCAGCAGATCTCTAGAACTTATTCCTCTTGAGTAACTGAAACTTTATACCCACTGAAACACGACTCCTCATTTTCTCCTCCTCTCAGCCCCTGGAAACCACCATTCTACTCTCTGCTTCTATGGTTTGACTAATTCAGATGCCTCATATAAGTGGAATCATGCAGTATTCGTCCTTCTGTGACTTAATTTCACTTAGCATCATGTCCTTCAGTTTCATCCATGTTGTAGCAATTTAAAGGATTTCCCTCTTTTTGAAGACTGGGTAACATCGCATTGTATGTATATGCCACATTTTTTCTTTCCTTTTTTCCCCCAAGTTCTTATTTAACTTCCAGTTAGTTAACATACAGTGAAATATTAGTTTCAGGTATTGTATATATCACATTTTCTTTATCCATTCATCCATCGATGGACACTTAGGTTGTTTCCATGTCCTAGCTATTGTGAATAGTGCTTCAGTGAATACGGGAGTATAGATATCTCCTTAGAATGTTTTTTAAGATTATTTTTTTAGAGCAGGTTTAGGTTTACAGCAAAATTAAGAGGGAAGTACCAAGATTTCCCATACACCTTCTATTCCCACACATGAACAGCCTCCCCCACCATCTCCAGAATGCTACATTTTCCACCAAGGATGAATCTACGTTAATACATTATAATCACACAAAGTCCATAGTTCACCTTAGGGTTCACTCTTGGTGTTTTACATTCTATGAATTTGGACAAATGTATAATGACATATGTCTAACATTATAATACCATACAGAGTATTTTCACTGTCCTAAAAATTAACTCTGTGCTCTGCCTATTTATCCCACCCCTTGACCCCAGAATGTCTTTTGAGAATACTACAATTTGTCAGCATTATCTTTTTTTCTCTAAGTGCTTGCTAAGATTATGTGACCAATAAACAAGGTAATCCAAGGGAAAATACTTCATATAGTGCCTAATGCCTAACAACTGTTATTTTTTATTGGGGATTTTTGTTGCTTTTTTTTAAAAGATTTTATTTATTTATTTGACAGAGAGAGACACACAGCAAGAGAGGGAACACAAGCAGGGGCAGTGGGAGAGGGAGAAACAGGCTTCCTGCAAAACAGGGAGCCCGATGCCGGGCTCAATCCCAGGACCACGGGATCATGACCTGAGCCGAAGGCAGACGCTTAACCCCTGTTATTGTTTTTATATTAAGACATGACAAACCTGGCCCTGGTCTGCCATTGGAGAGACTTAATAAACATTTGATGAGTAAATGAATAAATGGCAAAGTAAAAAAGAGGAGGCCTGGATTATAGTACTAGTTTTGGATTAACTAGTTTTGTGACCTTTGACTAGTGTTTTAATGTCTCAGTTTTTCTCATCAGTGAAGCTGAATGGGGAGAGGAGAGAAAACACAACTCTAAATTCACTGAATCACCAGCTTTTTAAGTTGAGAGGGCATTTGGCAGACCTGCCAGTTGGTGAGAAGCCATCAAGTTCACGAAGAGGCCAAAGGTGGCATTGCCAAGTTCTCCCAGTTTAATAAACTAGACTGCCTAGTTCTCTGTCCAGAAAACACCTCTAGACACACAGTAGAGTCTCAGTAAATGTGTGTCAAATGAGTGAAATTGTGAATGATACAGTGTTACCGAATTTAAAGCTGATTTACATTGTTTTTTAAAAGCCTGATTATCAGATAACTTATTTATTTGACTATTAGTTATTAACATAATAGTTGTTATTTATATATAATATAAATATTTATAATATATATAATAGTTGTGTGTTAGTTATTAATATAATAATTCAGAACTACTTGTATGACGATAATTCAGTTAATCATTTCCGAGGACACTTGCCCCCAGGACAAAGTACGTGTTTCTTTTTTTTCAACGTGTTATTTTAACACAATTCAGTTAGAGTTTCTTTATTTTTAAATGTGTATGTGAGTTTGTGTGTCTGTGTGCGTGTCTGTGTGTATGAGAATACTTTTTTTAAAGACTTATTTATTTATTTTAGAGAGAGAGCAAGTGAGAGAGCCTGAGTGGGAGGGGCAGAGGGAGAAGGAGAGAGAATCTCAAGCACATTCTGTGCTGACCATGGAACCCAACCATGGGGTTCGATCTCACAACACTGAGATAATGACTTGAGCTTAAACCAAGAACCCAACTCTTAACCAGGCACCTTGAGTGTAATTTTTAAAGCCTAGATAAATATACATCAAGACATTAACAGTAGTTATCTCCGGATGGCAAAAATATAGGCAATTTTCATTTTTTTGTGTTCCTTCTTTTATATTCCTTCTTTTATGTATATTTTTTGAGGTAAAAATTGTATATAATATTACATCAGCTTCGGGTATACGACATAATTCAAATTTTGTATACACTGCAAAACAATCACCACAATAAATCTATGTATCATTTGCCACTATACCATTAACTTCCCTTCCCCCATTTCACCACCCTCTAACCCTCTTACTCTCTAATAACTACCAACTTGTTCTCTCTGTGACTTTTGTTTGTTTTGTTTTTAGACTCCACAGATAAGTGAAATCACAAGATATGTCTTTCTCTGTCTGACTTATATCACCTAGCATAATACCCTCAAGGTCTGTCCATGTTTCACAAATGGCAAGATTTCATTCTTTTTTATGGCTAAGTAATATTCCATTGTAGACTTATACCACATCTTTCTTATCCATTCATCCACTGATGGACACTTAGGTTGTTTCTATATCTTTTTTTTTTTTAAATTCCAGTATAGTTAACATACAGTGTTATAATAGTTTCAGGTGTACAATTAGTTATTCAACACTTCCATACATCACCCAGGGCTCATCATGACAAATTCACTCCATAATCCCCATTGCCTCTTTCACCCATCCCCCCACCCAACTCCCCTCTGGTAACCATCAGTTTGTTCTCAATAGTTAAGAATCTGTTTCTTGGTTTGTCTCCCTCTTTTTTCCCCTTTGCTCATTTGTTTTGTTTCTTAAATTCCACATATGAATGAGATCATATGGTATTTGTCTTTTCTGACTGAGTTATTTTGCTTAGTATGATACTCTCTAGCTCTATCCATGTTGTTACAAATGGCAAGATTTCATTCTTTTTATGGCTGAATACTATTCCATTGTGTATGTATAACCCATTTTCTTGATCCATTCATCTATCAATCGACACTTGGGCTGCTTCCATAATTTGACTATTGTAAATATTGCTGCTATAAATATATCCCTTTGAATTAGTATTTTTGTATTTTGCAGGGTAAACGCCCAGTACTGCAGTTACTGAATCATAGGGTAGCTCTTATTTTTAACTTTTTTTTTAAAACTTTTTGAGATTGTTTCCATATCTTGCTATTCTAAGTAATGCTGCAGTGAACATAGGGATACATATATCTTTTTGAATTAGTGTTTTCATTTTCTTTTACAAATACCCAGAAGTGAAATAGTTGAATCATATGGTAGTTCTATTTAAAACTTTTTAAGGAGCCTCCATACTGTTTTCCACAGTGGCTGTACCAATTTACATTCCCACCAAAAGTGTACAAGGGTTCCCTTTCTCCACATCCTTGCCAACCCTTGTTATTTCTTGTCTTTTTAATAATAGTCATTCTAACAGGTGTGAGTTGGTATCTCATTGTGGTTTTGATTTTCACTTACCTGGTAATTAGTGATTTTAATTATCTTTTCATGTGCCTGTTGGCCATCCGTATGTCATCTTTGCAAAAATATCTAATTAGATCCTCTGCCCATTTTTTAAATCAGATTGCTTTTTTGGCTATTATTTCAGTTCTTTATATATTTTGGATATTAACCCCTTATAAAATATATGATTTGCAGGTATGTTTCTCCCATTCAGTAGGTTGCCTTTTCACTTGGTTGATGATTTACTTTGCTGTGCCGAAGCTTTTTAACTTGATGTAGTCCCACCTGTTTATTTTTGCATTTGTTGCCTTTGCTTTTGGAGTCAGAGCCAAAGCCAATGTCAAGAAGCTTACTGCCTGCATTTTCCTCTAGGAGTTTTATGTTTTCAGGTCTCACATTCGAGTCTTTAATCCATTTTGAGCTAATGTTTGTGTATGGTCTAGTTTATTATTTTGCATGTGGCTGTCCAGTTTTCCCAACACTGTTTACTGAAGACACTGTCTTTTCCCCATTATATATTCTTGGTTCCTTTATTGTATTTTAATTGACCTTATATATGTGGGTTCCTTTTTGGGTCCTTTATTCTGTTCTATTGATCTCTGTATCTGTTTTTATGCTAATACCATACAGTTTTGATTATTATAGCTTTGCAGTATTGTTTGAAATTAGGGATCATGATAACTCCAACTTTGTTCTTCTTTCTCATTTTGTCTATTTGAGGTCTTTTGTGGTTCTATACAAATTTTCAAATTATTTGTTCTAGTTCTGTGAAAAATGCCATTGGGGATTTTGATAGGGATTGCACCGAATCTGTAGATTGCTTTAGGTCATGTGGACATTTTGACAATATTAATTCTTTCAATACATGAGCACAGAGTATCTTTCTATTTATTTGTATCTTCAGTTTCTTTCATCAATGTCTTATAGTCTTTAGTGTATGGGTCTTTTACCTCTTTGGTTAAATTTATTCCTAGGTATTTTACCCTTTCTGATGCAATTGTAAATGAGATTATTAATTTCTCTGATAGTTCATTATTAATTTACAGAAATACAACAGATTTCTGTATATTTATTTTTGTATCCTGTTAGTTTACTGAATTCCTTTGTTGGTTCCAACAGGTTTTTTAGTGGAGTCTTGTTTTTTTAAGATTTATTTATTTATTTTAGAGAGAGATAGAGAGTGAGCAGGGGGTGGGGCAGAAGGAGAGGGAGAGAGAGGCAGAGAAGCAGACTTCCCACTGAGCACAAAGCCCGACATGGGGCTCGATCCCAGGATCCTAAGATCATGACCTGAGCTGAAACCAGGTGTCAGAGGCTTAACCGACTAAGGCACCCAGGTCCCCCAACCCTTGGTGGAGTCTTTATAGTTTTATATAGAGAGAGTATCATATCATCTGCAAATAGTGACAGTTTTACTTCCTCCTTTCCAATTTTGATGTCTTTTTCTTTTTTTTCTTGCCTAATTGCTCTGGCTAGGACTTCCAGTACTATGTTGAATAAAAGAGGTGAGAGTGAACATCCTTGTCTCGTTCTTGATGTTAGAGGAAAAGCTTTCAGCTTCTCACCATTGGGTATGTTGTTGGCTGTGGGTTTGTTATATATGGCCTTTATTATGTTGAGGTATTTTCTTTCCATACCCATATTGTTGAGAGTTTTTATCATAAATGGATGTTGAATTTTGTCAAATGCTTTTTCAGCACCTATTGAGATGATTGTATAATTTTTCCCTTCGTTTTTTTTAATGTGGCATATCATGTTGATTGATCTGCAGATATCAAACCATCTTTGCATCCCTGGACTAAATCCCACTTGATCGTGATGCATGATCCTTTTAATGTGCTATTGAATTCAACTTGTTAATATTTTGTTGAAGATTTGTATGTGTATTTTTAAATTTATAATTTATTAATTAATAAATTTATTTGTAATTATTTTTTATTTTTAATTAATAGTTTCATTCAGAAAAAGTGCTGTTTTGTAATTCATTTATTGAATAGTCTGAACTCAGGGATATAAACATGGTTATTACTTTCTAGTTATAAAAAGTTAATATAGTTTAAGAATATTTCAAGTGTAAAGGAGAAAACAAACTATCTCATAATGTACTAGACCAAATCTCCCTTCCTAATCCTTATGGATGTCTTGAGAGTTCCCCAAGGTTTATGCTCATTTCCAGTTATTAAAAATTCAGTCCTGTTTGGCCTATGCTTGGAGATTTCAGTCATACCTATTTTAATTCCCTCCTGCTCTCTTTCCCTGTCTCAAACCTGGCTTCCTTCCCAAAGACTATGAAGAGGAAGGGATTACTTTTGTTCTATCTTCTCCCTTTTCCTAGGATCAAGCTTTTCTAGGATTGGAAACTGAGAAGGATGAAAGAAGTGGGACACGCCTTTCCTCAAGTGGACCACCAGCGTGATTCTCTGGAGATTTCTCTACTGGCTTCTCAGGTTCATACCGACTGGCATAGATCTCCCATGTGGCAGGGTCACTTGCATATGCTCTGAGGGCCACGTGAGCCTCCTCACAGCATGGTACCTTCATGTGGGCTCCCCAGATAGGAAACGCTCCTGGCCTGGAGGTACAGTCCATGGTGTCTGGCCCTTAGGAACCACCCCCATCCTCTACCTTTAGGAAACCCTCTTGGGTATTGTAGAGGCAAGTTGCATCAAGCTAAACTGCCTTTCAAGCTGTCCTTTTGTCCCAGAGGAGCCTATCCATGCTCTCCTTGCTGAATGGTGGGACCACTTATCTCTCATTCCTGTCTCACCTCTTTATTCTCCTTTTCCCTACTCCGAAGAGTATAGAGTAGGTCTATAAGGATAGGGTGTTAGCAGCATTTCCCCAGAGGAGACGTGCCAATAGTCCCCTTAGTTTTGGATGGAGGAGTAGTAGAGTCCTCCATATGGGGCAGACCATTCTAGACTCTGATGCATCTCCCTTCACCCCCCATGAGACTTTTGCTTGTAGACACTGGAGAGGTCTGACCGCTTCATAATAAACTCTGGGTGAGCAGTTAGACTCCAACTGCTTGAAGATCTTTTTCAACGATGTAGTACCTGATGTTCTTTGTCCAGAGCTTTGGGTCCTCTTTGTCAGCTCCAGGGAAACAGGTGAGATTTCCCTCAACGTCCAGTTGATTCTGTATCATTCCAGTTTCACAGGAAGAAAAAATGAAAGAAAATAACTTGAAATGCCAACAATGGTTTTCATTCTGTCATGAAACAGTGGGTATTTTTATTTTTTTCCTCCACACTTTTCTATTTTAAATTTTTCTAGAATGAACATGTATCACTTTGTAATGAGAAAAAGAGCAGTTTTTTAAAAAGATTTTATTTATTTATTTGACAGAAAGACACTGTGAGAGAGGGAACACAAGCAGGGGGAGTGGGAGAGGGAGAAGCAGGCTTCCCGCTGAGCAGGAAGCCCAATGCAGGGCTTGATCCCAGGACCCTGGAATCGTGACCTGAGCCGAAGGCAGACACTTAACGATTGAGCCACCCACGCACCCTGAAAGAAAGCAGTTTTTAAACAAAGAATTAGTAATGCAAAGATGGCTTGTAGACTGGTAAAATGAAAAAGTAAGTAAACTTTCTTGACCAATTCAACTTTATTCTTTTCATCTCAAATACTGGGTTACCTCATTAATATAGATTCTTTTTTCCTTTGGTTTATTCATAGCCCGAATAGAAAGATAAAATGTCTGCATTATCAAAGAAAATAAGATTTTTTTTCCCTGCATCTTCAAAGAAATTAGTACTTTTAAAAGTTAACTGTCCTGGGCACCTGGATAGCTCAGTGGGTTAAAGCCTCTGCCTTTGGCTCAGGTCATGATCTCAGGGTCCTGGGATCGAGCCCAGCATCGGGCTCTCTGCTCAGCAGGGAGCCTGCTTCACCCTCTCTCTCTGCCTGCATCTCTGCCTACTTGTGATCTCTCTCTCTGTGTCAAATAAATAAATAAAATATTTTTTAAAATAAATAAATAAAATAAAAGTTAACTGTCCAATGTTAGGTCATGTTTGAAAATGGGCTATTTATTGGGTTTATTTTATTAAATTCTCATTAGCAAATAAATATTTTTAAATTCCTAACAAAGTATTATAAAATGTGTTACACCCTCAGAAATCTTTGCTGAACTCCATTGTACCTACTTCAGCCTTTGTTCAGAAGTTAAAAAATAATCTGATTCTGATTATTTCTGAAGGGCTTTTTTAATATATACTTTTTAAAACATGCACTTAAAAATATAGTTAACATATTTGAGGTTTTTTTTTTAAGTAATCTGTGTACCCTGTGTGAGGCTTGAACCCACAACCCCGAAATCAAGAATCGTGTGCTCCACCAACTAAGCCAGCCAAGTGCTCCACAGATTTAACATGTTTAAGTAGATATTTAATATATATGTTAAAAAGCAGCCTTGCAGATTGACATAATTTTTTAATTATCTACAAAGGTTAGCAAAGCTTGCTATCTTGCTATTAGCGTAAGTAGAAATTAGGATCTCTAATTCACGACTCTATCTTTAAGCTATGCTTCCTTCACAATGTCTACCCTGTGGCATACTTGTCAAATAAAGGATAGAATTATCTTTAACTAGGTTGATATTTCAATTTTTACATTTCAAAATTATAAATAAGCATGTGCTTATTCCAAAAATTTCACACAGTAGAGAGCATCTGGAGTATACACTAAAAGAACAACTTGAACATATTCTACCGATGGTGTATATCCTCCCAGATATTTTTATATATGGGTTTATTTTTTTATGGGTTTATTTTTAATTACCTCATCAAAATGTTTTAATCTAGTCTAATTTCAACTCTGGTTTTCATAGACAAATACCATATACAATGTATTTTGTTTAATAAATACTATAGTCATTTAGATTTTTGCTTTGTTTTGTTTTGTCTTTTACCTATTCAGCCTGTAGATAGTATGCAACAATTTTCTAGGTCATAATTGTTTTTCCACCAGCATTTCTCCCTGAAACAATCCCTAGCACCAGTGCACACGATGAGAAAACGACATCCATCTCTACTCCTGGTCAACCATACATTTTTCCATGTTTGGTAGTCTACGCTCTGTGCAGCATATGCTCCAATAAGCCTTTCATAAGATTTAATTAGAACTTAGGCACTCAATAAATATTTGTGGAATTGAACTGAATTTCAGTAATTATTCTGTAATTCTTAAAGCATTTAGACACTGAGCGGATAACACAGGTTAGTGTTTTTCACTTCGAAGGTTGCAAAACCTCTATAAACCCATTTCTGTATCAGGTGATACTAGTCAGTGGGTTTTTGTTAGTTATTTGGAGTTTACTACAGAAAGCCTTTGGATCTCCCTCCACTCATGCTTTTCTCGTTCCCAGATTTCTAAGCTTAAAAATGTCGATTGGAAATAAATTCATTTCCTTAAGCCATCTGGTGGCTTCCCCTTGTAACTGCAACATCAACTAATGGCCTAACATGGATTTCTCCGGCTCGCCCCAACAAGCTTCAGGCCTGTCATTTTCTTCCTGTGTGTTTCACAAAATGTGTTACAGTGAAGTGCTGCCTAAGTAATACGTAAATGTTAAAAATCCTAGAGAAATCTTCATAATTCTAACTTTAGGGCTACCTTAATATCAAGAGCAACATAGTAAAGGCTATGAGTGATGGAGTAAGAAAAACTTTATGATTTTATTATAACTATATGTGAAAACAAGCTTTCTTGAGCACCTACTATGTGCAAAGCAGTATGCCAGGGCTCTGAAAACCCATGTGAGAGGCCCGTGTTCTCAGGGAATACAGACAAAGTGATATATGGACAAATACAACAAAGTAAGTATGATAATAAACTTGCTGAGGTGGGAATGGGAAGAACCCTGACAGGGGATCCTTTATCCCACACTGAACACCAGGGAATGGGCTCTGTTCCCTCACAGACTAGGCAAAATAACAGAAAAGAAAATCAAAATTCTTTTCTGGAATCAGCTCAAAATAATGATGGAGAAAAGAATGAGCTTATACATGTATTGTGTACATTTGTAGCCTACCTTCCACAAAAGCCAAGAATATTCACATCTTTGCATAATGCACAGCCTTCAAGGCCACGTTACTCTAAATTAGATCCCAGCGACAGACCTAGGGACCGCAGGGTCAGTAGATAAGCTCCAGGTGCCACGTAACTTAGCCAAACACCGTGTCCACCCCCAGCATTTGGAGGAGGGAAGATAGCAAAGAGGAGCCTGCTTGCCAGGCTGCAACTGTGCCCTTCTAGCTCTGTCTCATTACCCCTGAATGACCAAAGGTTCTTGGAGCACATTCTGCCAGCAAGGTCAGAGAAGGTCCCTGAGAGGCTGCTCAGTTTGAGCTGCATGTGGAAGAGTGGATAGGAATTCACCAGATAGATACAGGGGTAAAGCCATTCCCTTTTATGGAGATGTGTGCAGCAGTGCACACAGTGTTAAAAACACAAGGTTTATTTGGGATTTGGCAGGTGATTCTGTATGGCCAGGAAGGCCATTGTGAACAGGGAGTGGTGCACACTGCAGCTGGGGTAGGAAGCAAGTGCCCACTCCCGAGGGGGGCGCATAGCACGCTCGGAGTTGGGTCTTTAGCCCCGCTGCTAATGGGGCCACTGAAGGACTTTAAATAGGGCAATGATGTAATCATTTGCATTTTAGGGAGAATGCCCTGGAAGCATGATGGATATTAGGTGAAAGACACTCACCAAGAACTAGAAGGCCAGTTAGGTGGCCGCTAATATATTCCAGGCAAGACATGATGAGGGTTTCTGGATGAATTTAGTGGCAATAAAGACGGAGAAGTGGGGTTGGATTTGGGAAATATTAAGCAGTTAGAATAAACAGGTCTTTGTGACTTGGATATAATAGATTAGATACGTAGAGGAGTTTAGGATGATTCCCAGCTATCTGGCTAATAAACCAAAATTCTTTAGGCAGCAGGATATACAGGTCTGAAATACGATGAGATGTCAGGGCTGGAGATACAAATTTGGAACCGATCAGCATCAGTGCTATGGGAAAAGAAGAGATTATTTCTGACCAATATATTACAATACCCCACATTTGGAAGAGAGGTGTTAAATAAATGTCAAATGACTAAATATACATTCTTACATCCACCTGAGTATATACAGATAACCTGGCAGGCTGAATAGGAAGATATCAGCCTAACGTATTCTGCAGACCAGTGCCTGGAAATGAGGTTGGGGTTGAGTGGATGGGAGACCCAGAGCAAGGTGAAGGTCGGTTTTTGTGAAGATGTTATGGATAGTTTCAAAAATAATTGTTTCCGCCAAATGTGTACCTAGCTGCATTAACATCCTATACCTGAAGTCATAGCACTGAGTCATTCTTGTCCAGGGCCAGCTGTCACTTCATATCTTCAGCCTTGACTGGAACATTGAGCCCTGGACTGACCAGCACTAGGGATGAAAGGTAGGGAGGAATGGGAGAACTCTGCAAAATCTACCTCCGTTTTTTTCCTGGCTATCTCAGACTGGGTGGAAATTCCAATCAAGGTCACCCCGGGGAAATAGCAACATTATTTCTCTATTGGAACTTTAAATTAAAAAAACTACCTAATTCTTCGGGGGAGGGGGTAATTTCCCCTTCCATTAATAAGCCAACTTTCCCCCTCTCTTCTTCCAACCCACTGTATTTTAGAAGAAATTCGTTCCAGTTAATATGAAAATGAGAAGCCAGAAATTATGAAGGATGCTTATGAATGCAGTTCTAGTGATTCACTAAGTCGGTCTGTTAATCTAGATATCAATAATACACTTATTTTTCTATCATTTAAATGCTCTCAGTATCCATCTGCTCTAGGAACCAATTGGAACATCCTAACATTATAAGGAATGCACTAATGGAAAGATACCGAGCCCCTTTATTAATATTAAAAGCTCCATGTCACTTTCAGGCAATCAGTGGGGACCATCCTAAAGGAAGGCATGATGTCCACACAAGGATAGTATTAGAATGAATTTGACTCTCGTGGGGGAAAAAACCCTCAGCCTAACCAGAACAAGCTATTGTTCAGTTTTCCTTATTGAAGTGTTCAAAAGTAAAAAATATAAACCTATTGTACCACATTTTTGCTGAAATATTTATTATTGTCTTCACTAAACGTCACATGGTCAGATTAACAAAAAACAGAGATTTCTCAGTGAGACCAAGCACTTTCTCTAAAATATTTTGACATCTAATGAGGCAAGTATTACTTTGTTAATATTCTTTTTTTAAAACATTGTGGTTCTTCTTCCTATTCATTCTTGTTGATAGATTTTGAATAAGTTGGTCAATTGCCCCAAAATTCTTTGGGGTTTTAATAGGAATATTTTTATATCTGTGTCATTAACTGGAGAAAACAGACATCTTTAGTTTTCCTATCCATGAAAGTGATTTTTTTCCATTTTTTTTCTTTCTTCTTCAGTGAATTTTAGTGTTTTTTCATGTAGGTCTACCTACTTCTTAAATTCATTCATTATTATTTTATAACAACTTGCTGCACTTAAAACATGTCCAAAAGTGTGAGCCAGAGTGTAATATTTACCAGGACGTTAAGAAACTGAAATATTTCTATTATGTTATTTTAAGAAATCACAGGGAATAGAGGAAAATATCATAATTGTCTTTTGTTATGAAGAAATGGCTCATCTTATAAGTTTTATTTTGGTTGCTTTATGGAAATGCCTACAAAATCACAATGTGGCTGCTGCAAATGTGGTTTTTTTTGAAGAGCACAGCCTGTCAGATCAATCTGATTTTTTCTAGAGCAGGGTAGTTGATTTTTAGATAAGGGCAAAGAATTATATGTAAAGTATCTGGATTTCAGGAGGTCTTTATTCTAACGAATAAGTCTGTCACAAAGAATGTAGTAAACAGTCTGGTGATGGCTACATTGTAGGAGGAGAAGGTGAACTTGAAAAGGAGCTATCTTTTTAACTCTATGCTTATTTATTAAATTTAAAGACAACCAGCCTTATGGCAAACACACATTATTCTTATAGGAAAAGTCAACTAGCTTTTTTTTATAATTAATTTTTTTAAGATTGTATTTATTTATTTGACAGAGAGAGAGACATCACAAGTAGGCAGAGAGGCAGGCAGAGAGAGCGGGGGACACAGGCTTCCTGCTGAGCAGAGAGCCTGAAGTGGGGCTCAATCCCAGGACCCTGAGATCATGACCTTAGCTGGAGGCAGAAGCTTTAAGCCACTGAGCCACCCAGGCACCCCAGTCAACTAGCTTTTTTAGAGTCACTGTTGGTCACAGATAAAAAGCAGTTTTACAAGATGGGATAGGGAGGGAGACAAACCATAAGAGACTCTCAATTTCACGAAACAAACTGAGGGTGGCTGGGGGGTAGGGGGGTAGGGATAGGGTGGCTGGGTTATGGACATTGGGGAGGGTATGTGCTATGGTGAGCGCTGTGAAATGTGTAAGCCTGAGGATCCACAGACATGTACCCCTGGGGCAAATAATACATTATATGTTAATTTAAAAATAAATTTAAAAATTTAAAAACGAACAAACACACACACACGCACAAAAATAATCCCTTTTCATTCTCTTGGTCTATTTGCTTGGAAAACATTCCTATGCCTAAATTCCCTAACTTGTAGATATTAGACAATATGACAGTGTCAGCTTGAGAACAAAGAGAGGACCACGATTGTATAACCTCATGATTCCATGAATAGTGCTATTCGTTTCCCCACCGGTTTATTCAGCCTCTTATTAACTCATGGAAGCCAAAGTCCAAAGGAGAGATGATGAGGGGTGGCAGGGTGGGGAGTGTGTGCATAGGTAACCATTAAGACTCTCACAACATCCCAATCCCTTCTTTAGTTTTAAAGGTTTGAAGAGATAACTATGGTAGAAAGCAACAGAAACTGATGAAGATGCAGACATTGCTGGTCAGGCTACAAAAGGGCGCGACTGCTCAAGACGGCAAAGGAGAACATCGAACCAAGCACGGGATCTTTCTATTATGGTATTTTTCCGTGTTACACACCCATGAATACAGCCTTGTGTTCACCCAACAGAAATACAAGCACGTACCCACACAAAGATTTGTATGTGAATGTGTATATCTGCATTACTCCTAGTAGCCCCCAAACTGGAAGCAACCCAAATATCCAATCAGTGGTACATGGCTTAAATATATTGTGATATAATAGCCAAAATACAGAAAGAGCTCAGATGTCCATTGACAGATGAATGAATAAAGAAGAGGTGGTGTATATATATACAATGGAATATTACTCAGCCAACAAAAGGAATGAACTCTTCCCATTTGCAACAACATGGATGGAGCTAGAGGGTATTATGCTAAGAGAAATAAGTGAGTCAGGGAAAGACAAATATCATATGATTTCATTCATATGTGGAATTTAAGAAATAAGACAGATGAACATACAGGAAGGGAAGGAAAAATAAGACAGAAACAGAGAGGGAGACAAGCCATAAGAGACTCTTTAACTCTAGGAAACAAACAGAGAGTTGCTGGAGGGGAGCTGGGTGGGAGGATGGGGTAACTGGGTGATGGGCATTAAGGAGGTCACGTGATGGAATGAGCACTGGGTATTATATGTAACTGATGAATCACTAAATTACCTCTGAAACTAATAATACACTTTATGTTAATTAAATTGAATTTAAATTTTTAAAAACACATTGTGATACATCCATGAAATGGACTACTACTTACCAACAAAGAGGAACAAAATATTAAATCGTACAATATGGGTGAGTCTCCAAAACTTTCTACTCAATAAAATGAGACGTGAGGACTAAATACTGTATGATCCTAATTATATGAAATTCTAGAAAAGGTGAATTATTGGGACAGAAAGCCGATCCTGGTCACCTTAGGCCAGGGATTAGGGAAGTGGCTTGACCACAAAAGGGCAGAAGGAAACATTTTTGGGTGACCAGAATGTTGGGGAATTATATTGTATATGAGTTATACTTCAATGAAGCAAGGGGGAAAAAATTAAATAGCAACAGAAAGCTAAGTATATATAGTTATAAATCACATTAATCTAAAACACTTAAAAATACACGTATCATTATTAGTATTATAGGCATTTTGGTGTAACTGGAATGATACCAATGTAAATGGCCATGAGTAGGCTGACTTTTCCAGTTAGCACACATGTTTATGACTGTCATCTCCTTTCTTTATTTCAACTACTGTCAGCATCAGTGTTGAGAACGTTTTCTCACATGAGGTACAGGATTCGGCTCCCACAAACTTAGTCTCCTGGCTGCTCAGAACTAAGTCTCTTTCAGCATCTCGCACAGCCTCCCTCTTACCTAAGCTGTCCATCAGCAGCTGTCAGCCGCTATTTGCTTCCTGTCTATGGTGTCCTGAGTAGCAGGGGACTTGGAACAGGAGAAACATGGAACTATAAGGCTGTGTGGGTGGCCTCCCCAGAAACTGAGAGAACTCTTACCCAACTTCAGTAGCATGGAAAGAGAGAGAAAGCCCTTCCAGAAAGGCTCTGTCTGCGTTTCCAGAATCAGAGAGTCTAGAGACAGTGAAAAAGGACAGGGTCTGCCGCTAAGCTCAGGCAAAGAGCCAGGACTTGTCAAGGGAGGCTTCAGAGGGAGAGGGCTGCCCAGTCATCCCAAGCGCAGGCAAGATGGGTGCCGGGTTCTGGAGCTCCAACTCTAGCTCCTCCTGCCAGCAGGTGTCTGGGCCCCAGGCCCCCCAAAATATAGCAACTCAGCTCTGTCCGGAGAAGAAGGGGTAGATGGAGACCATCCCACCCTGTCTGACTCCAGCTGTCCCAGGAGGCTCAAGTCAGTTGTAACTTCAGATCCCTCTGACGATCATCAAAGTGTGATTTTTAGAAACAACGGCAGATCTCCTGAATCGAAACAAAGAACATTCCTGCCTGCTTGTGGGGGCTTTAAGAGGAGTTGCACTGAGTCAGAAGGTTTGACTTTCAAATGTTTGGGATAGGTAATAAATTAACCTAAATTCCTTCACCCTAAAGAGTAATTAACAGTTTGTTGACAATTCTATATTATTCTTCTTGGTTCCTACTGGAGGAGATTAGAGAGGAGATGGTGGGGCGGCGTAAGAGTCAGAAGACAAACTCGATAAAACATCATCATTTTTCAGAAAGAGGCACAGTGCTCTCCATTCGACACAAAGACTCTATACTGCGGTATTTCTGCGGCGCGTGCTGAGGCCCAGCTCGGTCACGGGAACAGAGTTCACCAAAGCTCTCAGCACACGATAGAAGGTGGGTGGCCCCGCCATCTCATGTCACCGAGGCAAGACACAGACCCCAGAGGTAAGCAGCACAAGGGAGTGAGGCAGGATCCCAGGCCTTTCCATCTCTGTATCCAGGCTCCCTTCACCAGACAGTAGGATGGGCCCCAACAGTACCGGTTTAGGGAACTGTCCCCCACAAAAAGACAGCAGAGTCCCTAGCTTCTTGTATTCTCACTTCTGGCTTCCCAGAGTGGAACCGGAGATGTGGGTCTGGAGAGGTCAATGGAAACTGGTCAGTGGCTCTTCCAAATGCTAGGGGACGGTGGATGCCAGGCTAGCCTCACAGTTGGCTGCTTCTCTTCCGAAGAGTGCACAATCCCTTCCTGCTCCCTCTTCCTCCACGTTTTTTTCATTAAGGCTATCATTTCCGAGCCAGTCTCCCGATTCTCTCATCCAAATAGGCTCTTTCCCTTCCTCCTCTGAAGTCCCCATTGTATCTTGCTTTGTATTATAGTTATTTGCTATCATAGGTTTGGTTCCCCAAACGCAGACCCCTAAATGAGGACTCAGGTGCAATTGATTTATTAAGGAAGGGAATGGGGGGGGGGCAATAAGAGAGGAAGGGAGAGGAAGCCAAATAAGGAGTAACTGCAGGCGAAGACCCAGGCTCAGCCTCATCCCCAGGGAGCTTTGGAGTCTAAATTATACCTAAATTTGTTCCTCTTAGGCAAGAGGCTAGAGGCTGCTCTGAAGGGTATGATCTCCCAGGCAGGCAGAGCTCCTGCAGGCACACGGAAGTGGAGAAGGGACACACAGAGGGAAGTGGGAGGGAGGGCTCCGGAGGAGGGCCGACGTGTCCTCACATTGGTGCATTCCCCTTGTCTCCCTGTTATGGGTTGAATTGGGTTCCCCAAAAAGACATGTTGAGGTCCTAGTCCCCAGTCCTTCAGAATGTGACCTCCTCTGGAAATACAATATTGCAGATATAACTAGTTAAGACGAGGTCACACTGGAGTAGGTCATGCTCTTGATCCAGTGTGACTAGTGTCCTCGTGGGAAGGTGACGTGAACACACAGGGAGGATGCCGTGTAATGGTGGAGGAAGACTGGCATTGTCGGCCAAGAAGGTGAACGGCTGCTGGCCACTGCTAGAAGCTAAGAAGGGGCAAGAAGAACTCTACCCAGCATTTCAGAGGGAGAATGGCCCGACTGGCTCCTTGATTTGGGACTTCTAGCATCCAAACCTGTGAGGGAATAAATGTCTGCTCTTTTAAGCCATCCAGCGTGTGGTAATTTGTTGCGACGGCTCTAGGGAACAAATTCATTCCACTAGACTGTAAGTCAACACCTTGCTCACTTTTCCCCTCCATATAGCAGGTGCTGAGCCAGAGCAAGTTCCCCAAGTTCTCCTCAGATGTTCCCCAAAGCTGTGCCCCAGCCCTGTGTTGACCAAGCAATTCCTTTGACGTCCAGGTGGGAGGTGGGAATGGGCTAACTCCCGGAGAGTATTTTGCTCCCTGTACTATGTCTGTTAGATTCTTGAAGCCCACTTGGGAGCCTCGCTGGGGCTAGTATTGCTCTTGATAATATCGAAACATGTCGGTCCCAGTCTTCTGTAAGGGGATAAGTTGAACATCTCTCATCTGGGTTCCCAGACCACCCCCGGAAAACCTCACTCCTGGCTCTGCAGACTATTAAAGAAATTACCTTATGCTTTTGTCACCCCGAGACTGAGAACTCTCGTGGGGGGTTTCTGAACCCCCAATACCTGGTGCCTGGCATATAATAGGATTTTTGTGCAAGCGCTGCACTGAACAGACCTGGCTACCCTAAAGCTTAGCTCCAGGTTCTAGAAAATTCCTGGATCATCCATAGCAGTCCGTTCCTCAGTCAGAGTGACCCGGCGTCTCAAAGATTTGGTGTGTACGCTGTGTGTTTTATAGGCACACAGCGCTCATAGAGAGGCTGGAAAGCTGGCTCCGCTCATTTCTTCACAGTTTATTATGCAGAAAAGCATAAGCCTTCTGTTTTCCTGGGTTGTTAACTTGGAACCTCATTTCATGTATAAAACTTGCATTAAAAGACTACCTCCGCGAGTTAATCAGCCATATAAAGATCAAAACTACTTTAGAGTACAAGGGACTCTCAGAGCTCATACCCTAGGAAGAATGACTACAGACCAGGTGAGAGAGACTGGGTCCCCAATCATTAACCCTCAAAACAACTTAATGACGTTGGTATAAGACTCACCTCAAAGATGGTGAAATTGAGACTCAAAAAGATTAAGTGACAAGCCCAAGATCATACATCTGCTAAGGGACGGAGCCCGATGTCTCTGACTGAAAGCCATGGATTTCTAGAGAACTCTACTCAGATTCTCAAAGTGACAGCATTTTAAAGAAAATAACCAATTGTGAAATTGTTTTTCACAAGAAGACTTGGAATCACTTGTTTAAATAATGATGTTCTTCACAGCCATCCCTTGGGTGGTTAAATAGCAGTTGTGATGATTTGCTTTTCCTCATTTTATTTGGGGAACACTTCTTTGAAGATTTGGGGCTTCAGAACCTGAAGGACATTCTTTTAAGTATTACCTCTGGCGGCTAGTCTTCAACTCTGAAGTCGTTCTGAGTAAAACATGGAGAATAAGGCAGATGATTGAACTAGGCGTTTAATGTTTTCAGTCAGAAACATGGCCGGCCGTAAAGATACAGGATGGGTTTTCAGTGTGGATCTGAAGACAGCAGAGACAAGTTTCCAACACAGATTTGGAGCCAGGCAGAAGGGGGTCTGAAATCTGCTTTGCCACTTACTAACCAACCTCAGCAAGTGGCTTGACCTCTCCATGCCAGTCTCCTCCACAAAATCAGAATGCCACCTATTTTATAAGGTGGTTTAAATGAGATAATGTGTGGAGAGAGGTCCCATACAGCCAGTGCTTACCAAAAGATAGCCATTATTATTGATCAAAAAGGACTTCCGAAAAGGTTTTAAATTGCAACATAATTGAAGATGTAGCTTCAAGAACATTCATCTAGGGACGCCTGGGTTGCTCATTCAGTCAAGTGCCTGACTCCTGATTTCAGCTCTGGTCATGATCTCAGGGTCTCGGGATTGAGCCCCCTGTTGGGCTCTGCGCTCAGCAGGAAGTCTGCTTGAGATTCTCTCTCCCTCTCCCTCTGCCCCTCCCTTGCTCACGATCTCTCTCTCTCTCTCTCAAATAAATAAATAAATCTTTAAAAAAAAGAAAGAATACTCACCTCAATGTTAAAGCTCTGGTACCTGTTACATATGTCCAGGGGCAAGACAAGCAGCTCAAAGTGAATGCTTTGGTGTCTTTTGCGTTCCCATAGGTTGAGTGCATTCCCACACTTTGCAGTGAGGTTGGCTCTTAACGATAGTTGCAACAATGAAATAATACCACGTTCCAGGCCTGATCATTCCTTATCTGTTGATTACTGATCCATAGCACAGTGAGTTTCCCGGAAAAACAGAAAAAAAGAAGTGGGCTTCTATTAAAACAAGAAATATTTGTCTTTAAGAAGGACTGGTAAGTAATGGAGCATGGCCTCCTTCCCTAGGCAGAGCTGACTCTGCACCTGAAATGATTGGTTAAATATTTATTGCAGAGTTTTATGCAGTCAGCTGGCTGATGGGGATTCAGATCCTAAGAGAATTTTTTTCATACAACATATATTTCTTTTTCATTACAGTAGAAATAAATGTTCCTTGTAGAAAAACTAGAAATTGCTGACAAGCAGAAATAATACTCAAATCACACATAATCCTGCCACCCAGAGATAAATATTGTTAATATTTTTGATGAATATTCATTCAAGTGTCACTGTATATTTACCTATTTTTTACATAAATGGGTTCACATTCTACATACAATGTTCTAACATGGTTTATTAACTAAGCAATACCGTGACCATCTCTCTGTGTCAATAAATGTACTTGTAAAATGCAATTTTCATCAAATGGTGCATAGTATTCCACTTAAATAATAACCCATATCTATCCAATCCTGTACTGTTGAACCATGGAGTTGTTTCAAAATCATGTTTTTGCTATTAGAAATGATACTAGGACGAGGTCACCCTGGGAAGAGTGTGTTGCATGAGAAGAGAACAAGCAGGGACACGATGGCCCTGATGACAAGGATAGGTCCCTTGGGATAAAAAGGAGCCCAAAGGACAGGAAAGAGTAGTCAGAAAACAAAGTAGAATGGTGGTTGGCAAGGGCTTGAGGGGAGGGGAAATGGGGAACTGTGTTCAATGGGTATAGAGTTTCAGCCATGCAAGACAGAAAAGTTCTAGAGATCTGCTGTCTGACATTATTTTATCAAGAGGGTAGATCTCATGCGTTTTTTACCACAATAAAATATATATACATGATAAAGAAAGTAGGAAGGGAGGAAGGGAAAAAAGGAAGGAAGGAAGGTAGGAAGGAAGGAAGGAAGGTAGGAAGGAAGGAAGGAAGGAAGGAAGGAAGGAAGGAAGGAAGGAAGGAAGGAAGGAAGAAGAGAAAGGAAGGGAGGGAGGAAGGAAGGGCAACCAGAGAAGCAGAACTAAAACTAGGAGGAAGGAGCATCAACAGAAGTCGGTGGAGGAAAGAACCTCATGAAGAAGGAAGAGGCTTCTCAACACTGCAGTATTTGCCACCACACCAATAAACGGTCATCCATGGAATCAACTGGATGTTCTATACAGTCCATAAATGCAACTTCACGAAATTATTTTACAAAGCCCTTGAATTTAGCCCCCAACAAAATGCAGCCATTACTGAGCCACTTTGTCATCCAATGGAGTCGGCGTTCACGAGGTTGATTCTATAGCCTGAGGTCACTTTCTGGAATCCCCGTTCCTGACTTCTTGGTCCATGACAGTCTATGTTGATGCACACAGGTGTTGTGTCTCATAAGCAATAGCTCCCTTTTCTGGTGTGACAGATGGGTGTGGCCTCTAAATGACAGACCTGTCTGCCGCCCATTGCTCACTACACAACTACAGGGTCACCCATGCCCGAGTTGACCAAAAGCTTCACCTCCCCTGAGGCTGTACCTTCATCATTGGCCTTGTTTCTTTCTTTACAGGAGTTTTTATTTTTCCCTTAACATGTCCAACATTACCCACTGGAAATTATTGATTGGTCCAGTGACATCATGCATAAATATTAGAAAATACAAACAATAAGTAAAAGTCCCTCCAAAATGCACACATGCACAAACCTAGGCCTGTGAACACAGGCCCCTCAAAATTAATTAACATCTCTGACACTGTCATCAACCTGGTGTAAGAGTTAATACATTCCTACAAGGTTAGATCCTGTCCTTTAAAGGCTGATGCTTTCAGCGCTTCCCAGTGGGGGCCCAGGGTGGTAATTGCAAATGGTATTTGGCTAGGCTGACCAATCCAACCGTGGGTTTGCCCAGGAGTTTCATGGTTTTAACACCAAAATTCCCAAGTCTTCAGAAACTCTTCAGGATTGTCGGTCACCATTTGTGTGGCTTCAATTAGTTTAGCCACTCTTTCTACTAAACTCTAACTAGAGGACTTCTTCTTTTTTTTTTTTAAGATTTTATTTATTCACTTGACAGGGAGAGAGAGAGATCACAAGTAGGCAGAGGCAGGCAGAGAGAGAGGAGGAAGCAGGCTCCCCTCTGAGCAGAGAGCACGATGCAGGGCTCGATCCCAGGACCCTGAGATCATGACCTAAGCCAAAGGCAGAGGCTTTAACCCACTGAGCCACCCAGGTGCCCCTAGAGGACTTCTTTTTACCCTGAATTTCAAAACCCATTGATTGTGAATGAATCATGACCTCAGAGGGAATCACATACATTTTGTTAACAGTTAATATTTACAAGAAATTGTAAAATATACAGAACCAATGATAAAAAAAAAAATGACACAACTCCTTGGGGTTCTGGCGTTAACCACCAGCCCCTCAATGACTGATGAGTCCTCACCCAGGTGTGACTGATGGGTGCTCCTCTTCTCGGTCCAATCCAAGTCCTTTTGTATCACACAGGATTGGTGTCAAATCCCATCCTTCTTCATCCATCCATTCAGTATGTAAACTGAATGCCTACTATATGTCTGGCAATGTGCTGGGTCCTAGAAATACAGCAGAAAATAAGAGCTCCATCCCACCTGGTAGAATTTACACAATGGTGGAATAGACTGGTATTAATCAAAGAATTTCACAAAAGAACATGTAATTATTAATTGTGAGGCGTGCAATGCAGGAGAAGTCCAGAATACAGAGAAGATAGCAGGAGAAGCTCATTAGGGTCAGAGATAGCTTCTCCAAGGAAGAAACACATAAGCTTGCCATGAAGGATGAGTGAAAATGTATATTAAAACTCCTACAGGATTAAAAAGTTTCAGAGTCAGACAACTGCTACCAAGTGGTAGCAAAGATGTGGTGCAGAGGGAACTCTTGTGTACCATTGGTGGGACTGTGTGTCCGTTTCTACCTAATGCTTCTGGGGGCACCTGGGTGGCTCAGTCAGTTAAGTGTCTGCCTTCAGCTCAGGTCATGATCCCAGGGTCCTGGGATTGAGCTCCACATTGGGCTTCCTGCTCAGTGGGGAGTCTGCTTCTCCCTTTCCTTCTGCCTGCCACTCCCCCTGCTTGTGTTTTCTCCCTCTGTGTCAAATAAATAAATAAAATCTTTTAAAAAATAAAAATACCTAATGCCTCTGAATACAACATCCTTTTTCTAGGTTGTGCTCTGGACCACTAGGGTTCAGACTCTGCAAAATACATTTCCCAGGATCCCTTGCCTGCTGGCTTCCCATGAGGCTTTGCCAGTGCAAGGCACTGATGGAGATGAGAAGTCAGGAGGAAAAGGGAAGATTTCTGTTTCCAGCTCTGACCGTGGTGGCAGTTACCCATGAAGCTAAAGCAACATTGGAAGGTCAGTGGTCCGGATGCCAGCAGTCTGGGCAAAGGCAGCCCTCCCTTCAGCAGTTCTAGCCCTGTTTGAGGTGGTGTCTCTCCAGTGGATCCAGAACCAACTGGAATAGGTCTTACCACAGCTGGCACAGGCTTGTGTGCTGAGCCCCAGGGCTCCAGAATCTTCTGATTTCTTGGTATCACCGATTCTTCCTTTTTGGTCCTCTACCCCACTTTCTTCCTTTTGCTCTTCTACCTCTCCCAATGCCTTTGGAACCAATTGCTTGTATTCAAGTCTCTGTCTTTGAAATACCTAGAGTGGTTTCTGTTTTCCTAACTAGACTCAGTTTCAACCATCTTTTCTTCTCACGATTTTTTATTTTGAAAAATTTCAAACACACATAAATGATCCATCAACAACTTTGCCACATTTGCTTCCTCTCTCTCTCTTTCTCTTCCTCTCTCTCTCTCTTCTCTTTCTCTGTCTCTCCATACACTCTGCTTCGCTGAGCCATTTGAAAATGAACTATAAATATCTTTGCACTTTACTCTTAAATACTCTTAAGAAAGACCAAGCAGGGGGCACCTGGGTGGTTCAGTCAGTTAAGCATCTGACTCTTGACCTCAGCTCAGGTCTCAATCTCACAGTTGTGGGTTTGAGCCCCCATGTTGGGCTCCACGATGGGGGTGGAGCCTACTTAAAAATAAATAAATAAATTATTAATTAATTAAATTTGTAAAAGTAAAAGAAAGAAAGACTAAGGAAAGAACATTTTCTTATGTAACTCCAATATCATTCACATTTTAAAAAATAACAATAAGTCCACAGTATCACCCAATATTCATTCCACATTCAAATTTCCCCAATTGTCCCAAGTCTCTCTTTTACATTTTTCCCCCAATTCAAGATTCATGAAACACAATGTTTCATTTTTGTGTTGGTTCAATCACTTTCAAAAACAATTTAGCATTAGCTTATAGAAATTCTTGCACAGATGCACCAGGAAATATGTACAAAATGTCCATAGCAACACGGCTCTTAAGAGAAAAATACTAGAAACAATCCGCTTGAAGGCGAGAGGAGGAAATGGAAGGGGTCAAGCAGGTCTGGTTGGGCCACTGGGTGGACAGAGTTGCCCAGCCACCTGCTTTCCTTGTGGGTCCCACAAAAGTCCATTTGCTTTTTGGTTTGGAAGTGCACCCAGTGGCCGTCTGCAGCCGCTCAAAAATCACTCCCTGCTTGCGCCTCAAAACAGAAAGAGCATTTTTATTGCTCTAGTGATTTCTCTATTTGCCTTTCAAAAAACCCGGAAATGCAGGAAGTGCACTGGAGGTAATTCCCCTCCAACGCCAAAGGACTCTATTACCAGCCCTCACTCTGCCCAGCCTCCACACATCCTCAGATGGTGTAATGGTCTTGAATTCCAAGTGCAGCCTGAAAGCCTCCCCATCACACAGCAGCCAGTTGTTCTATGATTATGCCCTGTCTCCCACCATGAAACTTCCCTCACTCACGGTCCCACCCCCTGCCTTCACTGCCGAGAGAGTTAAAAGCAGCCACTTGCTGCCCCATAGGGTTTAACTACTTTACTCTTTCATGTCTTCTTACATGTGTGGGTCACACATGCAGCAATGGAATATTTGCTTCGTATTTAGATCTATATGCCTGTCTACAGTATTACAAACGTGAATGGCTTGAATCATCTACTGTTGAAGACCCTGGCTTATAATGTGTCACCTCCATAGGTCATTTTGTTTTCCATGTTGATCTAGCCTGAAGGATTAATGGGAAGGAATGCGTATTGATGAATGCCTTAAGAGAAACTGATTAAGGAGGTAGAACCATATGCAAGACTTTGGCATGACTACCTATATATCACCTTGTATGAGGCAATCACACTATCATTCCTAAAAACAATTCCCTATTAACCTTGCTCACACTAAGCAATAGTTAATGCTGGTAATAGTTCGAACAAGGTCAGAAGATAGAGACTGCGCCATGTGCTTTGAAACAGACTCTTAGACAAAGGACTGTACCTGAGGGTAAAACATGGTAGATTGTTCAGCATAATCTTTGATGGGCATCAACTCTCTTTGAGAAGTCACACCAAAATCTTGGCCAAATGTCCCCAGGTATTTCACAGTCTCATCTGAGAAGTCTTTCAAGATTATCAGAGACTTCTTGTAATGACTCAAAGTCCTACGAGCCCCATCTCAAAACCTTGAAGTAAGTAGCAGATCTCTTCTGCTCATGAAAAGAAGTATGAGTGAACTCTTCTAGCATTTCTATACCCAGCACTTGTGACAGCATGAAGATGGTCAGCCACTCGCTAATTAAAATCTTTTGTTCTGTTTGTAAAGGGAGAGGAGAGCCCTGTATCCCAAGAGTCATAATCATTCATTATGCATGGTTTTGTTCTTTTCAGTTTCTTGAGTCATACATTGCTATGGTGACACTGATTTTCTTAAGCTAAATCAGCCTCAGGGTGATCAGTGATCACATTCACAGCAATATTGAATTTACCTCTTTCTCTCACCCTCCAATGCCTCTCAAAACCTCCTCGGTTAGTTCTAGGAATTTCCAGAAGATGTCTTATATATGCTAATGGGTAAATTCTCCCAATACCGATGAAATATCTACCATTTTCATGTTTTTCTAATCCAGTAGGGATATCTGCTACCCAGCCCTCACTACTTACAAGCCCCTCTGAACTTTGAAAATATTATGCTAAATGAGATAAGCCAGATACCAAAGGAAAAATATTGTATGGCTCCACTTACATGAGGCATCTAAAATAGTCAATCCATAGAGACAGAAAGTAGAATGGGGGTAGCCAGGGACTAGGGGTGGAGGACAATGAGGAGTTAGTATTTAATGGGTACAGAGTCTCAGTTTGGGGTGATGGAAATGTTCTGGAGATGGATGGTTACTCAATAATGTGAGTGTACTTAATGCCACTGAGCTACACACTTAAAAATGGTTTAAATGGTAAACCTTATGTTATTGTATATTTAAGCATAATAAAAAATAAAGTATGTACAACAAGATGAGCCAAAAAAAATATTGGCCTTGGCAGGCCCATCTTACCAGGTCTCTGGATATACCTAGGGGTGTCTGCTTCCCAGGGTAGACTCAAGTTGGACCTCCAACAGCTCTTAGAAATACAGTGGGACTATCCACCACTGTAGCAATAAAGAACTATTTTATTGAAGGCCTGTCATCTCTTCTTAGTGTTTTCATATAGGACTTCTTTCCTGGAATTTCTTGGGAATTTACATTTTCCTGAATTCCATGAAAAATCAGTCAAAAAATCAAGAAAAATGGGAATTCTCCTGTGAGAATCAATGCTTAACAATCATCAGACAGACAGTCTGGGTTCAAAGGAAGCCACTGGCACTGAGTTAAAAGCAAAAGAAGGACATGCCGACAAGTGGAGTCCATGATAAGGTTGACATTTCTGAGAACCAGGAAGAGGACATGGAGTAGGAAAGCAATCACAGCACTAAACGGTCCTGCTCATAGTTGCCTTGTTGTTAGTGTGGGTTTATGGGGCTAGTCTGCTCTTAAAGGTAGGTAAATCATTCCTGCAAATAAAATTGATATTACTAAGTTTGAACACATATAAAAATCCTATGAGTGACATTCTAAGAAATAACGTTTTGGAAGCCAAATAAGTCCTTAAATTGGCAATGCCAACATATGATTCTGGGTAGTGCTACTAAATTTATTAGGACGCTCAAATGTTATGCTATTCAAACACTACCCAATAATATTTACCGGTGTTTTCCAAAGTTTGAATATCATCTACAGACTATAGTTTTTTATAAATATTTTACCAGAAAAAAAATGCAAAAAGAATAAGATGTGAAAGCTTGTCATAGAATGCTTCAATATGAAATTAGAAATTGATCTCAAATCTGAATTAGCAAAAGCAATGTTGATTTCTTTTTTTAAAAGATCTTATTTTTTTTTAAGATTTCATTTATTTATTTGAGAGAGAGAGAGTGATAGCAAGAGAGAGCACAAGCAGGAGGAAAGGGAGAAGCAGGCTCCCTGCTGAGCAGGGAGCCCAACGTAGAGCTCAATCCCAGGACACCGGGATCATGACATGAGCCAAAGGCAGACGCCTAACCAACTGAGCCACCCAGGCAACCCTATTTATTTATTTAGAGAGAAAGAGAGCACGCATGGGGGGGCGGGGGGAGAGGCAGAAGGAGAGAGAGAGAGAATCTCAAGTAGACTTTGCACTGAGCACAGAGCCTGACGCGGGGCTCGATCTAACAACCCTGAGATCATGACCTGAGCTGAAATCAAGAACTGGTTGCTTAACTGACTGAGCTACCCAGGCGCCCCAAGCAATATTGATTTTAATAGCAAAACCAAAATAGGGAGCAACAAACTATTTTTAACATTAAAAAAGGAAATGAGTTTAAATGACACAGCACAAACCCTGATATCCAACTTGGAGATGCTTTTGGATGCACCCTTAACAATTCTACCAGTATTGATGTAAAATCAAATAAATTTCTCTACATCTGAAATATTGGTCACAAAACAGAAATCAAAAATATTGGAAAGGAAAATTAATGTTTACTGTGCCTTAAAATTTTACATTTAGAATGACAACTTTTAAATGTGAAATATTTGTGTTATCTTTCAAATTTTAAAGGATTTTCATTTGGCCTTTATTTGATGCTAATGGTCCCTTCTTTTGATGTTTTTTTATTATCAGATGTTTATAGCAAGAAAACATTGTTTTGCATGTTGTTGAAATGTATAATCTTTTCATAATATGTCGGTTCATATAAACCAGGCATTTATTTTTTTATTTTTTTAAAGATTTTATTTATTTACTTGAGAGAGAGAGAAAACACAAGCGGGGAGGAGGGGCCGAGGGAGAGGGAAAAGCAGATTTCCCACTGAGTTAGGAGCTGGATGCGGGACTCAATGCCAGGACCTGGGGATCATGACCTGAGGTGAAGGCAGACGCTTAACTGACTGAGCCACCCAGGCATCCCTAAACCAGGCCTTTATTGCATGGGGTAGATTTTTCTGTATAGAAAACCCGTGTATAACACCATCTCAGGAATTCACTATTTGTTATTACGGTCACTCAGTTTTAAACTCAAAAATAAAGTACTAAAAATTACAATAGAAGGCATGACTTTGGGAAATCTTGGAAATTCCCAGGGATTCTAACTTCTCATTCTTGAATTCTGAATATTCACATCGGTCGTGAATTTGGAAATTCCATTTTCTGTTCATTTTTTAAATAAAAGTTGTATACATTTAAGGTGTAAAACATGATGATTTGATATACATCTACATGGTAAAATTATTAGTACAGTCAAGCTAATGAACATATCTCCTTACATAGTTGCCATATTTTTGTTTGTAGTGAGAGTACCTGAAATCTCTTCTCCTAGCAAATTTCCAGTATTCAATACAGTATTAACTATAGTCACCATGCTGTACATTAGATCTCTAGACTTACTCATCATGTATAACTACAACTTTATATCCTTTGACCTACATCTCCCCATTTCCCCCATCTCGTTGACCTTAGTAACCACCATGCTACTCTCTGCTTTATATTCATTTGACTTTTTTAGATTCCACATATCAGTGAAATCATATAATTTCTTCCTTTCCGTGTCTGGCTTATTTCACTTAGCATAACATCCTCCAGTTTCATTCATGTTGTCACAAAGGGTATGATCTCCTTTGTTTTTAAAGGCTGAAAAATATTCTATGTGTACCATAGTCTCTTTATCCATTCATTCATAAGCATATGCTTAGGTCGTTTCCATATCTTGGCTACTGCAAATAATGCTGCAATGAACATGACAGCACAGGTATCCCTTTAAGGTGATGGCTTCATTTCGTTTAAGTATATACCCAGAAATGAGATTGCTGGATTGTACAGTAGTTCTATTTTTAGTTTTTGAGGAACCTCCATGCTGTTTTCCATAATAGCTGTACCAATTCACATTCTCACCAGCTGTGCACAAGGGTTCTCTTTTCTCCACATCCTTACCAACACTTCCTAGCTCTTCTCTTTGTGATGACAGCCATTCTAACAGGTGCAAGGTGATACCTCATTGTGGTTTACACTTATATTTCCCTGATGATTAGTGACATTGAGCACCTTTTCATGTACTTGTTGGCCATTTGTATGCCTTCTGTGAAAAAAATATCTATTCAGTTCCTTTGCGCATTTTTTAAATTGGGTTGTTTGTTTCTTGCTATTGAGTTGTATGTCTCCCTTATGTATTTTGGATATTAACCCCTTATCAGATATACAGTTTTTCCTGCCCATTTATTAAAGCCACTCAGTTCATCAGAAAGTTTGCACAAGAGTCTAACCCATTAGTTCAAGTGAACTTTATTTGCATATGGGTATAAAAGCAGACAGACCTTGGTCTTATTATATACTAGATATCTGAGGAAGTCAAAAATTACTTTCTAAAAACTAGAATTTACAGGAAATTCTTTCAAGTGGCCAAATATTAGTGCTGCTTAGTAATTTTACAAAATAATTAGTCAGACATTATATTTCAATGTTTGAGATTTTGAAGAAGGTAAAATTTTCTGATGAGTATTTTTTAAAGATTTAATTTAATTTAACTTGATTTATTTTAATTTATTTATTTTCAAGTGGGGTCCATGTTTAACCAACTGAGCCACACAGGTGTTCCTCTGGTGACTTTTTTTTAATAGTTCAAGAAATTTTGTTCACGGAATTCCTCCATTTTGATGTGATCTCATGAATAGCATCATGGACTGTGCAAGAGAAGCACATTCTTTGTCACAGATAAAAGTATAGTTTAAGAAATAATCTTGCTCAACTTACAAACACATTTTCTCAACTCACAAAAAATAAAAAATTATTTAGTAAAGCAGATCAGTCTACTTGATTAATCTACATAAGTCTAGGTATGCTACTGAGTCAATATTTGTCACTGTTCACTGCAATTTGTCATAGATTTATTGTGCTCCTGTTACTAGTAAGATCTCAAGAAAAGTGATCAGATGCTCTATAATAAATATTGACGAATAATAGTCTCTGTATTCAAATTTATTCCTGCCACTCTAATTAGGGTTAAATTTCAATAATGGGTAAAATATCGGCCTGACCCAGATTCCCTAGAAAGCAGAGCCTGAGGCAAGGCTTGAGTCCTAATGCTTCACTTTACAGGGTGAGTGAGAGAAAAGGGACATGAGGCTGGTAGGGATGGGCAGCACTGTAAGACCCTTTGTGTTACAGCACTGGCCACCCCTTTACAAGTTGTGAAGGTAGAAAAACTGACTACTTAGTAGATGTACCCACTAGGCCAGAGTCTCTAGATAGGTTAATCTAGAGAAACTATGGCTTGGGACTGGCCATGGGAAGCAGGAAGGAGCAGTAATTCATCCAACCAGCTCCTTCCCATTTCTTATTTCCTTCCATTAGTCAATGTTTGCCCCAATAGGGACTTAACACCTCTGAATTTCTGGGTTGCATCTTCTAGCTCCTTTGGCTGATGCTCCAGAAATGAGATTCTATGCCTGACCACACAGCATCTCATCCATGTCCCATAGGAGGGCAAGAGGACAGAAATTCAGGATGGTGACTGGTCAGTCTGGCTATGCAGCAGGCCCCAGGGCCTCATCACCTCCAGGTGATGGAGCCATGCAACCCCAGAGGGAAGAGGTCAGAGCAGCAGCTGAGGCAGAACAAGCAGCTGAGGACCCAGGCAGTATGGCATTGAGAGAGCCATAGAAGGAGTATGAGATGTGCCTGATCTGAGTATTTCATGTCAGTTTCAAGTATTATCTTCAACAGAGTATTATAGCCTAAAGTATCTCCCCACCAAAACTCATATGTTGAAGTCCTAGACCCCTAGAAGGTCCTCAGAATGTGACTGTATTTGGAGATAGGGTCTTTGAGGTCATTAGGGAGACTGTGACCCAATCTGACTGCTGTGCTTCTGAGAAGAGGACATAAGGACACAGACACACACAGAGGGAAGACCATGTGAAGAGGCAGGGAGAATATGGCCATCTACAAACCAAGGAGAGAAGTCTCAGAAGAAACCAGCTCTGCTGGCACCTCAATTTTGGTGTCCCACCCTCCAGAACCGCAAGAAAACAATCATCTATTATGTAAGCCACCGCCTGTTGTATTTTGTTTGGCAGCTCTAGCAAACTAATACACAAAGATAGATCAGAGGTCAACCAAATCAAATTCCACCTGCCTTCCTTTCATGTCAGTCATTTGTTCACATTCCCTTGAGGTCAATTCCTAGAGCAGCCAAATTATTAACTGTCTGAATGTACCGGAATGAATGAGCCATCTTAATTTTTTTAATTAAAATTAGAGTCTCCAATAAAGTAGTAGATGCTTTTGCTAGTAGAATGCAACAGTATATGTTGTTTAACATATGTTGTTAATGTATGTTAACATACATTAAAACTGTATGTTTTAATGAATTATTTCTTTATTGCACTGGTGCTCTACAATTATCTTATTACCCCTTACTGGGATATAGCACCAATTATTCAAATATTAGTGTACTGATTATTGAGATTGTAGAGCAACTTCGATAAAAGAAATTAAAGTTGATAAAAGAAATTAAAAAATAATAGAAGTTATGATGTGTTCTTAAAAAATAAAAAACCTAAAATTTGTAGAATCCACAGTGAAGCCAGATACAAAACAAACTAGAAAAGCAAAATTGGCTGAATTACCAAACATTTACATGGCTGTGATGAATGTCAGCTTTATACAATTACAGGTTTATTCAGTGCAATTGCTGTTTACGGGCTCAAAAAAAA
>CM052899.1:46457690-46560337 GCA_028534135.1 Potos flavus
AGAGAGAGAGAGAGAGAGAGAACAAGCCAGGGGGAGAGAAGCAGGCTCCCGGATGAGCAGGGAGCCCGACAGGGGACTCGATCCCACGATCGAGATCGGGATCATTACCCCAGCCGAAGGCAGACACATAACCAACTGAGCCACCCAGGCGCCCAACATTGTTTTATGTATACATTTTATTAGGTGATTCACTAATGCCCTACAAACTCTATTTAATTAGGTTCGTTTACATGATAGCAAAATAAATATCATCTTATGTTGTTTTATGTTATATCTTTTTCCTCTTTCTCTATTCTTTAGCCCTCTCTTCTCTTGGAAGTTCCTGCACTATTTTCCTCCTGTCTCATGTTTTACATCCTCGTAATTGCATTTTATTGCTTCTCTGCTGGGCAAGCTATTTTGAATCCTATCAACCTTCATTTGAGTGCCTTTGTAGGAGGCTCTGAGTTAGTGGAAGGAGGAAGATAAACCGAGCTAGTCCTTGCCCTCCAGGTATTTACCATCTAGAATGAACAAGCACTTAGAGGTGAGAACCAAATCTGTTTAACTTGCTTACAATTCCTGCTAATACGGGAGCAGGAATTCAATGTAAAGTCATTTGACCCCGCTTCCAGTGCCTTCTCACCACCCCCCAGCACCACAAAAAGCTGCCCTTCAACAGTAAAATGGATATGTAAATTGTGGTATAGTCATACAATGGGTAACTACAAAGCAATGGGAACGAACATCTACAACTATATTCAACAGTACGGATGACTCTCGCATACATAATGTTAAAGGAGAGAAGCCAGCCATCGAAGGACATATACTGTACTGTATAATTCACGTATATAAAAGCAGACAGAACTAAGCCATGTTGTTAGAAGTCAGGAAAGTGGTTATTCTGGGAGTGGGTTCTGGGAGGCAGTGACTGGTTAGGACCATGAGGGAGATTTGCTGGGATCCCGGCGATGTTCTCTCTCCGAGTACTGACTAAACAGATGTGTTCAGGTTGTGAAAATTCACTGAACTGTGCACCCACGTTTCTCTATGTACTATACTGCAACACAAAGTTTTTTAAAATATTAAATTGTGCCCGGCAATACATAGTTTTTCTAATACTGATAATCATTTAGCTCTAGGTTTTCTTGATTTTCATAGAAACAGATAAGAATAATATTTCTTCATGACAAATCTTGAAGAGAGAGGCATAACTTCGTTCAAAACTGTTTAAAAGGATCTTCATAGAGACACCTGGGTGGCTCAGTCGGTTAAGCATCTGCCTTGGGCTCAGGTTATGATCCCGGGGTCCTGGTATCGGGTCCCACGTTGGGCTCCTTGCTCCGTGGCAAGCTTGATTCTCCCTCTGCCTGCTGCTCCCCCTGCTTATGCTCTCTCTCTTTCTCTGACAAATAAATAAATAAAATCTTAAAAAAAAAAAAAAAAAAAAAGGATCTTCAGAGCAAAATCCCCTGCACATCTGGGCTGAAAGAGGGATCTGGGCAACATGAATGATCAAGTTTTGTGTCTTTTGCTCATTTCAGCTGATAAGCCAAAAGCCACAGGAAATTACGCTAAAATAACAAAAACAGTTAAGTCCATTTTGAAAGACAACAAAGGGCATTGTGGCAACAAGTACCCCAAGCGAGGTACTAGACAAATGAAGTAAATGTGTTTTTAAAGTATTTCTATTTGACCGTGAAGAAAAATGCCCTTTGAAAAACATTCACATCTGTGCTAGCACCTATAAAGCACCAGAGATCTAATGGACCTCCACTAAGTGGGAAATGAACAACTTGTGAATAGAAAAAAGACAACAAAGTACCCCTTTCAACACATCTACACAAAAGAAATATACATGGACTCAATTGGCCCAATGAGCTGGGGGTTTTTTTTGTGTTTTTTTTTTAAAGTCCCCTTGAGGAACAACACAAAAAAAAGGGAAATCAATGGAATTTTACAAGCTACAAGAGTATGTTGTATAGTTAAAGATCTATACTTAATTCGTAGGATTGAAAGTTGGCACTTTCCTTCTACATACATCTATTGTATTTATTATATTAGCATATTGTATTTAAAAACAATTCCATGGGTTCCAACTGCAAAAACACAACAACAAGAATGTCGAATTATATCGACCAAAAGTAAGCATCTTAAAACCTGATTAGATACTTACTAAATCATGACACGACAGATAGAAAATGAATCCCTAGTCTATCCTTGATTTCAAACAAGGGCTTATGAAAATGGTTCAGAATATAAAATTATGGAAAACATTACAGTACATCAAAGCAAAGCAAGTTTAATTAGGCTTAGTTTGATAATTGCTGAAAACAAAGAACCTGCCTCACAGCGTGGGTACTGTAAAATCCAGCAGTAAGTCCAGTTGATCCAAATTAAAACCGCCCTATCTACCATTCCACATGAATCCTTTTATCTGAAGTCTACAGAGAACAAAGAATTACAATTCAGCTCAGAATGACAGAGGGCCTGTAGTTTTTTCATCAGGATTTGCTTTGGCTAAAACCCAACTATGTATGTTTCATATCTCTAGTCTAAAAATGTAACATATAAGGACTTTAAGGTAAAAGCCAAGTCACTTACCTGTACTAGCAAAAACCAATAGGGGATCAGTGTATGTCTTCACCATCTGTGGATCTATAGAATCCATTTCCTCTTTTCCCCACATAGGTGTCATAGGAAACAAATACATCACCTTACGGCCAAATTTTTTTCTGAATTATTGATTCTCTAGATGTGAAGTATAGAAATGGATCTCTCGGGAGAACTATAAAACTTCCCCCAAATTTAAGGAGATTAAAAACATCATGAAATTAATTGGGTCAAAGTGTTATTGCTATGCTAATTTTTCAAAGTGAAAAAACATAACAGGGAATCAGTAAGCCTAAAAGGAAGTCAGGGGTGGAGGTGGAATGTTGTTCCAGATGCGGTTCAGAACCTCATCACCTACCAGCCCGACAGTCACTAAGGTCTCCTCTCTGGCATCCCCGACATCGGGGCTCCTCCTGCCAGCCGCTTTCAACACCCTCGCCCAAATCGTAGTCCTAAAAAATAAATATGATCATGCTGTCTGCCCACTTATAGAATTCCACTGAAATTTTAAAAATTCAACCGTCATATAAAAAACACACTCACTAATAATAGAAATGCTAATTAAAGCAGCAATTAAATACCATTTTTGCTTATCAAATGGGCACAAATGTCAAACAAAAAATGATTAGTGCTGGTAAGAGAGTTATGGAAGAGGCACTTTTATAAACACCTCTAGTGAAAGCATCAATTAGTATAGTTTTTTTGAAAATCAATTTGACTATATAAGATCATGAGCATCAAAAAAAAAGTCATATGCCTTGACCCTACTTCTACGATTTTATCCTAAAAAGTAATCAGAGTTATTAACAAATATTCATGTAGAAAAAGAGTGATGAGAGGTTAGAGTCGGCATCCTTAGCAGAAGTAAAACTCCAACATTAAGAAAATGGTAGCCAGAAGGGCACCTGGGTGGCTCAGTCGGTTAAGCATCAGACTCCTGATTTTGCTCAGGTAATGGTCTCAGGGTCGTGGGATTGAGCCCCACTTAGGACTTTGTGTGCATCAGTGAGTCCGCTTGAGATTCTCTCTCCCTCTGCCCCTCCCCTACTTGCGCACATTTGCACACATGTGCACTCTCTCTCCTGTCTCTCTCACAAATAAATAAATCTTTAAAAAAAGAAAAAAGAAAATGGTGGCCAGAAGTCCACCTAAAGGCAGACTGGACACCTGTCTCAATCCATTTAGGCTGCTCTAACAAAATACCATAGACTGGGTGGCTTGTAAACAACAGAAATTTACTTCTCACAGTTCTAGAGGCTGGGAAATCCAAGATCAAGGGGCCAGCAGATTCTGTGTCTGGTAAAAGCCAGCTTCCCGGTACATAGCTGGCCACCTTCCCATTGTCTTATCACATGGTAGAAGGGTAAGGGATCTCTCTGGGGTCTCTTCTATAAAGGCACTAATTCCATTCATGAGGACCTTCTTGACCTAATCACATCTCAACAGCCTCAGCTCCAAATACCATCACTTTGGGAGTCAGGATTTCAACATATGATTTGAGGGGTGAGATGGGAGGGTCACAAACATTCAGTCCATAGCAATGCTGCAGGGCAGGACTCTGGGGATAGGAAATCCTATAGCTAGAATTAGCTGTGCAAACACTGACTAGTCTCCAGAGTAAGAGAAGGGAAGCTGATTGTTAAGGCCACGAATACCTGAGTACATGAGCAGGAGGACATTGTCTCAATTTACTATACCCTGCAAAGTTGCTAATGCTGCATTCGAAATAAATATTGACTTTTTAATAATGCATATACATAGCAAAGAATTCAAGTAACACAGAATATACCCAAGTAAAGTTTTAGCCCAAACAACTCCACATGAAATAAATCATTATTAATATTAAAGTGCACGATACTCTGGTTTTTCTTCAGATCGCATAAATCTTTCACCTTTTACTAAAGTACACATCAGCCCAGCAGTCGTCTGTGCATATTTAAACTGGATAGAAGAAAGGCTTCTATAAAACTAGGATCAAATATGAATAAATTAAATGATACACTTTTTCTTGTTTAAATGCTGCTCATCATTTTTTTAAAACTTTTTTGTGTGTTTTATTTTGTTCTGACTTTTTAATGTGGTTATCCATCAAGTACCGTAGGAGGAATATCCTGTGATTCAGTTTGCACCCTCTTTACGAAGACATGGCCCCCAGTCTTGGTTACAAAAATGTTGATGCTGGGTCATACAGCTCTAAAACCTGCTGAAATTGATTAGTGTTTCTAACTCCAGACACGTCCTTTATTAGGGACAAAGACAGGCTCATTTCCGAATCACACGTTGTCAGGGTTGGGACCAAAATAGAATCAGAGTTGAGAAAAGAGACCTACTCGTTTACTCGAGTCCATGTTTAACGACAATAACAAAGCGGCTGGCTTCTAGATCTCTAAAGCAGTAAATGTCATCTGTGGAGCTTCGCTGTGGCATACCCCACCCCGTCCATTTTATAATGGCTCTGAAGGGTCATTATTTAGAGTCCTCTGTTGCTCTGACCTGGCTTCGAGTGTCCCCGTAGTGCAAGCATGTGTTTACTGAATACCTACTACATGCTCAGCTCTGCACCCAGTGCTTTGGGAAAAGAACGGAAAATCTCGTCTCTGCCTTCACAGAACCTCCCAGTTGGAGAGATAAGGTGCGTTCCTCCAAAACAGTGGCAAAACAGCTTGAAGCAGGAGAGAAGTGCTCCACTCTGGGCTCCGCCTGAGCCTGAGCTTTGGTGAGATTGATTACATCCATGGGGAGGGCCCCAAGGGGTCATTCTGTCCAGCTTCTCACACTGAAGCACTCATCATAAATGCCTATTTGTTGAGCAGCCGTTGCCGGTCGTTACCTGATAACTGCGAGTGACACTTTTAAAGTGGGAAATTATTGAGCTCTTTGTGTGTAAAAGGTTTCTGAACTACCTATTAGTCAACCAGTTCTCCCTTAGAAGCACATAAAACTATCATTTTGAGTCACACTGAGTCAACCACAGGCTACCTTGACTCAAGGGGACAAAAATGAGTTGATGTTGAACAAGAGGTTAGATCCGCCCATCTCCGCTACCGTTTTCGTTTCCCTAAAACTTAAGGAGAACTTGTCGTGCATGGCTCGAAATCAGTATTTTTGAACATAAATTTCAGTATAGGTGACTATCCAATATAAAAGGAAATATGGAACCAGTCCCGGGTTCAAAATCTAGCTCTGCCATTCTCTAGCTCTGTGACCTTGTACCAAAGTTTCCTCACCTGCAAAATGGGACTATGGCGACCTCTGCGTGGGACTAGGGTGACCTCCCCTGTTGTGAGGATTCACATCACTGTGCAGGGAAAGCATCAGGCGTAGAACATTTCTCAGTAACTGCGAATGTGTTCGCTTCTTTATGTGAGAGCTTCTCTCTATGTTCGTGGCCTTATTGGGACCCCTCAATGTTAGTGTTTTAAGATTTCATTCATTCGCTTTTGGCTTTCGGCTGGGAGGACCCCTCAGTGCAACTTTCTTCGGTTGCCCCAAATCTGGGGTCATCCGACACCTGCTGCCTCCACCTTGCGGCCTAATTTCAACCTCAGGGAGATCAAAGTCATATAACTGAGGTGCACCAGTGGGGAAGTCAGTGCCACTTCTGCCATGGCCCTGAACATCGGCCCCCTGGGTCTGTCTCCAAGAAAGTTTGGTGATAATATCCCCAGGAAACGGGTGATGGGAAGGGTCTGAGGATGACAATGAAACTGACCATTCAGAACAGACAGGCCCAGACTGAAGTGATACCTTCTGACTTGGTTCTGATTATCAAAGCCTTCGAGGAATTGCCAAGAGATAGAAAGAAGCAGAAAAACATTAAGCGTAGTGGAACCATCACTTATGATGAGATTGTCAATATTGCCCAACAGATGCGACACCAATCCTTTTTATTAATTTTATTATTTATTTATTTATTTATTTATTTATTTATTTTTAAAGATTTTATTTCTTTATTAGAGAGAGAGAGTACACGAGAGAGAACAGGGGCAAAGGGAGAGGGAGAAACAGACTCCCCACTGAGCAGGGAACCCAACATGGGACTCGATCCCAGGACCCTGGGATCATGACCTGAGCCAAAGGCAGGCGCTTAACTGACTGAGCCACCCAGGTGCCCCAATTTTTTTATTTTTGTACTTATTTATTTTTAAGTAGGTTCCATGCCCAAAGTGGGGTTTCAACTTACAACCCCAAAATCAAGAGTCGCATGCTATACCGACTGAGCCAGCCAGGTGCAGCACTGATCTTTAGCCAGAGAACTTTCCGGAATCATTGAAGAGATCCTGGGGGCTGCCCAGTCTATGGACTATGATGTTGATGGCCGCCACCCTCATGACATCATAGATGACATCAACAGTGGTGCAGTGGAATGCCCATCTAGTTAAGAACTACAAAGGAAGGTATTTCAATTAAGGATCATAAAGGTTTAAAAGGTAGAGGGAGTACTGAGATTAATAATGGCTTCATGAAGCTTATAAAAAAGTAGAGCTCAGGGACGCCTGGGTGGCTCAGTCGGTTAAGCGTCTGCCTTCAGCTCAGGTCATGATCCCAGGGTCCTGGGATCGAGCCCCGCATCTGGCTCCCTTCGGGGAGCCTGCTTCTTCCTCTCCCTCTGCCTGCTTCTCCTCCTGCTGTGCTCTCTCTCTCTCTCTGTCAAATAAATAAATAACACATAAAAAAAAAAGTAGAGCTGAATCTTAGCAAATACTCTGGCTTTGGGGAGGCTTCAAAGAGAGGGGAAGACAAAGCAGAGGTTGGAGTCACGTGAGCAAAGCTAAGGAGGCAGGAATGAATGTAGCAACCACCTGACTCTGACAGGAGAAAGACGAAGGAATAAACATTTTCAGAGAAACTGCTATGTGCCAAGAACCTTTGTGGGCTCATTTAGGCAAATAATTGCATTTAATTTTCCTAACAAACCTATTAACTAGAATTGTTTATTCGCTCCGCAGTTATTAATTGAGTGGCTACGATTTTTTTGGAAGAAGCTAGAAGTTAAGAACCCTGTTACAGACCATGCAGTCAACAAGCAGTACAGCTAGAATTCACTAGAGCTCCTGCCCCAAGCTTGTGTTTTTCCAGCTATAAGTTGCTACCTTCATAGGGGAGCAGCATATAGGTAATTTTTTTTTTAAAGATTTTATTTATTTATTTGACAGAGAGAGAGAGATCACAAGTAGGCAGAGAGGCAGGCAGAGAGAGAGGGGGAAGCAGGCTCCACGCTGCACAGAGAGCCCGATGTGGGGCTCGATCCCAGGACCCTGAGATCATGACCTGAGCCAAAGGCAGAGGCTTTAACCCAATGAGCCATCCAGGTGCCCCAGCATATAGGTAATTAAAGTGAGGGCATATCACAGAGGATAGGAAAGCTGGGTAGATGAGTTTAAAATTATTGCTATGTCGATTATTCTATTGCCCTGCTAATTAAATTATAACTACACTAGCCATCCATGTATATAATTTATCAATGATTAAATAAATGGTAAGATACAATTTTTGTTAATCGGATTAAAGGAGACATGGCAACTCAATGCAATAACTAATCCTATACTAGCAGGGAAAAAAAGATACAGAATGTGTTATAAAAGATATTATTGCAGGGGTGCCTGGGTGGTTCAGTCAGCTAAGCATCTCCCTTGCACTCAGGTCATGATCCTGGGGTCCTGGGATCAAGCCCTATATCAGGCTCCCTGCTCAGAGGGGAGTCTGCTTCTCCCTCTCCTATTCACCCTGCTTGTGCTCTCTCTCTCTCTGTGTCAAATAAATAAATAAAATCTTAAAAAAAAGACATTATTGGGTTGATGGACAAAATTGGAATTAGGATGGTAGATTAGGTAAAAATATTCTATCAATGTTAACTCTGCTCAACTTGATAACTGTATTATGGTAAGATAAGAGGAAACACACATTGAAATATTGAAGGGTAAGGTCTGAGATGTATGCCACTCACTCTCAAATGGTTCAGAAAAAAAAAAATATATGTATATATGTATATATGCATGGAGAAAGAGAGAATGAGAGAGCCAATAAGGTAAAATGTTAACTATAGGTAAACCCATATAAAATAAAATACAATCAGCTTTTCTTTGTACTATTTTCTTTGTACTAGTTCTTTGTACTATTCCTTTGTACTGTTCCTATCCTTTAAACTTTTCTTCAAATTTTCTATTATTTCCAAAAGAATTATATTTTTGATCACTTTTATTTTGAGGATTTGGGACTAAGTGCATTGATCAAATATTTAAGGTTAACCAAAAGTGACTTTTTGAAACAAAAATCTAGCATAACACTTTCCTCTTTTAAAAAGATCGAATTTAATTTATCCAGAGTGTAGAAAGAGAAAATGGAATTTAATGGGCACCTAATGTGTTCTAGGCCCTTTACAAATGTTTTTCATGTAATCTTCACAAGTCTTCAAGGTGGATTTTATCCCCATTTTTCAAGTGATAAAACTGGGGCTCAAAGAACTCAAAGTTCCCAAGGTAAGATGGAAATTGGATTCGAATCCAGATCTACTTAATATCTATAGCATCAAATTAAATACTTATAAGGTATGAAAATATCTGAATCATCTCATTATTTATCTATAAAATTAAAATGCACTCATATTAAGCTATTATATTTGATATTAAACAAACACTGATTAATGCCCACCCTTTACTTGGATTATCCTAAAAACACAATTTGGATTATTTGCCTTAAGTGCATTCTTACATGTCCCTCCTGGAGGTCAATTGCCAGCTAATGAAGCTGAACCATTAAGCAAAGAGAAGAGATGCGGTAGCAGAAATTACCGCCATAACTCGCTTGATCGCAACTGAGCACCCTACCTGTTAGATTCGGATTTTCAATCTACATTCTCTATAAGTACGCATGCGCGCACGTGTGCGCAGCCGCTTGCCCACACATGTGATATCATTTAGCCCCTTACTCCCTATGCACCCAAACCTATATGCCCCCAACCTGGGACTCTGTCTTCTCCTCCTTATCCTTCCTGCCCCATCAATGCTTAGTTAGCAGAGAAGGAACTACAGGTACAAAGGGCCCACAGTGAAAGGGGACCACCTCATGTCCCATCGCCATGCGTCTGTACCGCCACAGGTAATTTCACCCAACAATGCACTTCACTGATTCAGTTTCCTTTGTCACATTCTCTGTTGTGATGCCAAACAGTCATAAATGATGTTAAACCAGGCTAAGAATGCGTTTGGAGATCGTATGGAAAAGAATTGGATGTAAGAAAAGGTGTCAATTGCCATGGTGGCATTTGAAATTTTTCTGCTACTCATTTAGATTCCAATCTCTGAGCTTCCCTCTCCCTTCTTCCAGCTTCTAAGTCAAACAGATTTTTCTCAGCAAAATAACCCTTCGGTGACTAGCAGGGACAGGCTGGTATGTGGGCTACAGCAGATGTACGAGACAAGCTCTACAGGCATGTTAAAGGGCTCAGTGTCAAGATAAAATTTATCTAATGCAGCATTTCCTCTCAAGCGCAATTTATCATCCCTTAGATGTTGAACCCCTTATAAATATTAGATTCTCTTTTCCCACAAACACTGTTTGTTATTTTACCATCGGTTCAGGACAGGCTTTGAAATTAGATTGACTCATTTCGTTTCTGCTTGCAGCTTCACTTTCCTTACTCCCAATTCTAATTTTTTCCCTTTGCCTTGAAATTCAATTTCTATTCTAACACTTGGAAAAACAATGTCAATTAGAATTTGGCACTTTTGTGGAAGCTGTTTGTTCCAAAATGCCTTTTAACACATTCGCATCAATGCAGTGTCTATTGGTGGACCCACATCCTAGGAAGACTGCTGGCATCTACAAAGTCACCTGGTGTGTGCCTCAGTGTGACAATATCACTGATGTCATGAGGCCTTTGCCGTGACTGAGCAAAGAGATCCAGTTGTTTCTAAACTATCAAGGTCAATGATGATAGAATATTAGAGCTCAACGTTGGCCATGCCAGCTCATTTTTTTGGTGGCAGGATTGGGGAAAGGAGCAGTAGTCACTGAGCGCGATCCTAGATAGGGATTTATCAGGTCCTGACCCATAAGGATGCCAAGTCATGTCACAGTAGCACACCCAAAGGGACTGACAAAGCCAGGGCCTCCTGAGGTAAGAATTGGAAATGCCAGTGTATAACCAATAGACGTCAGAAATCGGGGGAAGATGCATGAAATGTACAGTGGATCAGAAAAGCAAACTAGGCGGTAGGTAAGGCAAATTCCGGAAATGGGCTAAGGTCTTCTGCTGGACACGATAAAGGCTTGGAAGGGGCAGAATTCAGAGCCCTTCCAGCCCGACACCTGTGCTAAACGAGGCCTACAGACATGCGGCTCCGTATGAGCTGTGCTTTCCCCAACTGGAGTTAATCACTTGCTCCCGAAACTCCCACAGCACTTTGTTACCTTATTTACAACCCTTGAAGTAATGGATGTGGAAGTGCTTTGTAAACTGGAAAGCACTGTACAAATGTCAGGCATTGAGGGTTTAGCAGGGGAGCAATAGATGATGCCTTTCTTCCAGTCCTGAGTCGGGAACCAATTGAGAGAGAGAGAGAGAGAGACAGGGAGTCAGCCAGACCGAGCTTGTGAGGCTTATTACTGATAGAGCTGGTTCAAGTGCAGGGCCGAAGTGGACTTCCTCCGACTTCCCGCCAGAATTAAACTCACCCCTCAGTCAAGGCTGACCAAGGAGCCCATGCTAATCAGAGGCTCCTTCTTCCTCCCTTGGGGAGGCCAGAAGTGTTACTCTCGGTCCCTCCACGTAGAAAACCAAAAAGAACCAAAGTCCATTCACCATAAAGCACTTTCTGTGCTACTTCAGCCACTTAGGTATACTTGGCAGGCTCTGGGCAAGATGGTGAGGATATAGAGAGCAATGAGACCTCAGGGAGTTTATAATCTCGTAGAAATTATTAATAATCCAATGTGCTAGCCGTCCATTAAGAAAAGTGGAGTTCGTTATGCCTCTGTGAGCTGGGGAAGGTTTCACAGAGCATGTGATAAGGGAGTGGGCTCCTAGAGTATGTGTAGGAGTTTGCTAGATGGAGAAGAGAAGGAAGGGATTTATTCCCAGCAAAAGAAGCAGCAGGGCAAAGACAGGAAAACTCAGACCTTAGAAGGAAGTAGGGTACAAATAAATGAACACAAAGGCCTTCGAGAGTACAAAGCTATATACTTCCATATCATACTTTTTTATACACCAAAGTTGAAGGCAAAATTCAGATTAATATCCAGGCTTTTTATTTCAAGATAAAACAGAATGGTTTTCCTTTCTAATCCTATTTAGCATATATAATGAAAACTTTTGGAATTTGCTTTTTAAAAAACAATAATAAGTCCAAAAAGTGTCTTGAGGAAGACACAACTTTCATGAGACACCAGTGGTTCACTCCTGAAGGTACAGTTCAATAGACTATAAAAAACAAGAGAAGGTACCACTACTTACTTACTAGGTCTCTCAGAATGGTGAAGGGAATTTACATAGCCTACAGCGACTTGTAGCAAAATCCCCTTCCTTATCTTACCTACTTCTCTCACACTCCAGCTCTGGTCACATCTCCTTGACAGCCCCTCCAAAATAGACAAAGCCTACTTCAAATCAGGGAAGGAAGCACCTCCCACCTTAATGATTTATGTTTTATGTCCTCACTTTTCTATTTTCAATATATATGAGATATATGATATACACCAGCTGTATAGATGAGAATATCAATTCCCATTCAATATGTAGAAAATTCACTGATCACTGGAGACTAAAATCTGTATCCAAACATATTTCCCACTGCTCTCCCTACATTGAAAAGCAAAACATTTTGGCTGCTTCCTCCAAGTTTAAGTTTTTAGGATCCTCTTACATGCATTTGTCATAATTTTGTTTTTGAGCAGCTTCCTTCATTCTCGGGAAGGGTATATTGCCTCCATCTGTCATCTGAACTTTTTCAAATACGCTTCCCCCAAAGTCTGAGGACAGTGCTCGCCTGTGACTCTAAGTTGTCAGAGTCACATTCTCCAACTGTTCCCATCGCATCCACTTTATCAGACATTTTTCCTGATTCTAGGGGTGCCCCAGGGCAGGCGCCCTCCACCAGCCTCTGTCCTCTCCCTGCTCCCCACCTGGCTTTGCTAATCTACGCAGGGGTTACCTGTTAAACCTAGTGACTCAGCTGGGCTTCGTACCAGCATCCTCAGAAAACAAACAGTAATCAGAATTCTTGACCAGAGTATTTCTAAATGTCGGCTTGTCCCCGTCTTCCACATGGCTGAGCTTCTGTTCTCTGGGGCCCGTTGTTCTGCCGTGGTTATGACTAAGAGCACCAAACTGCTCAGGAGAAAAGTGGATCTGTAACAAAATAACAAGGAGTTAAGATTTTTAATATAGTGAAAGACAATACAAGAAATTAAGACCCTCAATTGATAAGTGGATAAACAATTCACCAAAATTATATAAAAGGATTAACAAACTCAGGTGAAATTTTCACTCTCTCAAGTATTCAAAGCAGTACAAATTAAAACAATGATAAGATAAAATTTGATAACAACAGGCGCCTGAGTGGCTCAGTTGGTTGAGCGTCTACCTTCAGCTCAGGTCATGATCCCAGGACTCCGGGATCAAACCCCCTATCCGGCTCCCTGCTCGGCGGGGAGTCTGCTTCTCCTTCTCCCTCTGCCTTCTGCTCCCCCTGTTTGTCCTCTCTCTCTCTCTCAAATAATAATAAATAAGTAAAATCTTTTAAAAAATCGATAACAAGGATATTTAAAAGATGATATTCAATGCATCAGAGGCTTAGGAAGATATTCTCGCACTTCTAATGAATTGGTATGATCTTTGTTGAAAGCAATTTCAGAGTACTTGCTGCCAATTCTAACATTCTATCATAAGTATAATGGGAATAAAAATGTATACAAAGGATACTCATCATTATTTGTATTACTCAGCATTATTTGTAGTAGCAAGAAAATTAGAAATATCCTTAATGTCTATTTTTAGACAAATAAATAAATTATAATTTGTGACACTCATAAGGATTTTAATGCATAAGAAACTATTCATATATATCTATGTATAGTGTAATTATGGAAGTATTGGCAGATATGCATAAGAAAAAGGACAAAAAGGAAATACACTAAAATATTAACAATGATTGAATTTAAATGATGCAACTCTGGTCAATCCTTTAATTTTTTAGTTTTTTTGAATAAGAATGTGTCATGTCTATAATGAAGTAGGGGGAACTTTTTAGAAAATATTTGAATTGATAATCAAGAGACCTAGTTCTAGTGTAAGTTCTGCCACTAAAAAAATTATAGTTTTAATTTTTTAATTTTTTAAAATTAATTTAAAATTTAAATTAAATAAATTTTGAATAAAAATTTAAATAAATTTTAAATAAAAATTTAAATAAATTTTAAATAAAAATTAAAAAAAAATTTTTAATTAATTTTTAATTTCAAGTCTGAAAAATGGTGGCTCAACAATGTGTCAAGTTGATGAAACTAAACCGGATCCTAAAACTCCCTTCCCTGTAAGTTCCCAGCTGGGACAGGTCTCCAAACTGGAAGGCAGCGGTAAAGCAGGAGCCATCTTGTTCTTATGCTCAGCAAGGTGGTGCAGGGAAGCAGGCGGTCCATGCACATTGTCCCTTACCTGCTGGCTCAGCTTGCTAGTGTGGGCGGCAGTCAGTCTCAAGCTTCTCTGCCTTCCCTCAGATCCTCACTCAGCTTCTCCGCATCCTGGAATAGATGCGTATTTGCCGCTGTGATGAAAGGCACCATCTTCTTCAGCAAGACATCCACACCATCAAGGTCAAAGGCAACAAGAACGGACACGGGTTTGTTTTAATCCATCCCCATGGGCTCCAGCTCATGGTTCCGGGTTCTGCCTTGTTCCAACTCTCCCCTGCTTTACATTGATCTCTCCTGCCCATCCTGCAGAATTCAAATGCCAGGGTCAGACACAAAGACACCAGTCATGGAGAGACTTTTAATCAGCTTCCACCACTGCGTAAGGTCAAATTCCTATCATAAATAAATGAATATCTCTTGGTTGTACTTCTCTGATTGAACCGTGACTGGTAAAGAAAATAAGAGATGGGTGGTGGAATTTATTTATTCAAGTCCAAGTTCCTTCTAGACCTAAACTAGAGGATTCTGAAGTAAACTCAAAGTCTCCTTACATTCATAATCAATTGAAAATCCAAGAGTCATCTCAACACAAAGGTAACATCAGCGTAATGTTGAGGGGTTCAGGGTGAGGTGCCAAGCACACGTGGGTGTCTCTGCTCCTCTAAGATCTCGTGAAAAAGATGGTAAAATCACTTAAAAGCTATAACTCCAAAAGAACCAAGAGAAGAACCAACATTGAAGAGTTTTAATAAATTGCTGGAAGACATAAAGCAGATGGAAGAATGGTGACTAAGGAAAGGAACCCAAGGCTGCATCAGCCTAGGGTACAAATGAAGGGATCTGCAGGGCCTTAAGAACTCTGGATTCTAAGATAGCAGGTGACTCGGGCACACGTGTGGGAAGCCGTGCTGAGAACACCAGGAGCAAATGAAGGCCTGCGTGTTGGATATGTGACCTCTTCCAGCAGCTCCTCCCCAGCACAGTGAGCAGAGTGGCCACAGTCAGGCATGTCTCCCTGGCCAGGAATTGAGTTCTTAATTTTTTAAGAGAACTTGTCCTCAACTTTAAATGCAATCTGGGGGGAAATCAGGGCACCCACTAAGCAGCATCCCCACAGAGTCGAGTCCTCTGTTTAATTCCATGTAGGGGGCCCCCCATAACAGCCTGCTTCCTGCCTGTCCTGTCCAAAAGCCTGACAGTCAATGACCCCAGTTCTATACACTGAACTCCCATTTTGGTCTCTTTTGCTTTGGTATTAAGTGTAAACAAATATTTGCATTGTAAATGAAAAAAATCAAGCAGGAAAAAAATGACACACACACACACCCCAAAATTCAGGGAACAGAAGAAAACTAAAAACACGAGCAAAGCGAAATCTGTAAAACCAAGAATTATAGTCTATGAATGGGCCAAGAGAGAATAAGGAAGAGCTCTTAGAATTCAAAAATCTGGCTGTATGGTTGTTGCGATTCAAAAAGTACAATGGTAGGATGGAAAGATAAATTTGAGACTGTTCCCCAAAGCATAGAAAGAAAAAATTTGAAAAATATGAGAGAAATTTTAAGAGTGAGAGATCAAATCAGGAGGTCAACATTACATTAACAAGAGTTCTGGAAAGAGATAACAAGGAAAAGAGGAGGAAAGAAATTATCGAGGAAATAGTGTAAGACAACATACCAGAGCTGAAGAAAGACACAGGTCTTTAGATTAAAAAGAGAGCCTCTGAGTAAAGGCTCAAAGGATGAAGAAAGATCCCTACCTGGACATGGCATGATGAAATTTCAGAATACCAAGGATAAAGAGATTGTAAAAGTCATCAGAAAAAAAGAAAGAAAACACAAACACTAATATAAACTATAACCACCACCACCACAATAGATATATGATTCGAAGTTTGAAAAAGTTGAGGATATGATAAAAGTAGAAGAGTGTAAAAAATTATCTATTTGAACTAAATATTGGGCACAGTCTCCATCAAATGGCAAAGTGACAATGGTATTACACCCACAGAGAATAATCCCAAGTGTGGGGCTTTATACATTAGTGAATGATATTTACATGATCACGATAATGCACATAATAAACACTTCCTCGTTCTAAGCTTATAGAATCGACACATAGAGAAATCTTGGAAAATCCCACCATGGTTTTGGAATACAATGTAGCTGTTACCAACTTTGAAGTAGAAGGAAGTGGGGAGGGATGGAAGGAAGGAGGAGAGCAGAGGATTCTGCATCTTATAAAATAAAGAGTAAAAACACAGTGTCTGGAATAAGAATGAAGAGTAAATATATTGTTTATGGCTGCAGAAGTCATCCAGGGAAGAAGAAACAAAGTATAGTGATTGAACTCTGTTGGGCCAGACAAGATAAGAATGACCTGATCTTTCTCGATCATGAAAAGAAATTGATTTTGGTAAACTAAGAAGCAGCAACCTAAGCCTGTTTATATTGTTATATTAGTATTTATTTTAGAGACTCTAAAAGTGACTAACCAAAAGAACCCAAAACAAGAATGGTTGAAAGAGTGATTGCCATAGGGAGTGTGAGACTGGGAGTGAGCATGACCTGTGTTCGGTGTTACCGAGGCCGCCTGGAAAGGAGGGCCTGCCTGAGCATGAAGGCAACATGGAGGAACCAGGATCAGGAGACAGAGAGAAAGAGAACAATCTAGATCTGAGGATATTGTTAGACCTCCTCAGTCAAGTTGAATGCCAAACTGGGTTTTTAATTTTGTAAGCTATTTTGGTGCGTTCTTAGGGCTGCTCTAACAAAATACCATCAACCAGGGGACTTGTAAACAACATTAATTTCTCACAGTTCTGGAGCCTGAGAAGTCCAAGATCATGGTGCCAGCGGATTCAGTGTGTGGTGAGGAACATCTTCCTTGGTCTTCTCACTCTAACCTCACGTAGCGGAAGGGGCAAGGAATCTCTCTGGGAACTCTTATAAAAGAACAATAATCCCATTCATGGGGGATTGACCTAATCACCTTCCAAAGGTCCCACCTCCTAATACCATCACCATGGGGCTAAGATTTCAACATTTAAATTTGGGGGGAACACATTCATAGCATAACCCAATAAAGTCTACTTTGGAGTTGGGTTTCTAGAACTTGCCTTTAAAAATACCCAGTATAGGGGCACCTGGGTGGCATAGTTGGTTAAACGTCCAACTCAGTTTCGGCTCAGGTCGTGATCTCAGGGTCGTGAGATTGAGCCCCAAGTCAGGCTCTGCTCTGAGTATGGAACACATCTGGGATTCTCTCTCTTCCTCTTCCTCTGCCCCGCCTCTCCTCTCTCTCTCTCTGAAATAAATAAATCTTTAAAAAAATAAATTTAAAAATGTAAAATGCCCAATATATACAAGCTATGCCTCTCCCTCTACTCCCTCCCCACTTCCAGTTGAGACCCTTGCCTTCCTGTATTCATAAACCTGCATTGTTGGATGCCTTGTGTTGTGTGTTTGGATAAGTTGGAAGTTAGAAGTTCCTAGCTATGTGGATTAATACAAGAATTACTTAGGTTAGGGGGGGGGGGGCATCTAGGTGGCTCAGTTGTTAAACATCTGCCTTCGGCTCAGGTCATGATCCCAGGGTCCTGGGATTGAGCCCCACATGGGCTCCCTGCTCAGCGGGAAGCCTGCTTCTCCCTCTCCCACTCGCCCTGCTTCTGTTCTCTCTTTCGATCTCTCTCTCTCTCTGTCAAATAAATAAATAAAATCTTTTAAAAAATTATTTTTGAACTGGTAAGTACAAGCTTATTTAGCAGTGCTGTATTTAAAAATTAGGAGGTACTGGGGGCACCTCGGTGGTCCACTCGGTTGAACGTCCAACTCTTGATTTCGGCTCAGGTCATGATCTCAGGGTCAAGAGATCGAGGCCCAAGTTGGGCTCTTTACCTAAAAAAATAATATTGCTTAATAAATAAATAAACAAACAAACAAACAAACAAATAAATAAGGGAGAACTTGATTTGAAGAAACTGGACTGAGTACCTAAATTGAGTGTCTGAGTTTGGGGCCTCTCTCGTAGCCACAACAGTAGTATTCTTGAGCTGCGCCTTAAAGCTCTGCCTGATGAACAGAATGCATGACTGTCCCTTTTTTTATTCTTAGAATCGTGGAGTCTTGGAATACCAGAGACAATCACCTAACATCCTCATTTTTGTGTGTGAGAAACTGGGACTCTGAGAGAGTAAAGTAATTTGTTGAGAGGATGTGTTAAGAATTAGTGGCAGACCCAGGACTAGAGTCAGAGTTTCTCCAGGCTCCTAGTTCCCTACTCTTTGTGTTACACCTTTGGGGTGGGGGCCAAGGAGAGGAAGCAGGGAGAGAACAGCAAAATGATAACATCAAGTCTGCAGAGTCAAGTAAGGCACATAAACAGGGATATGAAGGGGCCTTGAAGAGCAGCAGTTTCCCCAGAGAGCTCCTTGCCCAGTGATTTCCTTGACTGACGCCAGTTCCGGAGAGTTCTGAAGCCCTTCTGAGGCTGACGTCCTGGATCTGGGAGGCTGGAACATCTGAGGGCAGAGGTAAATCCTTTCTGTATCATCTAGGTGTGTAGAGGGCATACAAGGACCCCGCTCAGCCTGCTTCCAGGAGGCCAGCAGCATTTTGGCACAGGCCAGTGCTCTGTGGGTCATTCTGCTGGGTTTAAAATGCTTTTCAGTCAGGGGTGCCTGGGTGGCTCAGTCAGTTAAGCGTCAGCGTTCCCAGGTTCCTGGGATCGAGTCCCGCGTTGGGCTCCTTGCTCTGCAGGGAGTCTGCTTCTCCCTCAGCCTGCAGCTCCCCCTGCTTGTGCTCTCTCTCTCAAGTAAATAAATAAAATCTTTAAAATAAATAAATAATAAACGCTTTTCAGTCAGAGAAATTCCTTTTTCAAACCTAATTAATACAGTCTTGTATAAATATGAGCTAAGAGCATCAAAGGAACATCTAAGAGAGAAGAAAGAACCACCCTTGGTCTCACTAGCCTCGCCCGATAACTGCCTTCCTTTCTTCTTATTCTCCTCTGGCTTTTGTCCGTGTGCACACATCATTTTGCTTGGTTGTGATCAGAAGGCACATACAATTTTGTATTAAAGCAATAAAGTTTTAATGATATATAGATATAGAAGGCAAATGGCTATAAAGCAAAATTTATGCAGGTTTGCAGGAAAAAATCCATTTTAAAGGGGAGCGTATAGGATAATAACACATATTAGAGCAGCACTTTGGGGATAGTGCTTATAAAGATTTTAATAAAATCCCTTCTCTTTCCTTTTTATATTGTTCCTTAACCAACTCATGATGAAATAAATGTAATATATTTTCAACCTATATTTGTACCATTTGATTTTTAAAACAATCATGGTAGTTAGAAAAAAAAAAATTTTTCATAGATCTTAAAGCAAGAGATATTACTTCCAACCCAGTGAGAGGCAAATTGTCCATAGCATTTGGAATTACGTAATTCTGTCTTACCATGCAAATCCAGCTAACCTCAAGTAATACGTAAACAAGCACTTATCTCTCACTTACCTTGAATCTAGAGCTAAGCATTATTATGGGGTCACAAAATGGTTGCCTACGAGGTTCTTAAAACTCCCTGAAAATTTGAGGCAAACAGACATAAACTGTCAGTGAATTGATCTGACATATTATATATTTAATTGTCATTTTGGTTTCTATCTATATTTCCCTATCAGAAGGTGAGCCCCATGAGGGCAAGAACTTTGTTTTGCTCACGGCTGCGTCGGCTACCCCCCTGTCTTAGCTGGGCTGCTGTAACAAAAACACCATCAACTGAGTGGCTTAAACAAGGAACATTTATTTCTCACCTCCCTGGAGGCAGGGAAGTCCAGGATGGAGATGCCGGCAGATCTGGTGTCTGGTGAGAGCCTTCTTCCTGGCGTGTAGATGGCTGTCTTCTCCCTGAATCCTCACACGGCAGAGAGTTCTAGTCTCTTCAGCTCCTTATTAGGGCACCAATCCCACTATGGGGCCTCCACTCGGGATCTTACCCAAACCAAATTACTTACCAAAGGCCCCATCTCCAAACACCACCATATTGGGAATGAGGGCCTCAACCTATGAATCCTGAGGAGACACACACATTCAGTCCCTAGCATCCTACTACAGCGCCTGACCATTGTGGGTCCCGGTGCATCAGCTGACTCCCACTTTGGTTGCGTTCTGACTGGATTTGCCGCCCAAGCACCTCCTAGCAGCTTTCCTGTTTTGTTTTGTTTTGTTTTGTTTTGTTTTGTTTTGTTTTGTTTTCCCTCCAGTTCTAGACTGCAAGCTAACTGGTCTTTTTCATCTCTTTATCTCAAAGAACATGCCAGATTGTATTATTTGAGAAGACGGGCAGTCTTTGTATCTGGTGACTATTTCACATGAATACAGTAATGAGAAGGTTAATCCGTTCAATGTGACCTCTGCTCCTGGTTTTCCTAAATGTAGGTGCAGATGACACTTGTCCCCGCAACAGTGGATTGGTCGGGATAAGTTGCAAAGAACACAACCCACTCTCCCTGATTTGAATGGAAAGGGATTTACAACAGGCGCGGCTCAGGGTATCAGAGACAGACTCTACACTGACCTTCCAAAACGAACTGGAAAAGTCCCCCTGCAGTACGGGACCACTGAGTTCCCTGCCTCAATCAGGAAATTCCTGGATGAAGCAGAGAGCTACCACTAACTACATCAGCAAACTCCCAAACCACACCCTGTCCCTGTCTGCGGCAGTGCAGCCTCCTGCCCCTCTCAGCATCAAGGGCCCGTCTCCCACAAGTGCAGCTGATTGGCACCATCTAAATCCCATCCAGAAATGTAGCTGCAGAAGAGTCTGGGGAGTGTCACTCTCGGCTTTCCAGACTCTATAACAGTAGGATTCTAGAGAGAAGGAGATTGAAATAGAGGCTGAGGGATCCCGACCACACTATCTTCTACACCAAGAGGAAGGGAAATGCACAAAATTAAGGGGGTGACCTTTATATATTGCAAAACGATCACCACAATAATTTTAGTTAACATCCATCACCTCACAGTTACACATTTTTTACTTTGTGATGAAAACATTTAAGATCTACTCTCTTAGCAATGTTCAAATATGTAAAAACAGTACTAGGTTATTAACTATGGTCATTAACTATATGGGTATTAACTATAGTCATAACCATATACTTATTAACTATAGCCATCATATGGTACATTACATCCCTGGAACATATTTATCTTGTAATAGAAGTTCGTACCTTTTGACCACCTTCACCCAGTACCCCCACTCCCACTTTTGCTAGCCACAAATCTCATTTCTATTTCTAAGTTCGTTGATTAGGTTTTTTTTTTTTTATTCCACATATAAGTGAGATCATACAGTATTTGTCTTTCTCCATCTGACTTATTTCACTTAGCATAATACCTTCAAGGCCCATCCATGTTGTCATGAGTGGTAGGATTTCCTTCGTTTTTATGGCTAACTAGTATTCCATTGTGTGTGCGTGTGACATTTGCTTTTGATCACTCATGTTGACTAGTCAGTAAATATTTATTGAGCCCCTACTATGAATCAGGCACTATGGGGCACCTGGCTGGCTCAGTCAGTAGATCATGTGACTTTTGATCTCGAGGTTGTGAGTTCAAGTCCCAAATAGGTTAAAAATAAAATCTTAAAAAAAAAAAAAAGGCATTTTGCTCAGAGCTGGGAATACTACGATTCCCAGCTACACCACTGGCTACACCACTGGGTACCTTAAGAAATTCATGGCCTGATGGCAGAAACTGATAGATAAGCCAGGGATGACAACAGAGGAAAGGCTTCCTTCCCTCACACGAAAGTGCTGAGGGAGCCAGATGAAGCCGTGTGCCTTCTGGGTTCCTTTCCTCTGAGAGAATGAACTGCGTCTTTTGATGGAATCCCAGTTTTTTCTTTTTTGTGGGTTTTTTTTGAAGTATTTTCTCTGACGGAGCTCCCCTGTGAAGGTCGAGGCGTTCAAAGTTGTAAATCACTTCAAACCTTGCCATGATTCTTCAAATATGTTGTGTTGCCATTGTTCTCATGGTCATAGGTGTTGTTCTGACTGTCGTCCTTCCCCAACACAAACACTTTATGCAAATACTAGTACAGCTGTGTGCCTGTATGTGAATACGTGTATATTTAGGTAGTTTTGCTTATATCTGTATATACGCGTCCCCACATAAACTGACATTTGTACGCATTTACACTCATGGATGTTTGTGGAGGGATGTGTATTTGTGTCGGTCCGTCACTCCATAAATGTGTAGCTATGTGCATGGTCCTTCTGCCTCCATGTTGTTTATACAAATGCATGAATGTAGATGAAAGTTCACTGAAGGTCAAATATAAATGAATACATTCAAGGAGGTATCAGGGAAGAGGGGGGGAAATATATGTGTGTAGGAGTCATATGTAGATGATTCTCACATTGAATTGTGAGGGTTGCCTTTAAGAGCATCTTGTTTTATTTCTTGAGTTACCTTAGAAGTTCTATTTTATTATTTACATGTAAAGGAATCCTCAAGCCAAAGATTAAATCCCCAAAAGGACCCAACCCACTGCCCATCTCTTCCCCTCTATACCTTGTGTTCCTCAAGGACAGAAACTGAGCTTTCATATCTCTGGATCAATGGTCTGGCACGAGGCTTATGCTCAGGAAAGAACGAAGGAGGGCAGGAAGGAGAGAGGCAGGGGAGGAGGGAAAACGCAGGAAGGAATAGAGGAGGGAAAGAGAGGAAGGGAGGAGAGGGAGGGAGGAGGAGAGGAAAGAGAAGGAAAGGACGGAGAAGGAGGAAATCAGCCTGACTCCTCATGAATAGACAAGTGGCACACAGTAACAGAACCGAGCTAATAAGCTGCAGGATAAGATACGTAAGACCCATCATTGGACGAAAGGGACCACCAGGATGAACCACCCCACTCTCTGCCCCATCCCAGTATCTTCTTGGTCCAAGGCAGCTTCTCTCCTGACCCATGCATGGACTCTCGGCCCTTGAGGATGAAGAGCTGTCCTTGGTTTGACCACCATGAAGCCCTTTTGTCTACAAGGGTGCCGATTGGGTGGCACCATGAACAGCGCTCTAGTCTGTCAGCTCTGAGACTGGTCCTCGCTGAAGCTCTGCCTATCTCAATGACTTTGGGCAAGTCACTTAACCTCCCTGGGCCGCATTTGTAAGGTACTTCTCCAATGAACGATGTACTGTATGATCTCTATCCCTCCTGCCCCAGAATCCCATGATTCCGCGCCATGCCAGCTAGCTCCAACTGCCATCCCTGAGGCTCCAGGCTTTGTTTGTGACTGTGGCCCTTCCCCTTCCCCCAGCCTCCTCCCCGGGCTGGTCATCAGTTCACAGCACTCATACTGGCCTCCATTTGAAGAAAACAGCAGCTGTCTCACCACGGACAGACAAGATCAATAAACAGGGGAACACTATTTATGTTAAGCTCAGGCAAGCACCGAATCCCAGGCTAGATACAGAGGTCAGCTCAGAGGCCGCCCCTGCAAGGCGTTGTGCAAGCTTATTATATCCAGCTGATTCCAGGCCCAGTCCCCATCAGGGAAGCTTCTGGCTCTGCACAGACACCAGCAGACCCTCACTGGGCTCTGGCAGTGGCTCAGGAAGCCCCCACCGTCCGAAATCCTCTCTTTCACATGGCCCCATGTCCCTTCTCTGTCCTGATTCTCCCCAAGCATAAAGGCCTCTCTTTAGGGAGGCAACGAGGCCTCTTCTCTTTATCCATCGTGCAGACATATTAGCTGTCAGTGATTAAAGGAAACTCTAGATCCAGTCCCATCTTCAACACCCAAGGGCATAGGAGAGTAAATGTGGGCTGCTTCCTGAGAGCAGGGAAGGAGAGAAGGCGGAAACAGATCAAGATACTTGCCCTGGGGAGGGAGGAGGGCAGGAAGTCTACTAATATTAATGTTCAAAGCACTGAGGTGGGTTCCAGGAAGGATCCCCAGGACGAAGCCATCATGGGTCTCTCCTAAAAGACTTTTCTAGCTACTGGAGGGAGACAGGTGCATAAACTGGTATTTCGCATAAAGCATCCTGGAAAAAATGCCAAGTGCAGCATACTGAGAGAATTCTAAGAAAGTAGTCATTGATTCTGTCTCAGGGGGACATTTCAGGGGAATGTAAGATTTGAAGACTTCTGAGATTTTTTCAGTGTTATTAACTAGTGGTGATAATGCCTTCCATCTTGGAGACACTTAATGCTTTACAAAGTGTCCTCACAGCCTTTATTCCATTTGATGGGTCCGTGCGTAAATTCACGGACTTAGTGATTGAGCCTGCTACACAGTCCTGGCCCTCAAAGAGTTCCCCTCTGGTAGGACAGAAAGGCAGGTAAGTAATAACAAGACAAAGCACAAATCCTAAAGTAGGATGTCAGGTTGTTGTGGTGGCAGAGGGAGTGTGGAGTTTAACCCCGAGTCGGGGGGGGAGAGAAGTTTGGGGACAGGATTATGAATAGAATGCTTGAGGATGATGGATATGAATAGAATGAGCTGGGGTGTGACAGAGGGTGATTTGGAAGAAGAACATTCTGGAAAACACAAGCAAAGGCAGAGACTGATATAGTCAGATACAATATAAGGAGGAAGTGAGGGCCGAAGAATCAAAAATAGAAGGAGATGCAGGATCCCCCTCGGGGCGATCCTGGGGTTCGAAGTGCAGGAGGAGAGGGCAAGTTTCTTCGAAATACACATATCACCATCTCCCCCATCCACAGATCCTAATATTCCTGAGGGGGAGGATATCTTCTTCTCATTGGTCTCACAAATTCTTTTTGAAAACAACAGAGGGGGAGACGAACCATGAACCACGAGAGACTGTGGACTCCAAGAAACAAACTGAGGGTTTTAGAGGGGAGGGGGGTGGGGGGATGGGTGAGCCTAGTGATGGGTATTAAGGAGGGCACGTATTGCATGGAGCACTGGGTGTTATACATAAACAATGAATCGTGGAACACGGCATCAAAAACTAATGATGTATTATTGTATGGTGACTAACATTAACACAATTAAAAAAAAAGAAAAAGAAAAGAAAACAAGCAAAAACTGTGGGCAGTCTTTGCCGATGCAATTGTGATTTCTGAACAATTCCTTAGCCTTCCCTTCCTGTCATTCATATCCTAAGTTAAGAGGACCATTGAAATTAATTTCAATATGTCTCTTTCAGTTCCTAAATCAAGGGTACCATTCTCTTCCTATCTTCTGACTTCCTTCTGGTTAATATTAACCATGCTGGGCTAAGGGCTATCCACACACAGCCTAAAGCTCTGGGGTCTGCCTTCTCTTCTTCAACTCCTGCTCGGCAGTACCATTAACTGGGTCACTGTTGCATGACCCCCTTCTAACTCTGCTGGATCCTCTGGCCCTGATTTCTGGTCTGTCTGGGCCTATTATATCTGCCTGAGCCCTGTTTATGCTTCCATCACCCGTCTCTGGACCACCTGACTCAAGAGCCTGGGGTCAATTTATTCTCATCCTTGGTCCTGGTCAGGCCCGTGTGTTTCTACACCTGTCCCAATATGGCGGACTAACCCATCTCCAGTTTCCTCTACAGGATGAGTGGCAGCCTTCCGGGTAGAAAAGGAGGGATTCAGAACACCATTGGTGGGCTTGTAAAATGGTACAAGTGTATGGAAAACAGTACGGAGGTTCCTCAAAATATTAAAAATAGAATTATCATATGATCCAGCAATTCCATCCCTGGGTATTATTTGACATATTGAAATCAGGGTCTTGAGGGCATATATGCACATCCATGGTCATGGTCATAGCAGCGTTACTCACAATAGCCAAGAGGTGAAAGCAATTGTAAATGTCCATGAACAGACAATATGCGGTGTATGCACACATGGAATGTTGTTCGTAAAGTAGGTAAATTCATAGAAAAAGAAAATAGTCTGGGGGTAGGGAGGGTGGGGATGCGGTGGCTGGGTTATGGACATTGGGGAGGGTATGTGCTATGGTAAGTGCTGTGAAATGTGTAAGCCTGAGGATTCACAGACATGTACCCTGGGGCAAATAATACATTATATGTTAATAAAAAAATTATTTTTAAAATAGAGTGGTGGTTACAAAGGAATGAGGGAAGAGAGTAAAAGGGAGCTGTTGTTTAATGGGTATGGAGTTTCAGATGTGCAGGATAAAAAAAGTTCTGGAAATCTATTTTGCAACAATGTGAATAGCACAATAATAGTACTGAACTGTACACTTAAAATGGCTAAGATGCAAACTTTTGTGTTATGTGTTTTTTTAATGCAATAAGAAAATAAATCTTTAAAAAAAAAAAAAAGAGGCAGAAAACACAGAGCCGTAAGAGTGTGGAACTCAAGAAACATGGAGTGGAGGACGCCTGGGTGGCTCAGTTGGTTAAGGCTCTGCCTTTGGCTCAGGTCATGATCCTAGAGTCCTGGGATGGAGTCATTCGTCGTCGGGGCTCCCTGCTCAATGGGGAGTCTGCTTCTCTCTCTACCTGCTGCTCACCCTGCCTGTGCTCTTTCTATCTTTGACATATAAATTAATAAAATCTTTAAGAAAAAAAAAAAAGAAACATGGGGTGGTTGTAACATGAGGCGTGTGGACAAGGGGTTTGGAAAGTGAGGCCAGGAAACGTGAACAAACCCACGAAGGGCCTTGTTTACACACGACCTTTCTGTGGAACACAAAATAATCCACATCTTTGGTAGCTTTGGGGATCATCTGTCAGCTTTCTAATCTCTGACTTATTTGGGCTTCTACATTACTAGAAAGTTTCTTAATCATAAACATGTAATTTCAAAAATTAAGTTGGGGCACCTGGGTGGCTCAGCCGGTTAAGCGTCTGCCTTCGGCTCAGGTCATGATCCCAGGGTCCTGGGATCGAGCCCTGCATCGGGCTCCCTGATCAGTGGGGAGACTGCTTCTCCCTCTGCCTACCACTACCCCTGCTTGTGCTCTCACTCTCTTTCTCTCTGACAAATAAATAAAATCTTTAAAAAAATTAAGTTGGGTCTCAATAACTAAGAGAGTGACTGTCTAGTGTATTACCCAGTGAGACTATGGAGAGCAAAGGGAGGCTGGATTTGAGATATATGAGGAAGCAAAATGAACAGGATGTAAGGAATGATTGGAGGAGAGTCTCTTAGCTAAGGATACCTTTGACTACCAAACGTTCGATACAAACTGGCATAAACAATAAAGGAAATCAGTTCAGTCGCGTGATTGAAAGGATCCAGCTTTAGAATGGGCTCCAGACTGCCTCTGTGAGAGCATCCCTGGGCTCTGACTCTGCTTCATGATTCCCTTGGCTCTGCTATCCAGGGTGAATAGACTGTCCCCTCGCATCAGCCTTCTTCATGGTAACAAAATGCGTTCAGCTTCTCCAGACCTCATATTTGCATATCACCCCATTCAAAACAAAAAAGAGAGGTTTTTCTTCCTGCAGCCATCATCCAAAATTCCTGCATTTACTCTATTTCGGACCAAACTGGACCAACCTCCAGGCCAGGAGAGGGCCATACACTAGATGGCTTGGACCTCTGAGCCAATCTCTATGGTAAGAGAGATGGAACTATGGTGACTGACTCTAATGAATCAGGGCCCGCCATCAGGGCTAGCAGCAGGGTAAATTCTACACAAACCACATAACAAATACGGGGTGGGAGAAGTGATTCCCCAAAGGAAATCGAGGGGCTGTGAACAATGGGAAAGGGAAGGAATGGATGCTGGGGAAGAAGCCAAACTTTGTCCATGATGGACAGGGAGGAATGAGGCACCAAAGACAGCACCAAGATTCCTGACTCTGATGGCTGTGGACATTGACACCCTTAACAAAAACTGGAAATACCAGAGAAGATGTAAATTTGGGAGTAGAGCAGAGAGGTGAGGGAGATACATGAATTTGTCCTTCTTGAGTTTGAAGTGACTAAAAAGACATGTAAGTGGAATTGTTTGATGCTTGGTGGTGGTCAATTCTGGATCCTTCCGGAAACCCCATAGAAGTGAAACCACAACTAAGTGGTCCCACTGTCTTCCACAACACTACGCCATATCTCTTTAGAGTTTTGAAATACTCCATAGTTATTGATCAGCCATTAGTAATTCCCTCTGACCCTGCTTAAGTATTTCCTCTCCCCCTTCAGTATTACAACCTACAAATCGCTGGAAATAGGGTTGAGCAGGTGCAGATCGGAAGACAAAACGTTCCTCTTAATGTAAGAAATTAATTTGTGGCTCTAATCGCCTCAAACTCTAAATGAAAAAAAAAAAATCTACATTCTCCCAGCATTCAAAATAGAACACAGGCTTTATCTGAATAAAGAAAATAATCTGTCAGGGGGAAAAAAAAAGGGACTTAAGCTGCTAAAATGTCAATCTTACCCCATTGTTAAGGAAAAGCTAGTTTAATTACATTCATTTCTACATAGAATCATTTTTGAGTGGTGTACACAGGAATCTAAAGGTCTAGGGTTTCAGAATTGACAAGCTACATTAAACAAAGACAATGGGAGAAGAGCAAAGCACAATGGGGTTAAGGGGAGACATCATTTGAGAGTCTGAGGCTTCGAGTCCCAGACCCAGCTCTGCCATGAAGCCGCTCTGTGACTTTTGTCAAGTCACATACCTTCTCTGGACTACAGTTCTGTCATATGTGATAGAGGGTCCCAAAGTGCAAATGTTCTCAACTTGCCTTTTTGTCCATGAAAATGTCTCAGGAAACTGAGTCTAGACTCTTTTCCCCAAGATAACTTATTTTATTGTAATAGAACACAGCTTTGTTGGTTGTTCCTCATGCCCGTGAAGTATACAGAAAAACGACCTGGAAATTTCCAATTCATAGATGTCAAAACAGGGGCGAAGGGAAAGGTTCCATCTGAGGTGATCCAGAAAATCAATTGTGACTCAGAAATTGATGAACGGAAATCAAAGTGAATCCCAGAAGCCAGGCCCTTAAGCAATCAACTAAAAATAAAAGGCGGTTAGCTCTCACTCCATGGAAAATAAGCCTACCCTTATCCATTTTCCCTTTTCCCACCAAGAAAGAAAGAAAGAAAGAAAGAAAGAAAGAAAGAAAGAAAGAAAGAAAGAAAGAAAGAAAGAAAGAAAGAAAGAAAGAAAGAAAGAAAGAAAGAAAAAGAAAGAAAAGAAAAGAAAAAAGGGAAAACCCAATTTTCAGTGTCTCCATACATGGAAGGCGGGCAGGCACGCCAGTTTCCGAGGGCAGTGAGCACAGAGAACGCATGTGGGCACAGAGCAGCCCTGCTAAAGGGTTGCATTACCTTAGTTGAGCAAGTACTTTGCACCACTGTGTTTTAACAGGACTTCGGAGGGAAGATTGAGGCAACCCAAAAGGCTAACTGCTTTGATAAGCTTTAAGGGTCGTCCCTCACACGCTGACCTGCCGCCGCCGCCAACCATAGCTACTCCCTGCCCGGGGTTCGGGCTGCTGCATTATCACTGCAAATGGCCTCTACCTGGTCCCAAGCTCTGTCCGGTGATTACCAGCCCAGCTAGCTAGCCTTTTCTCTTCTTTGCTTTCTATCGAGAGTGAAGCCATTTGGGGAACTCAGTTCTTGGTACAGCATATGTCTCCCCACTCCTGCGTTGCATCTGCTGAGATCTTTAGAAACGTCAAGAAAGAACTGGAAAAAACAAAAATGATGGCTTCCATAAGGAAGATGCTCGGCACCGGAGTTTTGCCTGCAGAAGTAAGAAGTTTCCAGCTGGTTCAAATATCAGTCTATAAGAACACCTGAAGAGGCTCTCTCACTCAAGGCATTATGAAGACAACAAAAAGGTTGGTTGGAAATCAATGGATCCGCACTGTGGAGGGAGAACTACCTAGGGCTTCATATGTAGCTAACTTAAACAGAATGATACAAACAAGAAGAGATATAAGGCAGCGTGCTGATGTTAATTTCCATTCCCCCCGCCGCCCCCAGTTGGGAAACTGGGTAAAAGCCTCCATCAGATGTGGCGGGGGACTGCTTTGGTCTGGTCCTGTGGGGATTTATTTTCTTCTCACAGGATTTAAGCTTCTGCTGGTCCTAGGCGTGCCAAGCTGTTCTTGTTCCGTGCCATCCTGTGCTGGAATGGTTTCTTCCTAAGATCAGTGTCATTATTACTAATTTCAGAAAATACCTGTCTCCTGGCCTCTGATTTTTAAGAGCCTTCATCTATTGTGGTTAGAGAAGAGTGCTTGCTTTCCTTTCAGGGCTCTCGGTTGAATGCCTGTTTGCCCGTCCTTTGTCACCTCGGGACTGGTTTTTCCTCTGACGGGACTGTGCCTTCCGGTCTCTCCCTGAATACGTCTTCCTGAAACCTCTGTGCTCCCCAAAACTCCTGGAGGAAGACAGGGAACTTCTAAGCTTGCGCCTTTTGATGGGAATAGTAATTTGCAAATTCAAATACATCTTGTTTTCCCTCCCTGGCTCTCTGGCACTCCCTCCCTCCCTCCAGCAACCCTAGTCTGATGCTTTAACCACTTCGCATCCTCTGTTGTATTAGAACAAACTTGCCAAGTTTGCCCCGGGCCATAGTGGGCTCTCCTTGCATTCTGACTCTGGTAATACAGAATAATTGCATCAAAAATTAAATTAAGATCATCCAAGTTTCAAGGATGCATGACCCTAGAAAATGAATCAGATTTTTTTTTTAAAGATTTTATTTATTTATTTGACAGAGAGAGAGAGATCACAAGTAGGCAGAGACAGAGGGAGAAGCAGGCTCCCCGCCGAGCAAGGAGCCCGATGTGGGACTCGATCCCACGACCCTGGGATCATGACCCGAGCCGAAGGCAGCTGCCCAACCAACTGACCCACCCAGGCGTCCCGATGAATCAGATTTTTTTTGCCTTGATGCATCTTTTACTTTCTAGGGATTGGTTCAGGGTAGACTACCATGGGCCAAATCTAGACTTGGCATCAAATGTCTTTAAATGACAGAATCTATGCCACCAGAATATGTCGCCCCTGTCTTGGTTTCGATCCAGATATGAGCAACCTGACTACCATTCTACAGAAAATGTTTGGACCCCGAATTTATAAAACAGCAATTTTCATCACAATATTTCTGATGGCCCTATAAAGCAAGCTTAAGACAGTTGTCTCTGTGAGTCATCAGTATTTGTTCTCAGATAAAACATGGTTTTAAAATTCATTTCCAGGTGGAGGCAACCCAGTGCCTGTTGCGGGGATGAATGGATAAATAAAATGTGATCAATACACACAACAAATATTATTTGGCCTTATAAAGGAACAAAATTCTGATACATGCCATCATCTGGAGAACCCTTGAGGACATGATGCTAAGTGAGATGAGCCAAGCACAAAAGGATAGACACTATATGATTCCGCATATATGAGGGACCTAGACATAGAGACAGAAAATAGAATGGGGGCTGCCAGGGGCTGTGGGGAGGAGAAATGGGGAGTTAGTGTTCAAGGGGGACAGCCTTCGATTTGGGAAGATGAAAAAGTTCTGGAGATGGATGGTGCTGACGGCTACACAACATCGTGAATGTATTTAATGCCACTGAACCATACACTTAAAAATGGCTAAAACGGGGGCTCTGGGTGGCTCAGTCAGTTAAGCATCTGCCTTCAGCTCAGGTCATGATCCCAGGATCCCTGCAGCAGGGGAATCTGATTCTCCTTCTCCCTCTGCCCCTTCCCCCCATTCTCTCTCTCTCTCTCAAATAAATAAAATCTGTTTTTAAAAAAATGGTTATAATGATGGGTTTTGTGTTATGTGTAATTCACCACAACTTTTAAAAAATATCGTATAAAAATTCTTTTTCAGGTGAAAACGTTGAATATTCGCCAGAATATTGAGCTCTGTAGTTGAAACGATTCCGACATGACTTGATTTAGTTGCCACACGATCTCAACAATACGTCAGACTCTCCAGACATCAGGAACAGAGGAAAGTCATGATATCCACTTACGAGTATTTCAAAGTTCAGAGCAATAAATCACCGATGCCTTTTCTTGGCTTTCTGGGCAATACTTCCAAAAGCCTTTTTCCGTTGTTCAGAATTTAAAAAGGTATGTCAGGGCGCCTGGGTGGCTCAGTGGGTTAAGGCCTCTGCCTTCGGCTCAGGTCATGATCTCAGGGTCCTGGGATCGAGCCCCGCATCGGGCTCTCTGCTCAGTGGGGAGCCTGCTTCCCCCTCTCTCTCTGCCTGCCTCTCTGCCTACTTGTGATCTCTCTCTGTCAAATAAATAATTAAAATCTTTAAAAATAAATAAAAAATAAATAAAAAATAAAACAGGTATGTCTTGTTTTCCTCTCAAAGGGAGCAGACATGGCTAAAAAGACAAATGAGTGGCAAATAGTTCTCCACAACAAGTCACCCAGGAACGTTATTCTCAGGTTTGAAGCTTATGCTCCCAAAAGCAGTATTGCTCACCATTCTGCCTCCCAGCCCTCTGTCTCCTGGGCCCCCTCGCCCCATCCACTGCTCCTCAGTCTGACTATACTCTGCGGATGTTTTCCATCACGGGCCAATTACCCAAAGAGATAAAATATACGCATATGTATGTTTTCATTTTTAGAGACCTTTAAAGGCCCCACATTACCTGTCTTATGATAACCTTCGATGCTAGCAACTTCAAATAAGGCATGTATCCTCACCGCATGGAAGCTGAAATAAAATAAAGCCTAAATGCAATCCTAACAAAAATAAGTCCTTATCCAACCCCCCAACATTTTTTTTATGGGTAACTTGCAGATGACTCTGCCTTCGATTCCTTTTTCCATCTCTGACTATTTCTGAAAGGAGGGTGATGTCGCAAAAAAAGACAGGGAACAGAGGGGTGGGCTTTAAAGCCAGAGAGGTGGATCCAATTCCTGGCCCTGCCAAGTACCAACTATGTAGCTCTGGCTCTCTACGGAACCCCAGCTGCCGATCCGCAAAATAGGGATGATAATCTATATAGGCATCTATACTGCAAAGCTGTGGCAAGAATTAGAAATTATGTATGAACAGCATTTGAGAATGCTTGGCACACAGTAGGTGCTCAATAAATTACAGTCATTGCTCATGATGTCTACATCCCAACACAGTGGCAGACATCACTTCCTGCTACCCAGCAGCATTGTACCTCCTTTGCCACTCCCCGGAAACCGTGTTCAGCTCAGAGCTCATAGAAGCTACCCAAGTTGGGGCGCCTGGGTGGCTCAGTCGATTAAGCATCTGCCTTCAGCTCAGGTCACCATCCCAGAGTCCCTGGATTGAGCCCCAGGCTAGATCACGAGCCCCAGGCTCAATCACGTCCCCAGGTCACGATCCCAGAGTCCCCGGATCAAGCATTAGGCTCCCTGCTCAGTGAGGAGTCTGCTTCTCCTTCTGCTTCTCCTTCTGCTTCTCCTTCTGCTTCTCCCTCTGCTCCTCCCCACTCCCCACCATGCTCTCTCACTCACTCTCTCTCTCTCTCAAATAAATAAATAAAATTAAAAAAAAAAACTTACCCAAGTTCTTTCTCCAGACACGATTTCCCATATTATCAGTGTGGAAAAGTAGGGAACTCACACATATACCTTTACCAATGAATGTTGCATCAGGCTTTAACACTTGAGAGGTAAATATGACATATTATTTGTTTGGGGAAAATGATATGCTCACTACAAAAAGACAGGGCCCAGGCCGGAAGACTGCTTGATATTTTTCCTCACTGCCATGGTTCTTCCCTGCTCTGGTTCTCCTTGCCCTACCCCTTGCCCACTATCCTTCTCTTTCCTTTTATGGAGAATGAACGACCTGAAATTCATGAACATGAATTCATGAAATAATGAACATTAAAAGATGAAGAACAGCGTTAAGTTTTCCTTGAATACAATTCATTCTTTGTTGGAGCTGATGACGATGCACATTCAAAGGGAATCAAACCCATATGGTATGTCTCGTCGTCCAGATTTGGCCTCCGCATCCCTCAGGATTGGCGCAAATGCCAGGGGACATTAACGCCTACTTATAACACACACCTCAGTCCATTGTCTTCTTGCCTTGCCTTCTCCCAGTGTTCCTGCTGAGTAAGCACTAGCAAGTGACCTCATCCCCTCAACCACAGCCAGCTGGACCAAGGATGACCACCTGATCCAAACTGTGCCAACCAGATCCTCTCTTCCAAGAAGCAATCGTCGTTTCAGAAATTCTAGCTAGTCTCCTCTGAGTACTTAAACTGGAATATGGTCAAGACGAAGTAGACTATATTGTGTCCATATAGAAGTAGAAATGAGAAATGTGGTCTGGAGAGAGAGAAAACAGAGCAGATGCCTGGAGAGAAGCAGAATGAGAATATGCATAGGAGGGAGGAGGAAGGAGAGAGGGAGGGACAGAGAGAAAGAAGGGCAGGGGGAGAGAGAGAAAGAGAGACACAGAGAAAGCCTCTCTCCTGAAGATTTCCAGTTGCTGGCTCCAGCCCTTTGTGAGACCCAAGTGTGTACTCTGTCCTTGGGATCTTCAAGAGATACCTGTATCCTTCTGATGACTTTCTCTCTTTGCTTAAGCCAGTTTTTGTGGGTTTTGTCCACTAAAAACAAAGGGTCTCTGAGCTAATGCTTTTCATCCTAACCACTCACCCAGCTGGGCGATACACCAGCACTGCCACCAGCAGTCACAATGGAAAGCGCCTCCCACTGATTATAGAGAGCTGGGAGCCAACACTCCATGGAGAGCGGGTCCAAATGCCAGAAGCATACCATGTTTGTGTAGCAGTGTCAATAGCCCCATGATGTGCTGGTAAGTAGTTAACAACCAGCTCTTTCAGGGCAGGGAGGGGGATCCCTGATCTGTGGTGAGAATATTCCCACCATTGCTACTTCCAGTGGGATATTGTTGAGTGTGGAGTTTAAAGGAGATACTCACAATCGGCTCTTAGAAGTCAGAACAAATGGCCCTCTAGCCTACATTTTCTGATTTATAAGTACTTCCTGACTCTCTTTTATTACTCGATTCTTGTTATCGTACTCTTGTTTTCATGGTTTAAGTCTTATTATCTCTATGTCTCTTATTTCGAACTAATTTAAACCTTTTTTGGAGAGGGCATAATAAAATGATTTAAAAATACAACCACATTCCTCTTTGAGACCTGTATGCTCTCAACACTAAGAGAATAAAAACAATAATAATATATCACACTCATATAACAATTAGACTTTCTAAATTAGCTCAATAGCATGCTAATGGCAGTAAGAACACAGACATGACCATCTGACTGACCTGCTTTGAATCTTGGCATAAAGGATGCACCTGATAAATATTAGATTTCCTTTCACATTCACTGACTCATTTATTGCAACTATCCATCCTAGCCAAGTGTGGTCACATACAGGACAACCAGAATCTGCAAAACATGCCTGAACAAAGGTCACAGCTTTTCCAGGGCAGTGCGCACCTGATCCCAGATTTGGGAAACCTCACATGCTCCATACCAGAGACTAGAAAGAACATTAGAGAACAAATGCCTCATTTCTTGTGTTCTACTGTTGTCATTTCTGGATTTGCTTGTAAAACACAAATGAGACAAGAACTCACTAGACATCTTCTCCCTCTCTAGGCATTCAAAATACCTCACCCTACCAACACCAGGAGAAGAAAGAAATGCCTTTCACTGGTTTGTGGCAGGGATATCTAAATGGGTCCCCTGTTCAATTTCAGCTTTGGTTCCAAGCATTTCCTGTCTTGTCTTTCCAGGGATTAGATAACAAGCCTTAGACCAAATGAATCAACTCAACCAACCTTTCTTTGGACTCTCTTCCCTCCCACTATCTCCCACCTTGTTTTGTAAGAAATCCAAATATCCCCAGGCCCCACTAGCCTTTGGGAACCAAAGAGATAAGCTGAGAAAATGGTTCCCCTACATGGAAATCTTTCAAAAGTAGACTAAGGCTCCAACTTAAAGTTTCTTCAACAAAGGCTTGTGTTTTAGACCAAGGTTTTCAAAACACTTAGTTATAGATTTCTCTAAGTGAAATTCACACAAAAGTCTTACAACAGATAAAAAGTAGAACTGATCTTCTTTGGCTTTTTAGGTCTTTCTATTCCTCAAATCTCAAAAGATTTTCAAATTAGAACTAGTTGAATTGCACTGAGGGCCCCCAGAGACCTCTCCAGACTGAAGCCCCAGCCTCTCACTTTTTTTCACAGTTTGAAAATAACAGTAGTAAGCTCTCTCTGCCTGTGTGCAGGAGCAAAGCTGATTTGGGGCCAAGAAAGCCAGTTAGGAGGTTCCCACAACTGCTCAACTGAGAGATAATGAAGACCCAGACTGGGCTAGGAGACACTTCCCAATGAGGTCACTAGGATGGGCAGTTGATTAGATGGGAGAGTCAGGAGAGATGACAAAAACACATCTGATTTTTTAAGCTTGTTTGACTGCAAAAATTATGATTCCATTAGAAGAAAGAGTTCACAGAAAGAGAAGGAAATAATTACAATGGCTTGGAAGTATGCCATATATTCTGTTTGAAATTGTTTAACTTCTCCCTTTGAAACATCCAGAGGGGACTTTCTTATCCCAAAGAAGAAATGACTTGTCCACAGCTTTCCGTAGGAAACCAGGAGCAAGCAGAGACCCCCTACTGTGCCTAAAGGGCAAACACCCATAACACAAGGCACACAAATTAAAGCCAGTTGCAAGGCAACAGGCCCACAGGTTGTGAGGTTGACTTACCCCAAAGTCATACACAAATGGTCAAGATCATTCTTCCAAATAAAAAATGGTTTCCTCTCTCCAGGCTCAGACTTTCTGAGGACACGGGCTGGCAGCATTACCATCAGCAGAAATGCTGTCGGATCAGATACCGACAAATGTTTACTGAGGGCCTGCCATATTGGGGTTAGCCTAGAGAGGGGAAATGCTGGCTCCCCTTAGGATTCCACCAGCTTAAGCCCACAGATGGGGTCACTGAGACCACTGCTCGTTCTCCAGAGGAAGCTCACTTGTTTGTCTTCGAGGGATCTACAAATAGTGGCTTTCTGCAGTTAGGACCAGGGACTCTGTGCTCCATGACCCGGGCTGGATGCACTTGGCTGTCACCGTTAGAACGCTGTCGTAGAAAGATCTCCCAGTGCCAATCTCCTTTTTCCCTCTGTTTGCCACTGGATCACCAGAGAAGGCAGATGGCGCACTGCAAACACAGCCATAAACCAAGCAAATGTGAACCATGTTGATAATAGAAATCCAACTTCGGGCACACGAGCCCGTGGGACCGACGCTTGCAAGTGGGTCCACTGGGCGGGATGGGAGGCGAACTTCAGGTCAACACAAAGAATGCCCTCAACCGTTCCAAGTGGGACCCACAGAAAACTCTCTGTGCCTCGATGTCCACACCATGGAAAGGAAACGATGCTTACTATCTCCTAAGTTGGCTCTAAGCATAAAGATAAACCACGAGGGGATTTTAGCACAGGAACTGCCACAGAACAAGCACCCAGTACATGTTGACAGTTATTAAATCCCATTGCATGAAGGACTGGGCTGCCTCGGGGGCAAGAGGTCCCTTATCACATGATTTTTCACCCGGCATTTGGACACTCTCGTCGATAATACTACAGACGGGATTTCGGCGCGGGTGAGGAGCGGACTCAGTTCCGCTCACTCTCTAGCCACCTTGCTGCTAAGATTCTGAAACATGGAGTCCAGCTACAGCATTTCTTCATGGGCGGCTGCCTTACCCCTGTTCACTCAGCCGACAGTCAGGGGACACTGGTTCTTTCCAAAGCATCGCGCACCGAGGGTCAGCAGTGGGGAATTTTAACCGCAAAAGCTTGTTTCCACCCAGCCACTGTGGCCACAGCTCCAGCAACCCCAGAGAGGGGGTAACGCAAAACAGGCTACATGCGCTAATCACACGAGGGCTTGTTTTCTATTTCTGTCTTCAGGATTATCTAAGGGATTGGCAGGTCTTTAAATCACTCCAAGCTGCTTGACCACGCACGCCGCCAGGCCTGCTACCCAAAACACCCTGCCAAGCACGATGCTGTTTATCAAAAACAGGGTTAAAAAAATCTTTTCTTTCAATTTCCACTCTATTTCCTAGTTGAGAAATACATAATCCCAGGAGAAAATCAGTTCTCCTTTCTCCATCTCTTTCTCTCTCTTTCTCTCCTCCTAGCTCCTTCATCTCCCTTCCTTCTTTCCCTCTCTCCCAACCCCCTCCAGCCTTTATCATTTTAAGCTGTATGCATGCCATTCTTCAGGGGATTAAAGTCAAATTTAGTCTTCTGCAATTGTTATTACCTACCCCTTGGCTTATGAGATGCATTTGCCTGCATTTGTAATGCATCAATAACTTCCACTCTCCTCCACTTGTAAACAATGCATTATATTAAATAGCCTGTGTCTAGCCTTGTATTGAAACAGACAATAAATTAGGACTTCCAGTTCTTGGTTTTTACTGATTCCTAAACCTGCCAGTTACATGCCTGTCCGCCCCACTGAACATTCTCTCTAAAGCTGAGAATGCACAAAGCCCTGTTCATCGTTCTCCTGTCTCCATCACTGCTGCCGGCTGTCAGTTTCACACCACCAAGCAGATTGTAATTGGCAGGATGAGGTGCAGAAATAGGGAATGGTTTGAATATGTGGTTCTCACCACACACACACACACACACACACACACACACACACACACACAGTCTTTCTGGCTTACAACATTCTACAAATTTAGGGACTTGATATGTGAAGCTTGTAATCAGAACCCGCGCAGGCTGCCCTCGTTCACTAGCCCGTGAATTGGAAGCAGAGAAAGGAAACAGTGCAATCAACACCTGGTGGTGTCCTAATCCACGGCAGGGCCCGGATGGGTGTTGCTTTGGGAATGTGCTCTGCTGGGAGCTAGCCCTGGTGCTTTGTAGGGCAGCCTCCCTGGGATCTGAGATCTGCGAGCTTCCCAAGAGTCATAGGGACCTGGCTCAGCCTTGAGTAAGGTCCTAGAACAAGGAGCAGAATCTAGCTTCCAGAATCTTTGGTAGTTTTTGTGAACCTCTTGTTTCTGGGAAATGAAAACTCAACATCAATCTTACCACCCAGCGTATTCCAACATCTACCATTCATATCCAGGCTGAAACCTAGCTGAACTAGATCACTTAGAACAGGGTTTCTCAACCTTGGCACTACCGATACTTTAAACCAGATGATTCTCTGGGGGGCGGGGGTGCCTGTCCTGTGCCTTGTAGGATATTTAACAGCATCTCTGGCCTCTACTTACTAGATGGCAACAGCCCATGCCCTGATTGAAGACAATCAAACATGTCTCCAGACTGAGAACCGCAACAACTCAGATTTCTCTTAAGTCCTGATGTCTGCCCATGGTTGCAGGATGCCAAACTTAATAAAGACCAGAGAGTTCCTCTATTCCTGTCATTCTCAAGGTATGGTCCCCAGACCACCAGCAGCAGAATCACCTAGGAGCTTGTTAGAAATGCAAATTATCAAGACACACTCCCCATGAATGGAGTCAGAAACTCTAGAGCTGGAGCACAGGCCATCTGTTTTAATAAGCCTTCTAGGTGATTCTGACCAAAGTAAGGTGCGAGAACTATCGTGTTATTCCCACACTCCCCCACTCACTGTTTACAGGTAGAAAACCTGAGACCCAGAGAGGTAAAGTGACTGCCCCAAAGTTGCACAGGTCCTGGACCCCCAGACCTTCTCTTGCCCACACTGAAGCACCCGCCATGAATTGGACTATTCTTCGTGCTTATCTTCTTCATCCTTTACCCCCTATGAGATTATTGTCTACAGTTAAGCTGGGATTGAGTTCAACCGTCTTTCTGCCTATGTTCCCTTGCTGCCAGCAGTGGGGCATGGGGCAGTGCATACGGGGTGAGTGTGGGTCTGTGTGGGTTTGTGGGTGATCCATGTGCTTCTGCCTACAAGTGTGCATTTGCACGAACGTGGCTGTGTGCACATCTCAGCATGTGTGTCTGTGGAAGGCACACGGAGGAGAGAGGCCGAGGTTACCACAGGGTGGCCGTGCTCCTGCTCTCTCAAGCGCACACCTCTGAACACAGGATCAGTAGCCTGTGACAGCGTCTGGCAGCCTGTCCCTTAGTCTGAGGGCCAGTGGCAGGCATGAATTTTGGATGGCAGAAACTGACATGCTCCTTCTTTCAGAAAGGACGACAATGAAAACTCATCTCTTGGGGCTTTCAGAAAACACACGTGTTTATCCAGGGTCAGTAGCTTGACTCTTTTTGACTAAAATTCAACCAGTTTTTGTGATTCCCCCACACACACACAGAGAACTGATCGGTTGTTAGAATTGACAGCAGTTATTTTCACATCAGATAGAGCCTCCAACCCCTACTCTTGTGTGAACATTACTAGTTGAAAAATAAATAGATTTCCTAGCTCAGAAGAAGGTCTGAACTACTGCCTGATTTAAATCCTGATTTCAGTCACATGTAGATGTATTTGGGTTGCTGCAGAAATGTCCTGTATAGGGAACAGAAGGACACAGGTGGCAAATTCACAGCAGAGCTTGGGGAAGAACTCAGGCATGCTGACTTTGATCGACAGTTATGTTCTGGCAAAGACTTCTCCTAGACCAAACTTAGTCAGGCTCCTCTGAGCCCTCTGCTCGACTAGGCCCAACCTTGGGCTTCCACCTCTGTTCTTCTAAAGTCCAGTTCTAGCAAGAATCCTGCTAAGTCAGTCTAGAATCACCATTCTCAAGGTCTGATCACCCTCAATATCTGATCAGATTTCCTCCTCTGCCCCCACTCCCTGCCCTGTAACATGGCTGGTCTTCAACAAGTATCCTGTTGAGTCAATTTAGCAAGAATCCCTCGCCATTCCTGATGTGTTGTCTTAGTAATGTTCCATCCATGGATCCCCTCTCTGCTCCTCACCTACAAGTCCCCACTTCTTGTTGTATTCAGGGTCGAACCCTATCTTTCCCTTCCACCACAGAACCCCATTATAGTGGCTGCCTTTGAACAGAGTCTTCCTTACCATCTCTAACAAGCGTCAAAAGTGTCACACGCCAGCCAGATTGTCCATCTCTAATGGCAAAACGGATTCTTCCTTGACAGATATCTGGAGATGGGAGGATCACTGTGAAATGCTAGGACACAGAGGCCAGATGAGGCTAACAGGCGATGCTTCCCCACCCAGGACTTGAGACTTCTATGAGCATCTAGAAATGGGAGCATTCCATTCCCAGGTAAGGATGACTCAACAGACCTGTGGGGAGAGGCCCCAAATGCAATGGGTCAAACCCAGAAACCTAAATAGTAGATTGGACCATATGAAATTGTCTTTTTCATCATCAAAAATGGTAAAGCACTGGCAAGCTCACATGGTTCAGTCTTATAACATTAATGGGTCTCTCAACAGCTGTCTTGTGAATACCCACTATGTCTACTGGACTCAAGATGATACTAGAAAGAGGGGAGGGAGAGGACACAGAAGGCTCCAAGAGCTTACAATCTAACTCAAGACTCAGAAAATTAGAAGTTTGTTTTTGTCTTACTCCTGAATGGAAATATCAGAATGTAGATCTACATTTCTCCTTGTCTTTATGGGGAAGATTCCTTAACACTAGGAAAGAAAGAAAGAAAGGAAGAAAGAAAGAAAGAAAGAAAGAGAGAGAGAGAGAGAGAGAGAGAGAGAGAGAGAAAGAAAGAAAGAAAGAAAGAAAGAAAGAAAGAAAGAAAGAAAGAAAGAAAGAAAGAAAGAAAAAGAAGAAAGGAGGGAAGGGAAGGAAAGGGAAGGGAAGGGAGGAGGGAAGGAAGGAAGGAAGGAAAGAAGGAAGGAAGGAAGGAAAGGAGAAGGAGGGGGAAGGGAAGGGAAGGGAAGGAAGGAGGGAGGAAGGCAGGCAGGCAGGCAGGCCTGTGGTCTCTGGTGATACCCAAGCACTTACTAAGTATATCTGTTTATTTTAAAATCACTTCTATTTCTAACAGATGAAAAGCAGTTATAAGAAAAACAACTTCCTGAGGGCCACCCAACAAAAGACTGCCAAACCAAGGAACGAGTCTCTTACAGAACTGGGCAAAAACCAGTGTGTAAAAGTCTAGAACAGGACAACTTGGAATGTGTCTGTGAGCTGATGATCATCCACAAACTCTTTGCTACCAGCTCCTGACAAGGAAGTGCAGAAATTGAAAGTAATTATCTAAAAACACTTAGAGCCATTGGACATAGTAATTTTATTTCTGTTGACTCTAACAATAAAAAACTGGAGCTGGAATTTTATATATTTGTTTATTTCATTTTCCCAGTTATTCAATGCGATTATATTTTACAAAATTATCAGTCCACACTGGATTGGAAAACATTTTTTTAAAAGTCTTCCACGACAGAGATATCTGAGAAGCACTGACCTACAGGAAGGTAGACATCCGCTTTATGTAAAGAACAGTAACGCTGTCATAATATCGTGTGGCAGGTCCTATTATAAACGCTTGCAACGTAATCTCGTTAACTTCTCACTACACCCCTGTAAGGCAGGAACTATTACCTTTCCTCTGATTTCACAGATGAGGAAGATAAGCTGCTTTCCCAGTATTGCACACCTGCTGTGTGACAGGTGAGAGGAGCGCCCACAACGTGTGGCTCTTGAGTCCACACTGGTTAAACTCTGTCACGAGACTGTAGGATAAAATAGGAGACAACTTGATTCTTATGTCAGTGGCAACATAGAGAGAAAATCAAGAAATGATGAACCCCCAAACTCCAGAAGGAAGATACCTCTGGGAGGAAGCAATGTAGGGAATGTGACTGGAGAGGGTACACGTGCCAAAGTCCCAGGGTCTGGTCACGTTTTATGCCGAAACCTGGTGAGGAATATACATGGGGGTTCATTCACTATAATTCGTCAGCTGTATGCAACGCATTTTACACACTCTCTTATGTATAGGATACATTCTACAGGTAAAAAAAAAAAAAGAAATTTAAGGAGTAACTGAAGCTGTCAACCAATCACATCCACAGTCTCCAGAGAGGGTGAGCGCCCCCTAATGGAGAAGACAGGTACGGCCATTCTCCTCTCCAGACAGAGGGCAGCTGGGAAGTCCGAAAAGGACCTCAAAGTTTCCTTCCCACATTCCAGAACTCACAGGGAGGAAGAAGCCCGCATTACCCGAGAATTTGAACCAACACCTTTATAAATGGATGCAGAATTAACATTTAAGCCTGGCGGAAATGCCACACTCGAGAAAACGTACAAGAGCACAATTACCGTGAGAGAGGGTATTGAGGAACTCCTTGATGTATTCCAAGAGCTTTCACTGTATATGATTCATACATTAATACTGATGTAGGTAATATGGGGCCCACTTCAGCAAACAGGTGAAGCTACTTGCCTCATAAGAGACTGAGGTGAAATGTGTGTTTGTGCTGCACAAGAACTCTTCTTGATGCGTAGAGGGCTAATGTTGCCGAGGAAAGTCGGCGCTTGAAAATGTTGAACCATATTTGGGTGTCCTGACGGCAGCCACGTGAGATGAAGACAAAGATGCTTACTCGCCAAGAAAGCTGGGTCGACGTGCCAGGCAATTCAACAAGCACGAAACTGAGAGGCAGCAGACCCCTGGGTCGCACATCAAACCAACCGAATCAGAATCGAACCAATTGAATCAGAAATCTGCTTTGCTACAAATTACCTCCCCTACCCCATGATTCCGACTGAGATATTCCTAGGACCATTTCCAATGCATAAGGCAAATCAAGAACAAATGTTTTAAAATCACACAAACCTAGGCTGAATCTCCTTTCTGCCACTCACCAGTTGTATGGACTTTCCGAGAAAGTTATTTTATTTCACTTGAGCCTCAATAGTGCCATCTATTAAAACTGGTTGATACTATCACTGATCTCTCAGAATTACTGATGAGATTTAATTAGAGGTTGCAGATAAGTACTCCATATTCAATAAATGCTCTTAAATGTTAGCTGTATTTCTTTACTATCATTTATGACTATCCATGATATGCAAGGCAATATAGGGAAGGGGTAGAGAGAACAATACAAAAGTGAACAAAATAGCTAACTCCCTATCTTCAAGGAAATTATATCTAGTGGGGTTGCATTTGAAGCTTTCCTATAAACTTATCAAGAAAAAGCAATTCTCAGCTTTTTTCTAGGATTATCAAGGCATCACCAGCCCAAGTCAAAAGCACTTTATAACCCTTGATCTTATTCAGGAGACAGCTTTATAAATTGGAGGGGGGAAATATTCTGGGAACATGTTTGATCCAAAAAGTTAACCCTCCTTTGAACCACACCAGGCACTATGAGTGACTTCGAACTACCAATTGTTGACAAAAAGTCTACCGGCCTGTGTCCTGTCCCTCACACTGGGCCCTTGTACCAATGTGTTTAATGCCAGAAAGCATGACAGCCTTAAGAAATGTGTGATGGTGCTCTTGGCCAGTGTTTATGGGTCTCCTTCAAATCTCCCTTCATGGGATGGTGGCTCCCAGGCCCTTGTTGACCTATGTTTGCCAAGTGAGGAGAGAACAGGGGGTGTGGAGCACCTTCCCAAACCAGGCCCTAATAAAACTCATCCCCCCTGAAGGGAATGCAGGCTCCCTATGTATGAAAATGCCTCTGATTCTGCATTGTTCTATGGTAACATTTTATAAGTTCTAACGTCAATTCTCTGCACCAAAAGAGGAATATCATTGGCAGCTTTACTTCAAAATTATAATGAATTCAGAAATCATATTTGGGGGCTCTAAGAGTGCACAATGCTACAAAGAAACCACTCCATCCAAACTGACCCAGAGAAAGCCAAAAATGTGTACCCCTACCCCCACCTGAACTTTTCCTCATACCTGCGCACATTCTAGAGATAAGCAGTGAGCACTTCTGGGGTTGATGTAAAGCAACCCGAAGCTGATTTTCCCTCTCTCTGCTTCAAACCCGATTGGAGTTGATAAGCAAGGGTTTTGATTCAAAAGGCCTCTTAGTAAAATTATAGACTGCACAGAAGCATAACTGTAAATGAGAGCTACTGAATAAGTTGAAATAAGAACTTTATCATTTTTGCTAATTATGTCAAGAAGAAATTTAAATCAAGAGTTTCCAGGGAGGAACAATGGTTGGATAATCTATCATCAGATAAGTGGCAACCCTATTAGGAAAGAGATATGATTGCTAGTTATGACACTTAACTCGGTACAGTGATTTTCAGTGGTGGTTCTTTAAAATATTGATGCCAGACCCTAACCCCAGAACAATTAGATTGGAGTTCCTGGGGGTTGGGATCAGGCATCAGTAATTTTTAAAAGATCTCCAAGTGCTTCCGATGGACTGCTTGGGTTAAGACCCACTGTCTGAGTTAACAGAATTTAGTTACCCAAAGAAGTGAACGCTGCTTTTAAAATAGTTTGACTTTTTCCCTTGGGCACCCGACAAATCATGTTGATTGATTAACATTTTCCAAACAACAGTAATGAATTAACTGCTGCTAATGTTCAGGCCATGGAATTAGACGTGATTTTTAGGCATCAGACTCATGTCCCCAGACAGAAGGTAGAACATGGATTTCTGAGAATGAAAGCTTGGCAGACAACAATCAGGGATAGGCTGGCCTCAGCTGAGCAAGTGCCACGGAGGGAGCAAGGCAGAACTACCAGCTCGCTTCTACATTAACTCGAGCATTTATTAAGTACACCAGTCAGAGTGCTAGGGGATGGAGAGTCTGAGGTTAAGAGAATATGACCGATGCCCCCACGGGAACTGACAGTCTAATAGGGAGAAAGAAATATAGACAAAATTTTCCTCCCATGCAATATGTAACCGAGATACGTAGCAGGTACTTGAAGAGTACAAGGAGGAAGTATGGAGGCCTCATGATGACAGAGGAGGATTCCTGGAGAAGGTAACTATGAGCTAAATCTAGAAGGGTGAGTGGAACTCTGCTAGGTCAATGGGGTCTATAACCTGTGCCAAAGCGAGGAAGAGCATGACCAGTTCTAAGAACAACCCAATTGGCAAATGAGGCTGGAAAGGTAGGCAAGGAGCTAGTTATAAAGACCGCTTTATGCCATCTAAGGATTAAGGATTTTGGATTTAGCCTTGGAAGTGATGGGGGTTATTTATAGATTTCAAGTAGTAGATTTCAAGTAGGGAATGACATGATCAGGTTCACATTTAGAATGATCATTCTAGCAGTTTAGAGAGCCTTGATACTCAAAGTGCAATCCACAGATTAGCATCATCAGCATCACATGGGAGCTTGTTAGAAATTAGAAAAAAAAGAAAATCTCAGCTCCCATCCCAAATGTACTAAATCAGAATCTGCATTTTAACAAGCTCTCCAGATGATCCACATGCATTAAAGTTTGAGGTGCACAGTTAAAGAGGAGAAATTTTCATGAAAAAGAGATTTTAGGAAGACCAATCGGAAGGCTATGACAACAATTTGTTAAACCATCCTTTTAAATGGCTTTTTAACAACTGCCTATGCACAGACCCACCTATAGACCCCCTTCCAAAACATTCAGTTGATAAGTGAAATGCTCAAGAAATAGTTGTCAAGATAAGCTGAGTTTTCTCCTCAAGTTACCTTCATTTTCCACCAGCTTACTAAGAATCCTATAAACCTAACCATAATGTGAGATCCACAGGCCGTGTGCACTGGAATATGCAGTGATATCTATTGTGGAACTTCAGGTACAATTTCAGCAGAAGGGAGGAGAGGTCCCCGCATCTAGCTTTGATGTCGAGTACAAACAATGAGCTTATAATCTTTCTCTCTCTGTTATCTCAAAGACCTCTGGTGGAGAGAACACTATCTTGGTAATGGGGACCCAGAGACCTAGACTAAAGTCAATTATGAACTTTACAATTGCTGGTTGGGTGTGCTGAGAGATAGATAGAGACCAAGAAAGACACAAAAATAGAGAGAGATCTGAAAAGAGAGATGGCAGAAGCTTTGTGTCTAGGGGTGGCCTTTGATGGAGACAATTTCTTCTTCTTGATCATGAACAATGAATAATCATGGGACTAAGCTGAAGCTACCTGAAAGCATTCTTTTCGTCAGAAAATAGCCTTCCCAAAGAGCATATCACGAAGAATTTGAAAGACGGAGTGTGATCTGGTAGATAAGAAGTAAGGGGGCTAAAAGGACAAACAAGCAATTAGTCTATAAATAAGCCTAAATGTACCTCTTCTTCGAAAATCAGCATGTTATTGGACAGGGTGTACAATTGGACTGGGGTTAAATTAAACCTATTTTAAGCCCATTCTGGGAATTTGCTATTAAAGGAATTCTTTATAAAATGGATAATCACCCACTAATGAAGCTTTTATTAAATCTAGAGTTCTACAAAGCTAAAGTTCCCAAACAGACTATGATTGGAAGATCACCCCATAGATATCTGGCAGAGTACAAGTTGTCTGTATGCCAGAGAACTGAGCTCTGTAAAGAGAGTCCAGTGGTTAGGGAACCTGTGCTCAAAGGAGTCCTGCCTTGGTGAAAAGTGGGTATGTAGATAGATGAAATAACACATAACTTGGTAACTAGAAGAGAATCTAAGATCCAGGGGTTAAGTTGGGTAGGTGGGAGACTAGTAAAGAGAGAGCAGATTGCAGACCAGAGGCAGACAGAAAAAAAGGACGACTGACCACAGAAAATATGGAGACTGTGCTTAAATCATGATTAAATCCTCCTTTACTCATCACTGGATTTCTAGTGTTGGTATCTGAAATGTTTCAAAATACTGTCAATTTAATTACCTGATGAGCATCTGTGAGTTCTTAACTAGCTAGAAAGACATTCTGGTTGAGAGCAAAGCAATAGACAAGTAATTTAGTGTTAATCAAGTGATCTTGCATATCTTGACTCTAAGTGCCAAAAGGAGACATCGCTCTGTGCTGGACTTCTTAGAATGCCTTCACAGAAAAAAATGGAGCTTGGGGCACCTGCGTGGCTTAGTTGGTTAAGCGACTAAGTCTTGGTTTTGGCTCAGTTCATGATCTTAAGGTCACGAGATCAAGCCCCACATTGGGCTCCATGCTCAGCTCAGAGTCTGCTTGAGATTCTCTCTCTCCCCCTCTGCCCCTCCCCCACCCATGCACACACGCATGTGCTCTCTCTCTCACTCTGTCTTAAATAAATAAAATAAATAAATGGAGCTTGAATGGAAAATTGAAATATGGGAAAAGTTTGGTAATTTGGAAAGGAAGGTAGGAAGAGGTAATCAGAATTAAATCCAGAGGTATAGCTATTTAAGACTCTTTGAATTACCAAGCACAGGTCATGGACTCTGAAATAAATAAATAAATAAATAAATAAATAAATAAATAAATAACTATGAAGATAAGGATGAAGATAAGAACCAAACATGTTTCATTTCCCAGTAGCAACCTAGGATCATCACGGCCTCCTTGCACTTTCCACAAAGTAGAATGCTGCCTTTCTACAGCCAAAGGCTGAATGAGGAGGTTGAGAGATACAAAAGCACCGGTGCGATGAATCAGAACGGAATTCAAGGGATGAAAAAAAAATTCGAGTGATAGGCCACTGAAAGGGTCAGAAAGGGGTTAAAAAGAGTCAAAAGAAGGTCCATTTAGATTTCAACCAAGATCAGTACCAGCTATTTCTCAAAAGCTTTTATGACTTCATGTAACTTAGCAACTGACCTATGTTTGGTTTTTGTTTTGTTTTTATCCATGTCAGTATCTCTGGAGTCACTCTCAGCAAAATGCTCAGGATTGTGCATTCACTGAGGGATGGGAGGCAAGAGGAAAAAATATGTGCTATGTCCCGTTTGGCAAATATAGGGTAGCAAAAAGGATGAGCAAAAGGTCCAATCCTTGGGGTTCTCAAAAGAAAAATCAAAGCCTAAAGGCTGTTCTTGTGATCCAAGCATGTACTCAGGACGGTGTGTCCCAGAAGCCCCCATGGGACATGTCCTTGGGATACTTCAGGATTTTATTCTTCACCTACCTGAAAATTAGAACCAATTGCCCAGGCAATCTGTCTTCATAGACCCCCTTGTTCTATCCCATATTGAAACAAAGGGGCTGGGAAATAAAGCAGGCTTTCTTACAGTTGACGGTGGGCCCCCGCAAGAACTCTAGTCCCCCCACCCCCATCCCTATCAGATTCTCTCTTCCTCGTGAAGACTATTTGGAAATGCCATGGCCAGTGAGCTATCCCAGCTGTGAGGGATGACTCTCACTGGAATGGCAGAATCGCGCACACGTGCGCGCGCGCGCACACACACACACACACACACACACACACACACACACACACACCCCTTGTTATCCCCTTGCTGCTGCCATGCTGTGCCAATTGCAGGGACAGCTCCCAGCTTCCTCACTAGCGAAGCAGCTTACTGTGCATATCAGCACCACCACAGCGGACAGCTCATAGCAGGGCCATCTGGGGAGCTTATCCTAGAAAGTTGTTCAAAACTTAGTCAAGAAAGCAAACTTCCTAGTTGTGCACTCAGCGACCCCTTTCGCTCTGCCCTGAGACAGAGCCAAGAAGTTTTGTGACCCTCTCTTGGCATAAGGAGAGCTCACACCTCCCCACAGGATGTCCATCTAGCTTTTCATTTTCGAGAGTTAACTGGAGGTAGGTGGTTACTTGTTTAGACCCCAGTAATGCTACCAGGAAGTCTCAATCTTTCTATCTTCTACTCTGCCAGCCTTAGCTTATTGGCTTTTTGTCACTAATGGTCTCAGGACAGCTGCCCCTGCGCCAGGTATCACATCTGCATTCGAGAAAGATAGAAGAATGAAGGGATGCCATTTCAGTAAATCTGTTCATTTTGTTAAGAAAACAAAGGTTTTCCCTGAAGCATCCAGAGAGTCCTACTTACGTCTCTTTGGCCAGTACTGTCAGATGACCACATCTAGCTGCAAAAGAGGCTGGGGAAATGAGGATTTAGCTTTCCTACCCTTTGTAGTCAAAGGGGCAAGGCAGAGGGGCAAGGCAGCTAACATGTCTGCCATAAGTGAAAAAACACAACCACTGTTAGGTTACATACCACTGTGAGGCTACTTCTTTGTCTATAAAGTGGAATTGTTCTAGCACCTTCTTCATAGAGATTATAGGAAGCCACATGGCCTGGTTCCCATAAGACAAGGGACACACGGGCACTTCAGGTCCCAGTTCAAGCACTGGATATTCTGTAGTCACAGGAGGTATGCCAGCAAAAATCTGGGTCACAGAGTGATGCTAATGTCCATAAAGAACTTTTTTGAGTCAAGTAAGGTACACATCAATATGAAAGTCATAGGAAGCTTGAATCTTCATGACCTCAGAGCCCAAAACCATTTTTTCTAAAAAAGGTTGATATGTTTAATTGCATTACAAATAAAATTAGGAAAAAAAAATTAAAAAAATAAATAAAATTAGGGGCACCTTGGTGGCTCAGTGGGTTAAGCCTCTGCCTTCGTCTCAGGTCATGATCTCAGGGTCCTGGGATCGAGCCCCGCATCAGGCTCTCTGCTCAGCAGGGAGTCTGCTTCCCCTTCTTTCTCTATCTGCCTCCCTGCCTACTTAGGATCTCTTTCTCGCTGTCAAATAAATAAAATCTTTTTAAAAAATAAAATAAAATAAAATAAAATTATTCCTAATCTACAGAAGAGAAGCTGGGGCTCAAAGAGGTTAAGTAACTTGCCCAAGATTACATAGTTAACAGTGTTCATGACAATAATAACTACTGTTTATGAAACACCTAGTATGTACATATATTATATTTAATCCCACAACAACCCATAGGTATTATTATCTCTACTAAGTTAATCTAACTTAGAGAACTAGTAAGGGAAGCCAGGGCTGTCTGATTCCAAAGCTCTGTCTGCCCCGCCCTAATGTATGTACTTGGCCTTTCTGCCATCCAAAGATGGGACCCAGAGAATGATCAAAAAGAACATTCAAGCAGGTCTGTTCTGTGAAATGTACTTTCAATAAGTAAATTAAACTACTGCAGATCACCTGAGGGGAGAGGGATATTCAGCATAAACTATGATGAAGCAAAAACCATAACATGCCCTTGTCCTGCAACCTGCTGACAAAGGAGCCGGGTTCTCAATTCTGGAGCTCATCCACCCACCACCAATTGCTGGCCAACTTTCCAGCCATCCCACAGGTACTTCTCACCCCCTCAAGAAGAATCCTTTTCAAGAGACACTCCCCATCCAACCTGAGATACCACACGAGGGCAGCCTTGAAAAGTGGCCACATCTCTGAACGTGTTATTCATGCTGAGTTTATTAGAAATGAGTTTAATTCATTCCCTTTTAAGTAGACAGTCAACTAAGAACAAAAGCAAAATGAACCTCATGTAGGTTACGTATTTTGAAAGGAAGAGGGAGCTTGATTGGATAAAATGGAAAGAGCACTGGTCGGAGAGTCTGAAGCCCTGGATTCTGATTGCTTCTTCATCGATTGGTTTATAGGGTGATTCTTTTCAACCGTATGAGCTTCAGGGTCTCTTATAACTCGGGCCCCGGAGAAGCAGGACGCAGGTCTGAAAAGGCAGCTTTCTGAGAGAGGGGTCAAGATTTTACTTAGCCGCATGGCTAAGTAAAGTGAAGTTTAGCCACAAGGGTAAAGTAAGTGAAATTCAGGGACAATATTTTGAGGGCAGTCAGTTAGGGGTGGAGGTAGGTAGATGGAGATATAGTGGAGGGAGCAAAGGGAGCAGCTATCAACACTCAATGAGAAATCCAGGAAGAGTGTCTTGCTTCCTGGGCTTACCCAGGAAGGAGAAAATGGCAGTCCTTGTCTTTGCAGACATCTGCACCCATGCTACCCATCTGTGCATTGAGACGAGTGGCCATGGTTCTCTTCCTAGGAAAAACCTACTCTTAAGGGAGAACCATTTTGGAACAGCCTGTTTGCTGGTACGTCAAATAGAATGAAGCTTCTCTATAAAGTCAGGAGACTGAATCCAGCATCAGCTTTATGCTAGGCACTGTGGGAGATACAGAGAAGCCTAGAAGACATGTACATAGAAGAAAACTTGAGCACCAACTTTCAAGCCCGAGGCTGGGAGCTGTGCATCTATTATCTCACTAAATTTCAGAGGTCACTCTTACAAAGTGAAAAGGAATAAACTTCCATGAGAAACTCAGATGATAATGATGATAATAATAATCATAACACCTGACATCTTTGGAGTGTCGATTACATGCCAGGCCCCGTTCTAGCATTCTGATGTATCATCTCATTGAGACAATGTGCTATGGGGACGTCTCTTGATTTTTCCCTTCCTTTTCATAGTTTTCCCCTAATCATTGTGGCTTCTATTTCCTGAGTTTTCTTCCTGCCATGTGGGGCCTCTGAGCCTGTCTTTGATCTCAGTCCATAAAGTGATTCTGGGAAAAAGAAGAGGTTGTTCTCGATAAGCTGAGAGCCCCCAGGGTGGCCTTGACCCAAATGGAAGGATCCAGGGAGAAGCACAGGAAGGAGCAGCTTGCCAGAGACCAGGTGCATTAAGGAAGGGGCATCCCTTAGGAAGTGATCCATCACTTACGACACTTAAAATGGAGCTGGGAAGAATGAGATGACAAGGATGACAGAAAGGAGCTCCCTGACTCATGCCCAAGAAAATGAAACTGATTGAGCTCCTTCCGGGGCTTCATCTCCCTGACTCCCCAGCTTCCATCCTATAGACTCAGAGGCCCCTCCCAAGAACCGAGTGGTGAGCTCAGCCTGCCTCAACACAAGGACTCTAAGTTTTAAGACCAATTAGACTTTCCATTTGCTGCTTGACCCTTGATCTCTTAAGTAGTGTCTACACAACCCCAAAACATCTTATCGGGTGAATCAGAAAATTCAGCCAGTCATTTACCAGAGATCTGGGCTCCAGATCTTTGGACCAGTTTGAAAGGATGCTTTTATTGGATTGATTAAATTGGCCAGATGTTCTCCCTTCATTTTGGCATGGCCTCGGGTCCATATCTAGTCACAGCACAGAGCCTGAAGGGAGGGATGAATGAGGAACAAATGTGAGTATTTTAAACCCAGGGTTCTCATCAATAACAGTTCTTTGGTCACAATTATAATTCATAGGGCACTTTACAGCTTATAAGCTCAAATATATAAAAATTAAAATAACATATATATATTTATAAATATATATATAATATATGTCATATATATCATATATTATATATATATATATATATATATCTGCTGAGAGTCCCCTGAAGCTGTGGTTATTCTAAACTGAGGGTCAGCTGGCTGCAGGAGGACCTAGAGGCAGTCTCATAACCAGAAAGTAACCAGGCCAGTTGCTGACCCAGCTGGGTCAAATGTTGCTTAAGGACAAATAAGATGAGACTTCCCTGACTTTCCTTCCCTTCTAGGTCCTTCCAATCACTAAATATTAGAGTACCCAGGGCTCTGCCTTCAGCCCCTTTGGGCTCTATCTACACTCACTCCCCTATAATATTTTTATGTTTTTACCAAATGTATCCTTGTCACCTTGACCTCCCTCTCTCAGCTCTAGACTCATATAAGTAAATTTCATGAGGACATGGATTTTGTCATAATTCATCTGTGCATTCCTCACGGTACCTAGAGCAATACTAAGGCAGCAGGTCTCAGAGAAAGGCGTTGCACAAAACTGTCTCGTAAACACAAAGGCAAGATTGGCCATGCCACCGAGAAAGACCAGTACTCTCTTCTCAGGCCTGTAATTTCATTGCCAGGTTGCCCAAGGGTGACTTGTCCTCATGGCGTTCCAAGAGAGCCTGCCCACCTTTGCTCCCACATAAATGCCATACCTCTCCCAACCGTGAACAAAATACCATCACCAACATAGGGAAACTGGGATTTTCAGATCCCAGACAACTGGAAACTAAAACAGCAGAAGTATTCAGCTCTGTCAGAATAATCTCCAGAACAAATCCAAGAGGGTCCTGGTATAAGACGTGAGGAGTTTTCTCCAAGATTAAGCAGAGATGGTTGGTATAAGCTACACTGGAACAGTATGCCCGCTGTGGTAGGTCACCTCTAAAATATCCCTCAGTCATCCCCATCCTCTGCTGTTTACACTTCTGCATAATCCCCTCCCCTTGAGTGTGGGCTGGATTTACCAATGTCTAATGAATAGAATATGACAGAAAGGGTGGTATGTCACTTCCAAGATGCCGTTATAAAAAGACCATGGTTTCATTTTGGGGCTCCCCCTTGCTCTCTCTAGAAGCAAGCTGCCACGTTGCAAGGCAGCCCGGTGGAGAGGCCCCGTGGGGAGGACCTGAGGCCTGCCATTGCCACACGAGTGAGCAGGAACGTAGACTCTCCCCCCAGTTGAACCTTGAGCTGACAACTTGACGGCAGCCTCTTGAGGGACCTTGAGCTAGAATCGCTGGCTCAGCTACTTCTAGATTCCTGACCCACTTAGAAACTGTCAGATAATAAATGTTTGCTGTTTTCAGCTGCTATCTTTTTCGGGGATGATTTGTAACGCAGCAATAGAGAACTAATGCACCCGTTTTAGCATGTACGACCCCCACAAGCTCCGCGGACCTATTTTAGCTCTTCCCCACACTCGTTCAGATGTTAACATACTCACTCAATTGTTACACACACATTCAGTTCGGTTGTTATTCACATGTTGGGTATTTTATTCACATTTGAATGCTAAACACAGTACTTAAACATAAAATATTCATTTAAATGTACATGAAAGCTCTCAGATGCTGCCTTACCCCAGGTTCCCAAGAAAGCAGTCTGAAGCAAATTTTATGTGCCAACATATTACCAGTGATACAATCCCAGGGCCACCAGGGTGAGTGGGAACGGGGAAGGGAGGTGGGAAGGAACAGAGACAAATACCGAGCTGGCTACAGCTTCACAAAACAGCCCAGCCCATTGCTTAGTCATACCGGAAGTCTCCAGAAAGACGACACGGAGTCATGGCACCTGGAACATTCCATGAGAAGGAGAAAAAGGGAGTCATTTGTTTGTTGGTTCCTTCCTGTCTCCCATCTCTCCATGGTCAAAACTTCATCCAACGGACATGAAAGCCCTTCCAGGTTGTGCCTTCCACATCCTCAGGGCAGCCACGGGGAAAACCAAGCCCCATGCCCGTCACCTGGTGCTTCCCCTGAAACCAGACATGAGGGCGCCTAAGCCTCTGTGGGTGCCTCAGGTCACCCCGACGCACCGGAGCTGTTGTGGCTCCCACCACAGCAGACGTTAGAGTCCTTGCCAAAGTCTGGCCCTCACTCGGGGGAGGCTGAGACAGATGTCAGTGTTAGGAGGTGAGGTGACGGAGGAAGCAGCTGGGGTTCTTCACCGATCAGACAGCCCAGAACTAGAGGGCAGTTGAGACTGTGCAAATCAGGGAGGAGTATAAACGGGATCTGGAACAGACTATACACAGACGAACACGGGCGCTGCTTTTGTATCGGAACTGTGTATCTATGGACACACATTCAGGTGTTATCTGTATTCACTCAGACTTTATTACTTGTCCCCTGAACACAGGGATGAGCCACCCCCTACAGGAGGCTCGGAAGACAGGTTCTGCAGCTGAGCAGTTTTGTTGCCTGGAGGCATCCTTATTCCTCAGGAGAATTTCGCTTTCCTGGAAACTTAATATTATTTAATTCCATTGTCTCGTTTCATATCATGATGTCACCAAGAACACAGGAAGATGGGAGCTGACCCAGGATGAGATTGCAACTGAGACCCGAATCAACCCTCTCGAGGGCTCTGGAGCGAGGATGGCCCTTTAGGGTTGTCCTAAGTGAAGCCAAGGGACCAGCCTTTGTATTCCTGCATCAGCCAATCATCGGGCAGGCTGCATCGCGAGGGGGATGTAACCTTGGATGAGGCAGTTCCCTGCTGCCAAGAGCAAATCTCAGCAAGAGATACACCTCTGAGCCCCTCGCAGCCCTTCCCAGTGACCAGAGATGGACACATGGGCCCCGTAACAGGGATCTTGGTGGAAGACCGCAATATTCTTGGGTAAGAAAAAGGTTTCTGTACCCTTCGAGGTTCTTCTGACTGCTCTAAGAATCAAGCTGACATGAGGCAGATTAACAGGAGAAAATCAATTTTAATTTCATACGTATGGGGAACCCACATAAGCATGAGATTCCAATGACCGTTGGGTAACATGAGGTCCATTTGTCATCTCGAATTAAGGAGAAGAGGGGTAGAGGTTGGGGCTTCAGAGGGTAGAAAGGCAATTCACAGGAAGAATGGAAAGAGTCAATGTTTGGTAAACAAGTCCTTGTTGGGCCATCCAGAAACAGTGGGACATGGAGAGGACTTTGATCAAACAGGCCTTGCTAGGTCCCCCCTGTCTACCAGAACTAGTTCATATTATAATGTAGTTATGTATGGTGCTAGCTCACTTCCTTGAGCAGCTCTTCTGTCTTTTAGGAAGTTAGAGGGAAGGTGAAAATTCCTGAGTCTTTGGGCCTTGATTGTTTTCAGCTCAAAATAATCTTTGTGCCAAAGTGGCACATCTTGGGGTAACTTCTTCTGAACCCCTACAATGTCCACTACAGTTGGCTATCGTCTTGACTAAACTTCTCATGTTAAAAATTGCGACTAAATCTCTGATTTTCCTCCAAAACTGAACACAGTGATTCACCCTGGACTTTTTCCCCAAGAGTCAAAAAGGTTTTCAATGAGGTGTGATAAAAGATTCCGAAGAAGTGTTTAGAATGATCACGTGATGTTTCTTTCCGGGCTCTGACGATTCCCTGATTCGCCAGAGTGACAGGGACGGGAGCCAGGCCTCGAGTAATCCCAAATTCCAGGAAACTTTTCCTTAACAAATAATCTGAAATACGAATTCAGCTTTCTTAACCACCATGCCTAGATTTCCTCGTCCCTCCTGAACCAAAGGGCAAAGCCAGCCATTGGCTGTAGACCAAGAGAAAGTTGCCCCGTTGCCTCTGATGACCTAAAGAAACCAGGAAAATAAAATAACATAAAATAGCCTCAGTCTGAGCCCAGAAATCTCATAACCCTCCTCCTATCCCAAGTCTGGCTGATTTCTTCTGATCATTCTCCCTTTCCTTCCCCTTATACGTCTACTGTCCCCACCGGCATTGAGACTGCAGAGTCCTGTCATTGTACCCATGTGCTCAAACTCTGGTTTACCAGGTGCCCAGAACCCCCCAGGTGCCTGAATTCAGTGCTTCTCAAAGTGCAGTTTGAATGCTTTGGGGTCTGACACAGTAAGGAATGGGTCCCCCATCCTGGCTTTTTCCAGAGCAGCTATTATGGGTTTTGTTTTGTTATTGTTGTTGTTTTTAATCTGTTTTACACCCTGATCTTTCTATAAAATGTTTTCCGAAGAAAGGTCAAGAAAATACATTTGAAAAGCTCTCCTCTTGATCAACATTCAAGTGTTTTGCATCAACGACATCAAATTGACCTCCGCTCCGTAGCTATGCTTCCTCTCTCTGAGCACAAGCTCTCTCTGACACTTGCTAATTTCCCACTTGAACTGGGAAAATGTGGACTCGAGGCAGTATCTAGCTGGCGTTGCATAACCTTGTTTCCCACTGTGTTCCCTTTACAGTTGCCTTCTATTGTGACAAGCAGTATCTGTTTACCGGCTACACTTGTGGCATAAATTTTTCATTTTAAGTAGGTGTAATTCACATCATTAGATAAATGAATTTAAAGAAAACAATGAAGTAAATGATAGGCAGGCTTGCAGTGTTATGGCAAAGAACATGAAGGTGGTCCAGGGACGAATGCCATCCTCTGTGGGGCAGTTATCTCTTGCTGGGCATTCCATCTGTGCTCTATCATCACCAGCATCCAAATACAGCACAGCGAGAGCCCTCTACCTTATTGCGAGTGAGAACCAGAGAGTCCGGTTCAATATGTTGGAGGTGGGGCCCAGAAATCTGCATTCTTAACTGGCACCTCAGCTGGTTCTGATGCCCGATTATCCCCTTTGCAACGTATCCACTCTCCAGGACCCCCAGGCCACAAGTTCCATAAGGGCAAAAATCATTTCTCACCCTTACTTCGTTGGGCTTAGAACATGGGCAGCCCTTAAATCAATATCTGGGGGGATACAGTCAGCCAGATAGGGCAGAAATTACATGCAACCTTGGGACGCCTGGGTGGCTTAGTCGGTTAAGTGTCTGCCTTCAGCTCAGGTCATGATCCCGGGGTGCTGGGATCGAGTCCCACATCGGGCTCTCTGCTCAGCAGGGATCCTGCTTCCCCCTTCCCTATGCTCCTCCTCCAGCTTATACTCTCTCTCTCACTCACTCTTTCTCAAATAAATAAAATCTTTAAAAAAAATTGCATACAACCAGAAACATCAAGGTGGGAAAAAGCCATTCTGTTTTATGACTAGGAAATGGAGCTGGGAGAGGTTGAATTCCTTGGGTCTGACCCTTGGCTGATGAAAAACAGAGCCCCAGCAAAGGCCAAATATCTGAGGTCCCGCCCGAGTCCTAGACCGCTATGTCCTGAGTTGGCAGGCCTGCCAGGATTAGAGCAGGAGTCCACGAGAACTTAACAAATCATGAGCACATATTCAGTTGGTTTGGTTCACTCAGTCCCACAGCAGAATCTAAGCCCCGAATTTTTCAAAGGCATAAGAGAGACTATGAGAGTCCGGGTAAATCTGCCTGACTGGAGGAAAAAGAATAAGAAAATCTACTCTAGGTTGTCAGGAGCAACTTCTTCAAATGCAGTTGCCAGACATGGAAGATGCGTTGGAACCAAACAGGAACACGTAAGGAACCAGAAGGAGACGTAGAGAAGCTGTACCGCCCCCCAGCGTCCAGACCAGGAAGTCCTATGCAGCCGGCTCTATCCATCCCTATGTCCCTAGGGTTATTGCCTCCATTCAAGGCCCCGTCAAACAAGCCTGTAGGTTCAAATCCTCACCCCGCTTCTCACCATCTATAATCTAACGTCCTCTGTACCTTCATTCTCTCCACTGTAAAGCCGGAATAATAGTAGTTGTTACTTGATAGCGCTGTTCTTACATCAAGGGTCAGAACTCTGCCACCTTAACGTGCAGTAAGCATTGGGTCAGGGTTGGAAACTGTTCGCATTTTTCAGTAATCACTCGAACACCTACATTATACACAATACACATTGCCTGCTGACATGCTATCTTACAGGTGTGATGTGTGACAAGATTCTAAATAAACTGCGTCAGTAGACCAGCATTCCTCAGAGTTAATCTTACCAAACCCAATAAATCCATAATAGCACTGTATGTGCCAAATAGTCCCTAAGTTAATTATTTAATTAGCTAGTGATTTACTAATGCATTAATAAGCTACTAATACCTAATTGTACTTATCAATGCTAGCCTAATATTAGTACCCTAAGACTGGAAATAGTCCACAGGCCCAACTCATTCTCTGGTAACTAGAACGATGCCTGGCACATAGTACATATTCAGTAGATATTTGTGGAATAAATAAACTTACTCCTGGTTTCCATTTATTTTCATGTTCAAATATCTTCCAACATTTTATTATTATTGTTTGTGTTTGGTGTGTAACCCAACTGCCTGGTCTCATAAGGACTATGAGCTTGGGATACTGAATACTGAATACTAAAGTGACACTTGGCCTTTCCTAACACCTCCGTCAATGGAAGAAAACCAGGAGTCACAAGACAAATTTTCTGCTGTGCAACTCTTCCAGAAGCCTGAGAAAATACCTCGCCAAGCAAAGAATGACAAGAAGACCCTGGACAGTGTGAAGTGGGGAGCAAGCTGATGGACTCTAAGAACAAAAATTCTACAGCAAGGAACATGCCAGCAGTCTAATTAAGAAAAAAGGACAGGGAATTAGAGACAGAGCCACGTGTCGGAAGATAAATTAGAACAGGTATGAAACTACTGACCTGCTATTCCTATTCTAAGATCTTTAGCCAACATAACCGTAATGCAACTTATGTTCGATCACTGCTCACTGATAGGAGAAACTGTAATAACAAGTCTTCCTCCAAAGTACGGCCTGAGTCAGAGAAAGACAAATATCATATGATTTCACTCATAGGTGGAATTTAAGAAACTAAACAGATGAACATGGGGGAAAGGAAGGAAAAATAAGATGAAATCAGAGAGGGAGACAAACCATAAGAGACTCCTAACTCTAGGAAACAAACTGAGGGTTGCCGGAGGGGAGGTGGGTGGGGGGATGGGGTAACTGGGTGACGGGCTTTAAGGAGGGCATTTGGTGTAATGAGCACTGGGTATTATATGCAACCGATGAATCATTAAATTCTACCTCTGAAACTAAAAACAAGAAAAAGAAAGCAAGAGGGATGCCTGGGTGGCTCCATCGGTTAAGTGGCTGCCTTCAGCTGAGGTCATGATCTCAGGGTTGTGGGATCGAGCCCCACATGGGCTGCTCAGCAGGGAGCCTGCTTCTCCCTCTCCCTCTGCTGCTCCCCCTGCTTGTGCTCTCTCACTCTCTCTCTCTGTCAAATAAATAAATAAAATCTGAAAGAAGAAAGAAGGAGAAAGAATGAAAGAGAGAAAGAAAGAAAGAAAATGACTTCAAGTAGAACTATCCATTTAACACAAGAGTTTTGGGACAGAAAAATTAACAATTATACCTCAATCCCCATCTTAATTATATTAACAATGAAGATGCCAAAAAAAAAAAAAAAAGTATGGCCTGGCTTCCCTTGTCTTGCAAGGAAAGCTCTCAGCTCTGCACAACACAAATTGGAATGGGCTGGAGGAGGCTATGCGCACGAAGCCGAGGGAAACTGAGGTTTCCCGTGCCTGTGCTTCCTTGCACAGGGGTGAGAGTGGGAGCAGCAGGCCTGAAGTGAAGGGTTCCCGAAAGTGATCAGATGAGATGGAGCGGTGAGGTGTAGGAGGCAGAAGCAGAAGAGTATCCCTGAGTTTCCACTACAATCTGCAGGGAAACTCGAGGCCTCCAGTGGCCAGGAGATGTCATGGAATGGGCCACCCGTGCCAGGCGCTGGTTTGTCCACTTCGGTGCAGAGAATCAGCTGGCATCTCAGGAGAGCCAAGTGAAATTTTACTTGCATTTGACTTTTAATCAGTCGGAGTCCTGGCAGGAATTGGATAGCAACCCAAGTCAGGTAAAAGAGGAGAGATGGTAAGAAACTATTTACAAAGAAGTTGGCAGGATTAGATGAAACTAACCGGGATGATGTCATACCCCAGGGACCCATTAGCATTCCTGAACCCACAGGGCCAAGGGAAAGTACGAGTGGCCAGACTTTGGGGGGAAGTAGCTATAGAAGGAGACGGTCCCCATTAGCAGCGGTGGCCTTCGGTACAGGGCACAGCCAGCCCCAGCAATACAGCAAGGAGGGAGCTGGGGGAACAAATACCCTACCACTCTCCCGGGGGGCGGGGGGTGCCTCCTGTTGGTCAAATCTAACCAGAAGCCAGAGGGTAAGGGTGACCCTGAGGCTCAGAGCAGAGTGAAGGAGGGAGAGTGAATCAGGACTGGGAGGGGCTGCCCGAGGCAAATGTGACAGAAGGTGATTTCACACACCTCCCAAATGTATTCTTACCCTTCTCCAGCCTACTTTCTACTCGTATGGAGCACATCAAAGGGCCACATCCCATGATCGGCCGGCTTCTGGTTGGGTTTAGCCATTGGCAAAGATGAGAGTGTGAGCATAATGTTTGTTTGTTTGTTTGTTTTGTTATCTCTATCTCAACAAGGGGAAGCTGACTACACGGTCTCCATCCAGGTCCAAACGACAAACACTCTTTCCACTTGTCCCTTCTGACTATTGCACGCACTTATCTCTTGTGGCCCATTATAGCTCCATGCCTTTGTAAAGAGTTCTTTAAAAAAAAAAGTCCCTTTGACTTATCTCATTTTGAGATGCTGCCTTTTTCCTGTTGGGACCCTGACTAATTCATTTTAAAAGGATGATTTTTGTAAGGTGACAATTTTCTACAGTAACACATGTCCAATTTTTCAATGGAAATAAATGAGGAATTAGAATTTATTTACCAGAAATCCATTTTTACATCTTACGAACCATTTTGGAAAACATACATTCTACTACAGAAAGGCACACCTGGACGAGGGATAGTTCATTATAATTTTTTTCTCACACAAGCAGGGAAAATAAGAGAGAGAGAGGACATTCCTTTCCCCCAAGACCCTGGAGCTCTGCCACTGGCTAGCTCCAAGATTCAGCTTAAGTAATTGCTTCCCAATGCTAACATTAAAAGCAAACTGACCATTTAGCTTCACTAGTCAGCAAAATATGGATTGAGGGGATGCTCATCTGAACAGAGTTGAAATTCTAATTGTGTCTCTACTGCCTTAAAAAAAAAAAAAAATTCCGTGGCTCCCCATTGTGTATAGAATAAAACAAGCCCAAACCAGAGACTCCGAAGCCCTCTGAGATCCAACTCCAACCTGCTCTCTCTTCTCCCCTTGCCCTCTGAGCGAATATCTTGTATTCCACCTACTACAGATGGCTACAACACTGTTCCCTATCCATGTCCTGTCTTTACTTCTCTGTGGCTGTGTACTCCCTCTGTTTGCATCTCTTGCTGTCATAATTGTACTTGACATGCAAAGACTTCTACCCATACTCACAGCAGCTGTAATTTTAATAGCCACAAAGTGGCAACAACCCAGGTGTCCATCAACAGGTAAATGGATACACAAACTGTGGTATATCCATACAAGGGACTTCCACTCAACAACGAAGAACGTGCTATTGATACATGTAACAACACGGATGATTACAATCCTTATACTGAGTGTAAGTAGCCAGATCAAAGAAGAGTACATGCTGTATAATGCCATTTATGTAACATTCTAGAAAGCGTAAACTAATTTATAGTGGCAGAAAGGAGATGGAGTGGTTGCCTGGGGACGAGGGCAGAAAGAGGAGGGATTACCAAGGGCCTCAAGGACTCGTGGGAGGGTGATAAAAATGCAAGTTACTCTGATCGTGATGATGGTTTCGCTTATGTACACGGTTCCAAACTCGTAAAATTGAACACTTTAAATATGTGCAGTTTATTATACACCAACTAAACCCCAAAAAGGGGTCAAAAATACCATAAACAAATTAAAACACAAACTGGAAAAACTACTGGCAGCACACCAGAAAAAGAGTATTGCGCATAGTAAGTGTCCCCAACAAATTAAAAAATACAACTAAAGCAAAAATAATAATAATAATAATACAATACAGATGAAGCCATGGAAAATGGGTACAGAGCACAAGTAGGCAATTCAGAAACAAATACAATGACACGCATGCATGCATAAAGTCGTTCTGCCTCAACAGAATGTAAAAATACGCCCTCTTCACCAAGGGGCTTGAAGGACCCACGGTGTCTGGACCGAACATCAGGGAGCAGCTGTCCCACAGGAGGGGAGAGGGCTTCTCCAGCAACGTCTTCACACATCCTCAGCCCTTTTACCTTCATTGTGCTGGGCTGCACTACCTGCCACGTCAGGTCAACAGGTTCCTTACGGGAAACGGAAGCCCCATTCCACTTGGACGCTTGTCCTTGCATTGCCCCTCTTCAGTCATCATCGGAACCTTACCATATTCCAGTCCCAGTTACATTTAGATCACTCCAGCCCAGTACAAAGAAGGGCTGGTTACTCATCCTCTGGCCAGGAGAGAGCTCTGGGATGGGCTTTATCACACTCTGCATTCTGTCACGGCCTGTGGCACACCTCCCCCTCTCTCCCCCAGAGGGAAACACGGACTCCTGCTGGCCATGGGCGGGTCTGTTCATTGCAAGCCCCTCAGAACCCATCACAGCACGCCCCCCCACCCCATCCTGCATCCGAAATCATATCTTGAGTTTTAGTGTGGCATTTACCAAAGCACTGTCGCATATACACATTTTTTAAGATTTTATTTATTTATTTGACAGAGAGAGAGAGATCACAGGTAGGCAGAGAAGCAGTCAGAGAGAGAGGGAGAAGCAGGCTTCCTGCTGAGCAGAGAGCCCAATGCAGGGCCTCGATCCCAGGACCCTGAGATCATGACCCGACCCAAAGGCAGAGGCTTTAACCCACTGAGCCACCCAGGCGCCCCTGTCGCATACTTTTTTAATTCAGCTTTCACAAGAACCCTGAGCTAGGATGATGATTAACCTTATCATTATCCTGACTCTCAATGTGAGGAAGCAGAGGCCTGCAGTTGGGTGCCTTTCCTCCAGGAGGCCCGCTGCATCAGAAAGGGGACGCAAGCCTCTCGTCCCCCCCTCTCCCCCGCCTCCCCGTCCAGGGGTGTCCCCAGAGCCCCCATCACTTTGGGAAGGAGAGCTGAGCGGAAGCGCCCCTGAGCCGGGGCAGGGGGGAGGGTGCACACGCAATGCGCTCTGGCGGCTCCAGAGTTTCTCTCTCTCTCCCTCTCTCTCTCTCTCTCTCTCTCTCTCTCTCTCTCTCTCTCTCTCTCTCTCTCTCGGCCAGGCTGTTCCACTCTGTTTGCGGGCAGCAGCCGACTGAAACTGACAGGCTGGTGGGGGAGCGGGGCGGGGGGTGTGTGTGGAAGCGGGCAGGGGTGCGTCAAGAATCCGGATGAAAAAATCCCAGGTCAAGAGGAAGAAATGAGGGAAGAAACAGGAGGATCCCTAAGAAGTGGGAGACAAAGAGAAAAGTTGGACCTCGGAGGAAACACAAAAGAGTGCATAAGCCTCTATGAAGGGGAAAAAAAGAATGAACAGATGATGGCTCATTTATTAATTATTAACAAACAAGTAGCACTAATGAATAGCATCATTAAAGGGCATTTTGTGAATATTAATATGTAGTTGTATTCTAAACGTTCTCCCCTTGGCCAGCCAAGGTCCTTCCGATCTTTGCTTGAAAGTCACTTATTTTCATTACAACCACACGCGGTCAAAACCCCACCGGGACCACCCTGATTCTGTCAAGCATAGTTCTTATCACCAATAAGACACCGTAAATTAGTGTTTCCTACACTCATTTTCACCATCTATCTCCCTGCACTTAGATCATACGCTCTACAAAGACAGATTTTTGTATATTTTGTATACTGATGTGAACAATGACCTAATATATCATAGGTGCTCAATAAATAGTTATTGAAAAAATAAAATAATACTGGACAGGAAAGGGAGAGGGGCTTCCTGCCATGCACCACCACCCACTTCCTGCAGAATTCCTCTCTCCAGCCAGCCCCTTCTCTCACCCAGGGCTTGCAAGAAAGTTCAGCAGTGAGCTCGGCCTTTCCCTCGGAGCAGGCTGTGGGCAGCAGAAGGACTGGGACTGAGAGCCACATCCAGAGCTCCTGGCTGCTAACCCCTGGCACTCTGGACCCAGGGCAGCATCCTCCCACACGAGCACGAAATCAGAGTTCTAGCCGCGAGACCGTCCAACCCTCTCATTTTATAGAAGGGTAGTGTAGGACCCAGTGAGGCGGAGTGACAGTGAGCTCCTGAGCCCCTCTGCCGTCTGGACTGATACACACACGGGGGCTTTGTTGGTAGGTGGCCAATGCGCCAGCTCTGGGAAAATGCTGAAGGTAGAGGACACATCCGGGCCTTGCAGCTTTGGCTTGCTGTTATTACCTCCCCCCCCCCCCCGCCCCCACCTCCGGCACAGGTCTGTCCTCTCCCAACCTCCCCCGGAGCTGTGATGTATTCAGTGATTCATTCAGTGATTGAATTTGGCCCAGCAGACAAAACCCCTATTTGGATTAGTGCAGGGGAGGAGGCTCTGGCAGTAGGGTTTCAGTCCTCAGGGAGCTGAGTAGAAAGGTATTTTGCAAAGGAAGGTAACCTTGTCCAAACCCTAATATGTAGTTTTTCAAAAGAGCTTGCAACCTTTTGGAACCCACGTGATAGCAGAAGCCCAAAGCCAGTGAGGGGAAATGACTGGCTCACAGTCTGTCTGTGAGTTGAGCTGTAAAATCCAGGTTTTTCCATTTCCGGCTCTCTGCCAGTAAATTCTCTCTTCCCTCCACTATCATCAGGGCTTGTGTAGGAAGAGCTGCATGAATAAGGGAAATGCTCACATGTTTTCCCTGGATCCTCCCAGATCTAAGTAAGCCTGTGATATTGGGGGCTTTTTCTCACCCATACCTCTTTCATTTTTTAAAGATTTATTTATTTTAGAGAAAAAGAGAGCGCGGGTGCGTCACTGGGAGGGGTAGAAGAGGAGAGAAAGAGAGAATCCACCCCCTCTCTGCCAACACCCCCCTCCCCCCCCGGGGCAGACTCCCCACTGAGCTCAGAGCAGGAGGCAGGACTCAATCTCACAACCCTGGGATCACAACCTGAGCCAAAACATAGTCAGATGCTTAACAACTGCGTCAGCCAGGCGCCCCCGTACCTCTTTCAAATAGACAAAGCGACATCATCAGAGAGGACTTGGAGCGAGAGATAAGAAACCCAATGCTTAAAATAAGCCATAATGACTTCTATTTGTTCAGCATCTAATACGTGCCAAGCGCTTATAATCATTCATCCTCTGATATAATCCACACATCAGTCCCATGACGTAGGCTCAGAGAGGTTAATCGGCCTGCCAAATGTCACACAGCTGGTAAGTCTCAGAGCTGGCATTCAGACTGAACATTGCATGTTTGGGCTCCCCGTCAGGCCACCTCCGGGCAATCCTAGCCACCTCGGGCAACAAGAGAATGGAGCAAAGGGGGGCGCCTGGGTGGCTCAGCGGGTTAAAGCCTCTGCCTTCGGCTCGGGTCATGATCTCAGGGTCCTGGGATCGAGCCCCACATTGGGCTCTCTGCTCAGCAGGGAGCCTGCTTCCCCCTCTCTCTCTGCCTGCCTCTCTGCCTACTTGTGATCTCTCTCTCTCTGTCAAATAAATAAATAAAATCTTAAAAAAAGAAAATATTAAAAAAAAAAAAAAAGAATGGAGCAAAGGACCAGCCTCCCATCTGCCTTCAGGAGGATGACTCTCTTGTCCCTCAGAGGCCGCCATTCCCACGGGGTCCTTTCCATCCCACGTTTCTGGGTTAGGTTTTCCACAGCTCCGTTGCCATGGCACTGGGGGCTCTCGTCACTATTCAGAAACCCAGAAGAGGAAAATAAGAGGACTCGGCTCTTTGATTCGAGAGCTGACCAGTTCTTTTAAAAGATAAACTCAATCTGGTCCTTGAATCAGGATTAGAAATAGGAGACAGATAATGGCACTTGTAGGCCTTGGAGTTATTTAGCTTCTTGCTCCAAGTTCAGCTCACTTTTCAGACACGATCACATACTTCTCCATGGGCTCTTAGCAAAAAGCCCAGAGGAGAGACGGGGACAATTCTGTGTCTGCCGCATCTACGTGGAGGCTCGTGGCCCCTGCCCATGTGTCTGACTTGCTCCTCGTCGTTCCTCTCCTCCCTCACGTGAAAAAAAGATGTCACACTCTTGGCACTGTTACGTGTAAATGGGAATTTATGGGAGGACCATGGTTTGCTCCATCGAGTTTAAAATATCAAGAATAGATACGCTGCAAGGTTGATAGGTAGCCTGTTAGAGATGAGAAGGATATTACTGTTTCAAGCCCTGTTCCCCCCACCCAGCACTCACGTGGCATCTCCCAGAGAAACAAACAGAAGCCCCGAGACAATGAGCAAACCAAAGGGAAGGGGTCCCTGCTACCCCCCCTTCAAAACAGCCTCTAGGGATGGAGACCACCTTTCCTACTTGCCAGTAGGAAGCGAGAAGCAATTTCCACCCCCCACTAGGATGCTCAGAGTTTGTTTTGTTTATCACTCACTCTCTTGGCTCTTTGGTTTTTCTCCTTGACTCTACTTGCTCCTAGCACCTTGGTATCGTGAAAAGAAAATGCCCTTTGGAATCAGGGAGACTGGGATTTAAAGCTCATCTCTTCCTCAACTGAATAGCTGAGTTATTTTAGACAAGTTATTTAATATTCTCTCAATTCGGGGCTGAGGACAGTCTGGGCGGACCCATTCACTCTCTGATTTCCTGTCCTTGTTTACCAGAAGATTCCAGGTCCTTGTCCTATGCTTTGAGGTCCTAGCACGTATACTTTAAATGCTTTTGGCATTCAGTTTTGGATTCCACATCTCCAGTCCACCAAGTTTTTATATTTAGACATTAGGGTTTAAGTCTTGCTGACTGGTTCTCAATCCAGAGGGATCTGTTGGGAGTTCTGTAACAAGGACACATATCAATTTCCAACTTGGCTAACCCACTGACTGATGAAGGGAGAAGAGATCGAGCTTTTGCTTCGGTAAAGCACGCTGTTTAGTAACCAATCTCCCAGCTTGAAGGTGAGGCCAAGGATCTTAGACATTATTTGTTTAGTCATCTGTGAATCAGCGCTCTCTGCTCTCTGTTCTCAGCCCAAACTGCAAAGGAAATTTTATTTGGAATTTGCAATAGTCCCAGGCTTGGGCAGCACGTAAACAGAGAAGAGAGGAAAGGCCTACAGTCATAGAACTTCCTATCCCAGTCAGTACATTTGAAAACTGAGCACAACAGATGCTATGTGGTGAGAATCTATCAAGCAATTCATCCCTATATTTAAACTAAACCATCTACTTAACCTGTCTTGTCAGAATCAGTATCAAAGTCGGGAGGGCTTGGGGAGCTAAGTAATATTCCAGTAATTCAGGAGTTGTAATCTTTCACAAATCCTTCAGTGCCCAACAGGCCTGAGTTAAAATCTGTAGGCGGAGGTTTGGGGATTTGGGGAGAAATGAGGCTAGTGGATTTTAGGGTTTCTTTTCAGGGTGATGAAAATGTTTGAAAATGGATTGTGGTGATGGTCACACGACTGTGAATATACTAAAAAGCAATGAATTGTATACTTTAAATGGGTGAATTTTATGGTATGTGAACTGGATATCAATAGAACTATTTTTAAAAATCCCTTGGCCTCTATTCTCAGTTTCCTTAGTACAGAGTGGGAATAAGAGCTGACAAAGCCATTGTGAAGGCTGAGTGACTATAGCGAAGTGCCTAGTGCTGGATTACAGTAGATGCTCAATTAATAGAATCTGTTATTGTCAGAGTAGCAGTAGTAATAGTAATTAAGACAGCAGTGGTAGTGAAATCATTCCCATAGCTGCCATACTTTCTTAGCCCATTGTAGTCTCTTATTTTTTTCTCTAGATTATTATCTCTACAGCTTATTTGAAAATTTGAAAAATTAATGACCTATCTCTTTGTGGTAGCTCTCTCAAGGCTGTCCAGAACAATGAATCTTATCTTCTACTCAGCTAGTTTTATAGTAAAAAGTAACTTTCTGCTTGTTTGTCCCATCTTTCAACTAGATTATGAAACCCCAAAGACAGAGAAAGTGTCTTAGTGCCCCTCTCAACACAATTTGCTCTTAGAGGCGCTTGAGATGATTTCCTGACTGAATTTTACTATTGGATCTGTTGGGAGCCTGAAATTAATCTCCTCACAGCCTCTTTTGTCCCTCAGTCCCCTCACCTGTCCTTTCTTTTGTAATTTCCATCTAGTAGCCTATCAATCATCTATCTTCGAATGTGAAGCATCAGTCTTTAAAAATGGCTTCCTCCGCTTTCTACCACCCCTGTGAGTCAAACAGTACACCAGAGCTGAGAAGAAATTATTGTTCCAGCTGACAGATCATCAGTTAGAGAGTATTGCACAGAAGGGTGGATATGATACCCTCACAACGTGTTCCTTTGAGGAAGTTTAATAAATGGGGCCCCAAGAAATCTTTTACATGCCGAATCCTGGGCCCTAAAATGGGCTTCCAGGGAGTGAAGGGGTCTCCTTACTTGACAAATATCTCCTTCCCTGGTTAGCTCATTGTTCTCTGTAGCCGAAGGAACTCTTTCTTACCAAAACAAAGAAAACTACACAAGATCAAGTCATTAAGGTAGCAAATGAGGCTTGGCACCTCAAGGAAATAGAACCAGTTGTGATTAAGAATCAATCTGAATCCCTCAACAAAATAGAATACCCAAACTGGCAGAATATTATGTCTCCTAAGGGTGCCTGGGTGGCTCAGTTCGTTAAGTGTCTGCCTTCGGTTCCAGTTATGATCCCAGGGTCCTGGGATCAAACCCCGCTTCGGGCTGCCTGCTCAGCGGGGAGTCTGCTTCTCCCTCTCCCTTTGCCTCTGCCCCTCACCCCCCAACCCTTCTCGTGCTCTCTCCCTCTCTCAAATAAATAAATTAAAATAAATTAAAATCTAAAAAAAAAAAAAAATACATCTCCTAACTACTGCAGCACTAGTCACTGGTACGAGGAAGAGGAATACCCCTCCCCAACTCAGCCCTACTCTGGAGCTGGGGGTAAGGTTGGCACATGGCCGCATGAAGAATGGAGGGTATATGAATACAACTGGAGTTCTGTGGAGAAAGAAAGGAAAACGGAAGCTATGTAGACAACCAAGCATGACCATTACACAAACCATTCAAGGACATAATGGGATGACTGACGAGGTTTAAGCACCTAAAGGAGCATATGGACAGAAACTGCTTTCTCCACAGACTTAGGATGATAGGGCTTATCCTTCCTCAGAGACAATACAAAGTGGTCATTCTTAGGAACTTCAAAGGAAGGTCAAATCATCCAAAAAATATGCAGCAATGAGTGGAAGTGACATGAAGGTAGCTGGGGGAAGGATGAGAACATGTGGGCAATGACTAATAAAACCCACAGGCTTCTGCAAGGTTCTGAGATGTCTAACTGCCAGTAGGAAATGAGGGTGGAGGAGGGGATGTGTCACTAGCTGTTTCCAGCAGCACTGTGACTGTCTGATAAATCAAGGGTGTCAGTATGAGGATCGCTGGCTTATTAAGTTAATGGTAGAAAAAAATTTTTTTCAGATACGGAAGGGACCAAAGCCAAGTTCACAGGCAACGGCCAACTCAAAGCAGGATAACAAATTTCTCTTTGAATTGTCCTGGCACCATCTGCACATATCTGATGGGCATGTTTGACACTTGCATAGACCATAAGGATTAGGAAACCAGAAATGCCAATATCTCCCCATCAAAGTTTTTGTAGGGACTCTTACTAATTTTTGGGCAACACTCTGCAGTTAACAAAACAACTTTGCATAAATGATCCCATTAATTGTTACAGAAGATAGGTATTTGTTGTTATCACTCTTTACAGCTGAGGTAACTGAGACTCAAGGGAGTTAAGTGACCTGTTCTAATCTTCATGGTTGTTGAAGAATCAAAACTATACCCAGGGTGACCTTTCATAGAGGCAGAATAGCAATGTGCCATTTATTGCATAATTTGTGGCATCTCTGAGGTCCCAGAGATTCTTGGAGACTTTCTTCCATCTTGCCCTGAAACTGAGCCTGACGCTCCCACTAGTAGGAACATGTTCACTGAGCTAAGATGCCCTGTCTGCTGAAGATCCCTGCCATAGGGTCCATGTATTGCCTTGGATCATTGAAAAGAAATGGGCATCCAATTCTCCGTCAATTATTTTTCAGTGTCCATCCATGCTTCCCTGAAATCCGGGGCTGTGTAGCCAAATCTTACATGGAAAACAGAGAGCCAGAGATCCAAGGAATGAAAGCGCATACTTAAACTGAAAGGGATGAGATTAGTTGGGGGGGGAAGGGGGGGAGCTCGTGGCGCTGTCTTGGGTGCTGAAGTAGCACAGCCTGGTGCCCAAACATGCAGAGGCAGCAAGGTGATTTTAGGCTACACCATGCTCCACTTCTGATTCAGCTTGAGTCAGGCTGCCCTCCACCTCGGAACTGCTTGTTGCAAAACTGGGACAAAGTGCCTCAAATACCCAGCTTTATCTTTACTCCTGCCACTCTCACCAGCTTCCTGAAGAAACAGAAAAGGGAATTTTGAAACTCTGAGACATGTACCAGCCAAACTGGCTGTTCAGATCATTTGCCACTAATCTCCCAGGAACCCACTTTTTGTGTCCCCTTTTCTCTATCTGTGGTTCCTCCTTCCCCTGGATAAGGGGAATAAGTGTAATAAGTACACCTATTCTACAACCCACTTCTCTTATTCTTGGAAGAGAGTCTGGGAGAAATCTGCCCTAACCAGAGTGACTTTAAGTCATTTGACAACTTACATGCCATGAAATGAAAGGTTGATACATGCATAGCCCATAAGGATTAGGAAATCAGAAATGTCAATATCTCCCCATCAAAGTTTTTGTAGGGACTGTTATTAATTATTGGGCAACACTCTGAAGTTAACAAAACAATTTGACATAAATGATCCCATTAATTGTTACAGAAGATAGGTATTTGTTGTTATCACTCTTTACAATTGAGGAGACTGAGACTCAAGGGAGGTAAGTGACCTGTTCTAATCTTCGTGGTTGTTGAAGAATCAAAACTATACCCAGGGTGACCTTTCATAGAGGCAGTTGACCATTTAAGAAAGGTATTTGGGAGGCAATAAGGAAGGAAGAGATTCTCCATGCTTTTAATATTACTAAACCCATAAGCAGCCTCTTGTTGTCTCTACATTTAACCAGTCCTCATTACTATTACATTATGCAATGTGAAAAGCTTTAGTATTATAGGGAAAAAGCACATTAAACTTATTATAAACCCAAAATATTTAGTCATTCAAGTGAAATATAAGGATGATCAAGACACAGGCTCTATCTTCAAAGTTTTCCCAATCCAGTTGAGGGAATGGGTGGCATCTTGCAAACTAATAATTTATCTACCAGGACATGAGCCAAGTTTCACTGAAGCCCAGAGACCTGCCTGGAGGATCTAAGCAATGATCTAGAAAAGAAGTTTATCAGATTAATAAAAGGGAAAAGGAAAAAAAAAAGTGCAGATTTTGTGGTTAGAAGATGTGGGTTCCAGTACTAATTCTGCCAATTATGGTGTGATCTTAGGCAAGTCATTTAGCTTCACTTTCTTTGTATGCAAAGTGAGAAAAATAATAATACTGGACTCAATGGGTTATTTCAGGGATGGACTGAGATAACATGAAAACATACTTCCTAAACTGCAAAGCGCTATTAAACAAAAGACTAACCATGTTCGGACTGTTTGAGTGACAACATAAGCTTGTGTGTAAGTGTCATGAAGGCAGGGCTGGGTTCTTCTCACTGGTTACAGTGCCCAACAAAACATCATGTTCCCAGAGAGAGATATCAACAACAGTCTGATTCCAAAAGAGCTCTGACTTGGGGAAAGAAAAAGGCCAATGTTTGTCCTTAGTGGCCCACGCTGCCCAAGCCATCCCTGGGGTGCAGAGCTGAGAGGTGCAATGGAAAAAAGACGGCTCTCACAGGAGGAGTTGGCCTAAAACAGTAGCTCCAGATGGAATTTCAGCTGGAGGCATACAGCAGCAGCTGAGCTCAAAGAAATAACTGAGGTTTTCTGGACCTACTCTCTGGCTGGTGGATGAGATGAATCAGAAAGGAATAGAGGACAGGTGGTGCAAGCAGAAGGGAAAGGAGATGGGATGAGGAGAAGCAAAAGAGAGGTCATGATATAGGGTTACATTCTAAATCCTTCGCTTGGGTGGAAATTTGCAACTAATATAACTGCCATTGCATATCACTATAGCCTTATGAAGAGATACTTTTTAGAAAGAGGATAACCAGAGATTATGAAAGTTGGAAGAGACCTTTAAAATGATCTAATCTAACACTTTCATTTTACAGATAAGATGAGGGTTAAGAGAGGTGAAATTCAAAGTCAAAACACGAGGTACCGAAAAAACGGAAGTAGGATTCAGGTCTTCTAATTCCCAGGTCAATTTGTTTCTCACTACTCAATAATTGAATTAAGGTGAAGTTCGAGGTGTTGTAACAAATAAACCCAACACTGCAGAGACTCAAAGAATGACTAAGGATTTTTCTCCATTCACATAACAGTCACAATGTGAGTGGTATATGGGGTTGGATTCCCCAGGAAATGAACTGTTAAGGAAACTTGCATGCCAGAGCATTACTAGGGAGTACTTTCCAGAACAGAGACCAGCAGAGGGGTTGTTGCAATTGTAACAGAAGCTTCAGCCAATACCACAGGAAGCTCGATAACTGGGATGCCCTTTACCATTGTCCAAAATTGAGGCATGGGGGCCAGGCCTTTTGACCACGCATTGACCAATCACTGGATGTGGGCTGCGCCTGAAGGAGGCAGTGGAACCTAAGGTGGGCCAGCTCTCTTTGGCCAAGAGCAATGCTTGAAAAATCCAAATGTGAATCCTCAGCAGCCAATGATCCCAGAATCTGGGGGAAGGAGTGTTCCAGGTCTGAAGGGGGAAATATAGATTTCCAAAGCTGGGTCACCATATTGTCTGGGTTCATGCCTTGGGAAGGGGATAGAGAGCATGGTGGAGACACACCAATATCTTAAGTAACACAACTGGCAGTGGCTGAGATTTTGTTGACAAGAACTCAATCGCATGTCCATACCTAATCGCAAGGGTAGCTGAGAACGATAGGCTTGCCATTAAGCATGCGCCCAGCTACATCTGCTATCTATGAGAGAGCATACTAGGAGGGCCCTAGACTGCCATTTATTTTTTGGACATAATATATGTTTAAATTATCTGTTGTTTTATTCCTCCCTTTAGGGCTGGATAACACATGTTCCTTGAGACTCTTCTGCCCTATTATTCTTCCTGGGGCCAATTTACTCCAGAATCACTCCCTCCAAGGTAGTGGTCAACCTGGAATGCTCTCTAGATAGAGGTCTTTCTCACCTGCCCTTGAAGTGACCAGAAAACTATCAAAGAGATTTTCAGGGACTATCACTCTGTTCTAGAGAAAACCTAGGTTCTAGGGTTTCTCCATGCCCAAGAAAATCTGGAGGGCACAATGGCTTATAGTTTTTGCCCCTCCCTATGTATGTGATGCACAATGAGCTACAGAGACTTGCCAGGTTGAAGTTTTGTTTATGTCATCATTTGTTAATATTCCATCTCTCTCCCAAAGTCTGGCTGGTCATAGCACCATCTCTTCTGGCTCGATGCCCAACATGGCCTGACCTCACGTATTTTACATCAGAACCTTGTAACTTAACTGCTTTGGAAGCAAGAACTAGATTTGTCAGGATCCAGGGAAGGCTTTCTGACTGTTCTGTCCAAAATCCTAGAACTGAACCAATAATTCCAATTCTCCGAAACCCAACAAAGCCTTCCAAAGTTTCAATGCAAAAGCATTTTTTTCCTTCTTTCCATTTTTGATTCTATAGTCACACTAAACCCACAGAAGTCGTCTTTCTATAGAGCATTCTCTTGAGCCTCCAATCCAGCGAAGGAGGAACTGGGATTGACACTCAAGGTGCTTCTAACGGTCATGCAGGGAGCATAGCCAGAGTCAAAAAGGTCGAGGTGTGACCCCCCTCCCCCAACTTGCCAGGGACTCCAGTCACCGAGGAGAATGACCAGGCTTGTTCTTACTGTGAGCACCAATCCTTCTTTTAAAAATGTTCAGAGATCCGTAGAGCTTTCACTAAGTATAGCTCTGCCCAAGAAGATATTCCCCTCTGAATACACATCCTCACCATTGCTTTTCTGTAGTCAATGCTTTGCAACTTACAAAGCACATTTCCACCCATTGACTTAGGGATTTCCAAAAAAGGGTACAGGCATGTACCTATGCCAGGGGATATGCAGAACCATCCGCTGACATGCAGGAAAGAAAATATCAGAACCCCTGTGTTATATTAAATAGCAGAAATTGATCCTTATTAATATCTAATATATGGATTGATATTGATGACTTTTTGTCCCTGTGCTGAAAACCCAGGTGTAACTTATAGGAAACATGTTACCTGAGGGAAGAGTGAGAGCTCCACAACATGGAAGGCTCAAGTTGGGTTGCAGATTATCTGATCTAGTTTTAATTAAACTAACCCCTCCCCCCAACAAAGTGGATGCTTGGCTCAGAAAGAAATCCCAAATGAAAGTGAGTACTTGGGGTGCCTGGGTGGCTCAGTGGGTTAAAGCCTCTGCCTTCGGCTCAGGTCATGATCTCAGGGTCCTGGGATCGAGCCCCGCATTGGGCTCTCTGCTCAGTGGGGAGCCTGCTTCCCCCTCTCTCTCTGCCTGCCTCTGCCTACTTGTGATCTCTCTCTGTGTCAAATAAATAAAATCTTTAAAAAAAAAAAAAGGAAGTGAGTACTTATAATACAAGCAACAAGAAAAGGCCGGGCTGACCCACTCCTAGTAAGAATGCAACCATATAGCAACCATATTACAAGATCAAAATAGTAATGACTTACTCATATCTAAGAAGTTGGCCAAAAATTTTTGTGATTATCGTACTGTTTGAAATGCCATTTAGCATCCACTACCATTAATAATGAACCTTGTCCTTAATGTAGATTATAACTTGAGATATTAGCTAATGATACAAGTGATGTGATTTACAAATATATAAATATACATATATCGGGGGTACACACCCAAATACATTTTTACCGATGGAAAACATTCTCAGAAAGGGTGAGAGACCCTTGCCATAACTCATTTCAACAATTCTTCATGGTCACCCTGTAAGTGGCATTATATTGCAGCTAAGAAAACAGAAACCCAGAGACCATGAGCTACAAAATTTATGTGGAAGTGAAGACCAGCCACCAACGAAACTGGCACCCCAAAAGCTGAGTGAGCGATTCAGGCAAACATCTGTGGAAATTAAAAAGCAAACCCCACCCCTCTAGCTACTGAGTCCCAGGCTCTGCCCTGTTCTATTCCCAACAGATTATGTCAGGAAAGCCAGCTCCACGAAGAATATCTCATCCTACCAGTCTGAAAGATGTCACCCTGAATCCTGGAAGCCTGCAGAAACATCATCTTTTAAGAAAAAAAGCCAGGCATTTGTCCTAGGTTGCTTTAAAGACACGGTCACCATCCCCATCTACAAACGCAAATGTTGCCTTAGTATATAAGTCTGGAGCAGGAAGCGAGACCCCAGTCCCAGATGATTGAAGCTGACTTCACAAGGGGCGGGCGGAGGGGGGTGGTGATCTTGGCAAAAGCCAAGGTTTCTCAAAGTCATCCCTTTGGGGGTTGCAATGTTTAAAAGAAAATTTGCTCCCACCACTAAAACTCCCTGGGTGGAAATCGCCCTTGGAAGAATGGAAACCCATTTCCCTCTGCAGCAATCCAGTCTGCTTCCCCGAAGCTCAGAAATGTGCTGTGCTCAGCATTTCTGTGCTGATGCAGCATCCATGGTCCAAAAGGCGGGCGGCTGCAGCAGCCGCAGCAGCAGTTGCTCTAGGGGGTGGAAATCAGCTTGCACCATTTCTACCTCATTTGGCAGCAGCATCACCGAGTCACAAGGAAGATGAGGTTCTAGTCCAGAAGCAGCTGGGCTATGTCACTGTAAAGGTGGTGAGTAAAATGGCTATTCACTGGGGCATTGGGTTTTTGTGCCATTTTCCTAAGTGAAGATTCTGGGTGTAAGACGGTGTGTGTGTGTGTGTGTGTGTGTGTGTGTGTGTGTGTGTGTGTGTGTCTGCGCACGCGCATGCACGCACACGTGTGTGTAATTGTACACATGTATGGGCGCTCATATTGTCATCGAGCAGCAATACTTGGAAAGCTGTAAGTGGAATAAATAAATAGAATGTAGTGTTGTCGAACTGGAAGGGGGGGTTATAGAAATTATGCGTTCCAAAGCCCCTTATTTCACAGAAGAGGATCCTGAGGTTCAGAGAAGTGAAGCCCTTTGCCGGAGATTCCAGAGTTAATCAGCGGCCAGGTCTGGCACCTAGTGTCCTGATGCCCAGTGCAGGATTCTTCCCATTGCTCTACATGGGTATAAGATGACTGCCTCTATGCCAGGTGACTTGTATCCCTGGGACTAGACCGAAACCTGCAGCCACAGCATCAGCATCACTGAGACCCTTCTCGATGTTTCCAGTAAACATGGGAAGCCATTTCTAACTCACTGCAAGCTGGGGCACAGCAGCAAAACAGCAGCACGTGTTTGTCATAAATTGCTCCAGTCCTAATGGCCACCTCCTCCCCCGAGGTTATTCTTCCGGTCACACGGCTAATGAAATGTATACAGCACCAGCAAATCTTCCCAGCAGGGTCAAGTGGGCTGTTGATAGGATTGGAGAGTATGCTTTATCAATAATATCCCCCTTTGCTTGGAACAAATATTTGCCATGTGCCACCCATATGCCAGGAACCATCATATTCTTTATCTCAGTTCACTCTCATCCTGGTGCCGTGAGGCATCATTACCCATCTTGACAAGTAACACTGAGGCTGGGGGAGGTTCAAATAGGCAAGCTATTTTGGGTCTTTGAAAAGTTCCTAGTTCTTCCAAGAATCATGGTTTTAAAAATAGTTGTTTTCTGTGATCCTCCTTACCAGAATGACCACTGCCCCTGAAATGGAAGGAAATGTTCTCTCCTTAACGAAAAGCCATTATCTGCAACATTCTGGATCAAATGTGTGGTCAGATCGGGGAGCTTGATAGTGAACATTTGCAGGCTTGGTCTCTAAATTAGGCATTGTATGGGCCTTTGGGGTTCTCTCAGGTTTTTCCTCCTATTTTTCTGGGTTCTGGTTCAAGTGAAGATTGCATGACATGCTTAGGAACCCTGGCTTTTTAATACAGCTCTACTCCTAATTATGTGATCTGGACTAAGTTAGTTTACTTCTCTGAGGCTTCTCATTGATGAACTGACAACGAAGACTAAATTAGCTCTAGCCTTCCTTTGAGCATTGAAATGCTTGGGCATGAGTTCATTCATTCACTTACTCAGGTGTCTTCTGAGTTCCCATGATGCACCAGACGTAGGAAGGAATTTTAGAGAGAACCGCCTCCAGCCCCACAACTTTCAAGCCTGCGAGAATTATCTGCACAGGTGTAGTTCTGGTCAAGCTCCATCAAGACGTGTCCAGCATGCTTTCTGTGAACTAAGTACGCCCTACCTCAAGTGCCCTCCCAGCTCGAAATGATTGGAATTTCCTTTCCGCCTGCTCTTGTGTATAATAACATTTATTGAGTACTTAGTAAAACACAGTGCCAGGCACTATGCTGGATCGTTTTCACGCATCACGTCATTGAATCCAGACAATAATCCTATTCAGGAGATCATATGATTAGCCTCGATTCACAGATGAAGAAACTGGCAACTTGACCAAAATTGCAGTTAAAAAGTAGTGGGGACAGAGTTTCTGTTTGGGATATGAGAAAATTTCAGGCATAGATAGCGGTGGTAGTCGTTGTGCCACATTATGAGTATACTTAATGCCACTGAAATGTACAATTTAAAATGGTAGGGGCTCCTGGATGGCTCAGCCAGTTAAGTGTCTGACTCTTGATCTCAGCCCAGGTCTTGATCTCAGGGTCGTGAGTTCAAGCCCCATGTTGGGCTCCATGCTGGGCATGGAGCCTACTTAAAAATAAAATAAAATGGTTAAGGGGTAAGTTTTATGTCATGTGTATTTTACCATGATAATAAGTATAGCAGTGGAGAAATTTAACCTCGGTAGCGTTGACTCCAAAACCGTTTTCAACCCCAACCATTCCTCATTCATCCTCACCACAAGACAAGACTCAGAAAGGAATGTGTTCCCTCTCTAACAGAGGGCTTAGACTTTTCTTTTGTTGATTTTTTTTTTTTTTTTTTTTTTAGTTTCTTAGGAAGCCACAAAATAATGCCCACACATTGGGAAAGTTCCTTTCTGTGTTGAAGGTCAACAGTAGCCTATTCTGAATTATGATCAGATTCTCAAGTCTGGAAGACTCAGAAATCACTTCCATGTTGCTTCTCCCATTCTTCTCCCAGCCTATAAGATAAAGCTCTGTCTATAAGCTCAATTCAACTTCAAACACATTTAAATACCAGGTAGCTCCTTTGCACCAAGTCCTGGCTTACATGTTGTGGGGGAGTCGAAATGAGAAAGATACCGTTTCTGCCTCCAAGAGCTCGCAATCTAGCAAAAGCGGCAAATGTAGAAATATGAAGAAGCAAAGGCATTGAACAGAATTGCTGAGTACCTATGCTAGATGTGAAGGCTATAGACATGAACACAACAGTTTTAGTCTGCTGCAAAGATGGCACAGATTTAATGAGAAGGGCCTTCAGAGGGAAGAGACAATATTCTGTGGAGAGAGAAAGGTATTTGCATGGGGGATTTTTCTCTTCATCCATAAAATAGCCATGGACCTATTTCAGATAGTATTAGAGTCTAAATCTCACCACCTGTCCTTCCTTTTTTTTCCTCCATTCATTGTTTTTTTATCCTTCCTTCTTTAGGCTCACTCTGTTTTCCTTTTTTCTAATGTTTTTGATCGGACACCTAGATCATTAATCTTTGGCCTTTCTCTTGTACTAATATAAGCATTTTAAGACTAAGTTCTCCTTTAAGCATTTCTAATGACTGCAAGACACAAAGTCTTGATGTGTACTATTTTAATTAATTAATATTTTACAATATGATTTCTTCCTAGATCAGGGAGATATTCAGAAATGTCTTTTATTCCCAAATGCATGGGGAGAAGCAAGTGGATTTTTTTTTTTTTTGGCTAATGATTTCTCACTAAATTATACTAAAGTATAATTTAGTGAGAATATATAATATAATATATATAAATTATATTATATAATATAATTTATACTACAGTATAATTTAGTGAGAAATCATTAGGAAAAAAAATCATAGTATTTGTTAAGACTTCATTTGTGGGCTACCACAAGATCGAGTTTTGTAAATGTCCCATGTATGCTTAAAAAAATGTAATTTTTCTAATTACTGATTAGGGATTTCCAAGCTTGCCCACTACAGCAAGCTTGATAGTGTGGTGTTCAAATGTTCTACATCCTTTCCAATTGTTTTTATCAATTACCAGGAGAGGTACATTGAAATCTCTTCCTATCATATCTAATTTGTCTTTTTCTTCCCAAGATTACATCATTTTTTCCTGTTATATTTTGAAGCTATGTTTCTAAGGGCATGCAAGTTTAGAATTGTTCTTCTACTTAATTGTTCTTCTTACACTGGTTTTTTACGTGGAGAACATCTTAACCACCGTGATGTCTTTTGTCTTCAAGTGTATTTTATCTGACATTAGTAAACTACACCAGTTTTCTTTTGACTGGTATTTACTTGTTATTTCTTTTCCCATCCTTTTCCTTTCAGCCTTTTTGTTAACATGTTTTTTATGCATCTCTTGCAAACAGCCCATAGCTAGCTTTTTATTTCTGGTCCAGCTATATTTATTTCCCTCAAGTTTTACTATGTCATTTAAAGAATATTCATATATCTTACCTAAAAATTGTAGATACTAACTTCTGGGAGGTTTTCAGGTTTCTTATTGCCAGAAATGAAGGGTCTAGGGCCCTGATATTTAAGATTTCTAAGGGCGCTTCTTACCATTTCTCCCTTTAGGGTGTTAAAAATTGGCCCTTTCTCTCACTCAGTCTGTACTGAGTCTGTTCTGTTCCATCACATCAAACAAGTCCTACATTTCATCTTCTCCTTCCCAGACATCCCCAAAGAACTTCGCCTCTACAGCTGGAGTCTTCAGAGTCTCCTCTTTATTCCTGCTAATAGATTGTACCAGAAGTGAAATGATGAAGATCTTGAAGATTGGCGCTTCCTTGAAAACAGACCTTAATAGCAAGTCTCAGTTCTTCAAAAGAAATGGAGTTACTTAGACCCTTGGAAAATGTGGTTACAATTGGCCTTCTCTGCAATTAATGATAATGCCATTACCACAAGGCATTGGGGAACTTCTTTGGCTTTCATCAGGGACAAATTATACTAATAGTCTTTCTTTGCCAATAGCAACAAAGCTACCCTTTTTTAAAGGTAAAAATCAATGTCTTTAATATTTGTTGAGCATTTGTTGAGCGACAAGGCACCGTGGTAGTTTTTTTGTTTTGTTTGCATTATGTCGTTTTATCCTGACAATAACTCTCTGAGGTAGATATAACTATTACCCTGTAAGAGGGAACCTCCAAATCTTGGGGTTCTGTCAGAGCTGTGCTCCCACCCAGAGAGAAAGCAAGTCTCCAGACTCCACAGTTTCCCAACAAAGAATTATCTCTTCTCATCTGTACCCAACTCTGGGTTCCTACACACATGTGCAGCCCCTTTTGCCTTTGACTTCCAGCCACCTGGTAACTGTGTAGCCTTGGGCAAGGTGCTTCACCCCTCTGGGCCTCCATTTCCTTATCTTTTAGCTCTAAGATTCTCCTGTCTGACCACTTCGCACACAATGGGGCCAAGACTGCCTGTCAGCCTGGGGAGGCAGAGCTGTGTAGTGGAGCGTGTAAGTGGCCTCACATCTGTCTTGGCTCTAAACCCCACACTTGTTCTAGAGAGCCCACCCTCTCTGGGAGAAGCGAAAGACCTATGCAAAACCAGCACAATTTCAGAAGCGTCAGGAAAGCATCCTGTTTTCTCAAATAGCCATCATTCTCTGCCTTATGGGGGTCCCAAAATGCTATTAATTGATGTTATGGCCTTTTTATTTATATTTTATTTTTTTTAAAGATTTTATTTATCTATTTGACAGAGAGAGAGAGAGATGGATCACAAGCAGGCAGAGAGGCCGGCAGAGAGAGAGGGAAGCATGCTCCCCGCTGAGCAGAGAGCCCAATGAGGGGCTCGATCCCAGGACCCTGAGATCATGACCTGAGCCGAAGGCAGAGGCTTTAACCCACTGAGCCACCCAGGCGCCCCTGTTATGGCCTTTTTAAAATTCCCCCCAGAGAAGAAACATCGGTAGATGCAGGTTACTGAGTTGGGATCTTGTTCCGCAAGCATTGGGAGGGAGCCCCGTGAAAGGGGAGAAGAGAGCAAAACAAAGAAAGCTTGGAGCTCTGGGTGAGTGGAAAGAACCCCTACACCCTCCACTTGCCAGTAAGAGCAAGGGAAAATGACGTGTCCAAGATCCCTGTTTGCAGTAAAGGAAAAACCAGAACCGGTCCTCCTGGTTCTTCTCCGGGCTCCCAGACCAGTTACCTACAACACACAGTGCCTTGCCTCGTGCTGCTTCCTTGATTAGACAGAGAACTCTCTTGGTAATATTGTGGTTGTTAACCTATAACGAGTAAGGAACGTGGAATGAAATGCTGTCTTTTCCAGTCCTAGGGTAGCCCGGCAATTTAAAAACATATATTAAACAGAGAAACAATTCCCATAAAAACTCACTTCCCATTGTTCCTTTTATTCTCTCCTACCTTGTCCATCACTTGCTTCGGTCCACTATTTCCCTTTGCAGTGGATCAGCTCCGAGTCTCTGATCACGCACCAGAAACTGGGACTGGCTCTGCCAAGCAGGAGTCCTGCTTATCGGCCCTGCCTTGGGAGAGACAGGAAGGAGGAGATCACCCAGAACAAAACGGAAGTGTATTCACCTCGCTTTACGGTCCTCCATCCCCTGAATTTCCCCCTGGGGAACTCTGCCCTCAAATGAGCCCCTTAAGTCCGGCTCTATTTTCCAACTCCCCTCCCCCCACCCCATCGCAGGTGATGAAACACTGCCACTGGTTAAGATGCTGTTTAAATGCAGAATGTTATTATCACCATATATCATCCAGATCAGTTTTCTAGGTCGTCCTAGATGTCAGAATGATGCAAGCCAACATTTTCATTATTTAGGATACAGTATACTAAGTTTATGTTGATTACTCTAAGTATCATCTTTGAAAGATAACTAGCATTAAAGTGTTGATAATGTTCCACTTTTGCAATCATATTTGCATAGTGTACAACAGAGTTTAGCAGGAAAAATTATCTTAAGTGGTGTTTCTCATCTGCTCTGTCAGTCTCACACTGCTTGCTTCGACTTGGTACATGAGGCAGGACAAACGTTTACAATTTTTTTTTTATATGGGCTTTACATTATAGAATGTTATCCTTGTTCCTTCTGGGAAGCCTGCAGCACAGAGTTGTCATGGAAAAAGCAGAGTCTTGGGGGCCGGTTGTAACTGAATTCCAATTCCAGCTCATGCACTTGAGAAAGTCATTTAACCGCTCGGGGAAGCAGCCACCAGCCACCTCGTCCATAAAAAGGAGTTAGCAAGGCAGTGAGATTGTAGATAATGTATGGAAAACACCTAGACAGCACCGGGCCTGGCACGTAGCAGCTCCCTTTGTTCCACGCCCAGTGTTTTTAAATGCCCGTTGACCGCATGCTGAAATTAAAGCTGGGAAGTAAGCTGATATTCCCTGCACCATACTTCTGGCTGATGATTCTTTGGCCTTCCAGCAGAGTTATATATGCAGATCATCTGTTTGATGCTGCTCCACACAGAAGGGACACTGATTTTATTTTATGAACAATAGTTGACTGTCTCCCGAGTGTCGGCTGCTGGGAAATAAATATTGTAGATTTCATTTATCCATTCATTCATTACAAACAAGCTATCCTCCAAACAACCCCCTCGTTCTTCCTTTCTCCCCTTTACTTTTTTTTTTTTTACACTCCCCGCAGGCCTACTACAGTCTCTTGCCCAATTGGATGTTATTTTTCATTTTCATCCTGTCACCACCTAATGTCCAAATTTATTTAAATCATCCTCAGACACAATCCTACAAGATATGAATCACGTTCAGGGTTTTTCTTCCCCCCCCCCTTCTGACTTGTCAGCTGTCTCATTTATGATTGACAAGATTTCCATTTCAGTAATTTCTACTAATTCTGCTTCAAATCTGTATATCTAATGAACACACCAATCGGCACCTCATTTTTAGTCAGGACCATTTTTTTCTAGTGCAATGCACTGACTTCATAATTTACAGTTCAAGGTAGCTGCTTCTAAATGAAACTCGAAGAAAACCTTGTCCAGTTTGCGTGAAAACAGTATCTGGCATGTGAATACACCTAGAATATCCTCTCTAAACTCTCATCTTTATGCCTATGAACACTGTTTGCATGCTCCCGTCAGACTCTTACACCCAAATAAGGCTTTTCTCTTTGTAAAGGTATGTTGAATTGTATATCTCTGCATAAGGACAAAAAAGAAAATCAGTTTGTCTGTACCGAAAAAAAAAAAAAAGGAAAAAAAAAAAACAGTCCAAGTTCTCCAATGCAAACACAATCTGACACATGCTAAAAATTGCCTGAGGCACTGGCGAGTTATAGATCTTCTCCCTGGGGCAGATAATTCATTAGGAAATAGCCTCATGCCCTATGTAGCAATTGAACAAAAATATTTACTTGTGGTAACATCAGATGATAAGGGGAGCAGGGTTTCTTTCTGAGCAAGGGGGGAGGGAGAGCCCTGCAGTAGAGGCCCATCATAAGCATTGCAAATGAATCATTAGTCGTCATCCTGCAATCTAGGTCAGGAAGGAGCCAAAGGGAAGGGCTTTTAAATTGGCTACAGGGCTCAGGTTGGATCTGCTTCTGCGAAGGCACAAGAGGCAGACACTTAACGTTGTGGTGAGGCATTCTAAAGGGGATACAAAAATGCTTTCACCTGAGAGAGGGAGCTTTGCCTGACCCAGAGAGTAATCAAGAATAAAGAAAGTTGTACTTACAGATGAATGCCATTTAAATACACACACACACACACACACACACACACACACACACACACACACGAGCGCAACTTTTCTCTAAGCCTTCTGGGTTCAACTTTGCAGGCCCTGAAGAGTGTCTGCAAGATAGATGTTAAAAGGGAGAGACTATCTTTCAGACTCAGGAACCTGTGGGGTGTGTTTTAAACAATGCAATCATACTCTATTTGGGTCGAAAAGGACTTTCCAAGTTATCTACTCCAGGCACTTCGTATTGAATAAGAGTATATGAAACGAGGACAGAGGGACCTACTTGCCCAAGGGCATACGAGTCATCTTCACACAACTGTTTAATTTTCTTTCGTTTCTTAAAGATTCCGTTTTGTGCAATAGGAATAATTTATTAAATAAGGCAGAAACAAAACAAATTGACTTGGCAACTGCCACCTGATAAACTAAATTGGTATCAGATACTCTTGCCAGGTGCCTCAGCCTTCCCCCAAAATGATTATAAAAGGCTGCTGTGGGGGCGCCTGGGTGGCTCAGCCGTTAAGCGTCCGCCTTCAGCTAGGGTCATGATCCCAGGGTCCTGGGATCGAGCCCCACATCGGGCTCCTTGCTCAGCGGGAAGCCTGCTTCTCCCTCTCCCACTCCCCCTGCTTGTGTTCGCTCTCTCGCTGTTCGCTGTGTCTCTCTGTCAAATAAATAAATAAAATCTTTAAAAAAAAAATAAAAGGGTGCTGTTTGCCGGACCGCTGTCTTGGGGGTCCTTCCCCAAAACCTCCAGCCCTGGGCGTGTTGTGGCACTCAATCCACTTGGCCAAAGGCTCTGAAACTTTTGTGTGACTCCTGCCCTATCCCTCTGGGGCCACAAGAGGCTGGCAGTGTGTGTGTTTCTAAATACGTTCTGAAATATCACTAAAACTAGAGACATTTAAATAGAAAGACTTGAATTTCAAAATTAAATCCAAGCTATGCACTAAATGTAGTTGCTAGGGTTGGTTGGCTATTTCTTTTATTTGCCAAAATCATAAGAAAACTTAAAGGTCAAATGGCATACAAGGAAAACAGGCAAGAAAGGAGGAGAACCAGTTTTGTCTTGAACACTAGAGTTGCTACAAACCATCCACATGATATCCAGAAGCAATGTTGCCTTCTCTGTAGGCCTCGCTTTCCTCTTGCTTTTCCTCTTTCGTATGAAGCAGAAGAAAACCAAATGATCTCCAGGCTTCCAGCATTAGGGTTATGCCATTCCAAGGATATCTCCAAAACTGGCTTATTTTTTGCAAGCCACAGTCACTGTAGAACTCTCTGTAGCTATTTCCAAGATGGGAACTGACACATTAGAGTCTGCTAAATTCACGTAAAGCTTCCACAGGAGCTAGTTTCACTATTGAAATCATTCTCCAAAACAATGGTGACTGACTCGGGACTAAGAGCTTATGAATCTAACCCTCTAACCAGTATTTTTTTCCCCACTTCACTTTCTACATTGACTTGCGAGGGCTTTTATTTTATTTTTTTCCTCTTCCTTCTTTTAAGATATTTGTTAGGGCCTGAAGAGAACTAGGAATATGGGGTACGCAGATTGTGTAGGCACACATAAATAAGTCAGAACAAGCCTGGTTCTTATCTAGCCTGAATACTTCGGTAGAAACAGATCTGCATTCCATTTCTTCGGCCACCACAACTGGAAGGTTATAGAATATTCTATTTCAGGACACCTTTAGGACCGAGGAGGCCGTTTAAAAGTACTGCAGTGTTATTTTGATTTCTGCCACTGAATGAATCACTCCTCCTGAATGCAAACACCAGCAAAGAATGCGTTAGACGATCCGCCATCATATTAAAAATTAAATCCGGCTGCATTTCATAATGGGCTTTCCTTTTTAAAGCACGGTTTCATCTTCTCACCATGGAAATTGCGTTCTGATGGCTGTTCTTTATGGTTAACACTGAAGCATTGGCCGAGGTCAGAACCCTGCCTCTCTGAACAGGGAACCACAAATGTCACAGACACATGGTACGCTTGGCAAATAATATATTTCTTCCCAATCTCCTGTGTGTCTTCAGTTTGCCTAGCGTCATGCTTGTGGTAAGCTGAAGAGAGTTTATTTCTCGGGTCTTCTTTCCTTCCTTTGGTGGAACCAGCGGGAGGCATGCAATTTACAATGAATTCAAAAGTGCACCTCTTTTGATTTTTGTTGTTGTCTTTATTTTAACCTCCAAGAAGAGAGAGATTTAACTCAGTCTTCACCCCGGGCTAAGCTAATACTTAGGTCATGTCTGAGCTCTCTGGGGAACCCGGCTTTATACCATCGGAGGGGCAATGGTGTCTTTTCACGTGGAGCAGCACAGCTGTCCAGCCATATGGGCCCCAAACAGCCCAGTCAATCGGATTTGGGGAGGTTTTACAATGTAATTTCTTAACGTGCTAGAATTTGGGGTGAGTTTGATCTGGGGTAGAGACAGCTCTTAAGCCCAAGGGTTTAGGTTTTAAGAAGCCATCACAAATGTCCCAGCATCTGATCAGACTGGTTAAAAACAGATAAGAAATCTGTGACTGGGGGAGGGGAAAGGACTCCTGACCCCCTCGTTGGAGGGAGCCCCTGGGGTATGCTGTAACTATTAATTCGGCATCAGCTGCTTTTTTTTCCCCCCTTTTCTTTTCTTTTCTTTTTTAACCGGGGGCTCATCATTTAAGGCGTTCCCACTCAGGCCTGCAGTGCCTGTTACAAAACCATCTCTCTGCTCCCCTCCCCCCATGCCGCAAGATGAGAAAGCAAATATCCTGCATTGCAGCAACCGCGCAGGAGGACCGCATTGAAACTGTCCTCAAGCTAAACAAAACCAGGCCTTTAAGGAAAACCTAGAGAAGGGCAGCAGCGGTGTGTCCCGCTGCCTCTCAGGCAAAACGCGCTCCAAGTCGCAGCCCCGTCCCTCCACGTAGAAGGGGTTCAGAAACTGCCTAAGGAATTCGTAGGGACTAGAAGACAAACAGTCCTGAATCTAAAACCCTCATCAAAATGGTGGAAGTCCTGAACCAAACTACCGCCAATATAGTTTTGCCACCCGAAAAGTATTTTAGGTGGAGGGGAACGTTAGCAGAATGGTAAGTTTTCCCCCCGGAAAGCTATCCCATTCGATGGCTCTTTCCAACTAACTACACAGTCTTCAGAAATTAAGAATCTATTGCAGGAAGGTTTTATATTCTTTCCTTCTCCTCTCTCTGTTTCTCCCTGTCTCTGTCTCGCTCTCGCTCTCAATTGAAACCAAGGCTTTCTTTTTCTTAGAATGGACAAAAACTGCTTATTTTTAAGCTTTCTCGTGGTACGCTGTTGGAGGCAGAAAGCCAGTGCGACGGGGTTTTGAGGTTGCTATTCTTTTATTGGGACAAACACTCTGTAATTGACAACAACCCAAACGGCCTTGGAGCTATCCGGACAGCGCCCAGGGTCACCATGGATCCGGCCCCTTCCCGCTCGGCCGGCGCTCATCTGCAGCGACCCCCGCAGGACCGCTCTCGGCCGCCCCGCACGGGCCATCTGATTTGACGAGCTGCTTTTAGCTGTCGGGGGCTTGTGCTACACCTATCCATCTCTCGGTGCTCTGAATCCAGCGCTGCCCGAGAAACAGTTTTGGTGTTGTTGTTGTTGTTGTTGTTGTTGTTGTTGTTTGAAGTCCTCAAAGAAGAAAAGCCGGAGTAGGAGAAGCAGATGGGCCCGGCGGGTGCGGAAATCGCCGGGGCTGGCGATTGACTCCCGCCGCCGCCGAACGCGCTCCTCGGGGAAGGCGGAAGATTTCTCTTTGCTGGCGCTGGGTTTTTGTCGGGGGTTTAGGCGGGGGGTGTCTTTGGGTTTTGTGTTTATGGGCAGATGCATTCTGAGTCCTTCCTTAAGACCAAGCTAACCCCGTGCTCCCGGAAAAACACACAACACGGCCACAACCATCACAACAAAAGGCGCCTCCCCGAAGTGAGTCTAAATGTACGCGGGACGGGTGGCGGCCGGACGTGGAGACGCACTTTTGTGCCCCTCTAATCTCGGGAGTCCATCTGGCCCCGGCGGGCGCTGGGCGGCGGGGGGGGCGGGGGCGGCTAGGGGGGAGGGCCGGGAGGAGGGGAGCCGGGAGGGGCGCGCGCACGTACCCAGAGGCGCGGGCACGCGCGCCCGCTCTCCTTCACATTCACCTTGACTGCAGGGGGGCGGAGGATGGGACTACCTTCCCCCATCACCACCAGCCCTTCTCCCCACCCCACCCCCGCCGCTGTCCTGCCCAGACACTGCTAGGGGCTGGGAGGGAGGGATGGAGCGGAGGTGCAAAGGCGCTTGGGTCGCCGCAGCGGCCGGACAGCCGCGTGTTCTCCGCAGTGATGTCAACCGCATCCGCCGCAGCAACCGCCCCCCCCATCCGCCCCCACCTCGGGCCTCGCCAGCCCCGCGATCCGCGGAAACCCCTGTCTGGCGCCTCCAGCCTAGGGACGAGAAGCAGGGGGCGTGCCGGTGTCCTGAGCCCCCCACTCCTTTTGCAAAAGCGGGAGAAACAGGGAGTGGACCAACCGTGGTGCCGCGGCTACTGGGGCGTAGGAAGGGGTGGGGGACGGTGGACCTGGGTGTAGGTTTGACGCCCAGGACTGCTGAAGGGAGTCTGCCCGGGACTGGTGCAGCCGGGGTTACGTTTAGGGGGCGGAGGGCACGCATCACTGCAGGCGCCGCGCTTGTGGGCACGGCGAAAGCGCCCCCTTCGCCCAGGATAGAAACGGATAAACGGAAGCGCGTGTGAGTGTGGGGGTGCGAATTGCCACCTCCAGCCTTGGCTTTCCCGCTCTTCCGAGCGCTCCCACTTCTCACTTTCCCCAAATCCGCATTTTCCTTGGCACAGCTCTCCCGGAGCAAGAAGGAGAGGGAGGTACCCGGGGGCAGTGAGAATGACGTGTGCTGGTGCAGAGAGCGGGTGGGGGGCTGCGGGCCCCGCTCTGTGGACTGGCTCCTAATCCTCTTGTTTTCGGTACAGTCAGCAGATGTGGCTTCTTTTAGCTGAATAATCCGTTAAAGGAATAATAATTTTTAAAAAGGAGATCGACCTCACCCAAAGAGGATGGCGAACGAGATTAGGGCTTGGTAAGGATAAATTAAAAGGCTCCAAATTCTGTCTGTCCCTCTCTGCCTTCCTCTCTACCCACCTCCCCCTCCCTTCACCACCCTCCCCTCCCCCCCTTCTTCCTCATCCCCTGCAATCCGCACTCGACGCGAGTTCACGCGGAGGGCTGGATTTTCAGACTGAACCGCAACTTGCGCTGCGCGTTATTATTATTCATCGGAGGGTGCTGCCGCCACAACCTTTGCCTCCTGCGCTCCTCTCCTTCCCCCCGGCCGCTGCCGCCAGCAGTGCAGTCCCTCCTGCACGCATGCTCTGGTTCACCGAGGGCCAATTCTGAATTTTTTATCTTGCTCATGATCATCATCATGATGCTCCTTATCATGGTTATCATTTCCTCCTGGCAGGTGGAGCGACCACCAGCGCCTTCTCGCCACCCGCCCCTTCCCCAGCGAAGGAAGCAATTCGGGCCCGACCCCGGCGGCCGCTCCCTGGATGCGGGCTTCCTTTGCCTCTCCGCATCCCTCCCTCTTTCATCTGCATGTATACATCTTGATTCCTTTATTCCAGTAGATCTATTTCCTTTCCATGGGCTGGCCGAAACGCTGCGGACTGCCACCAGTCTCTTAACAAGAAGAACAAAAAGAGGAAGACCTTGAGTGGACCCCAGGACAAAGCACTTTGGGCTCGGCAAGAAGGGACGCTCGGGAGCGCTGGCTCGGAACGGGAGTGATCTCGGTGCCAACGAGCGCCCATCCAGCGAGCGGACCTCTGAGGGTATTCAGATTGAATTTTATTTATCCTTTTGGCATGCTTGAACAGTGACACTGTTGGAGAGGGGTAGGGTTTGGTTTTGTTTAGTTCTTCGGGGAAATCGAGCTGAATGGTGGGAGATCAGGTAGACCTAAGTTGGCTTTCCTACTCCCCTGCCTCGCCTTCTCGAGATCCGGGTGTTGGAGAAGAGATACTGGGAAGCAGAAGGCTTAGAAAAGAGTAGACACCGGAGATGTTGTCGGAGAGCTAAGGGAAGGGTGAGGTGAGGGGTAGGTGAGTGGAGATGGGCCAGCTGGAGGAGGATTTCGAAAATAAGAGGTTTGTTTAAACCCCCCCTTTGGGTTCACAGGATGAGTTTTGCTAGGGAGGAGAATATGGTTGTCTGTCCATAGAAGCTCTGAGAAATTGATGAAAAATTGATATGTCCATGTACACACATAAGGAGGCGTCTGGATTTGTGTGTAAACAGAGCGGAGAGGTGGAGGAAGGCATGCAGGGAGGGGGCTTAAAATAATGTCTTATTATCTCTTTGGCTTTGGGGACTCTCATCCTCTGTCCCTCCCCCTTTTTTTGACCCAGGGATCCAGCTGCATTAGACACCAGTGACCTTTTAAATCTACACCCACCCTTTACCTGGTAAAGCCCGTTGACAGTTCGGGGTGGGGTGGGGTGGGGTGAGGAGAGTGGTAGGGGTGTTTTGAAGACATATATATATTCTCTCTCTCCCTCTCTCTCTCCCCCTCTCTCCCCTCCTCCCCTCTCTCCTCCCTCTTCCCTCCTCCCGTCTCCTCCCCTGTGTCTCCTCCTCCCTCGCTCTCCCCCCATCACTCTTTCTCTTCCTCCCTCCCACCTCCCTCACTCCCTCCCTCCCTGCTGCATTTTGCATGAGCTATCTAGGTCATTAGCATTTTAGCGTATGCAAGACTTGACAAAGCTGATGAGGGGCCAGATGGGCCTCGCTCTTATGGGTTTTTTTTTTTTTTTTCCCTTTTTCCCCCCTCTTTTCCTTTTTCCCCTTCACCACTTGGGACCTGAGCAAGAGGACTGCAGCAGGCGAGTTTCGGAAGGCTGCCTCCCCAGATTCCGGCCCGGAGCGCGGCGGCTCACCCCTGCGGCACGCCCGGCCAGCCTGCGCCCGCACTCAGCCAGCGAGGTAAAGGCGGCGGCGGCGCGCCCTGTCCTGGCAGCCGCTGCCAAGCCCCCGCTGCCCTCCGCGTCCTGTGCCCTCGACTTCCTCCTCCTGGCCCCCCTCAGTTTACTGGGCTAAACTGAGGGTGAGAGGTGGGTGGGTAGGGTTTGCTCTGCTGGGGCGAGGTGGGGTTGGTGTTGGTTTTTTTTTTTTTTTTTTCATTGTCTGGAGCTGCAGGGGAGGCGAGGCGCGAGGCAGGGGCTAAGGGAGTCGGGGTAATTAACACGGGGGAGGCACCCCTCCGTCTCCCACTTCCACCCACACCCCCAACCCTCCACCCCCTCCGCTTTGCAGGAAAAAGCCTGGATCCGAAAGGATGGGGGAGAACAAAGAGCCTTTGGAAGACGTCGCTGTTATCTCATTGTCTGTGTGATTGGGGGAGCTGCAGTAGGGAGGATGCTGTGGTCCTGTTCTGCCTGCCTCCCCACCCCCATCCCTCTCCCCGCTGTCAGTGCGCACGCACGCGCGCTTCTTTTTACTTATTTTTCCTTGTTTTCTCATTCCATCTTCTCCCCACCCCCCCTTCCTTTCTTCCACCTGTCCTTCCTTCCTCCTTTCCTTCCTCAGGAGAAAGGCCTCTCTCTCCGTGTTCACAGCGGACCTTGATTTAAATGTCCATACAATTAAGGCACGCGGTGAATGCCAAGAATGGGGCTGGCTGAGCACCGTCGGTCCGCGAGGGCCCGCCTGGAAGGAGCCACGGAGCCGAGGCGCCCTCCGCAGAGCTCAGCGCCGGGGCTCCGGGCGGGAGGGGTCAAGCCGGCTGGGCTGCCCCGAACCTGAGCCTTTGGGGTGGGGAAGTGTGCAGCTTGTGACAGACAGGGGGCTTAGAGACACAGACAGACTCGGAGAGAAGCTGATGACGGAGTGCTTCTGTGTGCATATTTTTCTCTGGGCTGGGGGCGCATCGTATGTGGGTCGACACCTTCCGTGGCTGTGTTTTTGTTTGTTCTGGGCTTAGCTTTTGGTTTGCCCTTTAAAAAAATAATGTGGCATCCGGAGACTGGCAGTCTGTGCCAAGGCTTGCAGATATATTGTGTTCTCCTTGGGGGGGTGGATAGCCAGTTGGAAGGGAGGAGGGAGGTGTTTATCATTCTTTGCTGTAGAGCTGGGGGCACCTGACAAGCTTAAGGGAGTCATTGGATATATGAGGAAGAAGGAACAAACTCCTGGAAGGTTCACCAGCTCGATGGGGGCTGAAAGCCTGGCCAGGGCTCTTAGGAGCATCTCACTTCCTCCTTGCGGCTCTAATTGTAGTTTCAGGCAGAGATCCAGGAGATGCAGAGGAAGGGAGAGGCGCAATAACCTACATGTACCAAAGGGGGGAGGGAATGAATTCCTTCTTAAACCAGAACCGAAGGAAAAACAGAATGTGCACAAGTGTTGCTGAGGAAAGACTATTTTGAAAGAGGCTGTCAGGGAATGGAAAGGGCTAGCCCTCCCTCATCCTGAAGAACCTGCTTCCCAAATCAGGCCTTCTTCCCCAGCCCTAGATGGAGAGCAGCAGCTGGTCCTAGGGAGAGAACCCCTAGCTGCGGAGGATGGTGGCAAGACCTAAACTCATAAATTTCCAGGTGGAGAAAATGGTAGAGGTGCAGGTCCCCGCAGAGAAAGGAGGCCAAGAGCTGGATCTCCCCATCAGGAAGCCTGCTGCATCCCTTTCCCCACCCTTGGCAGAGGCCTGTCTTTGCAAGGCCAAGGCCATAAGGGATGCTTGGGATTTTAGTTTGATTCCTGACACATTAATAAAGGCCTAAAGGAGTCTCAGGTGAAGCTTGCTTATTTTCTTCAGCAAAGCGCCCTTCTAACCCACTTAGCAAATTAGTATTCAGAGATGCCATGGAGCTCTAGCCTCATTTCCTCCAAAATACTTATTGAGTACCTACTATGTGCCAATCGTTGTATAATTATTATATCTTAGATTCTTCCTTTGCCCTCCTAAAGGAGTGTCTGGAGTCGGGTGAGGTTAAGTGCGCTGTACCCCCTCTAGGTACTCCCAGAACCTTCTCTGTGGAAATGTGCCACAACCTGCTCACCCCTGCAGAGAGAAGGCGGCAGTTCTCATCATGCAAACTGCGGGCATGGTGCTATCTCTCAAGTCCCAGAAGTCAAGTTTGGCCAAAGGACAGAAAAGAGCAGTTTCTCCGGCCCCTGAGTCTTAGCCCTCATCCTAAGAGGCAGCGGCAGCCACTGCCTTCAAAACAGACCAGCCTCCAAATGATGCTTCCTTGGGGTATAAATCCCTTTGCCTCTCCCCTCCCTCTTCCTAAGAAGGCTGCTCTGGTGTTGGGGTGGGGGGGGGCACGGTTTAAGTCTCCGATGACCAACCCTTTGCCCCACGGTTATGGGCGATAGTGAGATTTGTCTCTGTAATTGCTTCCCCATAAGTCCATCAGACATGGCCGTACCCTTTCCCTGATGTGCCGCCCGTCAGTACAATCTCCAGATGCCTCCCCAAGTAATGGCCCTTTTAGGTGGAAACCTAACACGCTTCTCCCTGAGAGCTTAAACCACAGGCACCATGGACAAGGCCCCCGCCAGGTTCCTGAGGCTGATAAACTAGGCAGGGAGGGGCGTATTTTTTATGACTTATGTAAACTCTTGTTCCAGAAAGCTTTAATGGGTGTGGGAGTGTTCTAGGTTTGCCGGGTCTGTGTGCCTTGGTGTGGGGGTTTTCCTGTGTTCACCACATCTCATTATGAAATGTATTTTTACGTGGGGCTTTAATGGCCGAAAATGGCAAAGATGAATGCACCACTCTGCCCCTGGTGTAATTTCAAGGTCCCTTTTGTGTTCGCCAAATAGAGGCATCCGAGCGAAGGTCAATCCTAGCTTCTTCCCTTCTGCTATATTCAGGGCCTATTTATACCTGCTGATACTTATGTAAGAAAACTGAGATTTATGCCCTTCCCAGGCATTTCTTTAACTCTCAACATCTGCTCGTCTGTCTAGTTGAGCCCCTCTAGTTACATCCTCTGCCTTAAATGAAGGGGAAAACATACGATTTTTAAAACATAGGACGTGTTGAGGCAGTTTGCTGAGAATATGCCAAGAAGGCCCCCATGAGTCCACACCCATCACTATCATCATGGTCCTCATGACTGGGAGCTCTTGTGTTGCTCAAGGTGACTGTACCAGATACATTAAGATGGATTTAGAAATGTTATCAAAGGAAAATCGGTAATATTATTCTTTCTCCTGCCAGAGACGGCCCAGGCCCAGATCTCTGTTTAAGCAGAAAAGAAACTGATCTTTTTTTTTTTTTAAGATTTTATTTATTTTTTTGACAGAGAGAAAGAAATCACAAGTAGGCAGAGAGGCAGGCAGAGGGAGAGGGGGAAGCAGGCTCCCTGCTGAGCAGAGAGCCTTATGTGGGGCTCAATCCCAGGACCCTGAGATCATGACCTGAGCCGAGGGCAGAGCCTTAACCCACTAAGTCACCCAGGCACGCCAAGAAACTGATCTTTTAACAAAAGCTAAGGTAAATTCCTCTTATCCTTTCTATCACCAAATGGGTGGGGAGCAGGGACAGTTTTTGGGGCTTAGCCAGAGAAATGAATAACTGGGTAGAGGCAGGCTTTCCCAGCAGGCATATGCCCATACACATATATACATGCATTTTCTCTCATAATCATATCCATTGCTTACATTTATAGGAAAGCATTTAACCACACACACAGACACACACACACATACACCTCTATTCTCTCTGCACAGGAAGACAATTTTCTCTTTCCCTCTACTTACATAATCTCCCCACCCCTTGTTCCAGCCTTAGAATGGAGTCCTCTGGGGGCAGCTGCAAAGCTCTGTCCCTAGGACAGATGGAGCCTCCCTTCCTCATCTACTCTGTGGGTGGTTTTAGAGCCCGGTGAGTCAACTGGGACTGAGGGCTGTGCTGGTGGTATGTGTGTTTGATTCCCGGGGATGAGTATGTCAATAACAACAATTATGAGAATTATGATACCTAATAAAGATTTTTTTTCTTCCAAGTCCCATCTATAATTCTTTCATTTGGGTGTTTTTGCCTAGTCCTTCCCCATTTGACTCCAGTTAAAAACAACAACAGCGACGACAACAAAAAAAACAAAGCAAAACAAAAAACCATTTTATAGTTAATTGCATCTCCAATGTAGACCTAGAACAAGAAAAAGGACTTCAAATGGGATTCGGTCCAGTCCATGTGTGCAGCTCTGTGCCGGATGCCGCGGGCCTGGAGAGATCTGCACCAAATTTAGATGGCCTGGAAAAAATGCAGGCCTGACTGAGAGCAAAAAATGTTCTAGGTCAGAAATGAAGAGTCAGCAGCTCTCAATAGGTTCACCTTTCCATTTTCTTACCCTTCTCCCTTTTGTCTTAAGATAGAAATATTTGCCCCTGAACACAAGGACCTGGGTCATGGCTGCCTACGCCCCTAAAATAAACCTCCAGGATGACCAGGGGCTTTCTCAGAATTACCGTGGGGGGCAGGTTGATTTGAAATTAAAATCCAGTCTATATCTTAGACATGTACAAATACTGAGACCTAGAACCTAGGAGGCAGTATTGTCGCTGGAATTTCCACTTGCTACTTGGTGTGACCTCTTCAAGGCTGTTCTTCGTGGAGAGGAGCGAGCCTGCTGCCCAGCCTAGGCGGCAGGGCTGGGGGCTAGGCCTCGCCATCCACCCGGCCCGCGGCCCCACGCCCGGAGCTTCCCAGTGACCTGCATTCCAACGTGCACGAAGCTTTCTCTTTTTTCTCCTAATGTCCTTGCGACTTCTAAATTGAGCAAGGCGAACACGCGCTGGTTTCCTCTTTCTTTTCTTCCTTGCCCCTGTTTTCCCAGCTTTTTTTTTTTTTTTTTTTTCCTCTTGCCAGAATCAAGAAACGGGGCCCCAAAGCCCTGGGTCATCCCGCATTTCCAAAGCTTCGGACTGATCCGAGGTGCGGGTAGACGCGGAGACAGCAGGGCGTCCTGGGCGCGGAGCCCGGCACGGGGGAGGCAACCCCAGAGGCCCACCTCTTACCCTCTGCCGCGCACCTTCGTCTCCTCAATTTCGCTCCAGCGCCAGATGGATACACGACGGTCAAGTTAGAGATAATTACGGAGTCGTTGGGAATGGGGGGCGGGTCGAGGCGGGGGTACATCTTTAGCTTGGGAGAATGGGACATGGCAAACCAGGCCGCGGCGGAACGGGATGTTCCCCCTCCCCGCGTTCCCAGCCCGCCACCGCGCTTCCCCGAGCCCCAGGCCGCGGCCTAGACCCTGCGCCTTCCCGCCGCGCGCCCGGCCCGGCCTTGGCGCGCGGAGGACTCGGGGCCCCAGGGGGGTCCCTCTCCCCTCACCCTTCTCTAGGCCTCCTTCTCGTCAGCTCCAGGACCCGCGGTCTCCACGACCTCACCCCGCACCCCGGAAAGCCACAGGATGTGCGAGAAAGAGGGTCGGGCATAGCCTGGGGAGGAGGTTGGAAGAGGACCCCGACCGAAAAATCACGGTTTAACCCCTCTCGGGCTTCCCACCAGCCAAGGGCCCTGGCGAAAGCTCTTTAGGGGTGGATTGGATTTTTGGAAGGGGAGCGGTGTTTCTGCCCCCAGTACGTCCTGGGTGGCTCCCCTTTACACCGCCCAGCGTCCCCTATCCTCCCTCCCCACGGAGCCCCGGCAATGGGGCCAGGTCGCTGGGCACGGACCCAGCAACCCACCACCCCCAGCGACATGTCCTTGCCTTCTCCAAATACCCTCCTCCCCCATCCTCACCACACTCTAAAGAAGGCAAAACAACCACCAGGGAATCCTCAACCCAGAAGAAAAACGACACTTTTCTCCTTCGGCTTTAGCACTAGTCTTCTTACGCCAGAGAAGATGGAGCCCCTGAGAAGTCGGCCTGAAACAGAGGAACAGACACGCTGTGTCTTCGTGAGCTCCCAAACCCCAGCCCTGGCCCCAGGCAGAGGGGACCCTCAGCCTTCCCTTCCACTGGTCCACCGGGCGCGGCCTCTCTTTTAAAAAGAACTTAAATCCCCCCTTTTCCTCACTTGCTAGGCCCACCAGGGTGCAGAGTCAGTGATGTGAGCCTCCTTTGGATTAACAGACCAGTGCCCTGAAATAACCTTCAGAGCCCAGTCTCAAGGTCATGTGCCCAAAGAAAGGAGGCCCATTGGCCTCAAGAGGCTTCGGGTCTGGACCAGGACGAGTCTGGCAAAGGTCATACCGAAAGTTTCTGACACACAGGAGAGTGCCCCTGGCCTTCACAGGGGGCTTTCCTTCAGCCGCCTCTCACACTTACCCAGATTGATGTGGCAATGTTTATTCCCATTTAATTGAGACACTGGTTTAATTTCAGATTGCCTCAGTTTAAGGCCCAATGGGGTTTTCTGTAGCTCTTTTCCCCAGTGTCTCTACAGAAACTAATTGCTGTTAATATCCAATTTTGGCTTTATTATTCGTTAGCCAATTATGGATCCCATAGCCCGGGCCCCTTGCTGCTTACCGCCTCTGCTGGAATCAGCTAACACTATACCTGGCTTCTGCTTCTTGCCTTTGCCTCTATTCAGACCCTTCCCCCACCCCAAGATGATTTACAGGGCACTATCAGTCATTTGGTTGGTCCCAGCCCTTAGCACAGTTGGGGATGGGGGGTACTTTCGGGCTTTTTTTCTCCTTTCGAGGGAGATTTCTTCTTTGCAGGTGAAGTAAACAATTCCCACTTTCTAAAAAAGAAAATGCAAGTTTTTCTGCTCGCTCTTCGCCACCTCTGGGCTTTCTTTTTCTGGAGCCATTTTTGGAGTAGCCTGTTTCAGCCAGCAGCAAGCCCAGTTTCCCCTCCCTCCTGGCTCTCCCGTTACCTCCCCCAGAGCCCTGCCGAAAGCTACCCCGTGTAGGCAGCACACCGGCTCTAACGGTAGAGTGCTCCACCCGGTCCTTTCACATTTCAAGGAGGGAAACTTGAAAAAGCAATTTGGGAAAGGCACCATTTTCAGAGATGAGGAGGGAGTTTCTTTTGTCTCTCCCGCAGATGCCCTGGAAACCGCCCCTGCTTTAGTTCCCTCCAGAGTAGAGCTGACGCCACTGGGGGCAAGAGCCTTTAAAAAAAAAAAGTGGGGTTTTTTTTTTAGCCTCATTTTATTTGTGTGCCCCAAGTTCGCCGACATGCCGAAGCAAACACTTCCCGTTACCGGTGCTCTGGAAACAGGAAAATAAAAGTAAAAATCATAACTGACAGCAGGAAGATCCTTCTTTGTCTGTCTTCCTTTCTTCCCCCGTTTTGAAATAACGCTTCACATGCTCTAATGTGCTCTTATATTTATTTCTCGCAGTTCTATAGCAACCTGCATTGTGTCAGCATCAGAATCAATGGAAATAAAACAAAATGTCAGAGCAGCTGGCTTTAGCTGAGGCCTCCCTTTGCCACCTGGAGGCCCATCCCCTTGTGAGGAGGTTGAAGACTCAGCATGGCCTGGGAACGGGAACGCCAAGGTCAGGTTTTTCAGAGGGAGGAAGTGGGGGCGAATGCTGTGTAGGTCTGGGACGCTGTTAAGAAGGTGCCTTACACATAAGGCTCAGTAAATACCACCAAATTGGATGTAATTAAATTAGCAGCAGCTGTCCTGCTTTTCTTGCAGAAAAGCTTCAATTATGCCTTAAGGGCTTTTGGGCAGAGGAGAGATAGAGTGACCTCACAGAGCATGAAGGGGCCTAAAAACGTTTCTGGTTCCTCCCCTAGCCTCAGCCCCGCTTGACTCATGCAGGTGTCTGGAGTTTGATTTTCAAAGGATGCATGAGTTTTAGGGAGACTGCATACGTGCCCAGTCCCAGGCAAAATTCCAAAGAGTCAAAAACTCTTCTTTGGAATCCTCCTATCTTCTTGTAGAGCACTTATTTTACTTTCTAATTACCCTCCTACTCAAATCTCTCCCTTCATCGCCCCCTATTCATATCTCACCCAAGGTCTGCCTGGGGGGTGGGGCGTAGTGCTGTAAATATGTAAATAAATATCAATTTCTATTTCCTTCAACTGTCCTCCTCCCAGCCCCTTGGAAACATCTATAGTCTCAATGGTCAACAGGTGTTAGGGGGTTAAGCCATCTCACAGTAATATGTGAGTTGCTCAGTCTCTTAAGTTTCGCAGAGATATTTCTATTTTAGAAGAGGCCCTTAAAGTAACAAGTGGGATTCAGTTGTAGGAGTTTCTTGTAAAGGCATCCAAGAGTGGGAAAGCACAAGAGCATCAACTTTCCCACTTTTCGTGTGAGGAAAGCATCATCGCCCCTTCATTCCAGACAGACCAGTGCTCCAAACACATAGATATGACATAGTTCATAAGAAAAAACATTTCGGGTCACTTGGATGGCTCAGTCAGTAGAGCATGTGACTCGATTTTAGAGTTTTATAAGTTTAGGCCCCATAGTGGGTATAGAGGTTATTTAAAAAAATAAAATCGGGGTGTTTTTGTTGTTGTTTTTGGCTTTTTTTAGAGAGAGAGAGCATGTGAGTGGGCAGGGAGAAGGGGGAGAGGGAGAGAATACTAAACAGGCTTCATACCCAGCATGGAGCTCATTGTGGGGCTCGATCTCAGATCGCACAACCCTGAGATCATGACCGGAGTCAAAACCAAGAGTCAAGACGCTTAACCAACTGAGCCACCCAGGTGCCCCCCAAAAATAAAATCTTTAAAAAAAAGAAAAGAAAAAAACATATTTCAAGAACCCCAAATAAATCCTTTTTGGTTCCTTCCTTCAGCTCTGAAGGCAGGGAGGAACGCCCCCCTCCCAGCCCTTAACAAAAACACCTGTGGTTTTTGCGTAATAAACCGGTTCAGGGTAAGGCCACCACCGCATGTAAAGCCAGCCCTTTCATGTCACTTTGCATAATTGTGGATTCTGATTTCACTATTCCATGAATGACAATTAATGATTCAATTAAATGCTGAACTGTGTGATAGGGTGAGACTTCCCTCCAGAAGTCCAAAGCAGACTCAGAAGAGTTCCAGGCAAAACTGGCCTTGGGGAGAGCTTGACTTTGCCCCGGTCCAGCCTTGGTTTTGTGTACTCTCCTCCCTAGCGGGCCCTTCCCTTGTCTAAATTAGCTCCCTCCTCTCCTTGACACCCTGGCTGGGTCCTGTCCCCACAGTGCATCTGTGTTTCCAACAATGGCAAAGCCAGGGCCCAGAGAAGGTCCTTGTAGGGCAAGAAGCAGGAAGGGATGTGACTTTTGTTCCGGCACATACAGTAACTGCCTTCCCAGCTTTCTGCCAAATGTCAAACGTTTCTCCCATCTTTCCACTCTTCCCCTTCTACCTCAGCATCTTGCCACCTTCATGTGGACAATTAATCAATAGCATCAGCGTAGCATGAGAAGTTCCAAGCAGAATCTTGCTGCCAGGCCTTACTGCCTCCCTATTGCGTTAGACCTGGCTTGCTCAATTCCTGAATCACTCATCATACTACTGACTAAAAACTATCCAAGACAGCATTTGGGGCATCTAGGAGCATCATTGAATGTAATACCAGGACCTCTCAGAAGTCTAGAGGGATTTGGTTTCTTCCTTTTTTTTTTGAGACTTTCAGGATATTACAAAATTAAGAAATGCCAAAAGCAGAGTCACCCAACTTGTAGTTATAGTTATACTTATAGTATACTTATACTTATAGTTATACTTATAGTTAAGAATTTGAAATTATCTGATTCATATCCGTTTACAATTCCGTTACTCAACCCATGCGGTATGTATAGCATCTTCCAAGAATAGTACCAAAGCGTCTGCCTATGAGACCCTCCGTGATTCTGGCACCCAAGCAGAAATGCTCAGGCCTACCCCTTAGATGCTCAGGCCTAGCCCTTAGCCCCCAGAGAGAGCATAGCATAGCGTAGAGGACTGCCAGCTTTGGCATCAGACTACCTCTGTTTGATTCTTGGTGCCATCACTAGGCCATGTGACTTAGGGTAAGTTGCTAAACCTCTCTGAGCATCTTCTGTAAAAAAAAGTGATAATAACAATGCTAGCCATACTTCATAGAGTTGTTGTCAGGATTCAATTGACCACACATGTTAAAACGTTTAGCATAACACAAAGCACTGTTCAATATAATTACATGCAAGTGCAGATGGAATTTTAAGTTCTCTAGTAGCCATATTTTAAG
>CM052899.1:46560837-46668236 GCA_028534135.1 Potos flavus
GACAACATATCAGAAAGAAAGTTGGGGGCCAGATTGCATGTGGGAATTGCTGGATCATATAATGTCTTAGTCAGCTCGGGCTGCCATAACAAAATACCACAGACTGGCTGGCTTAAACAGCAGAAATTTATTTTCTCACAGTTCTGGAGGCTGGAAGTTCAAGATCAGAGTGCCAGCATGGTCGGGTTCTGGGGAGAACTCTCTTCCCAGCTTGCAGATGGCTGCCTTCTTGCAGTGTCCTCATGTGACAAAGAGGGAGAAAGAGAGAACTCGAGTCTCTTCTTATAAGGGCGATCATGATATTCTGACCCTCTTGGAAACCTAATCACCTCCCAAATACTATTTGGCAAATGCTGTCTCCAAATACCATCACGTGGGGGTTAGGGCTACAAAATATGAAGTTGGGGTGGGGGGGACATAATTCAGTTCACAGCATGTAGAAATCCTATTTTTTAATTTTTTGAGGAACCACCATACTGTTTTCCATAGTCGCGGCACCATTTTACATTCCCACCAACAATGCATGAGGGTTCCAATTTCTCCACAACGTTGCCAGCCCTTGTTATTTTCTGTTGGTTTTTGAATAGGAGTCCTCCTAATGGATGTGAGGTGGCATTTTGTTGTGGTTGGATTTGCGTTTCTCTTTAGAGAGACTAGTGGTGCTGGAGCATCTTTTCATGTGCTTATTGGCCATTTTTCTTTTATTGGCCACGTATATATCTTCTTCGGAGACATGTCTGCTCAAGTCCTTTGCCCAATTTTTAATTGGGTCGTTTGGTTTTTGTCACTGTTGTGACAATCATTGCTTTGGCAAATCTGAGGCAGTTCTGACAAATGGAACGGAGTCAGCGGTCCCTTGCCCACTGAATGAAATCTTCCCGTCCTGAGTCTAGTAGCAGGAAGTGGCCCTGGTCACCTGCATGCCCAGTGATCATCCTGGGTCTCGCACGGTTTGTGCTTAAATCCTCAAATCTTCCTCCTTGGTTGGGTCTCTGAAACCCTTCTTCCCTTCCCTGCCTCCAATTCCTGAGGGTGACGCTTGACCTCTGGAGGACTCCTACTCCAAATCTGATGAAGGACTTCAGACAATAGTATGTTTACATCCCTGACCCTGACCTCTGGCATATTATTCAGAACTCTGATGATTTCAAATGGCACAAACCCAATCTGAACCAGCTTAAACATGTGGGGGAATTTCGCGATTCATGGAACTCTGTCCAAGAATCTAGTTGTAATGAAAGGACAGCTGGAAACATGGACTCAAACATCTTTGAGTCTTCATCTCTGTGCCTTTCTGCATGCATTGTTAATTCTTCTCTTTCTGCAAACCGGGCTCTGCTCCCCAGGTCTACACAGCAAGACACATGGCTATTGGGGTTTCCCAGGTTTTACATTTTAGAGCCCAGCTTAGATCAGGGGCCCACCCGCTGGCCAATTCACTTGACTGAAGAGGTGGAAAACCCCCATTGGGCAAGTGTGAATTAGGTGTAGGCATGGAGCTCCCATGGTGACTATGGATGTAAGGGAGGGGCAGCCACCTCGACAAAGGTACTGGCTGAGTAATACCACAATGTCCTGGAACCACCAATGGCCTGTAAATGGTGCCCCTGGATTTGCACAGTGCACACACTGTGCAAGGGAGGTCCTGGGAGAATAGCCTATTTCTGGACTCAAATCCACCAGACCGGCATCTCCCTTCCACACCCTCCTTCCTCACAAGGCCTCTATGCCAGAGCCCGTCATATCCCCGGGAGTCCTGTGGTTTGAAATGCTGACCCCTTCTCCTGACCCTGGTGCCAAGCTCCTAGCATGCTTCAGGGTCAAGTTTAGTTTATGATGGCGGCTAGTTGTAAAGACCACACATTGTTACTTTTTTTTTTTCTTTAAACCAACCGTATAACATTTGGTGCCTTTCACAACACTACCCTGCTTCTATCTTACTGTGCTGTCTCTCTCCCTAGCAAGCCATCAGTATGTCTTGTCTCCTCCCTAAAAAAGAGAAAAGGGGGGAAAAGCACCAGAAATGCCTACACGCTCATCTCCCAGGGGTTCCTGGACGGAGAGCAATCTGGGACCTGAAGGAAATCCCCATGGCAAGGCCCTGCTCCCGGGCCTCACTAATTCTGGATTTTATTCTCTCCTGTGAGCCGGGCATTGAATTACTGTCCCCCAACCCCCATACCTCCTGTTTTCTATTGTCTCATCTAATAAAGGTTCCAGATCCGAAAGTATCTGAGACCCTAACTCTAATCCAATTAAACCCTGCCAAAGCGACTACACTCGGGAAAGACAAAGAGGTGAAGAGGTTAATAGCAGACAGAACCCGCACGGACGAGCTAAATTAGCCTTGCCCACCTTAGGAGAAATGTTAAAAGCAGATTACTAAGACTGCTGTTGGTGATTAACATTTGCTCAAAATTCTAAGTAGCTGATTTTTTTTCCCCCCAAGTTAAATGTTAACCTGAGGAAAGGACAGTAGCTGTGGGAGAAGAAGGTGAAGAAGAAAACAGAAAGACAGGCCTGCCGGGCGGATGTCTTCCGCCCAAAGTAGGAGGAATCAAGAATCCTGAGGAAATGGTCCCCATTCACCCTTATTCGCCTCTCTTCTCAAGTAGGAAAGATGGAGATTTTCACCATCTTCATTCAACCGAGAAGCTGTGCTCCAGGATGGCTGGGGAAGCAGGGAGGCAGCTCCCACCTTGAGGGGGAGGTCGGGAGCTACCTGGAGGCCTTCCAGTTTTTTGTTTGTTTGTTTCTCTGATTGTTTAAGATTTTATTTATTTATTTGAGAGAGAGAGTGCACACAAGAGAGAGAGCACAAGCAGGGGGAGCAGCAGAGGGTAAGGGAGAAGCAGACTCCCCACTGAGTGGAAGTCCTATGCGGGACTTGATCTCGGGACCCTGAGATCATGACCTGAGCCACCCAGGGCCCCCAGCCTTCCAGTTTTGTATCCTGTCTTAGTCCGTTAGAGCGACTATAACAAATGCCATAGACGGGGTGGCATAAACAGCAGACCCTTATTTCTCACCGTTACAGAGGCTGGAAAGTCCAGGATGGAAGTGCCAGCCAGTTCGATCCCTAGTGAGGACTCTCCTCTTGGTGTGCAGATCTCTGACTTCTCCCTGTGGCTTCCCATGGCAGAGAGAGAGCTCTGATCTCTCCATCCCCTGATAAGCTCATCGAGGGCGCTCCACCCCCATGACCTCATTCAAACCCAAATACCTCCCAAAGGCCCCACCTCCAAATATCATCATGCTGGGGATTAGAGTTTCAACACCCGGATGCTGGGGCAAAACAAAGATCCAGTCCATAGCAATACTCGTGGATCTGTGCGGTGGGTTTGTTCTGATAACAAGTAACTAACCCTGGAAAAGCTCCATCCCCACTCAACGTTTTAGGGTACGTCGGTGCATCAGGACCGTATTCAAGTGCAAATAAATATCTTGATTTTCCTTGTTATCCTTTGCTAGAGGCTTCATTTACCACGATGAAGAATAGAAAGGTTCTAGTGGGAGTGTGTATGTGTGACTATTTGTGAATACCATTAGTAGGATGTCAGTGTAGATAGAAACTCAGTCCGGCAAGCAGGGCGGCCCAAAAGGGGCAAAAAAGCAGTGGGCACTATATTAAGGCACTACTCCAGACATCTGGGAAGAAGCAAAGAAAAATCGGACGTGGGTCTTAACTCTGAGAAACTTACCATACGCGGAAGAGAAGACTTATAGAAAGGGCTAAAAAACATAACTAACATAGACTGCTGTTAAAAAGCCATGTCGTTTCAAGAATGGAAAATGGTGCGGCCACCATGGGAAAGCGTCTAACAGTTCCTCCAAAAATTACAGATAGAATTACCCTAGAATCCAGCAACCCCACTTCTAGCTATAAATCCAAAAGAACAGAAAGCAAAGACTCACGCTTATATTTGTATACTGACATTCATAGCAGCGTTATTTGCAATAGCCAAAAAGGTGAGAGCAGTTCAAGCGCCCACCAACAGATGAATGCATAAACAAAATGCGGTCTAGCCATACAATGGAATATTACTTAGCCTTAAAAAGGAATAAAATTCTGACAAAGGCTACAACACGGATGAACCTTGAGGACAGGATGCTACGTGAAATGAGCCAGCCACGAAAGGACAAATCCTGTTTGATTCCATGTATAGGAGGCACCTAGAGCAGTCAAATTCACAGAGACAGAAAGGAGACGGGAGACAGGTGGTGCCACGGCCTGGGGCCAGGGAGGGTTGGGGAGCTGTTTAATAGATACAATATTTCGGTTTTGCAAGACGAAGAGGTCTATGGAGGATGGTGGTGATGATTGCGCAAAAATATGAATGCGCTTGATAGTGTTGAATTGTGCACTTAAAAATGGCCAAGATGGTAAGTTTTATAAATGTGTATTTTGCCACAATTTTTAATAATATCATGTTATTTCAGATGAGACTTCCTAGAAGAGGGAGCATTGAGCTATGCCTGGGAGGGCAGGTGAATATCAATATGTAAAGAGGAGAAAGGACAATAGAAACAGAGGGAAGAACGTGAAATGTCCAAAGGCAGTGACGTATTCATAAATAGGCACAGCGAGTGGTTTGTTTCCTGGAACAAGGGCTGAGGGAAAAAAATAAGTTCAAACAGCTGTTGAAGCCTCGACAACTGGACCTTGAAATCCAGGATTTTATCCTCTATGCCAGCGGATGGAGCGTTTCCCTACTGTGTTGCGTAGAATACTAGTTCCATCAGATGCTGCGGGTAAAGGGGAGGACGGAGCCGTAGTTGAATAAATTCGGGGAAATGCTTTGTAGCCCTATGGGCGATTTACAATAGCTTATCAGTGATGCCCCTGACATTTTGTTTAATTTACTGTTGCCCAAATTCATTTGCTCATGCCGCCCTTGGAGTCTCACAACACCTAACATCCTCCTAAAGGGAGTTCCAAAGACTATACTTTCAGGGATCATTTCTATAGTTTGTTAAAGGGAGTTCCATAGGTTGAGAAACACTTCTCCAGGACAAGGCAGCTGTTGGAGATGTTTGAGCAGAGGTATTTTCAAGGTCAGAGATGGCTTTAGGGAAGCTCACCAGACAGCAGGCAGGAGACCAGACGGAAGGGAGTTGAGACAAATGACTAGAATGATGATCTGTTGTTGAGGAAGGGGCACATGTCAGATGTCTGAAAGTTTATAGGTTAAGCCCTCTTTGAAAAAGTGCCCAAAACACCAGAGACTCTTCAAGAACTAAAAACATACCTTCTTACTCAAGTCAAATGCCGACACTCAGCAAATGCTCCCAAATCCAAATGTTGACTCATCCTACCCAGAAGCAAAACACAGTCTCCTCCAGGTCCAGCCCTCCTGTGTTGGTCTAGATCCTCTCAGCCCCCAGAGGCAGATGAAGTAGCGTGTTGAAGTGGCTTATCCCAGCTCGTGAGAGCTATTTAGGCATTTTGCAAGACCCATTGGTGGAGGCCTGCCACGGTGGGAGTATTTAGACTATGGGAGTCAGCCAGTGCACTGAAAGCAATGCTTTTGTTTTTCGGAGATTCAGTTTACCACCCATCACTGCGCAGATGGCAAGATGGGATTAAACAGGGAAGGATTTTATTAGGGAAAGCACCTGCGTGAGAAAAAAAAATGGGAAAGGCTGAGAGAGCGGTGTCAGACAGCAAGGCAAGTCTGACCCCAAGCCAGGGAAAGAGGGAAAAGGAGGTTGGTGGAAGCATCCTGCTGGGTTGCTGGGGAGTCCGTGAGCCAAAGTGGGCCATCAATGGAGGTGTCTCAGGAAACAGCCTGTCTCAGTATCCCTGTGGCGCTTGGTCATTTATACGGAGCAGCCCATGGAAAATGTGGCCTCAGTGCAAATGGGGCAATAGATTTCTGAGCCCAGCAGCCGGGACCCTGAGTCATCTGTGGTCCCTGTTGGCGGTGGTCCATGTGGCATGTTCTCGTTGTCACCGCAGTCCACCCCTTGGAGCACACAGGAAGAGTCAGGACAGAGCTCCTCCAAGCTTCCCGTGGGCCTTGCTTCCTGAGGGATGAGCCACAGCCCCCATCACTGCAGCTGACCTTGGGGCTGCGATTGGCACCCTCATCTCTCTCTCCTCTTCATTTTAAACCCCCTTCCCCTTTAGCTCTCAACTCAGCAGGTGTTGCTGGCTTACCTGAGGGTCTGAGCTTCAATCTTGAAGAGTCTAAATCCTGATCATCATACCCTTCTCACTTTGGAGTGGCTGCACGTGTCCATTCGCAGTTGCATCAGAACAAGGGAGTAGCAGGAGGCACCCCAGTGGGTCGCCTGGGTTCCTCCTTGCCCCCATTGTGTGAAAGCACTCCTACCTCCTCCTGCCGATGAAGGTCAATGATTCTTGTCCATATGGGGACTCCTCTTTTCATCTGTGGATCTCTGTGCGCAAGGACTCCAAAGTATCCTGGTGGTAACCTTAACTTGTAGTTCAATGCGACCCTTGCTGTGTGTCCTGGCAAGAGTGCGCCCTCTTTGGGGACCAGGACCTTCGGCCCTGCAGAGCACAGAGTTTCAGAAACACGAGACGCAAAATCTGCCCAGTGGGTCACTGAGAATGGTGAGGCCAGCGGTCTCAGGGTGGTACGGTATGTGATACCCTTAGGGAGTCCCATGATCACGGGCCCGCTTCTGAACCTCCTTAGCTTGGGCCGTGTCCCTTAGCTGGATGCCGCACTGTATGGGAATCCATGTCTGGGGATCGGGTGTAACATAAGCCCCTGGATAGTGGGGCTGGTGGAGGCACCGAACGCAAGAAAGGCAAATCCATGCCCGGTATAAGTGTCTACCCACGTGAGGAGGAGCCAGTGGCCCTTCCAGGCTGGTGTCCTTGAGCAACAGTACTGTATCCAGGGCGGCTCTGTGGCTGACAGTCAGAGGCAGCAGCAGCTAGACTGGCCTTGGAAAGTGGGAGTCCATGCTGTTGGACCCATACATTGCCTCTATCTCTGCCACCTCAGCCATTCTGTTCATGAGCCTATTGTGCCAGTTCTGGGGTGGACAATGACAGCTGACATCATCGGCCAAGTCATTTTGTCTAATTGATTGTTCAGAGCCTCTCCCATGGCAGATGCTTGTGGGTGGACATTAAAGTGTGCTACAGAATTCTTCACATGTTGCGCCCACTCTTTGTACCGCACGTGTCTCTACCTCTGACCTCCTCGGCCACTGCCCAGGATGAGCACATATTCTCATCCTTCCAGGCAAAGTGGTTGGCCCAGTGCACTGCTCACAGCTCTGTCCACTGGGAAGACTTTCTCTCTATACCGAGTTTTCAGGCCACCCCTGAATGTGACTGTTATCCGCTTTTACTTTGTTCCTGCGTATCAAGCCAACCCATTTGTAAGCCAGACCTGGGATTTGCTCCCTCTTTCAGCTGGTCATGCAAGATCCTGTATACAGCCCTCGGTACAACTGTGGAGGAGGGCCACTGGGACGAGCGAGATGGGTGGTGACGTGAGGGTCTTGGCTACCTGCTCTCCCAGCTTACTCACGCCCTCTAGTCCAGCTCAGACTCGATGCAAGTTGTACCATTTCTATTTCACGATGGAATGCAGCCATTTAATTCATGACTTTGGAGAGTCGACAAGACCCAGTCCATAATAAGCAGTTCTGAATGCAGGGTCACTGGGTACCCCATAGTCAAGTGTTCCATTTCCACTAGGGCCCAATAATATGCTGAAAGCTGATTCTCGAAGGACATATCAATCTCTGAGTATGAGGACGTGACCCTGCTCCCAAATCCCAGGACCTGCATTGTGATTCTCCCACGGGGGCTTGCCATAAGCTCTATAGTGTGTCTTTTTCCTTTATTGACACCTCCAGCCCCACAGGATCTGCCAGCTTGTGTGACCCAGATGCCACGGCAATTACACTACAACTGGACTCTCTGAATCACCCTCTTCTGCTCTGCTCATCCTCAAAGCTGGATTCTCCAACGTCGCCAGTATGGGAACCAGAACAATATTTTTATGTACGGAATGTTTCTTCCAGAACTCGAATAGGCTTACTGGTGCTGGGCTTTCTTCACTGTTGTACAGGATGCAAGATACGCTATCTGCTTTTTTATTTTTTTAAGATTTTATTTATTTATTTGACAGAGAGAGAGATCACAAGTAGCCAGAGAGGCAGGCAGAGAGAGAGGGGGAAGCAGGCTCCCCGCTGAGCAGAGAGCCCGATGTGGGGCTCGATCCCAGGACCCTGAGATCATGACCTGAGCTGAAGGCAGAGGCTTTAACCCACTGAGCCACCCAGGCGCTCCCGCTATTTGCTTTTTATTGTGAAGGGCCCTGACAACCGGACTCCTAAAAACTCCACTGAGGTGGCCAATCCTTGAATCTCCATAGGGCTTTCTTGCCACCCACTGGAGTATGTGTGTCTTACCCAAGGCTCCAGCATACTAGCTACCTCTTGCTCATCCTAAGAGCGGGATGTCATCAATGAAATGGTGTAATGCAGATCTCTTTGGACTGTATTATGACAGAGAGCAGAAGAGTTAATATAGATGGGAAGCAAAACTGTAAATGAACGTTGTTGTCCACCCTACAAGAATGCAAACTGTTTCGGATCCTCTTTTCTAATTGGATTGGAAAAGAATACATTCACCAAATCACAGGCCACATAGCATGTACCTGGGGCTTGATTAACCTGCTCGAATGGTGATACCATATTCAATACAGTAGCTGCAATCAAGGCTCCTAGTTGATATAAGTCTGTGGTAGTCTATGGTCATTGCCCAGGATCCGACCAGGTTTTTCAGGACCCAGACAGGCAAATTAATTGGACCACTACTGCTACATCCTTTAATCATCTCCTCCTTCCAGCCCCCACTATAACAGGATACTGTTTTTTTTTTTTATTTACTTCTCTGGCTGTGAAAGAGTCAGTTTCAGAGATTCCTTTTGGCCTTCCCCACTATAGTAGCTTTATACAACAGAGACCAGGACCCAGTATGGAAGTTATTCCAATTGCCAAGTATATTCATTCCAAATGTACACTTCAAACCTGGAGAAATTGCCATCAAGTGGATCTAAAGACCTAGTAGACCCACCATTAGGTGTACATTAGCCAGGACCCCATTTATTACCTGGCCCTTACAGGCCAGGGAATGTAAGGACACCTTGGATCTCCAGGTATCAATGTCATCTCAGATCCTGGCTCTAATGCTCTCCAAAAAGTCTGGTTATCCCCCTATCTTCAGTGTTCAATTACCCAAATAAATTAGGTCCCCTGGGGAAGGACCTGGGGGATCATTACAATGTATACTGCCATGATATTTTAGGTTCCCTCCTTCTAGGGACCATCTCTTCAGTCAATGGGTTTCTGATCTTAAAGTTCGTTCAAGTCTGGGAACTGAACGAAGGATCTTGACTTTTTATTGGAATGGCTGTCCTTAGAATACTAACCTCCATTCTTGCCTTATTTTTTATTATGGATATTAAACAGCATCCTTTTTGACACCTGTCTATTCTTCCTCTAGAGAACCATTTCTACAATTCCCTGAGGGTCAAGCCCACTTAGCTATCTCTCCAATCTGGGTGGTTTTTACAGCAGTTGTGGCCATTGTTTTTTCCAGGCTTCTAAGAGCCACCCCAACAAGGAGCTGAGTTTTTTCCAACCCAGTGGGGTCATCAATAAAGTGTTAAATCTCATACTCTTTTAAAGTACCTCCAAGTCAATACATCCTTGCCTATCCAACCTCATGTTCCAGCCCCTTTGAGCATGTACCCCTAAAATCCAATCCCAGATATGCCCGCCTGGCTCCTGCCAGGACATGTCATCTAGTTTGTATAATTCTTTAGGTGCAGAGTCTCTGTTCTCCTTCATCTGGCTGAGCATACCTCCAGCCAGATTTAAATCTATGCTGAGATTTAACTAGTTATCAGCCTGGCAGTCAGGAGAAGAGATGAGATCAACTCCTTAGGGGGAGCACCTGACACCTTATAGGGGAGCAATTTCTGCAGTGTCTTCCAGTACAACCGAAGTTCTGGACCTTAGTAGGGAAGGGTCGGGTACCTCTGCAAGCCCATAAGACTCCACAGTGGTTGTAGAGTTAACATCCTTAACATCCATCCAGATCTCCCCTGTCCCATATTTTAGGGTCCCAGATCATCTTAGTCTGCTCAGACTGCCATAGCAAAATTCCACAGACTACACGGATTAAACAATAGAAAGTCATTATCTCACAGTTCTGGAGGCCGGGAATCTAAGATCAAGGTGCTGTCCAATTTGATTTCTGGCAAGAGCTCTCTTCCTGTCTTGCAGACTGGCTGCCTTCTTGCTGTGTCCTCACATAGCAGGAGAGATCTCTGTTCCTCTTCTTGGAAGACCACAGTCCTATCAGATTAGAGCCTCATCCTTATTATCTCGTTTAACCTAATCCCCTCCTAAAAGCCCTGTCTCCAGATACAGTCACATTGGAGATTATAGCTTCAACATATGGGTTCGAGGGGAACACAATTCAGTTCATGGCATAGATCTTCCCAGGGCCCTGGCTTTGGATAACAGACCTGTCTTAGCTGAGCATTCAAACATATCTGGAGCTCTGTGATTTGCAATGAGGTCTTCAACCTGCTCCTCAAGTGTGTCTGCCTTTTTATTCCGGGTGGAAAAAGCCTCTTTGTCAACTACGACCAAGGCATTCTGGCTCTTGCATTTAGGCATTATCCTAAATATATAGGCATTATCCTAAATATAACAAGGCTTGTTAATAGCCTTCAGCCTCTCATTATCCTGTTTGCAAGGCATCAGTACAACTTTGCAGTAATCAGTCAGCTCCATTGTCTTTGTAGGCACTGTCTCTCAATTTTCTTCAAATTCCTGCATCATCACACTTGCCACAGCATTCCCGGCCACAGCATTCCTCTCCACCATGACACTTTCCCAAGTCACCCCCAGTGAAATCTTTAGCAAATGAACCAGTGCATTGCGGTGACCCATGAGCCACCTCCTAATCAAGATGGCTTCCTCTTCCTATTTTGGGTGGTGGCTGATCCAGTCCTGCATCTCCATCTCACCCCTTGTTTTCTCACACCATTCTCAATACCACTTGTGTTAGTCCAGGTCCTTGGAGAAGCAAATGCCAGGAAAGGAATCAGCCTGCAAGGCAAATACCTGTGGGAGAGCGAATGGGAGGAAGTCCCAGGGGCTGGAGAGCCATGTCAGATCATGAAGTAGGTCTGACCCCATTTGAAGGAAAAAGGGAGGAAGGGAGGCTAGATGGAAGCATCCTGGATGGCCATGATGTCTAAGAAAGTTTCAGCAAGGCCACCAAGGAGTATTGGAGCCAAGGTCAACTGTCAGTATCCTTGCACATTTAGTCATTGACTGAGAGCACCCAAGGGAAGCCTGGACTCAGCACAAATACTGCTGCAGATTTCGGAGCAAAGAGACAGGACCCTTGGTCACCTATGGTTCCCAGAGTCAGAGTTCTGCCCGGTTCAGTCACTACTCCACAGTGCTCCAGGCCTTCTCTGACTCCAACTCTGCAGAAAGAAAAAAAAAAATTGTTACATTCAACAAAAGAATAAACGCATAATGTTTTTTAATGCTTGAGTGTCTATCTAAATACCCACTTGTGCCAATTAATCAGAGATGATCTTCCTATCACTGCCTAATCTCCACCATATTGGTAGATGTTTGTTATTTTCTCCTCCAGACCAAAAACAGCACTACCATTGATGGTAGGCAATGAAGGCAAGGGTGCTAAAGGCCATCTTCATATTTTGTCCCACATACTCTCTTTGATAATTGCCTTCTGAGAAGCTCGCCGCCCAGAAGTAGTCACGATGATTTGCCATTGCCATGGTATCATTTGTCTAACATTCGCAATGCCAGGCTAATCTCTGTGCATGAAAGTTACATGGTCAGTCAAGGCACATCCCCATGCTACCTCTGAAAGGAAAGGAGTGGGCAGCTGGGATCCTGCTCCTTTACCCAGAAGGGAGAAACTCAAGTCCATGGTAGCAGAGTGGTCATCGTGCAGGGAAGAGCTGGGGCAGGACTGAGTGTGTCTAGTCACCAAAACCATTCCCCAGGCGCAGTTACAAGTCAGTCCTGTGCCAAGGACTGAATTGTCCTTTTTTTTTACATCTCTACTCAGTTTTTTTTTTTTTATTTTAGATCCCATTCTAGATCCTTCTAACACTAGTTAAAATCCATTTCCATTCAGAAAGACAAGTTCATAAGCTCCTTCTGGCCTCAACTCATATAAAATTAGAGAACAAAGATCCTCTGTACTGTCAACTCAGCATCTATTGAGCTCCTGCTGTATACTAAGCACACACTGTTAAGTCTTGGAACACAGAGATGAGATGCAGGCCCTACTTTTTGAAAGCTCCCAATCAGCTCTTCCACCAGCCTCATGCTCCTCACTGCATTTGGCATGTCGGGGTCTAAATTATTCACAGAGGATAAAATGGTCTATTTTGGGGTAACTCCTATCACACTTCATGGTGACTGCTTCCATTTTTAAAATAGCCTCAAGTGTGACTATTAATCAGGATATCATTAAAAATAATGTCTGTCAGGATGACATTCATTTCTGTTCCATAAATAATGTCACCAGTGTTGAATTCCTGAACAGTGGAACATTTACAGAGTTACAGAAGAAGTCCAGGTAATGAGCTTTTGGAGGACAGAGCTGTGCCTTTTGCCTTTCTGACACAGAGCACCTGGGACAGTGCCTGACACAAAACAGGAGCTCAGCAAAGGTTCGCTGAGTTAATTTTAAAATTCCTACATCTCACATCGCGACCCTGCTGTGAAAGTTTGTTGTTCTTTGTGATGTCAAGCTCCAAGATTCAAAAAGCTTCCAAAACATCTTAATGTGTCTTAGAGACCCATGATTGCTTTCTAAAAGCATACTTACCTCACATCCCTTAGGTGAATACATTTCATGAGTTCATTACTCAATACGTGAGAAGACACATAGTTCCGTTGCTTTTAAAACCATCTCTATTAAAGGTCAAGAGCTGCCCCTTTTTGAATTGGATAAAAAAATCAATGTCAGTGTTGCTGTGTCCCCTTCTAATTTTCTCTAGTGTGAACGTTCTAGGCTTATTTAATTTTTTAAATTAGATTTTGAGATAATTGTAGATTCCCATGCAGTGATCCCATGTACCCTTCCTTCACCCAGTCTCCTACCAATGGAAGCATTTTGCATAACTCTAGTACAATATGGCAACTAGGAAATTGGCATTGCTACAACCCAATGACCGTATTTAGACTCTAGTTTTACATACACGTGTGTGTGTGCTTAGTTCTGTGTGTAGAATCAGTGTATTCACTACCACAAACAAGGTTCAGTAGACTTCCATTGCCACAAAGATCTCTCCTGCTACCATTCCAGAGCCACCTCCTTCCTCCCTTTGCTCCCTAACCCCTGGTAACGACTAATCTGTTCTCTATCTCTATAATTTAATTTATAGAATGTTACATGAATGCAACCATACAGGATGTAACCTTTTGAGATTTGAGATCCATCTAAGTAGCTGCATATATCAGTAGGTTTTTTTTTTTTTTTAAGATTTTATTTATTTATCTGACAGAGAGAGAGAGATCACAAGTAGGCAGAGAGGCAGGCAGAGGGAGAGGGGGAAGCAGGCTCCCCGCTGAGCAGGGAACCCGATGCGGGGCTCGATCCCAGGACCCCGAGATCATGACCTGAGTGGAAGGCAGAGGCTTAACCCACTGAGCCACCCAGGCGCCCCATCAGTAGGTTTTTTTTAATGGCAGAGTAGTATTCCATAGTATAGCTGTAGCACAGTCTAACCATTCACTTGCAAGGCTGTTTCCAGTTTGGAAATCTATTTCATTTTACAACACTTTAAAAAATAACAATAATAAGGTCTTCAGCCATCAGTTTTATCAAAAGCACAAATACTTTGTTTCTTTTCTATCCCCATCTTTGCCTGTTTCTTTCACTTTTTTTTTAAAGATTTTATTTATTTATTTGACAGAGAGAGAGAGAGAGCATGAGTAGGCAGAGCGGCAGGCAGAGGGAGAGGAAAAAGCAGGCTCTCCACTGAGCAGGGAGCCCAACGCAGGACTTGACACCCAGGACCCTGGGATCATGACCTGAGCTGAAGGCAGACGCTTAACCGACTGAGCCACCCAGACACCCCTCCTTTCACTTTTTAAAGCACTCTTCTTGACAATTATCGTATGGTTTCGACTCATATGTGGAATATAAGAAACAGTGCAGAAGATCATGGGGATGGGAGGGAAAACTGAAGGGGAAGTCATCAGAGAGGCAGACAAACCATGAGAGACTCTTAATCATAGGAAATAAACTGAGGGTTGTTGGATGGGACGTTGGTGGGGGAATGGGGAACTGGGAGATGGGCATTAAGTAGGACACATTATGTGATGAGCACTGGGTGTTATATGCAACTGATGAATTATTGAACTCTACATCTGAAACTAATTATGTACTATATGTTGGCTAATTGAATTTAAATAAAATTTAAAAAAAATAAATATAATAAAGCACCCTTCTCAAGTCCTAGCATATTTTTTCTAAGGTTTATTGATCAAAATTCCACACAGAAATCACATTCAAGAACACAAGACCTTAAGATGATAGTACAATGATAATATTTTCCCATGTTTTTAATACCTTTCTTGACTAGGCCCTGCACTTAGCTGACTTTTTCAGCTACTTGAAGCTGATAAGCTCAGAGAACAGTCTAATATTGTCCAGAGACATGTTTATCCCAAGAAGCTATAAGTATAGTTTGGGTTATTATTTTTCTCAACACTCCATCTTTTATTTAGCCATGCTAAAACTCGTTTGCTATTTTTCTGCAGCTCAGAGAGTCTGGCAAGAGTTTCTTCCATTTTATGACCCTCAGTTTGCGTTTTCACTACCTGTTAAGTCTTGTGCAGTCTGCATGCTTGGAGACTGCATCAGGCAATCCCCACCCTTCTCTTGTGTACAGGTCCAGGGCTTCAAGCCAGCTTTTCTCAATTTCTTGTGACTGTGTCTCTTGCTAGTGAGAGTCTTATTTATGACTGCTTTCTATTCATCAGAAGTAAGGGATTCACTTGGCTTTCCAGAGCCCTGAATCAGCTTTCTGAATTCTAGGAAACCAGCTGCATTCCTGTCATAGACTGGAGAAGAAAGACATCAATAAGCTACACCAATGGTCCTCACCTCTGTCTGTACATCATATCCAGGTATTAAATCTGGGGAAACCCAGAGCACTTTTCTCTCTCTCTCTCTCTCTCTCTCTTTTTTTATTAACACATAACCCAGAGCACTTTTAAAAGTCTTCAAGATTCACATAAATTGTAGTAAACCCATATATCGGAATACTATGCAACCATAAAAAAGAGACTAAGGAAGTTGTTCTGTTCACTGGCACATCCTTTGAATAAAAAGGCAAATTCTCTCTTGCCCATTACCTTTCCTGTCTTCGAGCCTGAAATAAGAACTTGATGTCTGGAGATATGACAGCCGTCTTCTGATAATGGCACAAAAGTACCAGAAAGGCAGGGCGGGCAGCTATGAGGTATCTAGGTCTTGGATGATCTAGAACTGTGGCAATAAACCCCAGGCTGCCTACTGTCAGACCAGATAACATGAAGAGAAATAAGAAAATAGAAAAAAGATGCAAAAGTAGAGCAGGGATGAGGAATGGGGAAGGTCTGGTGGGCCTGAGTCTCAAATCTCAGTTCATTGCTGAGACCTGGTTGTACCTTCCTCGCACACCTCGCAACATATCTGGTCTTCTCATAAATCCTTCTTCCTTTGCTTACATGAGCACCACTGGATTTCTGCTACTTCAACCAAGGGTCTCACCTAAATCAGTACTTCAGCACTGTGTTATCACTGACATTTATAATTTTGTCTCTAATTCATCAAGAAAATATTAAAATATACTTGATAATCTCTAATTTGCAAAAAAAAAAATTAGAAGCATTATCACAGTGTGGTGGTAATAACATTGGCTTTGGAGTTGGACAAAATTGGATTCAAATCCCCATTCTGGCCCTCAGCCAACATGTGATTTTAGCCAAGTTACGTAAGTTCTTAGAGTCTCCGTTTTTCTTACTGGATAAAGGGTGCTAATAATCCCTACTTTGCAGGGTTGTCAAGGGCTGAATACAATAACGTAGGTATAGGACTGGCAGAGAATGAGTATACAATAATGCCAGGAATTTTTGAAAAAAGGTGGAGGGGCACCTGGGTGGCAGTCAGTTAAGCATCTGACTCTTGGTTTCAGCTCACGTCATGATCTCAGGGTGGTGAGATCGAGCCCTGCGTGGGGCTCCACACTCAGTGTAAAATCTGCTTGGGACTCTCCCTCCCTCTCCTCCTCCCTCTGCCTCTCTCTCTCTCTCTCTCAAATAAATAACTAATTTTTTTAAAAAAGTTAAAAACACTTTTTTTAAGTTTTTTAAAAAATAATTTTTTAAAAAAGGTGGAGATGTACGTATTATATTTTAGAAAGATTTACCTTGAAAATGACTTTTATGTTTAATAGGTTATCGTTTTTTTCAAGAGAGAGGATTACCTTATTTCCTAATGAGGCCAGATGGTAGACCATCCATGCACACCAGTCCAAACTTGGAATACTGCAAACATTATTTTTGAGTGTCAATAAACCATCAGAAAAATTATGTGCTGGCTAAACGATATCCTTCAAGTAAGATTTCTAAAATTTATAGGCACTGTGTAAAGAGATTGGCAGCCAAAGGCCACTCTGAGCATTACTTGCCAGAGCTCGGGGACAAATCGGGCGTCTCAGAACGCCATCCAACTTTATAGACCATGCGTCTCCCGTATTCATCTAAGCCCCAGAGGCTCTGTGCAATCTCTGGACCAGGAAACCACATCCACAGGTCTGTTCTCCATCATGAACAACCATAGCTTTAAATACAAGACAGCACTTTACAATCAAACAAATCCAGATGGACAGTTCTCTCAAAGCCAAATCTATACCCAGGACACAGATTTCTAGAGGAAAATGCAGCCAAGGCAGATACAAAAACAACCCAGGGAACAAAAAGTCCCAGTCACTATAAAGTCATCGATCCCTCTGCTGCTCAGAATCGAGCACCACATGTACGTGGAGAGGGGTGGGGGGAGGACCACAAGCTAGAGACCAAAGCCCTGGAAATGTGCAGGGAGAGTGGAGACCAGCAGAACACGGCAGTACCAGTGAGAGGGCATATGCTCCTCTACCAACTCGGTCCACTTGAGGTCCATTCCTTGCTAACATTGAGGGCCTGGCTTCACACATATCCATGGCCCCACTATGTGCACAGCCCTATACTGTGGGCCACTGTTGTCTGATATGATGCATGTAGAAGATGAACTGTCTAGGAGGCTTCAATCTTCCAGAAGACACTGAAGCTCTGGCTCTTTCTCTTAACCTTGCAGGCCAGGACTTCAACTTGATCAGTTTGCTGGAAAATGTCCAGGCCCTGTAGGACTGCCTTGTGCTGATCAAACTGGTAAGACACTCAGGTAAACCGGATGTCTACTGACTGACTCTCTCACTGGGAGGGTGCAGGTCCTTTAGTCTGTCTTCATTTGGTAATATCCTTTGCTCTCAACGTTTTGTGTTCCACCAATATATCTTTATCCTGTATCCACATCTTTTTTTTTTTTTAAGCTCTTTTTTCATTCAGGATACATCATTCTTTTTTTTTTTTTTATTTAAGATTTTAATATTTATTTGACAGAGAGAGATCACAAGTAGGCAGAGAGGCAGGCAGAGGGAGAAGGGGAAGCAGTCTCCCCACTGAGCAGAGAGTCTAATGTGGGGCTCAATCCCAGGACCCTGAGATCATGACCTGAGCAGAAGGCAGAGGCTTAACCCACTGAGCACCCAGGTGCCCCCTATATCGACGTCTTTAAGACCCTTCTCTTTGAGGCAAACTCTCTGATAAACTGTTGATGATGGTGGTGGATGGTCAAGGATAGGCTCTTTCCTTCCCAATTACAATAATAATGGTTAGCGTGTGTTGAATAATTGTTACACATCATATATATAACATACATGAATATATGTTATATATGGCAAGCGTTTTACATACACAATCTCATATAATTCTCAACTATATGTAATGGGCGCTATTATTATCATCCTGATTTTTATAGACGAAGAAGTGGAGGCTCAGAGTGATTAAGTAACTTAATTGTCCCAGATTGGGCTGCCCAGGAAGCAGACTTGGAGCTATTGTGCAGGGTGTTTTTTAGGGAGTGCCCTTGAGATCAATGCCTGTGGAGCAGAGAGGACAGGAATGGGAGGGGGCAGAAGGAGAAGTTGAGCTGTGATGCCCATTAACAGCCTCAGCCAATCCATGGGAAGCTCTGGAGCTAGACTGGCCCTCCGGCGTTGTCTCCAATTGCACGGAGATGGCCAGGTCTTTACACCCCCTCTCAATCAGTCATTGGACATGGATGCTTCAGCAGGCTGAACTTTGGGCAAGGTGGCTCTGCAGCTGAGGCAGACCCCAAAGAGGCTGACATCTGGAAAAATTCTGCTCACCACACTTCCAGCCGTTGGGGCAGGAAGTTCTTCACTGACACAGGACATGAGTGTCGCATCACTGAGTCTGGAATGTTAAGAAGTTTCCACAGCTGGGGCGCCTCGGTGGCTGTCAGTTAAGCGTCTGCCTTTGGCTCAGGTCATGACTTCAGGGATGAAGTCCGGGGATCAAGCCCCGCATCAGGCTCCCTGCTTGGCTGGGATCCCACTTTTTCTTCTCCCTCTGCCCCTCCTGCTTGTGCGTGTTCTCTCTCTCTCTCAAATAAATAAAATATTAAAAAAATTTTTTTAGGGTGCCTCGGTGGCTCTGTCGGTTAAGCGTCTGCCTTCGGCTCAAGTCATGATCCCAGGATCCTGGGATCGAGTCCCGTATGGGGCTCTCTGCTCAGCGGGGAGCCTGCTTCTCCCTCTCCCTCTGCTGCTCCCCCTGCTTGTTCTCTCTCTCTCTCTGTCAAATAAATAAATAAATAATCTTTTAAAAATTTTTTTTAAAAAGAAGATACACAGCTAGTGAGTTGTAGAGGCAGACTTGGAACAGAAGCCCCTCTGACCCCAGATCCTTCCAATAACCACCCTTCTATAGCACCTCCCACAATCTTCTAAATCCGATGTTTAATTTTCAGCTCTCAAAAGGTGGTTTTTTTTTTTTTTATGTGCTTTGTCTGCCAATTGGGATCCTCCTCCAAGATGGTAAGGCCCTTGGGTACATTTATGGCTCTTGCTTAGAGGGGAATGACCCTATGCCCCTCTATGGGAGAATAGTAGCCTCAGCAGTGCTGGTATCTTGAGCCTTTAGCCATAAGAAAAATCAGCAAACACCTGTGTCCCCCTCATAACACGGTCAGTGGTTACTTCAGCCTCAAGACCAGACACACCTACCCGCAGAAGGAAACCAAACATTTCAGCAGCCCTCCTTCATGTCGCTGCCTTAGAACGATTTCCATCCATTTCCCTCTTTAAAAATTAAACTTTTGAGACCTTATTTAATTTGTTCTTTTCCATCAGAGCAACTAAAATAAACAACAGTGACTCAAACGATCTAAGAGTCACAGATCGATTTTGTGAAAACGACACTTTATCTCTGTAAGAACTTCAAACCATATATTTTTTAAGTTACGCAAAATGACATCACCCAAGGGGAATCACTGTTAACATCCTTAATATATCCTTCCAGAAAGTTCTGTTATATATACAGACTAAAATATAGGTATTCAATTTTCCATAAATGGGAGTAAGCCATCCATGCTGTTCTGCGATCTGCTTTGTCCCTCACCGGTGCAGAAAAGGGACGTCTTTTCATGCCTGCACATTCTCACACTGGAGCATGTGAGCAGCTGAATACGACCCTGGAGATAGAGACAGAGGTGCAGAGAAGGGGGTGGTTGTGATAAAGGTTTCCGATCTTATCCTAAGAAGACATTAAAAGGCTGCAAAATTCAATTCATTTTTTAAATGGCTTATTCTGACTACCGGGTGCATTAAAATAAGCCATTATTTGTTTGTTTATCGCCATTATTCAGTAAAAAAATCTACATTGAAATAGTGTTTCCATGGCGTTCAACCTCAGACATGAGAGATGCAAATGGGAACAGCTTCCACGCAATCCATACATAAGCTTTTTGGGTTCGAATTTATTAACTGTCAGAGAAAAAGCCATCAAATCAAAAGGGTTTTCCATTTTTATAAATCTTATCTGTCTGCTTTCCTGAAACAATAAGTGTTCATGGAAGAAAATATAAAGAATTGAAAAAAAGAAAGAAAAGAAAACTTAACTTACTTAACTTACTTACCATCCAGACGTAACCACTAATCGCTATCACGTTGGTATATATTCTCCCAGTCTTTTATCTAAGAGTCTTTTTTTCTTTTACAAACAAGAGCAATCATATTGTGCAACCTTTTTATATTTTGATATATTGTGACCATCTTTCTAGATCATTAAATACTCTCTCCCATGACTTCATTTTCGATGGTCATGTGGTATCCGCTGTGTGGTACTATCCTTTGTTAAAATGGTCTCCAGTTGTTGGCATTTAGGTTGTTTCAAATCACTGTGATGAAGAACCTTGTAGGTAAATCACACTAGGATGAACATCCTTGCAGGTAGGTATTTGCATATATTGCCATTTTAAGCTTCCATAGGCCCTATCTATTCTTAGAGCCCCATCCCACATCATATCAAACATTGTAAAATGTGCCTCCAGCTCACATCAAATGTCACTGGTTTTCCAGTAAAAAATTTAAAGGATGTAAAAAAAAAAAATTTAAAGGATGTGTATAAGTTACTTTTGAAATAATTTAGCTCTGAAGAACACGTTTAATTTAGCTATAAATTCTCAGCAATCATTTAGCATATACCAGAATTCTTATAAACTGAGAAAAATCAAACCTGCAGATGGTTTTTAAATAAATGAATTTTATGAACAATAAATTTAATAATCCATTAACTTGAAATAAAATTATATTTTGTGACTATTTAGTTCAACATCTGTTAATTTCATTTTTTCTTTTTTTAAAATTTTGGAGCCATACATTTTTTTCTATGTCTCAATCATTTTTTTGTAGGCTGTTTATTTTTTTCCTATTTTTTTAAAGATTTTTATTTATTTATTTGAGAGAGAGAGAGAGAGAAAGCACAAGCCAGGGGAGGGGGAGGGACAGAGGGAGAAGCTGGCTGAGCTGGGAGCTCCATGGGGGGCTGGATCCCAGGATTCTGGAATTAAGACCTGAGTTGAAGGCCGACGCTTAACGACTGAGCCACCCAGGCGCCCCTTTTGTAGGCTGTTTAAAAGCTCATAGGCCTCAGGCATTGTGGCTGTAGATCCTAATATAAAAAGTGACATTTTGGGGGCGCCTGGGTGGCTCAGTGGGTTAAAGCCTCTGCCTTTAGCTCAGGTCATGATCTCAGGGTCCTGGGATCGAGCCCCACATCGAGCTCTCTGCTCAGTGAGGAGCCTGCTTCCCCCTCTCTCTCTGCCTGCATCCCTGCCTAATTGTGATCTCTCTCTCTGTCGAATAAATAAATAAAATCTTTAAAAAAAAAAAAAAAGCGACATTTTGGGGCTCCTGGCTGGCTCAGTTGGTGGAGCATGGGACTCAGGGTTATAAGTTAGATCCCCACATTGGATGTAGAGGTTCCTTAAAAAGAAAATCTTAAAAAAAAAAAAAAAAAAAAAAAAAGTGACATTGCAAATTGCTAAAAGGGGCCAATAATATAGAAAGATTTTTTAAATAAAGCATGGCCACTATCACTCTCGTAAATTGTAAACTGTGTCTGTGCTCCCCTCCTCTTCTTCTTCCTCTTCTCTGTACACATGAGCATAATATTGACCACTCATAGGTCAATGGGTATCCTTGGGAGAAACAAGAGAAAGAAAGGCATTTTGCGTCTCAGGGCTTGGTTTCCCCATAACAGCCTGCTTTCGTCTTTGGTGGAAGGATCCTGTGGGTCAGCCCACACCTTGGCACATGAACTTTCTGTTGCTGAGTAGACATCTCCTGAGAGCGACATGTTAATGTATTTGCATGGACACACGTCAGCAAGGCTCTGAAGATATGGCCTAGTGATATGGCCCACAGACCACTAGAAGTGACCTACAAGTGGGGCCCACATCCTCTACTCCCCCCATGTTGACTTTCCCCACCCAAGGAAGCCCATTTTCCCTTTCATGTTCTCCTAAGGCCAAGGAGTCGTCATTCAAAAGGCATCTTTGGCACAGAAGACAAGAGGAAAGAAACCCACCCCCATCCAGCCATCTGGGATTAGACAGGCTTCAGCCGGCAGCTCCCAGATATACCAAGACAGGATTTCTCAAACCATCTCCAAATGTCAAGTGAAGGAATGAATTGCAGCTCATCGATAGATGCTTTTCTCTTTGAAGAGACATTTTAGGCAGCAGAAAAGGTCACTGCCTGCCCCTCTCCTTCCCTTCGCACTCATTTTTTTATAGACTTTATATTTTGGAGCAGTTTTAGGTCTACGGCAAAATTGAGGGGAAGGGTCAGAGATTTCCCACAAACCCCTTGTCCCACACATGCGTGGTGCCTTAAGACTCCTCCCTCTTGCAGAAACGCCTCTCCTTTCCTTTCACATTTTGTTCTTTGGACTTCAGACCCTTGTCCTTAGCATGGAATCTCTGGGGATTCTTCCTTAGCTCTTCACCCCAACTAAGTTTCCTCTACCAAAAATTTCCCACATTAATCTCTGAGTTTATTAGCAACGCATTTTCTTCTTCTTGCGTTGTACTTTTTTTTTTTTTTTTTAATTATAAGAGTTAACATGAAGCCAGGATATCTTGGTATTTAGCTATGACCGGATCCTCCATCCACTCAACCCACCTCCACTAATTACCAACATCAATCATACATTCAACAAATATTTACCAGATTCCTACTATGTACCAGGGACCCCACTAGGAATTGCATAAGACAAGAAGTAATGAGTTTAAATGGGAGCAGATAGAATTTTTATTAAATAGAATTGATGTAATAACTACTTATAGCTTAGCCAATGTTTTCACAGGCATTGCCCCAGTTACTTCTTATGACAACTCTGTAAAGTGGCTCTGGACCACAGAGCCCATACCTCCATGTGCCAGGCATCTGCTGTTTGCCCCTCCGCATCCATTCTTCCCAGCCTGTCAATGTCACAGCCAACTTTGATGTGACCAGCAGGGTCCTGTTCCTTGTGACTTTGGTTGATTTTGGCCCATGGGGAGCTTAGCAAGGGATCAGAAGAAGGGAAGGGACTGAGGTCAGGATATTTATTCCCTTGGTTTCTCTCCTTAAGAAGTTACCTATGAGGGCAACGAATCTGGACCAAAGGTCATTGCTCTTTTCAGAGCCACCTGTTCTATGTAACTTTCCTTCACAGTTCTGGTAACTTCTTCCCCTCAAGCTCAGGAGTGGTAACACCTCCAATGCTGCCAGCCCCATGTTCCTGCAACATTCTTGTGGTTCCTCTTTCTGCAACCACACTTTTTAAATGAGTTCCTCTGTAAATAAAGCCCTCTCAAATTGTATTACCTTAATAGATAGAAAGAGAGAATGAAGCGTATCCAAATGTGGCAAATGTTAACAGGTGATGGGTTTATGGGTGTCTCTTATGCTAGTCCTTCACTTTTAAATTATATGAATTACTCAAATGATCTTTCCTTTAAGACTTATTTTTTTTTTATCTAAGTAATCTCTACATCCGACATGGGGCTCAAACTCACAACCCCAAGATCAAGAGTTGCATGCTGATCTGGCCAGACGTCCTTACTTTTCTGAATTATCTTAATTTGAGGGGTATAATTTGCTTATGTTGACCCCTGACTTATATAGTAGCCAAGTCAGTGTCCAAATAAAGACTTTGTCACCAAACATAGGGTGACCAACTGTCCTGGTTTGCTGGGACTGTCCCAGGGTTATCCCTCAAAGTCCTGCATCCCGGAAAATCCCTCGGTTCCAACCACACTTTCCACAACCCCATGCGTTTCTGCAAGAATCAAACTAGTTGTGGTTCAGGAAAAGCCCAGGCGAAACCTTGAGCTTCTTTCTGGTTAAATAGTGTGGCTCCAGCCTAACTTCTCAGCCTGGAATAGGAATATGGAGAGAATAATTATTTCTAAAATACTTAGTTTGTTTTGATTGCATATTAATAATAATACTAACTCAACCCTGAAAAAAAATTTTTGAACTACTAGAGCCTTAAGATTTCAAATTTAACATTGCACATTATATACATATTTTCATAGTAGTGAAGCAGGATGAGATGACCAGCAAACTGAAAGTCACATTAGGACAAAATCCTGTGCAGGGAGTGTAGGACAATTATAAGTTCCAAGGAGAAATGGAATTATGTAAAATTTCCAACTATTAAAGAAATGTTTTAGTTTTTAAGTGGATAATGATGGGTATCAAATCACCATAACAGTCATATTCCAAAGGATACACCTAAGAAGTTAGATAAGAGTTTGTTTTAAATTTTCAATCTTTACAACATGCTGGATTTCATGGCCCTTGCAAATATTTAAACTTATAGTGAAACTTTTTTTTTTTAAGTAGTCTCCACACCAAGCATGGAGCCCAACATGGGGCTTAAACTCACAACCCTGAGATCAAGACCTGAGCTGAGATCAAGAGCCAGATGCTTAATGAACTGAGCCACCCAGGTGCCCCATAATGAAACATTTTTAATGTCAATTTTAAAATGTATCAGAGAGAATGTAGTTTTAAAAAAAAAAAGCTTAAGGGCTACATAAGCAAGAACATTTGTATAACCTAATGAAAATGTGATAATCATAATAGTGAATTTTGATCACCTGCTGCATGTCAGACACATAACATTTCATTTTTCTCCCAAGTTTTTATTTTGAAATTTTCAAACATTCAAAAAACTGGTAGACCACTACAAGAAACTTCACAAACCATTCACCAGTTGATATTTGCCATTTTTCTCATTCTCTCTCCATATCGTGATTTTTCCCCCAAATATTTCAATAATGCATTGCTTGAGAACATCTCCTATATAACCACAATGGCATTATCATACTTTAAAAAATTAGCCATAATTTTATATCATCCGATATACAGTCCATATTCAAATTTCTCCAGTTGTTCAAGGATATTTCTTATGGTTGTGCTATTGTCGTTTTATTCTGACCCAAGATTCAATCAAATGTCATGCATTGCATTTGTTATAGTGACTTTCTACTCTCTTTTAAGTTAAAACAGTCTCAGTGCCATTGTATTATATTATATTATATTATATTATATTATATTATATTATATTATATTGATGTTTTGACAGGTCTAGACGAGTTGTCCAATAGTCTTATAGAATTTGGATTTGTCTTATTGCTTCCTCATATTTTGGATTTGTCTTATTGCTTCCTCATAACTTAGCTGCAAGTCAGACATATTTGGCAAGTGTCCATTCTAGATGATGTTGCGTACCTCTGATTGTACCACATTAGGAGGCATAGAATGTCACAGGGTCCCATTATTAGTGATGCTAAATTTAGTCTCTGAGCTCAGATGATAACCCACAGTTGTCTGCACTCTAAAGGTTACATGTTGCCCTTGGTAATTAGTAAGATTCTGAGGGGCAATACTTTGAGACCATGGGAATATGTTATTCTTTAACAATTGTATTCATCCATTCATAATCCTTACCGAATCAATTATTACATTGGAGGTTAAAAACAATGGCTACCTATAATTTCTTCTATCATTAATTTTACATTTATCTTTATTCTAGTTATTAGTATAGACTCATGGAAATTTTAAAAAATCAATGTGTTACGTAAACATAAGTCCCGAAACTATAAAACTCCCAGAAGAAGCATAGGGGAAAATACTTGTGATATTAGATTTGGTAATAATTTCTTGGATATAGCATCAAAAGGATAAGCAACAAAACCAAAAATAGACAAAGAAGACTATATCAAACATTACAACTTTTGTGCATCAAAGGACACCATCAACAAAGTGAAAAAGTAACCTATAGAATGGGAGAAAATATTTGCCAATTATATATCTGATAAGGAATAAATATCCAGAATATACAAAGAACTCCTACAACTAACAACAAAAAATTCAAATAAGCAATTAAATGTAAGGCAGAAGACTTAAATAGACATTTCTCCAAAGATAATTATACAAATGGCCAACAAGCACACAAAAAGAGGCTCAGTGTCACGCATGATCATAGAAATGTAAACCAAACTACAATGAGATATCACCTTACACTCATTAGGATAACTACTATTAAAACAAACAAACAAACAAACAAAAAACCAGAGAGGCACCTGGCTGGTTCAGTCAATAAAGCATGGGGCTCTTGATCTCAGGATTGTGAGTTCCAGCCCCTCATTGGGCATGGAGTCTACTTTTAAACCTCCCTCCCCCACAAAAAAAAAAAAAAGAAAGAAAGAAAGAAAAAGAAAAAGAAAATAACAAGCTTGGCAAGAAATGGAGAAATTGGAACCTTTGTACAATGCTGGTAGAATTATAAAATGGTGTGACCACTATGGAAAATAGTGTATTACTACCTCAAAATTTAAAAATAGATTTACCATATGATCCAGCAATTCCACCTCTGGTTGTATATCCAAAAGAATTGAAAACAAGGTCTCAAAGAGATATTTTCATATCCATGTTCACAGCAGCACTGTTCACAATAGCCAAGAGGTAGAAGCAACAAAAGCATCCATCAACAGGTGAATTGATAAATAAAATGTAGTATATACATATATTGGAATATTATTCAGCCTATAAAAGGAATGAAATTTACTTACCCTTACACTAATTAATTTTTATACAGCTTGCTGTATAGATCTAATTACCATGTATCACAATAACAAACATACAGTTCCCTAAGAGGGTCAGCCCAACTTTACTGTGGATTTTATTCTCAAATTCTGCATGTATGTATTTAATCTTTTTTTTTTTAAAGATTTTATTTATTTATTTGACAGAGAGAGAGAGAGATCACAAGTAGGCAGAGAGGCAGGCAGAGAAAGAGGGAGAAGCAGGCTCCCTGCTGAGCAGAGAGCCTGATGCAGGGCTCGATCCCAGGACCCTGAGATCATGACCTGAGCCAAAGGCAGAGGCTTTAACCCGCTGAGCCACCGAGGCGCCCCGCCCCTTTTTTTTTTTTTAAAGATTTTAAGTATTTAATCTTCATAGCTCAAATAACATTGCTGCCTATTCACAATTTAAAATACCTAGGAGGAATTTTGCTGATGAGGATCTAAATTCCTACCCCCACAATTTTTATAACGTAAATAACATAATAATATATATGAATATATATGTTTATATGTATAGCATAATAACAATAAGGGATAACATGTATTGAGCATAAATATGTATCAAGCACTGTGCTAAGCTCTTTGCACATCTTTGATCATTTAATTGTTATAAAAGTCTGATTCATGGGTGTTATTATCATGCTCATTTCACAAATAAGGAAAGTAAGCTGTAGAGCAGTTGGGTCACTTACTCAAGATCATAAAACCGAAGTGGCAAAGTCAGACAGTGTGACTCCACATTGGCAATGCCACATGATGAAGGTGTTTTGATGGTATTCATTAACAAATGTTGCATGGCAGAGATTAACTGGTTGTCAGTAAAGGAGCATTAAACCAACAGTCAATAGAAGCCAATATTATTTTTCTTATCAATAAAATTGTAACACTCTTTGGGGATAGGAACCCTATTGTACACATCTTGCATTCCAACACTTAGCATAGTCTATGCAGAACAGCTTCTGGTGCTCTGAAATTAGTACCAAATTCAGTTGATGTCTCTAACCCAATCTCATGGAAAGAACCCCCACTCACATCCCGTGAATCACCTAAGTTGGGTCAATTCCACTACTGAAACAATTTTCTAATCCCTCATCTCTTCTCCATCCTCATTGCTACTGCCCCAGACAGGACCCTGATCATCACTTGCCTGGCTTAGGGCAACATTCCCTTTGTGGCTGGGACACTCTTACAGATTCTTCAACATCCAGCTCTTCCTTGACTCTCTAGACAATGTTAGTCACTCTTTCCCAGCAGGGCTCGTTCCACTGTATTATGATTACCTATAAATACTTTTGTGGTCTCCAGTTAGACTGAGTATTTCCAGCAAAGGTGCTGTGTCTTTTCAGGTCTCGTCTCTTCTGCCTAGCACAGAGTCTGGAACACAACAAATGTCAGTGTTTGCTGGATCAATGATCTCCTGAAGGACTTTGTTAAAATGTTTTGAACTAAAAATCATACTTTAAAAAAGCAAATGTAAAATTTTCACACAATATAGAAATTACAAAATAAAAACAAGTTTCCCTCCCCATTGGGGGAGATACACACACACACACACACACACACACACACACACACACACACAATGGAATTACCCTTATGTATGCATATATACAGCTTGCTTTTGTTGCATGTATCTGGGAGACATTTTCTATAAAATTTGTCTCACTATTTTAAACCGCTCCATAGTATTCCACCAAATGTATATTTACTTAACCAGCCCCTTGCTGGGTGATTTTTCAGTTCTTTCCTAAATAACAAGACACCGAACTTGTCTCAAGGTCCCCCTTTAAAGTCTTATTTTTTAAAACAGAGTAACACATTCACATGGTTCAAAAATCCAAACGTACAAGAGGGTATAGAGTAAAAAATCTCCTCTTCTTTCCTGTAATCCTCATTCCACACTTCCGCACAACCTCCAGCCCGCCAGTTCCCCCTCCCTAGAAGCAATTAATGTCACTACTTTTTTAGCTATGTCTACATTGCCATACATTTAAGAGAATATCCAAGAACTAAATGCCAAGTACTCAAATTGTTGGGTTAAAAAGTATGTGGTCTTGTTAGGTTTTTAGTTGATACTGCCAACTTGTTCTTCAAAAAGTTTGTACTGCTATAATTTGTAAATATTGGTGATGAGTAAATATTGATTCAATAGTTAGTAATACTAATTAGGACTCCCCAAAACCATAAGATACCTAGGAATAAACCTAACCAAAGAGGCAAAGGGTCTATACTCAGCAAACTATAGAACACTCATGAAAGAAATTGAGGAAGACACAAAGAAATGGAAAAACGTTCCATGCTCATGGATTGGAAGAACAAATATTGTGAAAATGTCTCTGCTACCTAGAGCAGTCCACACATTCAATGCAATTCCTATCAATACCATCAACTTTTTTCACAGATCTGGAAGAAATAATCCTAAAATTTGTATGGAACAAGAAAAGACCCCAAACAGCCAAAGGAATGTTGAAAAAGAAAATGAAAACTGGTGGCATCACAATTCCAGACTTCAAGCTATATTACAAAGCTGCAATCATCAAGACAGTATGATACAGGCACAAAAACAGACACATAAATCGATGGAACAAAATAGAGAACCCAGGAATGGACCTTCAACTCTACGGTCAACTAATCTTCAACAAAGCAGGAAACACTATCCCATGGAAAAAAGACAGTCTCTTCAACAAATGGTGTTGGGAAAATTGGACAGCCACATGCAGAAGAATGAAACTAGACCATTTCCTTACACTGTGCACAAAAACAGACCCAAAATGGATGAAAGATCTAAGTGCGAGACAGGAGTCCATCAAAATCCTAGAGGAGAACAGAGGCAGCAACCTCTGTGACCTCAACTGCAGCAACTTCTTGCTAGACATGTCTCCAAAGGCAAGGGAAACAAAAGCAAAAATGAATTATTGGGACTTCAAGATAAAAAGCTTTTGCACAGCTAAGGAAACAATTGACAAAACCAAAAGACAACTGACAGAATGGGAGAAGATGTTTGCAAATGACATGTCAGAAGAAGAGCTAGTATCCAAAATCTATAAAGAACTTATCAAAGTCAACAACCAGGGAACAAATAATCAAATCGAGAAATGGGCAGAAGGCATGAACAGACATTTCTCCAAAGAAGACATACAAATGGCCAACAGACACATGAAAAAGTGCTCAACATCACTCAGCATCAGGGAAATACAAATCAAAACCACAATGAGATACCACCTCACACCAGTCAGAATGGCTAAAATCAACAAGTCAGGAAATGACAGATGTTGGCGAGAATGCGGAGAAAGGGGAACTCTCTTACACTGTTGGTGGGAATGCAAGCTAGTGCAGCCACTCTGGAAAACAGTATGGAGGTTCCTCAAAAAGTTGAAAATAGAGCTACCCTACAACCAAGCAATACTGGGTATTTACCCCAACGATACAAATGTAGTGATCCAAAGGGGCACGTGCACTCCAATATTTATAGCAGCAATGTCCACAATACCCAAACTATGGAAAGAGCCTAGATGTCCACCAACAGATGAATGGATAAAGACATGGTATATATATACAATGGAATATTATGCAGCCATCAAAAAATGAAATCTTGCCATTTGCAACGATGTGGTTGGAACTAGAGAGTATTATGCTAAGTGAGATAAGTCAATCAGAGAAAGAAAATTATCATATGATTTCACTGATAAGTGGAATTTAAGAAACAAGGCAGAGGATCGTAGAGGAAAAGAAGAAAAAATGAAACAAGACAAAACCAGAGAGGGAGACAAACCACAAGAGGCTCTTAATCTTAGGAAACAAACTGAGGATTGCTGGAGGGGAGGGGGATAGAGAGATGGGGTAACTGGGTGATGGATATTGGGGAGGCTATGTGTTGTAAAGAGCACTGGGTATTATATAAGACTGATGAATCACAGACCTATACCCCGTAACAAATAATACATTACATGTTAATTAATTGAATTTAAATTAAAAAATATTGTACTGATTATAGCTGGTACAATAACTACTGACTTTCATGTATTCTTCTACTGAAGTATAGTAAACATAAGTAAAATGCCAAAAAATATTAATTAGGACTCAGTAAATGCTAATTTATATTTCTGCCAGCAGCAAACAATATTTATTTCCCTACATCCTCACCAACACCAGTTATTTTCAAACCAGTGAATATTGGCCAATCTGATAGGTGATAAAGAATAGCTTTGGTATATAGTTCTTTAATTATGAGGGAAGGTGAGCAGTTTTTCATATGCTTATTGCTGTTTGAAAATCTTTTTCTGTGAACTGCCTACTCAGGTCCTTTGCATATTTTTCTATTGGGTTGTCACATTTTTCTTAATGATTTGTAAATTTTTCTGGCATAGTATCTGCAAATATTTTCCCTCAATACATTTATAATCAAAACCACATAATTGGAAATTTAAAGTCTCCCCCGATTGTAAATTCTTTGAAAATAAGGACCAAGAATTTCTTCTAGTCCCAGATTATATGGCAAATTCTTGATCAGCTGCAACCTTCCTTCTGGGCACCTGACATGGGCTGTGATCCTCTGGGGAAGAATTGTATCTTCTGTAGTTACAGAAGAAGATGAGATTTGCCTTCCTGGGTCAGCCCCTTCATCGATCTGGTCTAGCTTTCTATCTGACAGCAGCAACAAGAAACATGTTGAAGGGAATCCAATTACCCTCTTTGACATTCACTTTGAAAGGTTAGGAATTTATCCTATGTATCACCATTTGAGATCTCTCTTCCATCAATTCATCTAAACCCCTCCTGAATCTCAGCGTATAGACCCGCTCCAGGCACTCCAGGCAATGAGTTCTTTTGTTTATAATGCCATATATCAAATTCTGGGTCAGGAGGGCAGTATTATAGATAGGTGCATATAATTCTCCCACCTCACTCCAAATACCTATAAATAATAAATAAAAACAGGTTTAAAATATTAACACAGTGTTCCCTGTACTCATTCCAAAACTTGCTTCAAACTTTTCTTTGACCCTTTTTTAGTGTGTCTTGTTACATATAGAAAAAGACAAAAAATATAAATACACACTTTAATGAGCAGTGGTAAAGGGCATAGTGTACTCACACCAGGTCAAGGGAGAACACTGCCAGGGTCCCCAATCCCCCTATATGTCCCTTCCCCATAAAGGGACAGTAAACACTATCCGGATTTTTGAGAAAACCGCTTTCTCCCATTTCTTTACCTTCTACCATCTATGGACGTACTCCTAAATGCTAAGCTTTAGTTTGGGCTGGTTTTGAACTTCATGCAAATGGACTTTATGTAAATGGACTGTCTGTGTTTCTTTGTTTTATTGTGTTTTGATTCTTTCCCTCGACATTAGGATTTTTAGAATTTATCCATGTTTGCTAAGAACAGTTTTATTTTTATTTTATTTTATTTTTTTATGTTTTTGCTGAGAACAGTTTTAGATCATTTCTTTTCTTTCTTGATAGTCTTCCATTATATGACTATACTGTAATTACACATTCTACTGATGATGGACATTTGGGTTGTTTATTGCAAGCAATACTGATATTCTTGTAAATGCATCCTGGTACATGTGCATTACTGAGCAGTAAAATTTCTGAGTCATGGGGATGCATGTCTTCCACTACTAGATATTGCCAAACATCTTTCCAAAGAGGTTTTACTAATTTGTACCCCCAGCAACAGTGCCTAAGAGTTCCCATTGCTCTATGTGCTCCTTAATACTTGGTATTGTCAGAGAGTCTTTTTAAAACAGCTTTGTTGAGATGTAATTCACATACCACACAATTCACCCTTTCAAAGTGTACAATTTGATGGGTTTTAGTTATATTCACGAAATTATGCTTCCATCATCACAATAAATTTTTGGAACTTTTTAAAATACATATATCAAGTCATTAAGACGTACACTTAAAATATCTTACAATTTTATTTATCAATTATACCTCAATAAGCTGAAAAATGAAGAATCAATATTTTTAAGTTTTTTAGGACATTTTAATTACCACCAAAATAAAAACACTGCACCCCTTAGACGTCATTGCTCAATCTTCCAACCCCAGCCCCTCAGTCTACTTTCACTCTGTAAAGATTCACCTGCCCTGGACATTTCATGTAAGTGGAATCATATGGTATGTGAACCTTTGTGGCACTTGGCATAATTTCTTAAAGTTCACCCATATTGTAACGTGTATTAGTATCTCATTTTTATTCCAAATAATATCCCATTGTATGCAAATATCATATGTTATTTAGCTATTAATCAATTGATGGACATTGGGGTTCTTTCTCTTCGGGTCTATTATGAACATGCTACTATGGAACGTTCAGTACAAGATTTTGTGTGATAATGTGTTTTCATTTCCCCTGATTATATACCTGGGAGTAGATCCTGATCACATGGTAACTCTGTGTTTAACCATTTGAGGAAATGCCAATCTGTTTTCCAAAGTGGCTGCACCATTTTACATTCTCACCACCAATGCATGATGGTTCCGGTTTCTCCACATCCTCACCTACACTTGTTATTATCAGTCTTTTTTTTTTTTTTTTAAGATTGTATTTATTTATTTGAGAGAGAAAGAGAGAGCATGAGCAGGAGGAGAGTCAGATGGAGAGGGAGAAGCAGGCTCCCCACTGAGCAGGGAGCCAGACATGGGGCTCTATCCCAGGACACTGGGATCATGACCTGAGCCCAAGGCAGATGTTTAAGGACTGAGCCACCCAGAGGCCCCTTGATCTTTTTTTTTTAAATAATAATTATTCCAGAGACACCTGGGTGGCTCAGTGGGTTAAAGCCTCTGCCTTCGGCTCAGGTCATGATCCCAGGGTTCTGGGATTGAGTCCCGCATTGGGCTCCTTGCTTGGCGGGGAGCCTGCTTCTCCCTCTGCCTCTGCCTGCCACTCTGCCTGCTTGTGCTCTCTCTCTCTCCGATGAATAAATAAATAAAATCTTTAAAAAATAATAATAATTATTATTATTATTCCAGTGGATGTGATTTTGGATCTCCTTATAGTTTTGATTTGCATTTCCCTGATGGCTGATGAGGTTGAGCTTTCATGTGCTTATTGGTCATTTGTGTATCTTTAGAGAAGTGTTTTTTCAGATCCGCTGACCATTTTTTAATTGGGCTATTTGTCTTTTTATTACTAAATTATAAAATAGATATATCTCCCTTACTAGATACATGATTTGCAAAAATTTTCTCCCGTTCTATGGTTGTCTTTTCACTTTCTTTTTTTTTTTTTTTAAGATTTTATTTATTTATTTATTTGTCAGAGAGAGAGAAAGTGCACAAGAAGGGTGAGTGGCAGGCAGAGGGAGAAGCAGGCTCCCCGCTGAGCAAAGATCCCTATGCGGGATTTGATCCCAAGATCCTGGGATCATGACTCAAACTGAAGGCAGACGATTAACCTACTGAGCCACCCAGGCTCCCACAAGTGTTTGGTTTGTTTTTGGTTTTGTTTTTTTTAAGATTTTTATTTATTTATTTGACAGAGAAAGAGAGAGAGCACAAGCAGGGGTAGCAGCAGGCAGAGGGAGAGGGAAGAAAAGGCTCAACTCCCTGCTCAGCAGGGAGCCCAACGTGACCTCAATCCCAGGACCCTAGGATCATGACCTGAACCGAAGGCAGATGCTTACCAAGCTGAGCTGCCCAGGCACCCAAAGTGTCTTAAAATTAATGTTAATTTTACCTATATTTTATTTTATTGCTTATGGTTTTTTGTGTTGTATTTAAGAAACCAAGGCCATGCAAATTTACATCTATATTTTCTTCTAAAATTTTTATAATTTTAGTTCTTACATTTAGATTTTTTATCTATTTTGAATTTTTATATATGGTGTGAGATATGAGTCCAGTTTTATTCCATGTGAATATCTATTTGCATGTAGATATCCAGTTGTCCTAACACCACTGGTTGAAATGACAATTCTTTTCCCATTGAATTATTTTGACACTTTTGTCAAAAATCAATTAACTGAAAATGTGAGAGCTTATTTGTAGACTGCTCTCAATTTATTCCATTAATCTACATGTCTATCCTTATATCAATATCACATTGTCTTAATAACTGCAGCTTTGTAGTAAATTTTGAACTAGGATGTATGAGTCTGTCAACTTTGTCCTTCTTTTTCAAAATTGTTTTGGCTATCATGGATTCCTTGCATTTTCATATGAACTCTAGGATCAGTTTGCCAATCTCTGCAGTCAACTGGGATTTTGATCGTGATTACATTGACTATATGTATCAATTTGGGGAGTATTGCCATCTTAACAATATTAAGTCTTTCCAATCATGAATATAGAAAGTCTTCTCATTTATTTGGGTCTTTAATTTCTTTCAACAATATTCTGTAATTTTTAGTTTATACATCTTGCACTGTATTTGTTAATTTAGTCTTAAGTATTTATTCTTTTTGGTGCTTTTACAAATAGAATTGTTTTCTTAATTTCATTTTTGGTTTATTGCTACTGTATAGAAATATAAATAATCATTATAAATTGGTCTTGTATCCTGACACATCATAGAACTCATCTATTAGTGGATTAATAGATTCCCTAGGATTTTCTATGTATAAGATCATGTCATCTGCAAACAGTGATAGTTTTACTTCTTCCCATTTTTTAAAATTTTATTTATTTATTTGAAAGAGAGAGAGAGCATGAGAGGTGGGAGGGTCAGAGGGAAAAGTAGACTCCCCAATGAGCAGGGAGCCTGATGCAGGGCTTGATCCTGGGACTCCAGGAGCAGAAGGCAGACTCCCAACCTACTGAGCCACCCAGGAGCCCCACTTCTTCCTTTCCAATCCAGATGCCTTTTACTTCATTTTCTTGCCTAATCCCCCTAGTCAGAACCTCCCATACAATGTTGAATGAAGTGATGAGAGCAGACATCCTTGTTTTGTTCCTGATCTTAAAGGAAAAGCTTTCACATTAAGTATGATGCTAACTGTGGGTTTTTTATAGATAGCTTTTTTTCATACTGAGGAAGTTCCCTTCTATTCTTGGTTCATTGAGTGTTTTTATAATGATGAAGTGCTAGATTTTGTCAAATACTTCTGCATGTATTCACATGATGGTATGGTTATTGTCCTATATTCTATTGATGTTGTATATTGAACTAATTTTTTTGAATGTTGTACTGATTTGTTTAATGTTAAGCCAACCTTGCATTCCTGGGGTAAATCCCACTTGGTCACAATGTAAATTCTTTTCACATACTGCTGGATTCAATTTCCTAATTCTTTTAAAGATTTATTTATTTTGAAGAGAGAGAAAGCATGAGCAGTAGGGGCAGAGGGAGAGGGAGAGGGAATCTCAAGCAGACTCCATGCCAAGTGCAGAGCCCAACACAGGGCTAAATCTCATGACCCAAGATCCCAACCTGAGCACATACCAAGAGTTGGTCACTCAACCAACTGTGCCACCCAGGTGCCCCACAATTTTCTAATTTTTGGTTGAGGATTTTTGTGTCTACAGTTGACCCTTGAATAATGTGGGGTCACTGATCCCACATGCAGTGCATGGAAGCCTTACCAACAATTTAGTCAATTAACATATATTTTGTACACATATTATATACTGTAGTCTTACAATAAAAGAGGATAATAAAACATTATTAGGAAAATCATAAAGAAAATACATTTGTAATACTGTACTGTAAAAAATCCACATGTAGGTGACCCTGCAGTTCAAACTCATGTTATTCAAGGGTCAACTGTATATTCATAGGAGATATTGGTCTGCAGTTTTCTTCTCTTGTGATGTCTTTGCTGGTTTTGATATCAGGATAATACTGGCCTCATAAAATGAAGTGGTCCTTTCTCCTGTTTTTTGAAAGAGTTTGTGAAGAATTGGTATTAATTTTTCTTTAAATGGTTGATAGTTTTCACGTTTTTTTTATTTCTCCCAACTGGTGAATGTGTATTAGTATCTCACAATTGTTTAAATTTCCATTTCTCTGAATACCAAAAATTGAATATTTTTTATATATTCATTGGGCTTTTAAAGTTCCCTTTATTCAAGGGTTTCTACCATTTGGGGAAGGCTGTTTGTTTTTTTCTTACTGATTTACAAAGGTTCTTTTCATGTTCTAGATACCTATCCTTTGTAAATTGTATGTGCTGCAACAAATATCTTCTTTTCTGTGTCTTTTTAAAAAGACTCTTTATGAAAAAAAAAAAAAGACTCTTTATGAAGTCCTGATAAATAGAAATGCTTAATGTTTATGTAATCAAATATATGGTCTTTTCCTCACCATAAGGTCAGGAAATTTGTGTGTCCTATGTAAAAAATTCTTCCCTACTCCCAGATTATTAAAATATTCTCCTATAGTATCTCCTAACTTATTTCATTTTTTTTTTAAGATTTTATTTATTTATTTGAAATAGAGTGAGATCAAGAAAGAGAGAGAGAGATCATGAGCTGGAGAGTGGGGACGGGCAAAAGGAGAAGGAGAAGCAGACTCCCCTCTGAGCAGGGAGCCTGACTCCAGGCTTGATGCCAGATCTCTGGGATCAGGATGGACCTGAGCCGAAGGCAGACGCCCAACCAACTGAGGCTCCCAGGCTCCCACTTTCTTTATATTTTCAAAACTTTTTTCCGCTTGGAATGTTTTATTGTAAATGACGCTAGGTAGGAATCCACCTTCATTTTTTCCCCCAAATGGGTATCTACTCATCCTAACGCTGTTTACTGAAAATACTTTTCTTCCTCTACTACTCTGCAGAGCCAACTCTAGAACATATAAACTATCCCTGAATGTTTCTTGATATCTATTCAGTTCCAATGATCTGCCTATCTGTATTCCAATACTACACTGTTTTAATTATTACGGCTTTACAATTATTCATGATAACTCGTAAAATAACTGCTTCAACCATGTTTCTCTTCTTGAGCACCTTGACTCTTCTTGGCCCTTGTGTTTCCATACACATTGTGAAATTGGCTTCCACCAAAAATTTGTTTGGATTGCATTGAATCTACTGATAAACTTGAGTAGAAGTGACATTTTATAATATTGAGTCTTCCAAACTACAGGCATGGTATATTTCTCCACTTATTTAGGTATACTTTAATATATCATGCTAAAAATCTTTATTTTGGTAAAAGCTTTGTGTAGATACTTTTATGTACTTCATTTTTTTGATATTATAAAATCGTACTTAAATATTTTTCATTTTCTGTGTGACTAGTAATATAAAAATGTAACCGATTTTTGTATCCAGTCAATTGCCTAAACATTCATTGATGCTAATCTTTGAACTGTAAATTCCTATAGATTTTTTTTAATTAACATGGAATGTATTATTTGTTTCAGGGTACAAGTCTGTGATTTCCTATGAAATTTTTATGTACACAACCATCGTTTGCAATGTGTAAATGTATCATGTATACGCATTTACGTGCGTAACATGTAAAATGATGGAAATTTTGTTTCTCCTTATTTATTTTGTTTTTCTCGCACTAATGTACTGATTAAGACTTCTAGTATAATGTTGAACAGAGCAGTGATAATGGCTCCTTATATTGTCCCCCATCTCAAAGAGAAAGTGTGTAGCTTGCTGAGGATTTGCTTTTTATTTGCTTTTTAATTTTTTATTTAAATTCAATTAGCCAACATATAGTACATCGTTAGTTTCAGATTTAGTGTTCAATAATTTATCAGTTGTGTATAACACCCAGTGCTCATCACATCACGTGTCCTACTTAATGCCCATCACCCAATTATCCCATCTCCCCACCTACTTCCCCTCCAGCAACCCTGTTTCCCGTAGTTAAGGGTCTCTCATGGTTTTTCTCCCTCTCTGATGACCTCCCATCCCCTATGATCCTCTATGCTGTTTCTTATATTTCACATATGAGTGAAACCATATAATAATCATCTTTCTCTGTTTGACTTATTTCGCTCAGCATAATCCCCTCCAGTTCCATCCACATCAATGTAAATGGTAAGTATTCATCCTTTCTGATGGCTGAGTAATATTCCATTGTATATATACACACCACATTTTCTTTGTTTTTTTTTTTAATTTTTTTATATGTTCAGTTAGCCAGCATATAGTACATCATAAGTTTTTGTTGCAGTGTTCAATGATTCATTAGTTATGTATAACACTTAGTGCTCATCCCAACATGTGCTCTCCTTAATACCCATCACTCAGTTACCCCATCCCCCCAACCCCCCTCCCTTCAGTTTGTTTCCCGGAGTCCAGAGACTCTCATGGTTTTTCTCCCTCTCTGATTTCTTCCCATTCAGTTTTCTCTCCTTTCCCCTATGGTCCTCCATGCTATTCCTTATATTCCCCATATGAGTGAAATCATATGATAACTGTCTATTTTTTATTTGTTTGTTTTGTTCCATGTGTTTTGTTTTGTAGACAGCTTTTATAAAATTAAAAAAATATATCCTTCTATTTCTATTTGGCTATGAATTTTATCATGAATAGACACTAAATTTAATAAAATGCCCTTTCTCCATCTTTTGAAATGATCACAAATATTTCTCCTTTAATCTGTTACTATGATGATTTACATAAAATTTTCTCTAGTATTTATCCAACCCTAGTTTCCCAGAATAAACCAACTTGGTGCTAATATATTATCCTTTTTATACACTGCTAGATTCTATTTGTTAATATTTTGTTTAGAATTTTTGTACCTGTGTGAGATCGGCCTATAATTTTCTTTTTGCATATTTATCAGATTTTGATATCGAGATTATGACAGCTTCAGAAATGAATTAGAGGAAATTCTTTTTCTGCTTTCTAAAAAGTTTGTGTAAGACTACAATTATTTCTTCCTTGAATAGTGAATTGATTTTTTCAGTGAAGCTTTCTGAGCCTGGGATTTTGTTCATAGGAAAAATTTTAACTACCAATTCAGTTGTTTCAATCCTTTATACAAATGTTCAGGTTTGCTTTCTCTTCCAGAGTCAGTTTTCATCTTAAACATTATTGAGGTATAGTTTATGTAGCATCAAATTCAAGCATCTTAGGTGTACAGTTCAATACTTTAGTATGTTTGCAGAGTTGTGCAACTATAACCACAATTCTGTTTTAGAACCCAGACTCAGTTTTGATAAGGTGTTTTTTTCCTAAAAATTTGTCCATTTCACCTGAGTATTTGGCATAACACTGTTCATAACAACTTATTATTATATTGTTAATTTTTATACTACCTAAGTTAGTCTCCCTTCTACTTCTGTATTTTTGTACCATTTCTATTCCTCAATCAGCCTCACCAAAGGTTTGTCAAATTTATTAATCTTTTTGGGGGGAACAATTTCTGGCCATATCAAACCTTTTTACTGTGGATTCATTTTTCATTCCAGTAATCTTTTTTCATCATAACTAATCCTTCTTTTTCACTTTTTAAAGTTCATTTTATTATTCTTTTCTAATAGTTAAGATGGACGCTTAGCTCATTTATTTTCAGTTTTTTTTTCTTTTATAGTGTAACTATTAAGTATCATAGGGGCGCCTGGCTGGCTCAGTTGGTGGAGCATGCAACTCTTGATCTCAGGGTTGTGAGTTCAAGCCCCATGGTGGGTGTAGAGATTACTTAAAAATAAAATCTTAAAAAAAAAAATTGTAAATGTCCCACTAAGTACTATTTTAGCGGTAACAATGAGTTTTGAAATGTAATATTTTTTCTTATTGTCCAATTCAAAATATTTCAAAATTTCTGTTATTATTTCTTTTGGGATTCATGGTATTTTAGTGGTACATTTCTTAATTTCCAAGCTTATGGAGATTATTTTGTTATATATTTTTATAACTGATTTCTAGCCTATTGGTATTTTGTTCAAAAAAATAAGCGTTGAATGATTCAATACTTCAAAATTTTTTCACTTGTGGCCCAGAATATTGTCAACTTTTAAAAATATAGTATGTGCACTCAAAAAAATTTTTTTATTCTGAAGTTATCAGAAACAGTGTTCTAAATATTTACATTAGTTCTTTTTCATTACTCATGATGTTCTAATCTTTTTCATCATTAGCAATTCTTTTGCTACTTCTTCTATAAATTATTGAGAGATAGGGTATTTTTTAATCTTTCAAGATAATTGTAGATTCGTTACTTCTCCGATGAGTCTGTCAAATGCTCTTTTATTATGTTTTGTAAATGGGTATTAAGTAAATACGAATTTAGAAATTAATCAACCTTTCTGATAAATTGACCTTTTATCATTTTGATGTGACCATCTTTATGTCTAATATTGCTTTTTTGCCTTAAAGTCCTTTTATAACTTATTTTTATTTTACAAATACTGAAATTAATTCTTTTTTGGTGTAGTTCTATGAGTTTTGACAAATGCATGGAGTTGTGTAACCAGCACTGCAATCAAGGTATGGAACAATTCCTTCAACCCCCAAAATGATTTTGTGCTGCTCCTTTGTATACACCCCCCAGCACCGATCCCTGGTAGTCTGATCTGTTTTCTATCACTATAGTTTTGCTTTTTCCAAAACACCACATAAAGAGAGCTGTCAAGTATAAAGCCTTTTGAGTCTGGCTTCTTTCAAATAGTGTAATGCATTCAGGATTCATCCATATTATTGCATATATCAATAATTTGTTCATTTTGTTGCTAAGTGGTATTCCATTGTATGATTGTAGTGAAGGTTGCTTATCCATTCACCAGTTGATAGACACCTGGGTTCGTAACAGTTTTTTTTGTGGTTAGAAACAAAGCAGCTACGAACATTCACATACAGGTTTTCATGAAAACAAACCTTTTTCTTCCTCTCGGGGGTGGCCTTCTAGGTGATATGGTACATATACATTGAACTTCATTAGAAACTGTCAAACTATTTTTCACAGTGCCTGCACAATTTTGCAATCCCACCAGTGATGGATGAGAGTTCTGATTGCCCTGTATTGTTGCGAGCTCTTGATATTATCAGGCTTTTGTTTGGTTGGTTTTGTTTTATTTTAGCCATTTTATTAGATACGTAGTAGTATCTCATTGAGCTTTTAATTCGCATTCTCTACTGATTAATGATGCTGAACCACTTTGCATGTGCATCTGTTATATCTTTGGTGAAAGTGTCTGTTCAAACCTTTGCTCATTTAAAAATTTTGGTTGGTTTTGTTGTTAGGGTTTGAGAGTTCCATGTACAAGTCCTTTGCCATATAACGTTATTTGTAAATATCTTCTTTCAGTTTGTGGCTTGGTTTTTCATTCCCTTAACAATGTCTTTCACAGATCAATAGTTTTTAATTTTATTGACGTCTCTCTCTTTTTTTTTTTTTCTTTTATAGCTCATGCTTTTGGTGCCACATCCAAAAACTTTCTCAAACTCAAGGACAAAAAATTTTCTTATATGTTTTCTTTGAGAAGTTTGAGAAGTTTTTTTTACATCTCACATTTAAGTCTGTAGTATATTTTGAGTCAATGTTTATATAGTATCAAAAGTATGGGTCAAGGAATTTGGGGGGTTTGTTTGTTTGGGGGTAGGGGTTGCATATAACTGTCCAATTGTTCCAGTATCATTTGTCGAAAAGACTAGGCTTTCTCCCTTAAACTGCATTTATACTTCGTTAAAAATCAGTTGACTGCACTTGTGTGAGTCTATTTCACACATATTTATTTCACATGTATAGGCAAACAGTCTATTCTTTCACCTATACCATATTGTCTTCATTTCTACAGCTTTAGAGTAATTTTCGAAGTCAGGTAATGCAAATCCTCTAACTTTTTCTTCTTTTTCAGAATTATTTTGACTATTCTATTTCCCACGCTTTTCTATATAAATTTTAAGTTTAATTTGTCCATCTACAAAACCTCCAGCTAGGATTTTGATTGGGATTGCACTGAATGTACAAATCAAACTGGGGGAATTTTGCATCTTAATGAATTTAAGTCCTCCAATTGATGAACCGAGCATGTATCTCCATTTACTTAGATTTTCTTTGATATCTTTCTTAAAGTTTATTTTGCCTGCTAGTAATATAGCTACACCAGCTTTCCTTTTGGTCGATATTTGCACGGTGTATCTTTCCCCACCTGTGACCCCTCAGATATGTCCACATCCTAATCCCCAGAACCTGTGCATATGATAGGTTACATGGCAAAGAGAATTAAGGTTGTAAATGGAAGTAAGACTACCAGGCTAATCGGCTGCCCTTAAAATAGAGAAATTACCCTGGATTATCTGAATGGGCTTGATGTAATCAGGAGAATTGTTAAAAGTAGCAGAGAGGTGATGGGTATTAAGGAGGGCATGTGTTGTGAGGAGCACTGGGTGTTATATGCGACTAATGAATCGTTGAACACTACATCAAAAACTAATGATGTACTATATGCTGGCTAACTGAACACAATTAAAAAAAAGAATATTTTAAAAAGGGGGCAGAAAGAGGCAGAGGAGGAGAATTAGTCAGAGTGATGCAATGTAAGGAAGGCTCAGCTCAATATTGCTGGCTTTGAAGACAGAGAAAAGGGGCCATGGGCCAAGGAACACAGGCAGACTTAGAAACCAGAAAAAGCAAGCAAATGTATTCTCACCTACCCTTCAGAAGAAACACAGTTCCAACAACACCTTGATTTCAGCAGAGTGAGACCTCATGGTATTATATAAACCAGTAAGTTTGTGGTAATGTGTCGTAGCAGGAATAGAAAAATAATACACTATCCCTTTACTCATATCATATTTTTATTATTTTATGCATAAAAGGTCTCTTGCAAACAGCATATGATTTAATTTTGCTCTTGTTTTTCTTAGTTTGATGATCTTTGTTTCATAATTGGAACATAGAGTCTACTTACACTTAATGCAATTGCTTATATATGTTTGGGTTTAAATCTAGTACTTTATGTTATGCCTTTTAATTATACCATCTATTCTCTGTTTCTTTCTCTTTTTTTCCCATCTATTTTCTGTTCCCTTTCTTTGCCTCCTTTCACTTGATTATGTTTTATCATTCTGTTTCTTCCCCTGTGGATTTATACATTATATATTCTGATTCTGTTATTTTAGTGGCTTCTATTATTTAGTGATTCTATTATTTTGTTCTATTATTTTATTATATTTAAAAATTAAAACATACATAATTAACTTACCAAATGCTAAAATTAGTCAATATGTATTCTTTCTCTGGACAATTAAAAACCTTTAGAACACTGTAACTCAATTTATCCCTGTCCAACATATTTGCTATTATTGTCATGTATTTTAAGTTTATATTTTAAACCTCACAAGATGTTATTGTTGTTGTTTTTTTAAATATTTTATTTATTTATTTGACAGAGACAGAGGGATCACAAGTAGGCAGAGAGGCAGGCAGAGAGAGAGGGGGAAGCAGGCTCCCTGCTGAGCAGAAAGCCCAATGCAGGGCTCGATCCCAGGACCCTGAGATCATGACCTGAGCCAAAGGCAGAGGCTTTAACCCACTGAGCCACCCAGGCACCCCACAAGATGTTATTATTGTTTTCGTTAGTTAATATTTTACCCAGATTGTCACCACTTTTCTCTTTATTTATTTCTTAATTTGGTATCACATTAATTCTGTTGCAAATATATCCTTTAGAACTTGCTTGGTTGAACTTCTGATACACCAAAGTCTATCTTTTTGTGTTTCTTTCTATAAAAATCTCTATTTCACCCTCATTCTGTAAATATAGCTTTACTGTATATAAAGTGGCTGTTATTTTATCTTTATGAATTAGCAATATCATTCCATTGTCTTCTGGATTCCATTGTTGCTATTGAGAAGTCAGCTGTTAGTTTTGTTGTCAGTCCTTTGAAGATCGTTTTTCTCTGGCTGCTTTTCAGACCATTCTTAGTTTTTGGTCTTCTAATTTCAATATGGACTTTTTTTCAAAGATATATTTATTCACTTTAGAAAGAGAGAGTATGCGTGCATGTGTGAATGTGGGGAGGGTTAGAGAGAGAGGGAGAGGAAGAGAGAGAATCCCAAGCAGACTCCCTCCCCTGTGCAGAGCCCAATGCGAGGCTCAATCCCACTACCCTAAGACCATGACCTGAGCTGAAACCAGGAGTTAGCCACTTAACCACCTGAGCCACCCAGGGACCCCTGAATATGGACTTAAAAAAAAAAAAAAATGAACCAGCTTGTGAGATTTAAGTTTTTACATCTCTGGGTCGGTGTCTCTAACCCTTTCTAGAGATTTCTAGAAAATTCTTAGACTTTCTCTCATCAACTATTGCTATTTCCCTCCTTTCTCTTCTCTTCTTATGGAAATTTGATAAAATATATGTTAGGCCTTCTCAGTCTTTTAACCTTTTCTCTATGTTTTTTATCTTTTTGCTTATCTGTGCTACCTTCTGGAAAAACTTTCAGACTTTTCTTCAAGATGATTTATTTCTTATTTATTCTTCAGAGATATTTGTTCTCTGAAAACAGCTATGTCTAATCTGGTGGTGAACCCATCCACTGAGCTTTTAATTTTAGTTATTGTATGTTTTACTTCTAGATATTCTATTTTGTTCTTTTTCTACTAAAATAACTTTGTTATTGCTGTTTATTTCCATTTCCTTATATCTTTTATCTATTTAAATATAACAAGTACAGTTGTTTAATTGTGCTTGATAATTGCAATAGCCTATGCCTTTGTGAGCTTTGCCCTGTTGTTTCTTCTGCTTCTCAGTCACAGTTTTGTTCCCCTTTTGCATTTATTATCTGTGTGTGCTGCTACTGTACTAGAAAGAATTACTTATAGAAAGAATTTGAGACCAAGGGCAAAGCTTCTTTTCCCAGAGAGGATTTGCATTTGCTCCTCGTTGGTGTAGAGACACTATCAGTACCAACACTGCCTGAAGTTTCCTAACCCAGCCAGGTGTTATAAACTTGAAGGACAAATCCCTTTGAGAGCCAGGTCACCCTTGCCCTAAAGATATGGCTCCTTGAGTTTCAGATTATGATCTTCATTCAATATATCTTCCCTAGGAACTTTTCTTCTTAAAGTACCAGAAATTTCAGTATTCCATGTGGAGAAATGTCTAGCTTTAAGCAAGGATAAGACAGTGGACACCTGGGTGCCTCAGATGGTTGAGCATCTGCCTTGGGCTCAGGTCATAATCCCCGGGTCCTTGGTTCAAGTCCTGTCTCGGGCTCCCTGCTCAGCGGGGAGCCTGCTTCTCCCTCTGCCTATGCCTCTCTCTCTTTCAATCTCTCATGAATAAATAAATAAAATATTTAAAATAAATAAATAAATAAATAAACAAGGATAAGACAGTAATGTCAGAGTTCTTTCTTTTTAATAATATTCCCTGTGATATTAAGAGGCTTGTCCCCAGTCGGCGCCTGGGCGGCTCATTCGGTTAAGTGGCTGCCTTCAGCTCAGGTCATGATCTCAGAGTCCTGGGATGGAGCCCACATCGGGGCTGTAAGCTCAGCAGGGAGTCTGCTTCCCCCTCTTCCTCTGCCCTTCCCCCTACTCATTCTCTCTCACTCTCTCAAATAAATTTTTTTCTTTTTCATTTATTTATTTATTTACTTACTTACTTTCTTACTTATTTATTTTTATTAACACATAATGTATTATTTGCCCCAGGGTACATGTCTGTGAATCATCAGGCTTACACATTTCACAGCACTTACCATAGCATATACCCTCCCCAATGTCCATACTCAAATAAATTTTTAAAAAATCTTTTAAAAAAGGGAAAAAATGAAGCTTGTCCCTTGAATTCAAAGCAACATGTTATATCAGTTTCCTTGGAAAACAGTTATAAAACAAAAGAGCATATAACTCAAGAGATATTTATTAAGTGTCTACCATGAATCAGATGTTATGGTGCTAGGAATACAATCGTGAGAAATACAGAAACCAGCCTTCTAATGACTAATTTCTTTCCTGGATATAACTGGCAGCTTAAAGATTATTTTATTATTTTGATTGATAACTTTAAGGTAAAATAAATCATTGTGTTCCCATTATTTTCCATTTGCTACTATTCCTCAGAGAGCTCAAAGCCCATTTGGGGAGAAAACATGAAACAGACTGGGTAATTCAATTCTTTTTTTTTTTTTTAAGTTTTATTTATTTCAGTAATCTCTACACACAATGTGGAGCCCAGATTCGTGACCCCAAGACCAAGAGTTGGCTGCTCTTCCAACTGAGCCAGCCAAGCACCCCCTGTGTAATTCAATTCTATAGTTATTTACATGGAAGTTCTTCTATGGGAATACATAGGAACTAAAGGGCATTTGAGTTCTTAATTACTAGGTGCCCAGTACTCTCCATTTATTTCTTACCTCAAACTTATGAGACAAGCATTATTATCCCCATTTTACAACTGAAGAAACTGAGGTAGAAAGACGTTCACTTTCCTGAAGTCACATTGTATGATAGGCAACTTCTAAAATGGCTCCCAAAGATCCCTGCCTCCTAGTATCCCCACTATACTGTGTATTATCTCCTCCCCTTGAAAGCAGGCTAAAACTAGTGGCTCACTTTAATCAACAGAATAAAGCAAAGGTGGTGGGATGTCCCTTCTGAGATTAGATTCTAAAAGACTAACTTTCATCTCACTGTCTGTATTTCCCTTTGACTCTTTTCACTTTTCATTCTGATGAAGCAAGCTACCATGTCATGAGCTATGCTATGGAGAGGCCCATGTAAGGAAACAGAGGCCTGCAGTGCAACAGCCCAGGAGGAACCGAGGTCTGCCAACAACCACGCACATGAGCATGAGAGCAGGTCCTCTCCCCACGCCCTCAGATGAGACCACAGCCCCAGCTGTCACCTTGATTGCAGTGTCATGAGAGACTCTGAGCCAGAAAGCCCAGTTATGTCATGGCCAGATTCCTGACCAATGGAAACTGCGAGATAATAAGTGTTGTTTGGAGCCACTAAGCTTTGGAGTAATGTGTTACACAGTAGATGACAAATACATACTGCTAATATGAGGTAATCTGATATTTGACAGGTCTCTCTGAGACCGCACTGTCTTCCTGGGCATGTTAATGCACTAACAGATAATTAAATCCTCAGAGGAAGTACCTTTGAAGAGAAATTTCGAAAGGACTCCAGACAAAAGTACAACTGAAACTACAAAAGTAGAACTAAACTCCATCTTAAACCTCACTGATTGTAATGCTCTCAGTTTACAGTTGAGGAAAGTGAGGACCTGGGACTTTCCCCATGCCCCATGGCCATTTGGGTAGGGGTGGGGCTAGAACCTAGTTCGTTTCCCCATCCAAAACTTTACACTATTTCGTTGTCACTTCCCTTACTATTTAAGGTAAGAAAAATGCCTTCTTGGATTTTGCTCACTAATATGTCTTGTATAAATTGCCTGTATATATTATGAAGTAATAGATACTTCCTGCAAGAGTAGAAGACCAAGAGCAATTGGATGGTCACAATGAAGAGAAATTGCTTGATGTCCTCTTATTCCCTTTGTTTTCAACCTTTTGCCCCAGCACCAAAAATGGACACTGACTCTTCAACAAATGGTATTGGGAAAATTGGACAGCCACATGCAGAAGAATGAAACTGGATGACTTTCTTACACCATACACAAAAATAAACTCAAAATTGATGAAAGACCTAAATGTGAGACAGGAATCCAGTAAAATCCTTGAGGAGAAAACAGGCAGCAACCTCTTTGACCTCAGCCACACACTTCTTGTTAGACATGTCTCTAAAGGCAAGAGAAACAAAAGCAAAAATGAACTACTATGACTTCATCAAGATAAAAATCTTCTGTGCAGCAAAGGAAACAGTCAACAAAACTAAAAGGCAACCTAGAGAATGGGAGAAGATATTTGCAAATGTCTTATCAAATAAAGGGCTAGTATCCAAAATCTATAAAGAACTTATCAAACTCAACACCCAGAAACAGATAATCCAGTCAAGAAATGGGCAGAAGACATGAACAGACATTTCCCCAAAGACATACAAATGGCCAACAGACACATGAAAAAATATTCAACATCATTCAGCATCAGGGAAATATAAATCAAAACAACAATGAGATACCATTGCACACCAGTGAGAATGACTAAAATGAACAACTCAGGAAACAAGAGATGTTGGTGAGGATGAGGAGAAAGGGGAACGCTCTTACACTATTGGTGGGAATGCAAGCTGGTGCAGCCACTCTAGAAAACAATATGGAGGTTACCCAAAAGTTGAAAATAGAGCTCCCCTACAACCCAACAAATTACACTGTGAGGTATTTATCCAATGGATACAAGCACAGTGATTCGAAGGGCACGTGCACCTCAATGTTTGCAGCAGTGTTCACAATAGCTAAAATATGGGAAGAGCCCAGATGTCTATTGGCAAACGAATGAATAAAGAAGATGTGGTATATATACTCAGCCACCAAAAAGAATGAAATCTTGCCATTTGCAATGACATGGATGGAACTTGAGGGTATTATGCTAAGCGAAATAAATCAGTCAGAAGAAGAAAATTGCTATATGATTTCACTCAAATGTGGAATTGAAGAAACAAAGCAGATGAACACAGGCAAAAAGAAGGAAAAATTCAATAAGATGAAAATAGAGAAGGAGGTAAACCATAAGAGACGCTGAACTCTAGGAAACAAACTGGGTTGCTGGAGAGGAGGCAGATGGGGGTAGGGGAGATTGGGTGAGGGGATTAAGGAAGGCATTTGATGGAATGAGCACTGAGTGTTATATGCAACTGATGAATCACTAAATTCTACCCGGGTAACTAATAATGCAGTATGTGTTAACTAAATTGAATCAAAAAAAGAATAAAAAAAAAAAAAAAAAAAGAAGTGGACAATGAATGGAATTCGGAGGAGCCCTGGATAATAGGTTATCTGGATGCTTTATGAATTAGAAATTCTGATCAGGCCACACACAGGCAAGAATATTACTAGTCATAAGAGCTAGATGATTAGGTAGCTTATCAGCCAGAGAATTGCAGATATTTTGTGGTTCCTGGGATGTGGAAGATGGTTCAGAAGATAAAGAAGAATTTTGTAGGGCCCCAGGGAATCCTTAAAAGAAGAAAACAGAGGACTCTTTGCAAAATGCATTCAATAGCCACTTGTCAAGCAACTTCTCCCTGCCCCCGAGCCTCTTTCATAGGTTGTAATGTCACATAGGTCCACTAGAGGTCAGCACTTACCCCTCTCCAAAGCTGAATTTCTACCTTACTCCTCTAAAGACTAACCACCTTGAGATATTTTGTCTGCTAAACAAACTGAGTTTATAATGAAATAATCAACTTGGGTTTTGAATTTTTATTTATCAAAGATGCAAATAATAGCTATTATACATTTCAGATCACTCTGAGATAACCGGTGTTATAAAATTCCACAACCTCCAAAAAATATGTTTTAGTTAGCTTTCTCGTGGGGAAATATACAATATCCAGTGGAGTTTTGAAATGCTTAAAATAAAAAAAAGAAAAAGAAGAAGAAAGAGAAAAAGGAAGAGAGGAAGAGAGGGAGGGAGAGAGGAAATCTGAGACTCAGGATTTCCCAATTCCCTTGGCATCCAGAGGACCTAGTTTTGGGAAACACCAGTTTTAGTCAGAGAAGCCCAACTAACTCCTCAAGGTAGAATAGTTAGTTATATTTTCCTTTTCAATGCAGGACAGGCACATGTCCTTGGATAGAACTCCCTTGTGTTAGGAAAGAACTAAATATGAGTTGAGGAAAGCTTCAAGCTCAAATAAGCTCCTGATCACATGTTCTTGGCCAATGACATATGTTTTGGAGTTGAGTGGTAGTACTCGGCATCAGCTGAATTTCAGTGTCTATCCACATTTCAGTGCCACAAGCTCTTACGGAGACATCAGGCCAGTTTGAGGCAAGATGAATTTAATCATCTTGACTGGGTTGTAATCTGTTTGAAGTCAGAGACTTGTGTTTTCTCCAATATCACTACAGAGTTTAGCATACAGTATAAATGGGTTGATGATAATGCATTAAATACCAAGAAGTGCTAATAAGCCACCTAATGAATAAAGAGCATCAATTCTCCAGAGTCTACAACTCAAGGTACTTGTGGAAGTGGGTAATATACTGTACGTCCATGGTTTAGATATATGATCCATGTTTAATGCTCAAGTTAAGACTTCAACCGTTGACAAAACTCAGAGGATTTGAAAAGGAATACTGTGTATATTCCTCACGTGCAAATGAAGGTCCCCTGCTGGAGCACGTTGGCCGCAGTAAAAATATTGGTCACAAGGTGCCGCTGTTGCCTTAGCGTCAACCTTTGCCTCAGTCCTTGCTTTAGCTGGGACCCTCAGTGTCTCAATGAATCCGGCTAAATGACCCCCACTTTAGCTTTAATTACTAAATCTGGAAAGGTGGGGGAAAATGATGGGCAGAATGATATAATCACAGCCAGACTTTGCACCTTTGGGTCCGTCTGAGACTCAACTTGATTTTACCGGAGGAGGAAAAGAGGGAAACAAATTTTATAAAAGCTCCTTCCCTATTTCTGACAGGATTATTCATCTAGGAGGCCCCAAGAATTCTAGGCCTGGGCTCCATTCTCTCTCTGTCTCTATTCTAGGGAGTCATTCAGTAAGACATGGCCAAAGTCTTATTCCTTGTGGAAGAAAGAAGTGAGGGCTGAATCGTGTGTAGAGGGGGATGGCGGGAGGTTTCCAGAGGTGAGTTAAAAAGGGTCTTTCACCTGATCCTTATCCTGTTTTCAATAACATCAAGGAGGGAAAGTTACCGAATTTTTTTTAAAGATTTTATTTATTTATTTATTTGAGAGAGAGAACAAACACAAGCAGGGGGAGGGGTAGAGGCAGAGGAAGAAGCAGACTCCCCGATTCAGGGGCTTGATCCCAGGACTTCGGGATCATGACCTGAGCCGAAGGCAGACGCGACTGAGCCTGTTTGTTATTATTGTAATTAGATAGGTCACAGCAATCAAATTCCTAAGCAAAAAACGGAAGTCTGAAAAAGCTTTAAATCAGCCAAACATTTTTTCTTCTAATTTGGTCTCTGGGGGTGTCTGGGTGGCTCAATTGGTTAAGCATCTGCCTTCAGCTCAGGTCATGATCCCGGAGTGCCCCCCGCTCAGCGGGGAGTCTGCTTCTCTCTCTGCCGCTCACCCCCTCATGCTGTCTCGCACGCACGCACTCTCTCTCAAACAAATAAATAAAATCTCTACTTAAAAAAATTTGGTCTCCCTGGTTTTCTCTGAACGAATCAAAACCGCTCTATCCCGTAAACCAGTGGGCCCAGGCTTCGATGCGGCTTTAATGAAGATTGTTCAATTCCATCAATGAGACAGTGCATGCCTTGAGCGCCTGCTGTGTGCCAGGCTCTAGCTAGCCATAGGGGGATTCACAGCCACGGGGTGCCGCCATGCAGGGTCTCCCAGCAGGAGAGACAGGGATTTATAAACAAGGAGAATAATGAATTGGTGTGCAAAGGACCCCGGATCAAGGCCCTTCAAAGGTGCGGGAAGAAGAAAGCACTTAATTCTGCCCAAAGCTGTCAGGGAAGGCTTCCCAGAGGAGGGGACATTTCACTGAGTTCCCAGGTCAACAGGAAAGGAAAAAGAATTTAAACCAGAGGGAACTCAGGAGCCGGTGGGCACGCTAAACAGTGGGCATGTGTGGGGAAATGGGAGACCCAAAGTTGGAAGCAAACAGACACCCTCAGAGGGACTGGAGACCCAAGCTCCTGGGTATGGATTTTGCCCTGTTCAAGAAGAGTGACCTCTAACAATGAAGCGTCTCAAACTTTAATTTGCAAACAAACCACCTGGGGATGGCCTTGAAATGCAGGGCTGAGGAGGGCCCAGCTTTCTGCATTTCAAGCAAGCTCCTGGGAGCTTCCCGCGCTGATGGTCTCGAGCCTCCTCCATGCACAACGGTCCTCAGCTGGGGCCGAGTGTTGTAGTCACCGGAGGGATTTCAATGCTCCCTTCATGCCCGGAGCACAGCCCAGGCCTAATTAAATCTGAACCTCTGGGATGAGACTCGGACAGTGGGGGCCTTTAGAGCTCCCCAGCAATTCCGGGGCGCAGCTGATCACCCATGGAAGAGGTGGTGGGGATGTGGGAAGAATGCACATCTAAGGAATTTTAAGGAGTGCACAGCCCTGTAAGACTGAATGTGTGAGAAGAGGATAGATGGAGGAAAGAATTCACCACCTCATGAAGAATGAACTCTTTTGAAAAGCTTTTCCTTCTTAAAAAAAAATAAAATATAAAGGGGAGCCTAGGTGGCTCAATCGGGTAAGCCTCTGCCTTCAGCTCAGGTCATGACCCCAGGGTCCTCGGATCGAGCCCCGCATCAGGCTCCTTACTCAGTGGGGAGCCTGCTTCTCCCTCTGCCTGCTGCTCTCTCCACCTGTGCTCTCTTGCTTTCTCACTCTCTCACATAAACAAACAAACAAAATCTTAAAAAAGAAAACTTTCAAAAGCCTTTCCTGGCAGCCTCAGGCAGAATTAAGTGCTTTTTCCCTCCCCAACCACAGAGGGCCTGGATCACATGTCTGATCTTGTTTGTAACTTGCCTGTCTCTCTCTCTCACTTTTTAAAACTGTGGTAAAAAGATAACACAAAATTTACTCTTTTAACCATTTTTAAGCATAGAGTTCAGTGGCATTAAGCATATTCACGTCGTTGCACAACCATCAGCACCACAGAAATTTTTCACCTCCCCAAATAGAAACCGTATCCACTTTTTTTCTAAGGAGACTCCACACCCAGCATGGGGCTCAAACTCACAGCCCTGAGATCAAGAGTCACACGCTCGGGGCGCCTGGGTGGCTCAGTCACTTAAGCATCCAACTCTTATTTATTTTTTTTTTAAGATTATTTGTGTATTTATTTGTGAGATCGCGGGCAGGGGGGAGGGGTAGAGGGAGAAGGAGGCTCCCTCCTGAGCAAGAAGCCCCATGCAGGACTAGATCCCAGGACCCTAGGATCATGACCTGAGCTGAAGGCAGACGCTTAACGACTGAGCCGAGCCACCCAGGCATCCCATGCATCCCTCTTGATTTTGGCTCAGATCACAATTTCGGGGTAGTGAGGTCAAGCCTCAGGTAGGGCTCTGTGCTCAGCAGAGAGTCGGCTTCTCTCCCTCTCCCTCTGCCCCTCCCCTTGCTCACGCTCGCGAGCTCTCTCAAATAAATAAATAAATCTTAAAAAAAAAAAAAGAATCACAGGCTCTACTGACTGAGCCAGCCAGTCTCCCCGAAACCCTGTACATTAAACAACAATTCCCCATTCCCCTGGTCCCCCACCCTGGTCCCTAGCAACCACCATTCTACTTTCTGTCTCTGCCAGTCTGACTACTGTAAGTGGAATCATTCAGTATTTGTCCTTTTGGGACTGGCTCATTCGTAGCATGATGGCCCTCGAGGTTCATACATGTCGTAGCCTGTGACAGAATGTCCTTCCTGAGACCGAATAATATTCCAGGGAATGTGAACAGCATTTTGTTTATCCATTCATCTCACCGTGGACACAGGTTGTTTCTTCCTTTTGGCTATTGTGAATTACACTGCTATGAACGTGGGTGGACGAATATCCGTTTGAGACCCTGCTTTCACTTCCTTTGGGTACATGCCCAGAAGTGGAATTGCTGGATCGTGGGGTCATTTTATGTTTCATTTTATGAGGGACCCGGTCTATGGTTCTCAAAGGACTGGGGGACCCTGCCAGGCAGGGGCCAGTGGCTTCATCGGAGAGCCCCTCTACAGCTACTCATTATCATCTCTTTCTGGCCTGTGTGGGGTGTGGACCGGTGAGAATATGTCACAGAGCCATTTCTAGCCATTTTCACTTAGGGCCGCAACTGATAGGGACAGCAACCAAAAAAACTAGAGTCAGTACAGCCCAAGGGATCAGCGGGGAAAGCTGAGAGGTTAACAGGGAAGTAAGTCTCAGCTGCGGAGGCCACTGGAAGGGCTGCTTGCTTCGAGTACCAGAGAAGTCCTGGTGTGACTTATGTGGGGAGGGGAGATATACAGAGATCACGTGCCCGTTAACAGACCTTCCCTAACCTCCCCGAAAAAAAAAAAACCCAAAACCTAAACCAAAAACATCAGAGTATCTTATAACATCAGATAACATCAGAGTATCTTATAACATCAATTTCTGAGCTCTAGGATAAAAGGAAAAAATTAAAAGTGCTCTTCCCGTCAGTAGATACAACCGATGTGCCTACAGGGGAAAGAGCAGAACCCATAGTGAAAAATGAGGGGTGACAAATGAAACACTCGTCTGGGTGGTTATTACAGCAAAGGAAAGACAGTCCCAGAGTGGGTGCGCTGGGCACCTCTGAGCCTGATATGTGTGGAGTCAGACTTTCGTGATCGCTTCCCGCAAGAGGAACAATCGAGAAGGAAGAAGCAAAGAAGAAGAGAGAGCACAGGGAAGTCTCGAGCTTCATCCCAACAGGAGGGATGGGGGAGGGTGTAAATAAACTTTAGAATACACAAAACATTTTAAAAGGCTCATCACCCAAAAATATTAACCAAAAATAAAATAAAATATATGTACGTAGTTAAAAAAAAAAAAAAAAACCTACAAGGGCACCCGGATGGCTCAGTCAGTTAAGCGTTGGACTCTTGGTTTTGGCTGAGGTCATGATCTCAGGGTCCTGAGATTGAGCCAAGCCTCAGGCTCCATGGTTAGTGTGAGTCTGCTTGAGATTCTCTCCCTCTGCCCTTCCTGCCCCCACGCTCACTCTCTCTCAAATAAATAAATAAAATCGTAAAAAAAAAAAAAAACCTACAAAAAAAGTATGAAATAAAAGCAGGAGTTTTTTCTCTGCCAACCTCCTTCTGGCATACCTTTCTAGAAAACAGCATTTATGCATGCCAGTTTATGTACTTGTATTATTTTTTATATTTTTATTGAAATATTACTCTACACCCTGTTTTTGTTTTGTTTTAAACCCAAAACAGGAAAGAAAATTGCCAGCAAAGACCACAAAAAATTAATAGCAGAAAAGGGCAGAGAGGTCCATCCCTACAAAGACTTTTCATATGAATCCACTAAATTTTTTTAATCCAATTTTTTCCAAAACATCCTTTGAGTAATTAAAAATGTCAGCACCTGTAGTTGGAGCTGAAATGGCAAAGATTAAGATCACCAGTGGTTTCAACTTTCTCATTAACACAGTCGACCTCACAGCAATATCAGAAATACTGCATCTCTCATCCATTACACGGGATGAGAAAAGAGAAACTACTTGTTTAATGTGCTGAAATGGACCACTTGCCATGGTTTCCACTCTCTCCTGACTGTAAATGAGAGAAGAAAGTGTTTTGGACCATTTTAATCATATCTGCATTGGCAATGTAGTTGGAAGAAAATCGCCATCCATGCTTTCACTTTTTTGTCCTTTGAAGCTCCCTTGCAAGAAGTAGCAAATATTTCAATAAGGCCTTCATCGTGGCATCCCATCTTTTCACAGAGCAACTTTGCAGACATGCGTGTTCTCTTGCAGTGGAAATGGAAACGCTTCTAGAAGAAAATCCTATAGAAAATTTACAGTTCAAGTTCTCAGGCGTTTGCGTGAAATGCCCCTCTGAATCCATATTTTTGAAACAGCCACTGCAGGTGAATGTATTAAAGATACTGCGCTTGTTCATGATTCTTCATAATTTTTTTTGTGATTCTTCATAACTTTCTCTCTATTCTTTTTTTTTTTTTTTAAGATTTTATTTATTTATTTGACAAAGGGAGACCCAGCAAGAGAGGGAACAGAAGCAGGGGGAGTGGGAGAGGGAGAAGCAGCCTTCCCGCTGAGCAGGGTGCCCGATGCGGGGCTGGATCCCAGGACCCTGAGCCTAAGGCAGACGCTTAAGGACTTAGCCACCCAGGCACCCCACTTCCTCTCTATTCTTATGTCTCTTCTCTATTCTTGCCAAAAGTTCATAATTCTATTTTCATTCCTATTTTTTAGATCCACACATTCAGGATCCTCTTTGCTCAATTATAAAGTCTTAAAATATCATGAACGACTACATTTCATTCAATTATTTTACGGAGCACCTACCACATACCGGGCGCTCAGAAATATGGGGATGCGATATCAGTCTCTGCCCTCCAGGGGGCGCTCACACCAACCGAATCGAAAGGTGCCTTCAAGTTGCTGCGCCCAAAACCCAGGAGAGCTAGGACATGGGTAGACCATGAAGAAGTGATGCTGAATGAAATAAGCCAGTCCCAGAAGGACAAATCCTGTACGATTCCACTTACACGAGATATCTACGGTAGTCAGATTCATAGAGATGGAAAGTAGAAAGGTGGTTGCCAGGTACCATGTATCTTGCTTTATTTAGCTTCATACAGACATTATATTGTAAGTTGACTTGTTTGTGGCCACATGTTCTTGTCCACAAGATCAACTCCAGGAGAGAACATACTGCTATATCCCCAGCATTTAAATAGAGCCTGGCACATAATAGGCACATTCAATAGATGATAGCTATTTGAATGAGCAGATGAGACAGATTTCCTGTTTTTCTAGCTATGAGGTCTAGGCTTGAAATGAGTAGCCCATACCACATTTGTGTAAGCCACAGAAGGCAGCTGGAGGCTTTGTCTGACAAAGGCCACTGTGAGTCCAAGTGAGGCACATAATGGGCCTAAACCAAGAGGTTCATGGACAGTGGCCCTGGTCAAGGCCTCACAGAATTTTCCCTCAAAGAGAAAAATCACATTTTTTTAAGGAAACCCATATCCTCTCTACCCATAGCACTCTCAAATGACATCCAACTTTTTCTCCCCAAATTCCTATTTACAAAGTTCCAATTACTGCATGTGCTAGCATTATGGATCTAGGGTTTCCCCTCATTCTTATCCCCTACAAAGTGAGATCATCTTCCCTTCCAGCTTTAAAAGACTGTAAGAATTGGAGGGGAAAAAAACTCTGTAAGAGATAAGAGGTTCTGGAGAGAACGTATCTTCCTTCCTTTGAAGAGTGCTGAAGACAATTTCAACTTAATATTTCAGTGTAGAAAGGGAGTTGTAGATGAGTAACTTTTAAAGGGTAAAAACGAGCAGATTCATCTAGAATTGGCAGCCAAGCGACTGCTAACAAAGGCGCTCCATAACGAAGTGTTTCTGGAGCTGGTGGGGATGTGTAGACTGAGGCTAAGGGAGAGGCTAGTGTGAAGCTTTGATCGGAGGGACGGAAGGGTGCTTTGGAGGCCAACATCACAGCTGAAAATGTAAGGAAGAGCCAGGGAACTACACCCAAGAAGCTCATTTCCCCGAGCTCTGGAAAGACTCAGAGAACTGCTCGAGGCATCAGTGCTCACAGCAAGGGCAGGCCAGAAGGACAGACGCCATACTTATTCATAAAAAGAGAAAAAGAGAGACTGAGAAGAATAGATAAGCCTCAGTAGATGACCTTGGAAGTGCTTTCCAGCTCAGAATCTTCGAGAAGGGAGGTGAAGTAAGAAGTGCAGATAAGGAAAGGGGTGGGGAGCAAGGGATTCTTTCTTGAACCTTTACTGTGGGCCAGACACCTTGCAGGTACATCTTATTGAAGCATCCTATCAACCTAATAGTTTGGTATTATTATTTCCACTTGGCAGATGAGGAAACTAATGTTCAGCTTATGTAACTTGCCCAGCGCCGTGCAGCTGGCCAGCAGAGCAAGTAGGACTCAAACCCAGGACTGATTGATTCCCAAAGGACAGTCCATTTTGGTGGAGCACCTTGTGTTTCTCGTTCTTAGCCTTATTCTTAGCCATAGACGTCTTTGAGGGCAGGACTGCCTTCTGGGGACCCGTGAACCTCCCCAAACTACTTTGCATGGGTATTTTTCTAAAAAGAAAATCCATAGCTTTTGTTCAGTTCTTTAAGGGTCTCTGCCCCCTCAAAAGATTTTGACCATTGTTTTAGGAGGCCCATGAACTCTCGGAACAGCAAAAGGAGTGCGGGGGGGCGGGTGGTGGTGACAAAAACTCTCTTATCAAGAAACGGGTTCAGGGGGTGCCTGGGTGGCTCAGTGGGTTAAGCATCTGCCTTCGGCTCAGGTCATGATCCCAGGGTCCTGGGATTGAGCCCTGCACTGGGCTCTCTGCTCAGCGGGGAGAGCCTGCTTCTCTCTCCTGCACTGCCTACTTGTGCTCTCTCTCTTTCTGTCAAATAAATAGATAAAATCTTAGGAGGAAAAAAAAGGAAACAGGTTTAGGCTATGTAAATGACAAATGAGAAATGGGATGCCAGATAAATTGATAAGGTCTGCAAGGACATCACGTATGTAAATGTGATCGGCATCCCTACCGTACTGGATGTTTGTCACATTTGCGGCCACCCAGCATCTTTTTAACACCTTTCTGATATCCTGGGAGTTTCTCATGTTGTGAAATGCCTCCCTTTCCCACTGTCCCTTGCTACTAGGGCACAGACATGTGCCCAGCTCTGCCTATCAGATGCCCCTCTCCCAGACGGGGCTCAGGTGGTACGGAACCAAGAAGGGAGAGAAGGGGACTTGCTTTGTCTTGCAGGTGGGGCGGTAGATACGATATAGTGTTTGAGGCCCAGAAATGGTAGTGGGGCAACTGTAGAGCTTAGTCATGCTGGCCCCAGCAGCAGGGGTTTCCTCTTCAGACCTGTTCTGTAGTGTATTTTGACATTGCTTCTGGAAGCCCTGCCCCAGTTGGGTCCTCAAGCACCACTCCCCATGAAGCTGCCCAATTTGTTTGCGATAAACTCCTCTTCTGAATCAGCTCAATTCAGTGTCTACTTCTTATAATTAAGACCCCTGAATGATGTACCCTCATTTATGGAGTATGAAGAAAACATTAAAATTACAAGGAGTCTGAGGCATTGGATTCACACATGCAAACAACTAGGGACTCATTGATCAGAGATTAAGACCCATTTTAGAAAAAGAGTGTCAAGAAGAAAACAAATGTAATTTTTTTTTTCTTCCAGATTTTATTTAATTTCTGGTTAGTTAACATACAGTGCAATACTGGTTTCAGGAGCAGACATCAGTGGTTCATCACTTACATACAACACCCAGTGCTCATCCCAATAGGTGCCTGCCTTAATTGCATCACCCATCTAGCCCATCCCCCCACCCACCTCCCTCCAGCAACCCTTAGTTTGTTCTCTGTAGTTAAGAGTCCCTTATGGTTTGTTTCCTTCTCTCTTTCCCCCCTCCCATATGTTCTTGTTTCTTAAATTACACATATCAGTGAAATCATATGGTATTTGTCTTTCTCTGACTGACTTATTTCACTTAGCATAATACTCTCTATAGCTCTCTATATATCACTGCAAATGGCAAGATTTCATTCTTTTTGATGGCTGAGTAATATTCCATTGTATATATACACCACATCTTCTTTATCCATTCATCAGTCAATGGACAAAGAAATGCAATCTATACCTATCCATTGCTCACAATCTCACACTATGATGTATGTTATAGCTGTGTGTTTTAAAGGGAAATGGGATTTTTTTTAAGTTGAAATACTCTGCATCATATTATCAGGAGACTATAAATGAAAACTGTAATGAGATACTACCGTATACCTATTCGAATGGCCAAAATCCAAAAACTAACAACACCAAATGCTGACAAAGATATGGAGAAACAGAAACTCTCATCTATTGCCGGTGGGAATACAAGGCAGTTACATCAGTTTGGAAGACAGTTTGGCAGTTTCTTACAAAACTAAACATACTGTAAGACGCAGCAATCCTATCCCTTGGTATTTATCTTAAGAAGTTAAAAGCTTATGTTTGTTCGAAAACCTGCACACAGATGTTTATAGCAGCTTTATTCACCATTGCCCAAACTTGGAAGCTCCCAAGATGTCCCTCAGAGACGAATGGATAAATCGACTGCAATACGATGGAATACTATTCAGCAGTAAAAAGGAATGAGCTATCAAGGACAAAAAGACATGGAGGAAACTTTAATGCACATTACTAAGTGAAAGAAGCTAATCTGAAAGACTACATACCGTATGATTCCAATATAGCACATTCTGGAAAAGGCAAACTATGGCGACAGTAAAGAGATCAGTGGTTGCCAAGGCTAGGGAGAGGAAGGAATGAATCTGCAGAGCCCAGAGGATTTTCAGGGTGGTGAAAAAATACTCTGTATGATATTACGATGATGGGTACATGTCATTCTATTGTTGTCCAAACCCATAGGACATCCAACATCAAAAGTGAACCCTAAGGTAAATTATGGACTTTGGGTGACTAAAATGTGTTAATGTAGGTACATGCCTTGTAAAAAATGTACCAGTCCGGTGGGGGATGTTGATAGTGGGGGAAGCTGTGCATATGTGGGGACAGAGAGTAGATGGGAAATCTCTTTTTGTGGCAAATTTTGTGGCAAACCTAAAAGTACTCTACAAAAAAATGAAGTCTTTAAAAAAAAAAACAGCAGTGATGCCTGGGTGGCTCAGTCAATTAAGCGTCTGCCTTCGGCTCAGGTCATGATCCCGGGGTCCTGAGATCAAGTCCCTCATCAGGCTCCCTGCTTAGCCGCGAGTCTGCTTCTCTCTCTGCCTGCTGCTCTCCCTGCTTGTGCTCTCTCTCTCTGACAAATAAATAAATAAAATATTTTTTAAAAAAAATAAAAAATTTAAGAAAAACAGCAAAATAAATAAAAAATAAAATAAAAAACTATTCCATGACAAATGTAGGCATCGTCATTAGAAAAACATGGTAGGTTATATACGGTTTCAAGCAATAATATATGTGGTCATGAAAATAAAAAGACACAACTTTTTAAAGTCCATTTGGAACAACAGCATCAACAAGAGGCATTCTGAGTGGTGTCTTCGTGCTTTTCAAAATGCTTTCATAGAAATCATCCCATTTGATTTTAAAAGTAAGACTCTAGGCTGGCATAGCCTAAAACAGCCATGAAATTGCCACTGGAAGTGGATAGAAATGACAAAAGAGGAACTATTTTTTAACTCAGCATTCTATTCTGGTCACAATAAAACAAAAGAAAACAGACATAGGGCATTCTTCTAAAATTCCAGTCTAGGTAGAAATAAAATTTTCAGAAATCAGGAAGAGGCCACTTTCCAAACTTGGCATCTTGAAAAATGATTGGAAAATATCAGAATGGCAAAAAAAAAAAAAAAAAAAAAATATCAGAATGGCTAATTTCATTAAAGAAAGAGAAGTAAATGGTAGGAATGTTATTCTTTAAAAATCACAAGAAGGGCACCTGAGTGGCTCTTTCGGTTATTAAGCGTCTGACTCTTGGTTTTGGCTCAAGTCATGATCTCAGGGTCATGAGATTGAGCCCCATGTTGGGCTCTGCACTGAGAGTGAAACCTGTTTGAGATTCTCTCATTCTGTCCCTCTGACCCTGCCCACCCCCCGCCCCCGTGCTCTATGTCTCTAAAAAATAATAAATAAATAAATAAATAAATAAATAAATAAATAAATAAAAACCACAAGAAATATAATCATTGACCAGTAATTAAGGACTAGATGAGAACTACACGATGAAGTGGTCGTATGCGACGTTGAGAATGGGGGCAAACCCACCGACGAATAATACAGATCCACAGGTGTGTTAGAGACCCTGTTACTGGTCCAAGTCATGGCTTACGTTCTCTTCTGCACTGGCCCAGAGAGTGGCTGACTCACAGACACAGAAGATGTGATGGTGAGCTGGGATCTCCCCACCCCCCGCCTAGTCCATTAGTGTCATGGACTGACCTTCACCCCAACTCCTATTTTAGCCCAAATATACCTGGAGAATGGTGCCCCCATCCAGCCAAATGCAGAAAAGATTTAGGGAATAAAGGTCTGGTCAACCCTGGAAAAGCTGGACTTCCTCTAACTAATCCTTGTTCTTTAGGACCCAGGTCATGAGGGGGGAGCCCTTGTGAACGGGCTCCCCATCTGCCACGTGAGGACACAACAAGAAGATGGCCAGCTATGAACCAGGAAGTCTTCTCTCACTAGACACCCAATCTGCTGCCACCTTGATCTTGGATTTGCAGCCTCCAGAACTGTGAGAAATAAATTTTTGTTGTTTATATATCGCTCAGTCTGTGGTATTTTTATTATAGCAGCCTGAAAGGACTGGGACACTCACCTTAGTCCAACTACTCTGTTAACTCCTCCTTTCTAACCCTAAAGCCACAATCCCAGCGTCTGACCTGATTATTGTAATGACTTTCTTGTTTCCTCTCTTTTTCTTCTTTAAGATCAAAGACACGTCCCCTGTTGATTTCCTCCAGCATCATTCCCCTAGGCAGACTTAAGTGTGCCTCATCTGTGTTCCCAAAACGCCATTAGGCACTTATCACCCGGCATTGTGGTTATTTATGACACATCTGCCCCTCTCTTGAAGGCAAGACTGGTGACATCCATCTTTGTGTCCCCAAAGAATACACGAGCGCAGTCACTCATGAAACAGGAAGCTATACAGCAAGGTGGTTATGAAGGCAGTTTCAGAGTCCGACTGCCTGGATTCAAATCCTGACTCTGCTCTTTACTCATCTGTGACTTTAGGCAAGTCACCTCACCTTCCTAATCCTTCGATTCTTCATCAAAAAATAAGGCAACCAAAGTCCCCGCCTCGTGGGACCGTTGGCAGGATTGAGGAAGACTGTCGCAGGGTTTGCCTCAATAAATGCTCGCTACCGATATTAATAAATTCTTGCTGAACTAAACTGGCTCACCCTGTACATCAGTGTCCAGTTACCCTCTCGACATTGTCACTTTTGTCATATCGCTCCCCTGATCAAAATCCTCCAGGGGCTTCCTCAATTTGGATAAAACCCCCAACTCCTTAGCTTTAGGAGGTATTGATTATTGATATAGGAGGTATTATTTACTGATTTAAATAAACGTATTTATTATTGTTTAAGTGTTTTTTTTAGATAATTTATTATTTGAGAGAGAGCTCAGGAGTGGGGGGGAGAGGCAGATGGAGAAAGCCCTGATGTGGGGCTCAATCCCAGGACCGCAGGATCATGACCTGAGCCAAAGGCAGAAGCTTTACCGACTGAGCCACCCAGGCGTCCCTGTTTAAATGCTTTTTTAAGCACTGTTTTGTAAACCTTGTTTCATAATTAGGAGTTGATCACGGGAAAAATCACTCTGTCGGAATTCACCTTTCAGGGAGGCATTCTGAGAACCTACCTGGAACTCCGTGGTTCCCGCCCCCGGGTGCACGTTAAAATTGCCTGGGGGAGTTTTAAAGCATACCAAAGCAAATCCAACCCCCAGAAATTCCAGTCTAATTGGTCTGGGGTGTGGCTGGACACTGGGATTTTCTTTTAGCTCCCAAATGGTTCTAACAGGTAGCCAGTGTGGAGTGGCACCCTTGTCACGTGTGCTTTGTCATACCCGGGAGAACCTTCGTGCCAACTCACCGGCAACCCCACGATTCTGCGGTTCTTGCTTTTCAGCCGACTCTTCCTGTTCCCAGTTTGCCTGGTGGAGGCCCAAGGCTCACCAGTTCCTGCCCTGAAGGATTTGTAAAGAAGTACTTTCTGAAGCAAATGAGCCTTGTCTTCAAATCAGGCCACAAACACTCTTGACTCACCCTCATAACTTCCTGGACTCTCGATCCAGTTTACCCTTTCCTGATAACATCCTGGCTGGAGAACCAGTTTCTGACCTACGGTGACCTACTCTCCCCTTGGCTGGGGCTGGAATCTCACATTCTCTGGGCTCCTCCCTGGTCTCAAACTAGCAGGAGTTGATTACTTCTTTGGCTCTTAGGACTTGGCCTCCTGATTTTCACCTTGGTAGCCCCTAGCCTTCTGTAAAAACAGTGTTAGCTCTCATCTTGCTTGTTCTAACCCCGCCCGACCCCCAGCCCCTAGTCTCGGCCATTGGTGCATTTTGGGTGACCAGATTTCACTCACTTTTCTGATAGAGAACTGAGTGGTGAGCTGAACTTTGAACAACCAGGAAGAGAGAGGCCTGGAGGTAGTTAATCCAGAGAAAGGCAACTGGGGGGCAGTTTTGGGGGTGGCCTAACACAATTTATATTTGTGCATGTGTTAGGAACCTGAGGGTAACACATAGGGTATTCCAGGGGACTGTGCAAAAATCACAATCCTTGGGGCACCTGCATGGCTCAGTTGGTTAAGTGTCTGCCTTTGGCTCAGGTCATGATCTTAGGGTCCTGGGATAGAGCTGTGCATTGGGCTCCCTGCACAGTGGGGAGTCTGCTTCTCCCTCTGCCTCTCCTCCTGGTTTGTGCTCTCTCTCTCGTTTACTCTCTCTCAAATAAATAAATAAAATCTTTGAAAAAACAAAGACAAAACAAAACAAAACAAAAAGTTACAATCCTTTCCATCTAGATAGCATGCTTTCCACTCCTTTTATATTCCCTCCTCCAGCTATGCTTTGCTTTGCTCCCTTTTAGCACACAAAACACGTGGGGCCTAAGTAGGAAATCCAAATTTCTTTAACTGTGGAGAGCAAAATGAGATTTCAGAATCCAATCGATCCACTGCAGAGTGGCAAAGAAAGTGACAGGTGACCAGGATCTAACATTTGTATAGGTCTTTCACAGAATGTCTGCATCATTAATCTAGAAGGGCCCTGCTCTTTAATTAAAGCCCCCGCAGTAGACTTGGATCACGAAGGCCTAAGCCGCAAGTCCCATTTTAGGAGAAGGGGTGCTCTGTCTCACATTAGCTCACTTCTGGCACCTACATTCCTTCTGCAGTTGTCAGCTGAGGGCAACCTATCTCACAAATCTATCTGGGATGATGTCTCAAGGGGTTCTTTAACTTAAAACTTGACAGCATCTGAAAGATTTATTAAGAATAAGAGAATCCAGGGACGCCTGGGTGGCTCAGTGGGTTAAGCAGCTGCCTTCGGCTCAGGTCACGATCCCAGAGTCCTGGGATTGCGAGTCCCACATCAGGCTCCTTGCTCGGCAGGGAGTCTGCTTCTCCCTCTGCCTCTGCCTGCCACTCTGCCTGCTTGTGCTCTCTCTCTCTGACAAATAAAAAAAAAAAAAAAAGAATAAGAGAATTCACAGTATGGAATGAGAACTACATATGATTTGCCTTATAGTTAGCTTAAATATAACTATTTAGGTTATAACTATAAACAATATGGAGTAGTGTTTTGATATTAATTCCTTCTCTACATCTTGGTTAAAGCTCAAATTTCTTCGCAGTCTCCTATTTTTTTATGGTTTACTTCATTATTGGCATTCCATACTAGCCTGTAATGAAAAAAGTCATTTCCTTCCATTATGACACTTATGACTAGCTCCAGAAAATTCACATTCATGGTTGGCAGTTGCTCAGCCTTCAGACAGTATTAAAACATTTTATCTGATTTTTTTTTATCTGATTATTTTTTTACATCATCAGGCAAATCCTCAAGAGAGGGTCTGAAGGATAATCACATCAATTGTCTGCCTCTTCTATGAAAGAAACAATGGCTTCAAGTCTGAGGAGAGGAGCATGTGAATGAAGATCAGCTTGAATTTTATGCAAAATGTATCCCAAGCAACTGAATGAAGTGACTTGATGAGTAGGGACTTCCCCCTTGGTATCGTTCGCTTGTACCTTGGATGATAGCTAGCTATCAAAATTCTGTTTTAACGTTTTCATCTTGACAGTGGCTAATCAAGAAATCTGGTCATACTTTAAAACTGCTGAAATGAAATGAAAAATGAAATGAAAAAAATTTCATTATAGTACAGATAGGTTTGGTTTCTCATTTTTTTTTCTTTGAGAGAGAGAGAGAGAGACAGAGAGAGCCTGGGAGGGGGAGGGGCAGAGGGAGAGGGAAAGAGAATCCCAAGCAGGTTCTGTGCACAATGTGGAGCCCAACTCAGGGCTTAATCCCACAACCCTGAGATCATGACCTGAGCTGAAATCAAGAGTCGGATGCTTAACTGACTTCATGAACCATACAGACGCCCTGTTTTCTTATTTTTATAGCACTTTTTGGTCATTAAAATATGTAATTCAAAAATACGAAATACTTAAATGTTACAGAAGCAAAAAAGTCAGAAAAAATTTATTGACTACAGAAAATTGGAAAAATATGAAAAGCATAATAATTAACATGAGCCATAATCTCCTCAACTAAAAACTAACATTCTGGGGTATTTCTTGTTTTTCTTCTTCTTTTAATGTATAGATATGTATGTGGGTATAAATGCATATTTTAGGTAAAAATGGGATCATACTGTAAACTGCTTATAAAAATTATTGTTAGAATATATCTTTCCATGCCATTAAATATTCTCCAAAAACGTGAATTTTAATGATTACAGGTAATGACTGCATCCTATTGTAAAGAAACATATCACAGTTTATCTATTTCCCTATCGTTGAAAGTTTAAACTATTTTCAGTTTTGGAGTATTATGGATAAAACCCAACTGATCATCCATAATCATAAACGTTTATTTATGACCTCCTCTAATTACTTCCTTATGATAAACTTCCTAGAAGTAGAGGTATAAACATGCTTAAGGCTCTTAAAATTCACATCTAAGTTGCTCTCCAGAAAAGTTGCACCAATGTATACTTCCCACCAGAAATGTCTGAAAGCACTGTTTTTCAGGAACTATCTCCCCCTCCCACCCTCGCACCCCCATGGCTTTAAGCACTGAAATTTAGCACTGAAAGTTCCGCATTCCAGGAAAACCCTCTAGAGGTCCCGGTTTTCAGATGGGTGTGGAAGGCTGGGGGAAAGTTACAAAATGCATACTGTCCTTAACACATAGGGGCAGAAACACTGCTTTTAGTGTCAGATGGATAGGGCATAGATTAGCCATCCTCCACGGTCACCAACTGCGGAAGCTGGCAGCCATGATTTTAGTTCCTTGTGATCACCAGCATGATTCAATTTAACTGTGTAACTTGGAGCGCCTTGTAACCGTGAGGCTTAACAGTGTGCCTTTGTCTCTGTGGATTCACTGTTGTGCTTTGTCTGTATTGAGAATTTCTATTGAGTGCTGGTTTAATTTTTAACATAATTGTGATCATGTTTCCTAAGAATTCAGATGATAATACCAACACCAGCATGACCCAGACATCACCGAAAACGAAGGCTAAACAACTGTGTCATTTTATTGACAGACAAAAGGACACAGGGATGTGATTGGGGAGGCAAGTAACCAAAACAGAGCATCCTCTGCCGGGGCAGAAAACAATTTGGGGTCAGGCACGGGGAAGATGATGTGAAAGTATGAATCTCAAAAGCCTGGGATGAGACGGGCATGTTCTTCTAAATCAATCAAAATTTGCTTGCTTATTTCAAAGTGTCCTGGGGCACCTGGCTGGCTCAGTTGGTGGAGCATGGGACCCTTGATCTCAGGGTTGTGAGTTCAAGCCCCACGTTGGGTGTAGAGATTACTTTAAATGAATGAATGAATGAATGAATGAATGAATTTTAAAAATAAATTGTCCTGTGGGAGAACAGGAGCATGAAAGAGGAAATTTTGATAACAGATGTATTGGCCTCTTGCCGTGTAGAGCTGATTATGGCAGAGTTTACCAACCATTATGCTTTCTACCGTGTATCAAGTGATGAGTTAAATCACGGCAACAATAGTGATAATAAAGGGGATCAGGATATGCCCTCCCCAACATATGCCATCTTGGTGTATCATTTTGAGCTGAAGTCACTTGAGAAACAGCAGAGGCAAAAAATGCTCTCTGCCCTCTTCCATCTGCCTCAAAGCAATGTATAAATTTTCCCTGGAGAAAGGTATCCCCCTCAGCTCCACCCCTTGCACCGGGATGAGAAGAGCACTTGCAACATCAGAAATAGGGAGTTGACACTGAGATGGGTTTGCATAAACAGACCTTACTAAAATAACCATTATCGTCCATTAGTTCCCTCACATATTTCCTAGCTACTTCCCTGTGATTCATTGTCCCTTGAAACCCAAACCTCCTTTCCTTTGCTAAAATGGCATATAAGCCCCCAAGTCTAACTGCTTCTTTGAGTTTCAGTTCTTTTCTGTGAACTCCTGTGCCCACAAATATTAAATAAAAAGTATACCTTTTCTCCTGTTAATTGGTCTCTTGTCAGTTTAATTCACAGGCCCCAGCTACTGAACTAAGAAGATATAGGAAAACGTTTTCCTCCCTGAACAAAAAATGTTCTACTTCTTAGGTACTTTGATAGGAAAAAAACAGAATTTCAAGTCATCTTCTCGATTTCTATGAAGACTTTAATGAAACTATAGAAAACATAAAACAAAAGACTGTTAATATATTATCCAACTACAAACTAGACCATGGTTATCTATCTGCGTATTTGGCAGATGGTCCAAAACGTAAATTTTTGGCAAATTCCATTCAGTCTGTATATTTCTTACCAAAGACCGTGAGAAAAGATCTTTCCTGCTAAATGTTTTGCATACTCGGTGCACCACATTGCTAAATGAGGAATGTGATTTGCTCACCCATGAAATTGAGATTTTCATTAGAAAAACTTAGGCCATTTTTCAGTCTCCTAAAAATTGCAGAATAACTTAATGAGATAAATGACCTTATAAAGGGAAGGAGTTAGCCTGCTGAGACACGGGCCTGTAGAATGGCTTGCTTTGGAGTGTTCACAAATGATGAGCATTTTATTATTTTTTAAAAAGATTTTATTTATTCCTTTGAGATGAGTGAGAGAGTCTGAGAGAGAGCACAAGAAGGGAAGAGGCAGAGGGAGAAGCAGACTCCCTGCTGAGCAGAGAGCCTGACCCAGGGCTCCATCCCAGGACCCTGAGATCCTGACCTGAGCCAAAGGCAGACGCTTAATCAACTGAGCCACCCGGGTGCCCCGTAAATGATGAGCATTTTAGACATGAATGGTCCATAAGATGAATGTACAGCCGCAAAGGACACTATTGACAAACAGTTGTTTTGGCAAAACAAGCCTGTAGAAACAAAGTGGATGAACTTTTTTGGAGAGCTGGATACAAATTCCTACACGTCTAAACCCTGCTATTACCAGTAAGTAAAATCCTAAGTATTCCGTGCTGAAATGCTTTGTTGAGAGGATAATAGCTTGTCTCTATCACATCAGGCTGACCCCAGGATTTAGTGTAATGTGGGCTTGATAAGAGCAGCTCTGTAAATCAAACTGGTTTTGACATTCGAATATATTCATTCCGTCACTACATAAGAGAAAAGGAGCCTTTAAGTTATTATCAAAGGAAACAGAAAGGGTAAAAATATCCAACGGTATTATGGGAGAGAAGGAAACATCTTTGTTCTTTTTTCTTAAATATAGGTTAAGATTTTTTTAATTAGTCCTATCATATTTACACTCCTCTTTTAAAAAGTATTACATTTGTGTATCTTAAGCATACATAGTAATATGGACTATGAAACGTAGCCAATAAAGAGTTAAAAAAAAGTTAAAGCTGGTGTATCAGAGAATTGAAAGAAACATGACAAAAATATCATATTTTGGGGGGCAACCCGTCTGGTTCAGTCGTTGGAGCATGCTATTCTTGGTAACAGGGTTATGGGTTCAAGCCCCACGTTGGGTGTAGAGCTTATTTAAAAATCAAAAAACTTTAGGGGCGCCTTGGCGGCTCAGTCATTTGAGTGCCTGACTCTTGATTTCCACTCAGGTTGTGATCTTAGCGTCCTTGGGTCCTGCCCCACGATCAGCAGGGAGTCTGCATTTCTCCTTCTCTTTCCCTCTCCTTGTGCCCCTCCCCTACTCATGCACATGACACGCCCATGCTCTCTTTAAAATAAATAATTAAACCTTTTTTAAAAATCTTAAAAATCTCATATTTTTCTTGCACATCACTTCTTATTTTGTCTTGTTATTAATCATACCAGTTGCCCTTGCTTACTAGTCTCATTGTGGTTTTATTTAAATAGCATTTATGTAACAGATAAGTAAACAATACAGAATAATATATAGCTTTAGATTAACACCCATTTTACATATTTTTATGTTAAAATAACAACACATATGTCTAGTTATTTATTATACATTCTACTACTATTAATTTTTTGTCCGGTATGATTTTGTCCCAGGTTAGATCTCTAAAAAGATGGTCACTTTACCAACCTTACGTGACCAAAAACTAGGCATTAACTTTTTGTTAGAAGTTTGCCAATTTGGGGGTACCTGGGTGGCTCAGTGGGTTAGAGCCTCTGCCTTCGGCTCAGATCATGATCTCAGGGTCCTGGGATCGAGCCCCACATCGGGCTCTCTGCTCAGCAGGGAACCTGCTTCCCCCTCTCTCTCTGCTTGCCTCTCTGCCTATGTTTGATATCTCTCTGTCAAATAAATAAAATCTTAAAAAAAAAAAGTTTGCCAATTTGTTAGAAAGAAAAATGTCATGTCTTTGTCAAATGTGCATTTCTTTAATGTGAAAGAGACTGAACATTTTTCACACATTCATTATCTACATTTTTTCCTTTGGAAATAGCCTGTTTCTTACTTTTGTCAAAATTTCTATTGGTCTTAAAATTTAAAAAAAAATTTTCTATTGGTCTCTTTCTTTTTCTTTTTGATTTATAAGCCTTCTTTAGGACTGTAATTCTTCATCTATCAGAATTGCCATACTTCCCAATTTGTGGCTTGGTCTTTCCATTTCCTAGTGACATGTTGGGGCATTCTTTAGAAATCTTTGTTTCTCGAACTACCGGCTTTTATTTTTCCCTTAAAGAAGCAGGTCTGTGGAGGGTGAAGGGTTAGGGCTCTGGCACAGCACAGACCCACGTTTGAGTCCCCCTGCACCTAGAAGGACCTGGAACAAGTTTCTCGGTACTTGTACTATTACCGAGGACTTCTTTCTTTGAGATCAGCTAACTATTCACTTTCACTTTTCTCTAGTTTTTCGTGTTTGTACTTGTAAGCCTTTGATCTGTCTGGAATTTATCTTGGTGACTGACGGCTACATCGTTCTACGTTTTGAAGGAGCTTTTGCGTTCCTCCCATAGAGGATGTGGCAGCAAGAGAATTCTGCAGCTGTCCCCGCTCCCATCTGGGGCTTGCTCAGCTGGCCCTGAGTCACACTGTGGCATTGGGCGGGTTTTAGAGCTCCTAGCTTTCTAGTGGGTAGAATAGCTTCCAGATTGGGTCCCAGCTGAAAAAAGTCTCCCTGGGTGACATAGAAAAATGAACTCTATGATACTTCCTATTACAGATCCCCCAGGCTACAGCTGTCTTGGGTTTCTCTTTAACCACTTTGTGCCCGGTGTCTGGAAGATTAAAACCACGCGTGGCATCCATCCCAGCCTGGGTTGTTTCCCCCACTCTTGTCTTCCCTCCAGTATCAGGATTTGGGTGCCCCACCCACATTCTTCCTGCCGAGGCGACACCTTCGAGATCTGAATCTGGGGTGACTCAGAACGGTCCTCTCTCCCCAGCGACACTTAGGTCTCCACCCCGCCCACTTGCAGCTGCACTATGTGACAACCTCCCTGGGAAAACAGGATCTTAATCACCTGGCCAGTTTCAAAGGTGGAAGTCTATGGATAATTCCTTCCATTGTGACAGCATATTTATCTTCAAATAAATTATAGCCTTCTGGAAATGTAGAGCCTGTCGTACTCATTTTTTGCTTCCTTATCGGGCAAGTACTTGATTACACATGCAATCAAATATGGGTGAGATTGAATTACATTTGATGAGAAGGAGATCAATAATGAACAAAGGGAGGAGAGTGTCTTTGATGGCAAAGATTCGTCCCAAGGTATATTCCTAGGAGATGAATTTTCTTCCAGCTCTATCCAGGATTTCCCAAAGGAGGTTTTTGTTCCTTCTCTAGATAGCCCACTTTGTGAAAAAAAGTCAGTTGCTTCCCTTAGGCGAGGAGCCCTGGACCAAATAGTTTACCTCCAGCTTGCCCTAAGCTTTCTTTTGTGGTTTAAAAAAAACCCCTTTAAGTTCTAAATGGGATTCACTGATGAGCTGTGGAAACCTCTGAGTTTAAGGGAGCGGACCACTGCCACCGTAGATCTGACTAATCTAATCCCTTAGGCGGTACAGTGGGTCCCCAAGCAGTCCGTGTGTTTGTACTGCAGCCTATGAATATTTTATAGATGTCCTTTTGTCCTCACTTACGGGGCCTGATCTGTTCAATCTGCCTTGAATAATATCAAAAGAATATCCTCGTCTGACCTCTGTCCCTAAATGATTCATGGAGATGAACTAGGCCTGTCGGAGATATGTTACTGATGTCATGAAGAAATGCTTTTCAACCAAAGGGGAGGGAAGTTTATGTTTGTACACATTGCAAATACTTTGGGGGAGTTTAGTGTGAAATCTCTGTGTTTTGGAAAGGCGTCCACTTCTGCGTCTTCAGAGATTGGAAGGAATTGAAATTTCCTCAATAAAAAGGGCCAAGGGATATTCTAAGGATCTTCTGTCCCCAGGTTTATCTATTCTTGGAATTTCTAGTCACTCTAGAATAGCAGTCAAAATAATGAACTTAAAGCCCTTCTCTTGGCTCGTGGCTCTTCAATCCTCTGTGCCTTTTAATTGAAAGAATTCAGTCGCCTGGTATATGTCACATTGGCTGTGTGCTCCTTGCTCTGAGCAATACCCAGGGTGAGAAGACATCATTCCAGCTCCTGAGTTCTCAATCTAGTTGGAGAACACAAGACCTGGGTCCATTCCTGACGTCCGCTTGTAACCCGATGCTGATATAGGACAGTGCTAGAAAAGTTTCCAGAAGGGAAATAGTAATGTGTGTAGGGTTTAGTGAAGGATGACTTTGAGGAGAAAATAGGTTAGATTTCACCTGGCGGGGGAGAGCATCGTTGAGTGACAGTAACCGAAGCAAGCATGTGGGATAATAGAGATTGTACCAACTGGGGAGAGAGCAGTAAGTGGTGAGGGGGGATGAGGAATACCACCTTCCATAAAAAAGTAAACCCCAGGGCTGTGAGGCTGGCATGAAGAGAGGACTCTCCTAGGCAGACCCCAGTGATCTCAAATCTGTATACTTCTGATTTGACTCTCGTGGTCTTTTCCCAATCCCCATTGCTCTCACCACATAGGCCTCAGAGGTAGACTTCTTCCCTTTTAAAGGTCTGTCAAAAAGCCCCTTCTTTTGCTTCCCCTTAGCATAGGTCAGATAAACATAAGTTTAAGAAAAGTTTACTAAATGCAAAGAAATAGAAAGGAAACCAATACGCAAATAATTGAGTTTACAAGGTACCTTGCTCTCTGGGTTCCTGGACCCTCTCTCATTCCAAATGAGATCCCAGGGAAAGAAGTTCTTGCCTGGGGCCACCCTACCTAGCAGGTTTCAGAGGCCATCTTATTTATTTATTTATTTATTTATTTATTTGTTTGTTTGTTTGTTTATCAGAGAGAGAGAGCAAGCGAGCACAAAGCAGGGTGAGCAGCAGGCAGAGGGAGAAGCAGGCTCCCTGTTGAGCAGGGAGCCCTATGCAGGGCTCCATCCAAGGACCCTGCAATCATGATCTGAGCCAAAAGCAGACGCTTAACCTGCTGAGCCACCCAGGCACCTCCCATATAAACTTTTTGCAAGTTATGTCTTTGTGGTATTCTTTGATGCAGACCTGGGTTTCTTTCCTTTACCTTCTTTCTTTCATACTTCTTTTCTCTACCTCTGAGCTGCCTGTTCCATCTCTCGGCTCTTCCCACCACACCTCCCCCCCAACCTCCGGAACTGGCTGGTGTATCCTTAGCTTTGCCTTCTGTGTGATCTCCCAGGCCCAGCATACTGAATCTGCCCCCTTTAGAGGACATTGTCTTTAAAGGGAATTCCCATACAGCACTGAGAAACAAACAAAGAGGCAGTAAAAGAACTTGAAGAAGTTACAAATTTTCCAGAAATCTGAGCAAAACTTTTAGTTTTTAAGAACAGCTACCAATGTGGGGCACCTGGGTGGCTCAGTGGGTTAAAGCCTCTGCCTTCGGCTCAGGTCATGATCTCGGGGTCCTGGGATCGAGCCCCGCATCGGGCTCTCTGCTCAGCGGGGAGCCTGCTTCCCCCTCTCTCTGCCTGCCTCTCTGCCTACTTGTGATCTCTCTCTCTGTCAAATAAATAAATAAAAAAAAGAAAGGAAGAAAAAAAAAAAGAACAGCTACCATGTCTTTCTTATCTTTGTATGTCAGGCACCTAACACAGTAGCACCAAGCACGTGGTTGGAAGTTTGTTGACCAGGATAATAAATTAACTAAAACAAGGAGAACACAGTGATGTCATAGAAAGTGAGGGAATCAAAAGCTTCAAGAAGAGGGATGGTGAATAACATGAAATATCACAGAGAAATCAAGTCAAATGAGGACTGAAAGACAGCCTACTGGATTTGCAATCGGAAAGTTGATAGTACGTTTTGCCATGGCAGTTTTATTAGAGGGGTGAGGGTGGGTGAAAGCATGATTAAGTTAATAGTTGGTTGACTAATGACAGGTGAGGAAGGAAAAACAGTGAGTGTAGATTATTATTTGTGGGGAGCTTGGCTAGGAGGCAGAGAGACTGGTGACTACTGGTAGACTAAGGAATGATAGAAGGTTGTCCTTGTTTCTTTTCCTTAACTTTTTTGTTTTGGTTTTCACATGGGAGAGTCTCAGCTAAGGGGAAGGGGTAATGGAGAAGGAAAGGTTGATCTAGTTAGACAGGGAATGACTACCAGAACAACTCTGCCATGGAGGTAGGATGAAAGATCATGGGACAGAGGCCTTAGCCTTGAACTGAAGGTGCACACCTACCTCTGCAACCGGAAGGGAAAAGTTGGTGCTAATACAGTCATAGAGGACATTGTGGGCATAGGAAATTTAGGGAATTTTCACCTGAGAGCCTTGTTTTTTTGCAGCAATGTAGGCATGGCATGATTTGGGAGTGGCCCTCCTGGGGAGTGGCCATGTTGGGTTGGTGGCTTGAAGAGAGAGATGAAGATGGCAAAGGCCTTGGGAGGAACAGGAGAGGGGGCTGAGCAGGAGAAAGGGTTTCAAATGCTACTAAGGGCCACACTGAGATCAAAGACCACAGATTTGTGAGGGCACCGCTGTGTATGGATGTGTGACTTCCCAGCCGGGTTCCTCGGCTCATGAGACAGGGGAAATTGATTACATAAGTTTAGGAATTCACAGGTCATGAGTGGTGTTGATGATACAGTCAAGAGGAAAGGTTTAGGCCAGGGTTGTAAGAAAGTGACCCCCTGAAGGAGTTTGAGTATGAGGAAAGGGGTAAGTTGAGGAACTGGAGGCTTAAGAACGCTGTACTTGGTCCTTGGGAATAGGAGAATGAGTCAGGTTGGATGAGGTTGAGGTTATGGATGGGAAGTATTGAATTTCATAGGTGGAGCCGTCTTAGATCACGGCAAGATCCAGGTGTGGTCTTGTTAGTGGGTGGTTGATGAGGAGTGTCAGTAAATGCTGACAGACCCAGCAGAGCACCAGACAGCACATGAGAGACGGGGCGGGGGAGGGGTCATGGTGTGGCCATCCAGGCAATGACGCACAGTGGTTGGGGACACCCAGGATTCGCATTCAGGAACTTCTCACTCAGGCCCCGGTGCAAGTTCATTTGCCTTATTAAGTCTCAGTTGCCCATCTGTCAAAGGCTAGCATCACAACACCAACTTCAAGGGGCGTTGTGAAAGGTAAATGAAATGACACAGGGGGAGTCCTGAGCACAAAGCCTGGCACAGAAGCCCTCCAGAAATAACAGGTATGACATGATGACTGCTATCATTGAGACCTAGGCCCCCACTAAGGATTCACATGGTAGAAAAGGTAACACTAACATGAAAAATATAGGAAAGGACACATGGGGATGGCTTCTTTGTGACAACAGCCTAGATTTTTGGAATCAAACAAATTTGTGTTTGCATTCCAACTCTGCCACTTACTAGCTGTGTGGCTTGATGCAAGCCATCTAATCTGTCTGAGGTGAATTGTGATGCTGTGTTGCTACTATCTTCATTCCCCCAAATGTATTAGGCACCTGCCTACTACATTCCGGGCATTGTCCTAGGTGTTGGAGATAAAGAGATTTGCAAAAGATGCTGTCCTTGTGCTCACAGTATAGCTGGAGAGACAGAAGGGATGGTTCTAATTGGGAAAACTAAGTTCTGGCAAAGCTAAGTCTGAGACTATAAGTCTGAGACCCGAGTCCAGGTCAATTCTGATTTATGCTGGAAAGAAATCTCCTGCCTCGATGTAGCCATTAGCTCATTCCCTCCTTTTTCAAGGCAGCAATAGAACTTAGTACACAGTTCCCACTTTTTTTACAGTAGTGGAGTTTTAGAAACAATTTTGGAAAGGAGAATACTGAAAATTGGATCTTTTCAAATTCCCATGGGCTGAGCGGTCTGCGTGTAGGTGCTTCCCGTTATGAAAAACTGTGGAGTGGGAGATCAGAAGACAGGAGCAGCCCCGCGGCCCCTGCTGTAATTTTCTTGGGTTCTCAGTTTCCCCATCTATAATATAGGGATAATAACAATAAGTACTTCATAGAGTTAGTGTGAGCGTTAAGTGAATTAATTCGTGTAAAATTCTTAGAACAGTGTCTGGCACATTGTGAGCATTCAAAGTATGTTAGCTATTATAATTTTGTAAGCGATGATCTTACAAAGACAAGGCAAAATTCCTCAGCTTAGGTACAGACCACCAAAAACTTTTGAATGAGTGGATCAAAGCAACAAAACGGTCAACTAGAAATCAGGTTTAGAATGATTAGATTTGCAAAACCTCAGGGCCAGAAAAATGAGAAACTTACTGACACAGCTAAAATTCAACATTAAAGAGACCTATCAAAACACCTTGAAATGTAGTATCTGCACGCTAAATATTGGTTGATTTATTAAGTACTTGCTTTACAAAACAAAGGTCCAAGGAAGTGCTTTCTTTACTAAATTCTCTTCCTCTCCTTCTTCTGAAGAGTTGCAAAGAGAGAGACGGTGACTTTCCCTATCTCCTGTTGGAGCTCGAGCCCACACCCCCTGCGTGGTGACCGCTCTGCTCGGTTCACCTGGTGTGAAAGCCCCCAAGCTCCCGGGAGGCAGGTTGTAACTTGCGTCTCAGTCCTTTCTCTCAGGCCCAGCTCAGGAACACTTTCCACGGGAAGATAAAGACATTTCTAGTCTCAAGCTCTCTGCTCTAAGAATCCTCCCTCCTGGTCTTTACTGCAGAAGTCAAAAGAGAGAAGTTAGTTTGAATAGAAGTCAGAAGGGAGAATGGCCCGTGAGGAGTTTTCTCTACAGTCTCTTGGGAAGCTACGATCATTTTCTTCCGACCAAATGTTTCCAGGACAATTTGTATGATTTTGGAACTTTAGAGAAAGTCCTCACCTCTTCCCTATTGCTCTCTCCCCCCACCCCCCACTTCAACTCCTTAGGGGCTTTCTTCTCTCTGAAATTTGAGCTTAAATTTAAACACAATGTTCCCACAGGAACTGTGCAGCTTTCTCTTTTTCTGCCTATCTGGCCTCTGTTTAAAAACCTAGATTCAAGCTATCATCACACCATGCCTTTTAAAACCAACATTTGCCAGGTTATAAAAGAGATATCAAGGGAAGAATGGCTGTCCAAGAACTTAGATACATTGCAAACCCTTATTTGTTGTAATATGAAAGTGGTAAGATGGTTATTAGAAGTATGTTTAAGATCAGAGTACCCAACTCTGGTAAGGGGGACATGATAAAAATGTTTTCAACGCTAAACAAAAACAAAAGGACAGTAGTGGGGTTCTTCATCAAGCAAACAATTTCAATATAAAAATATATCCTTTGTGACATTTTTCTTCTCTTAAAAGAATGATAGGGACTGTAGATAGCAATGATTTGCATTAGTTTTTAAGAAATTTACTTGGTAAAATTAAAAAGCTGGCAATCCTAAATTGGTTCTCTTCATTTGGCTGTGAAGATTAAAAGACTTACTGTATTGGGGCGCCTGGGTGGCTCAGTCTTTAAGCGTCTGCCTTCGGCTGAGGTCATGATCCCAGAGTCCTGGGATCGAGCCCCGCATCGAGCCCCGCATCGGGCTCCCTGCTTGGTGGGAGGCCTGCTTCTTCCTCTCCCACTCCCCCTGCTTGTGTTCCCTCTCAAGCTGTGTCTCTGCCAAATAATAAAAAAAAAAAGACTTACTGTATTAATATCTACCGCTTCAGCAGCCGAGAAAGCCCTCTGAAACCTCAGAGAAAGTGCCTCTATGAAATAAATTCCCTTCTTTTATTTATTTTTATTTATTTTAAAAATATTTATTTATTTGAGAGAGAAAGAACGAGCACAAGCGGGGGGTGGTGGAGAAGGAGAGGGGGAGGGAGAGAGAATCTGAAGCAGATTCCACGCTGAGCATGGAGCCCAATGTGGGGTTCTATCTCACGACCCTGAGACCACGACCTGGGTTGAATTCAGGAGTCAGTTGCTTAACTGAACCACCCAGGTGCTCCAATTCCCTTCCTTTAAAGAGGGCATTCTGGCATAGCTTTTTCTATTTTTAACCTTTTTAAAAAAAATTGTGGTAAAATATATGTAACATAAATTTACCATTTAAACCACTTTTAAGCGTACAGTGGCATTAAGTACATTCACATGTGCAACCGTCACCATTATCCATCTCCAGAACTTTTTTTTTTTAAAGATTTTGTTTATTTATTTAACAGAGAGAGAGAGAGATCACAAGTAGGCAGAGATGCAGGCAGAGAGAGAGGGGAAGCACACTCCCCGCTGAGCAGAGAGCCCAATGCGGGGCTCGATCCCAGGACCCTGAGATCATGACCTGAGCCGAAGGCAGAGGCTTTAACCCACTGAGCCACCCAGGTGCCCCTAGAACTTATTTATCTTCCCAAACAGAAACTCTGTACCCATTAAACACTAACTCCCCATTTCCCCTCCCCTCATCCCTGACAACCACCATTCTACTTTCTGTCTCTATGAATTTCATTATTCTAGGTATCTCACATACGCGAAACCATACAGTGTTTTTGTGTGTGGTGTCTGGCTTATTTCAATGAACACGACGTCTTCAATGTTCATCTATGTGTGGTATGAGAATGACATTTCTCTTAAAGGTGCTTTTAACCTTTTTGACAATTCTACTTGTTTCGAAGCTCTTTGAACTAATTGGATGGTTGGTAAGAGGGCAAGTCTTACTGACTTTCTGTATTGACTCATTTGTAAAATAGTTCTGAGTTTTGTACTATCATTTAAACATATCCAAGTAGACATCACAAACCTATGGGATCCAGGCACATGAGTGATAAAGCAGAGTGGAGGGAGGCAATGGCGAAACAGAGAACCTTGCCTCCCATGAAGGTGGTCACTGCCACCCAGTTCCAACCCATTATTCGTACTAGGTAATGTAGACCCAAAATTGAACGGACAAGTCTCCTAATTTTCATGGCCAGTACTGTTGCGCCAAATGGAACATATCTGCAAGCCAGGTTTGGCCCACAGGCCACCAGTTTGCAGTCTTTGCTTGGGCTAATAAGGAGCTAATTTTAGTGTGGCTTCATGCGTGCATGCATGCATTCATTCATTCATGCAATAAATATTTACTGGGTCTCTACTACGGGCTAGGCTACACATAGAAGATATGGTTTAAAAAATATATGATAGGATGGCAAATAATGACAGCATAAATGCTATAACAAAGCAAAGATAATTAGGACTTACATTTATTGAGCACCTTCTATGTACCAGGGAGTTTTAAAGAACTTCACATGTATTTACTCATTTAAGTCTTGCAACAATCCTACGAAATAGGCATAAAGTGTTTCCATTTTAATTATGAAAAGACAAGCCTTAAGCGGTCAAATCACTTGTCCGTGGTCACACCGCTGGAAAGTCCTGATGTGGGGTTTTAATTGGTTCCGGAGCCCTGGGTCTTGACTGGCAAGTGGCTCAGAGGGCGGGGTCGTATAGGGTTAACCTGTGGATCTATGAAGACTTCCAGAAGAGGTTTATTTTTACCTTGTCTTGAAGGATGATTTCGGGAAACAAGGCCGGGAGTGCAATCCGGGCTGAGGAAGCTGAGCCAGGGATCATACTTTAAAGGTTGGCAGGAAATGAGTCTGAAGAGATCGCTCTCAGGGTCTCCAATGCCATCTATTCGACTCTTTGTTTTCAGGTGCGATATCAGCTTATTGACGGCTTATGTTTCAGTACTAGCTGTGAGAGCGAATGTGTAGAAGCAGAGGGGTATTTACACGTTCCAGGCAGCGAAGCTTGCTTGATTTCTTCCTCCCGAGCCCCTCCGCCGCTGTGCTGCCCTCGACCACCTTCAGGGACTACAAGTCCCGTCATGCAGCGAGGACGCGCCGGGAGCCCGGCGACCTGCCCCGCCCCGCCTAGGCTCCGCCCCCGCCCCGCCCCTCCCGCTCGCAGCCCCCTCCCGCCCGGCCAGCCCCGAAGAGTTGCCCGGTGGCCGCGGCAGACGGAAGCCGAGGGAGAGCCTCGGCGGCAGCAGGATGGGGGACTCTAAAGTGAAGGTGGCCGTGCGGATCCGGCCCATGAACCGAAGAGGTGAGAGCCAAGCCCGCCCGGGGCCGCCACGGTGGAGGCGGCAGGTGCCTGGCGCGCCCTTCCCTTAGCCGCGGCCGCCGTGTGGGGTCCGTCGGACCCCGCCCCTGCAGTCCGAGTCTAGGCGAGAGAGCGGCCGGCGCGCCCCGAAACCTCGTCCCCCGCACCCGCCGGTCCTGCGCGGGGACGCCCCTCCCCTCGCCCGCACCGCGTCCCGGGCGCCGCGGGCCCCACGTCCCGGTCCGCTGCCCCTTCCGCCGGCGCAACCGCCCCGCCCCGCCTCGGCGCCCTTTCGCCCTCTCCCCTCCCCTGCCCTTGCGGGAGGGCGCTCTGGTCCCTCGCCCCCAGCTCGCTTCCTCCTTCCTCCTACCGCTGCCCCTTGCTCGTGCCCCGTCGCGTCCCCCGCTTTCTCCTTGCCAGCTGTCACGGTGGCCCCCGCCCCTCGGGTCCTCACCCCTCCAGCCTGGCCGGGACAGCCAGGGACCCCGAGGCCCCACGTCTCTGGCCCAGTCACCCCAACCCTGCACTTTAGTGGTCCGTGGCAGGAAAAAATGGCAGGGGATTTGGTTTACTCCTGAGAAAGCACTCAAGTGCAAAAATTCCTCGTCTGCATTTTTCACTGTATGTACGTTTAGCCTGGACGGTCATAAAGAATTGTCAAGACTTTGATTGAAGTTGGGTAAAAGAGATGCCCTTCCACCCCCCGCTTTTTTTTTTTTTTTTTTGACTGTTGAGATAGTTTTGTTTTTGCTTGCAGTCATATTCGTCATCTCTCAACAATAAATAGTTTAAGTGCCAAGATTCTTGTGAAATTGTATCTTTCAGACATTCTCTCAATTCTGCAGGGAGGGTAGAGAAAGCAGATAAACCGAGTACATTTTAAATCATCTTTAGTCAGTCAAATGGAGTGAAGAGAACCCCCAACTCAAGTACCAAGAGGAGGTGGTTTGGGCCTTGACTTTAATGCTTAAGTAGCAGCGTGACTGGGCAAGTAACTTTAAATGAGATAATATATTTGAAAACACTTTCTATACGAGGCTATGTTATTGAGATCACTGTTACAATCCCAGCAGATGACTTTTCAGTTGATAAGACTTAATCAAAATCTTGTATCAGAATCACTTCTAAGACGTTTTGCAACTTATTTGTTCATAATCAAGTGTTAAATCTGTGTAGAAATTTTAAGTTGTTTTCTGCTTTTCCTTTTCTTTGCTGTCTTTTGTATATATTGAGATATACAGATCAACTAGTTGGCATTATGTTTTTATTTGGTTGTCCTTCTTTTGGAAGTTGGTTTATTTCTCTTCGGGTCATCTCTTCTGTTGGAGTTGGTGATTCCTCCTCTCCCTGCTAGGTCAGCCTAAGGCTGTCGTGTGACTTAGAAGAGTTCCTCCTTCCTTCCCCCTAAATGAACTTAAACTAGCACACGTTTTGGGTCTTCGGACTTTCCTTTGACAAAAATCAAAGGATCTTATATGAACTCTGAAAGTTTTCAGAAGGTTCTGTTCTTAAGTGCTCAGTCATCTTTATTCAAGTTCATTACCATCACAATGATTAAAAAAACAGGAAAAAGCAAGCCACATAAAACAACATTATCTGGGATTTGATTCTGAAAGCATGATTTCAGCACATTCTTAAAATTGCCTTTTCACAAAAAACTTGGAAATGTCAGTGCTAAAAAGATGCAGCTAACCAACCATCACAAGACCTAGCTCAGATAATTAGAATCCTTCCCTGTTCCCCTTCCCCCATGAATTTCTGTTTTTGAGGGGAAGTACTATTGTTATAAATTGTCATTAGTTAGATTGTAATAATTGGCAGGATCAGAGTTTCCAGGGACACATAGAATAATAAAAATTTTAGCTGTGGAATGGATGTTAGCCGTTCCTTTGGTTGAACTTATTTCAAAGTTAAGGTTTGTACATGGATCCATTACTCTATTAATAGAAGTGCCTTATTGTGGTAAACTGTTTCCCCCTTCATTTAGTGCCATCTCTTACTTAGTGTTGTATTTCCTGAATGCATATGGACTTCTTTCTCTGTGATTACCATAATTAAGGTTGTTGGATCTATTTCTATTTTGTCATGGAGTTGTCATTTACATAAATCTAGACGTAATGGAATACACTGTGGTGGAATTCTAAAGCTAGTGATTTTTTTTCTTTTTTTTAAGATTTCATTTTTAAGTAATCTCTATACCCAGCATGGAGTTTGAACTTACGACTCCGAGATCAAGAGTTGCATGCTCCACTGACTGAACCAGCCAGGCTCCCCTAAAGCCAGTGATTTATCGACTGCTGTCTGGCATTTGTTTAAAAAGACTAAAACAGAAATATATTTTCTTTCCAGTAATTTTGAAAAGAATCATATTACTTCGACTAATCATTACTTCTGAGAAAATTAGTGTATTAAGTAAGTAGTAGTGTCTAATTATGACAAATAGTAAACTTGCAGTCATAATTCTCTTTTAGCATATCAGTTCAGGATGCAACCTCTGAAATCACTCTTCACAAATAAGAATGAAAAGAGAATGGGTTACCAGGATGATGAAGTTTTGCTATGTAGATTCTGATATTTGGAATCATATTGGCTACTTTTTGAGGAAAACTGAAATTTGCAAGAAGCTTCTAGTGTACCATTAAGTTCTTTATGTGATTTAGTATCTGTGCTAAGGTGTTAAGGGAGTTAGTTGGTTTATTACTTAACATTTATCATGGAAGTAAGAATTTCACTCTTTTTGCTAAATTATGTGTGGGTTTGGGAAACATTGTTACTTCAACATTAAGCATTATGCCCTAGTTCAATAATAGCAAGAATTATAATGGCTAATGAATACGCTTTTGTCAGTAATATTTTTCTTGTTATATATTTTAACATTGCACTAACAAAACAAAACATAAAAGGGAAAAAGTCTGCAGTATCTTTCCATTTTAACAATTCACGCTCTCATTTTCTTATTTCCATTCTAGTTTGTGTTGACATGCGTATGTAATTTTACCTTCTTTTAATATTACAGCTTTTGTTTTGCTTTTCTTCATCCGAAATACGTCCTTAGACAAGCTGAAGGAAAGTTGTAAACTTGATTTGTCATGAGATCTTGAAGTTCTTGTTGCAGATATTGTTTAGTTTTTCATGTTATTTTTCAGACTTGAACAACTCCGCAGGTAACTCCGGTTGTGTTTTTCTATATTCTATAAGGAGCACCCATTCATACGTTATTAACCAGTTTAATTATTAAATGAACGAAAGGTTTACAAGCATTTTTGATGGTATTAGCTAGATCAGTGACACTCTCCGGTTTAGAAATTTGATGTTTTATAACTTCAAGTGGTTTAAAAATGTTTGATATTTACTGAGTGCCTGCCAGGTGTCTAGCTTATGTTAGATATTACAGGATCTTATTGACTTCCCATGGTTAAATATGTATAAGATCAACTACCAAAATAAATACATTTACATCAAAAGTGTTTGGAAAATACCTTTCCTATCTACCTAGCCTAAGGTAGTGAAACCAAGAATTACATTAGGTATTTAGTTGGAGAGAAAAATAGTGAAATGGTTTATTTCAGTTGTTAGGGAACATGGATAATAAATATATTTCAACAGGTATTTCCCAAGGGATTACTTTGGATTTTATAGTACCTGATGCAGTGATGAAAGGCACAAAGACAGAAAGAAAAATGTACCGTCTGATAGAAGTCAGTGCTTAAGTAAATCATGGTCTAGAATCTCAGTGGAAAGATTGTTATGTAGATATTAAAAATGATGAAAATCAGCATCATTTACCAAGAAAGACAGTTTTCTCTGTTAGCAGAAAAAGCAGAATGGAAAGCAGTATGTGCAACAGTTGAATCTGCTATTATGATTCTTACTGTGTAAAAATGTCAACAGGAATGGGCAAGGGCTAGGAAGAAACATGAAAAAATGGGATTGCTTGTTCCTGTTGGGAGACTCTTATGTCCTGAAATCTCTCTCTTAGTGTTGACTGCTATTGTAGCGTTCAGCTTTTTAAAGTGTCCTTTATGGTTCATGCTCATGAGGAAATGGCTCTCCTATGAAAAGATAAGATTAAAAGGTAAACAAACCCCGATCGCAGATTGTCAGGTGAGTGATCGGGAAATATAGGAATTCAGAGGAGTGAAAGATCCCCTGGAAGCCTGGTGATCAGGGAAGGTTTTTCTGGGGAGGGAGAACCTTGGTTAGATGTGGAAGGAGGAAGCTTATGATCAGAATGGGTGCATGGTAGCAGGCGAGGGGAGAGCGTTGCGTCTTTGGGGAGGAAGTATGACCTGAGAGCAAAGGCACAGAGACAGGAATGAACCAGGCAAGTTTAGGCAGCAGGGACAGGGTAAGCCTGCCAGAAAGGAGGGTTCTGTGAGCTTGACTAGAAAAGGATGAGATTAGAAAGGTAAGGTGGAATTGCAGGGAGTTCTGAGTGCTAGCTAGGCCCAAAAGTCTGGGTTAGGGTGGCTGGTCCATGTGCTCTGTTTAGCTCTGTAGAACTTCGCATGGATCTCAGACACAGGCACGAAGGAGGAAGATTGCCGGGTCTTAGAGCAGGATCAAAAGCCTGGGTAGATGCCTGATTCAGAGCATAGCTGGGATTTAAGAGTGGTGAAAATGAAGCCATGTGAATAGGAAGAATTAGGAGGCTGATCAAACTTAGGTAAGTAGCCAGGACTCAGAAGGCAGGGTGAAACTGAGGGAGTAGGAAGCTGAGAGAATACGCTGGTGGTCTGTGAAGACGCAGGTGATCCTTAGGAAATGAAGGGGCTAGGTAGCAAGGAGATTCTAAAACAGGAAGGTCGTTTGGACCCAGAGGTCATTGGTGGCCTCAGAGAGATGACTGATATTGGAATCGAGGATGCTGTGGATGGAAATTTCTGACATACTTTCTCAAACAGAAGATCCTTGTTTTCTAGCATCTGCTTGATATGCTAATGGAGAATGAGACACACATCTATTACAACATTGTTTTGTTTCTACTGTGCACTCAATGACTGAAATTGAGATTTATCCATACAGGGCCAGAGGCTTTTGAAGAAGAGAGTACACATTTATATGATAAAATAAAAATGTGTTTGAATTGGCTTTTACTTTTACCCCCTCACCTCCATAAAGCAATGACTAATGTCTAACTTTTCCAGTGCTTAAGGTCCGAAGATTGAGGAAACCACTGACAAAACTATTCATTAAGCTGATGAATGGAGATGTTTATTGAGTGGAAATGGATTATTATCGATCTCTTGGCTTGCTGATCAGGTTCCCCTTGTGTTCAGCAGAGCATGTTTTTAAAAAAAAAAAAACTTGGCAAAGATGAGCAGTATAATTTATGGGGAATTGTGTGACACTAACTGGTCTCTGGGACACAAATCCATGACTTAATTGGTACTGGGCTTGAGCTTTCAGGTGCTGTAGATATTTTTAAAACATGCTATTAGCCCATTCAGTATGTGTTGATTGAAGAAAAGAACAATAGCTACTTCTTTTTGAGAGCTTTCTCTTTGTGAGCTACAGAGTTGAGTACTTTTTATTCCTCAAACAAAATTTGGAAGGTAGTTTATGGGGTCATCATTTAACAGAATCTCAGAGGGGGTTAAGTAAACTTCCCCAGAATTACAAGACCAGTATTTTTGAGCCTGAATTTCACCTACTGTGCCATTAAAGGCTGTGCTTTTACTGCTGATTTGGATATGATGATCTTTAAAGGGACCTTGTATTCTTGAGTTTACATAATTTTCAAAGATGTACAGGATACATGAGAAGCGTAAGTCATGATCTTTGACCAAAGGAGCTCACTGTCTTGTTGGTAATAAGAGATGCACAGTCAATTACAAGAATATATGTACACAGTGATGCCAGTGCAGTATGAATTAAAGAAATGGGAGTGAGACTTGAGAATAGTAAGGACTGTGCTGGAGACAATGGGCAAGGAGGAAGACATGGCAGGTGGGGTACAAAATACAAGTCGTTGGAATTAATCTGTGTGTTTTTACCCTGCTGATAAGCTAGTAAGTTAGCTAGTTACTGGTTCGCAGGTGCTGGTAGGAGACATGGGACTTCTGGGTCAGAGGACTTACTTGTGGCATGGCAAGCAGTGTGAGCAGCTCCCCCTGCTTGCCAATCCCACAAGGGTGTGGAGAGTCCAGATGGCTGCTATGCAAGCAGTGGGTTTGTGTTACATCTGAGGAACACTCGGCTTGGGGAATCCACTGTTTTAAGTGGTAATAAGCATCCCTGCTCTTTGTCCCAGAGGAAGACCTTGTCCCTCAAGGTTGCTGGCTGCAAACACCCTCCTGAGAGAGGGGCTGGATTAAGAGCATCTATGGCCTAGCATTCTAGGTATACCCAGGAAGAACTTTTTCAAGGTGGCAGGGAAGCAACTGAAATTTAGGAAATATAGGAAGCCTGGAAGGCTTCTGGTATAGATGATTTAGATGACTAAGTGAATGAACGTTGGGGCCATTAACTGACATCAGAAATATAGGAGAAGCAGGTTTTAGGGTGGAGGTGTAGGAAATGATGAGTTTTATTCTTAGACATTCAAGTATTCAGTCAGTCCTTATAACATGCTGTATACTGCACCTACAACTACGAATAAGATATCATGTATTCCTGGAAGGAACTCAGTAGACTTGTTGAGTTTTGGGTTTCTGAAGTGTAGTCAAGTGGATGGATCCAGAATGCTGTTGCATATGAGTCTTAACCTAAGGAACTGGAGATGTGTGTAGAGTCGCACATTTGGGAGTCGTTACTGTATGTAGTAGATAGAGTACCAAATTAAGGTGTGTGTGAAGGAGGAGGTCACAGAGGTCATGAAGAGAGACATAAAGAGAAGCAGATAAAAGTAATATGGAAGCCCAGGGGACATCTGGGTGGCGCAGTCTCAGTTAAGAGGCTGACTCTTGGTTTCGACTCAGGTTGTGATCTCAGGGTTGTGAGATCAAGCTCCACGTGGAGTGAGTGCAGAGTTTGCTTGAGATTCTCTCTCTCTCTCCCTCTGCCCCTCCCACTCATTCTCTCTCTCTCTGTCTCTCCGATAAATATTTTTTTTTAAAAAGGTAATATGGAAGCCCAGAGAGAAAATGTGTCAAAGAATGAATAGTCGATAATCAGATATCACAAGAATGGCATGTAATAACTGTGTTCAGTGGATTTGGCATCATGGCAGTCAATGGTAATTTTCAGAATATTTTGACCGAATGAAAGAATTAGTGTTGGTATGTTAATAGTGGGCTGAGAAATAAGTGGGTTGCCAGTATGATGGCAGTGAATATACAAATTTCTTTCAAGAAAATCCATTTAGAAGGGAAGGGTAAAGAGTGGTATCTGGAGTAGGAATAGACTTTCTTTTATGAGATGTTTGAGCCTCATTATAGACCGAGCCAATAGAGAGGGAAATTTTTGAAATATGAGAAGAGGATAATTATGTAATGGCAAAGGCTTGGAGTGCGTAATTTTCTTGATGAGGTAGATTGTGATGTTGTTATTTGAGAGTGAGAAGAATTGGTTTGGCTGGGATCTTCGGAGTAGTGATTGTTTGGAAATGTAATTGAAGAACTCTAACCATATTTTGTATTTATTGAGGGTAGTGGGATCATTCTTTCTAATTTTTTTGAGATATAATTCATCAAAAGTGTATAATTTAGTGATTTTAGTGTATTTGCAGAGTTGTGCAGCCATCACCATTATCCATTTGCAGAACATTTTCATCATCCCAAAGAGGTTCTGTCCCCACTAGCATTCTGTCCACCCTCCTCCCCCAACACACACTCATCCCTCTTCTCTGCCCCTGGCAACCACTGCTCCACTTCTTGTCTCTGTGGATTTGCCTATCTGGGCATTTCATATAAATGGAATCAAGTGATATGTGGACTTTTGTATCTGACTTTCTTCACTTGGCATAACGTATTCAGGTTTTTGCCATGTCGTAGCATGAGTCAGTACTAATTCCTTTTTAAAGTTGAGTAATATTACATGATATGGATTGCTGCATTTGTTTACTCATTCATTAGTTGATGGGCATTTGGCTTGTTTCCATTTTTTGGCTGTTATGAATAATACTGCTGTGAACATTTGTGTATAACTTTTGGTGTGGATGTATATTTTTATTTCTTTTGAGTGTATATATACATAGAAGTGCAATTTCTGGATCATATAGTAACTCTAACTTTTGAGGAACTGCTAAATTAATTGTTTTCCAACGTGACTGTACCATTTTATGTTCTCACCAACAATGTACGAAAGTTCTAATTTCTCCATGTCTTGGCCAACGCTTGCTTTGTCTGTCTTTTTGATTATTGCTATCCTGGTGTGTGAAGTAGTATCTCACAGTAGTTTTGATTTTCATTTCTCCAGTATCTAATGATGTTGAAGATCTTTTCATGTGTTTATTGGCTGTTTGTAGATCGTTGGAGAGATTTCTATTCAAAATATCATTTTATTTTATTATTTATTTTAATTAATTTTTTTAAAGATTTTATTTATTTGTCAGAGAGAGAGAGAGAGAGATTGTGAGCGAGCGCACAAGCAGAGGGAGAAGCAGGGTTCCTGCCAAGCAGGGAGTCCAATGCAGGATTTGGTCCCAGGACCCTGGGATCATGACCTGAGCCAAAGACAGATGCTTAACCGACTGAGCCACCCAGCTGTCCCTATTTTTATTTTTTTCAGTAGGCAGGCTCAGTGTCGAGCCCAGTGTGAGGCTTCAACTCATGACCCTGAGATCCAGAACTGAGCCGAGGGGCACCTGGGTAGCTCAGTTGGTTAAGTGGCCAACTGTTCTTTCAGCTCACGTCATGATCCCAGGGTCCTGGGCTCGAGCCCTGCATTGGGCTCGATGCTCAACTGGGAGTCGGCTTGAGGATTCTCTTTCTCTTTCCCTCTCCCTGTGCCCCTCCCCCTGCTTGCTATCTCTCTCTCTCTCAAATAAATAAATATTAAAAAAAAAAAAAAAAGACCTGAGCCGAGATTAAAAGTTGGACGCTCAACTGACTCAACCACCCAGGGCCCCTCAAACTATCATTTAAAAATTTGAGTCGTCTTTTTATTATTGAACTGATAGACTTATTTATATATTTTGAATACCAAGTCCCTTATCAGAAATGATTCGCAATATTTTCTTGATTGTTATGGGTTGTCTTTTCATTCTGTTCTCGGTATCTTTTAAAGGACAAAAGTTTTTTTTGTTTTTGTTTTTGTTTTAAAGATTTTATTTTTGAGTAACCTCTACACCCAGTGTGGGGCTCAAACTCGCAACCCCGAGATCAAAAGTTGCATGCTCCACCAACTGAGCCAGCCAGGCGCCCCTGCAGCACAAAAGTTTTTCATTTTGATGTGGTCCAATTTATCTTTTGTTGCTTATGTGTTTGAAGTCATATATAAGGAATCATGACTTAACTCAAGGTTATGTGGATTTATGTCTGTATTTTCTTCTAAGAGTTTTATAGTTTTAGACTTTGTATTTAGGTCTTTGATCCATTTGGAGTTAATTTTTGAATGTGATGTGAGGTAGAGGTTCAATTTCATTCTGTTGCATGTGAATCCAGTGGTCCCAGCACCATTTGTTGAAATGACTATACTTTCCCCATTGCGTTGTCTTGGCACTCCTGTCGAAAATCAATTGACTATTGATTTTAAGAGTGAGTTACAGTTAGCTTTTTAGGAATGTGACTGGTAGGTAAAGGGAGGTACATTTATATTTCCGAGTAGTGTATTTGGTTTGAAAAATTATTAGTAATTTTCTGGAGAATTAGAAAACAGATTACTAAATGGGCAACTGAACTTACTTTATTCACACTGAGAATGATGCATTTTCTCAGATGGAACATGAGTTATGTAAAGGGAGTGTCCCAAACCCTGCCCATCTTTCACTATGATGTCATTGAGAAATGAGCCATAGCTGATTTGTCTGTTGAAGGAAGACTTGTTTTAAATTATTGTTCACTTTTACAGGGTGACTAATTTGCTGGCTGAGTAAGCTGAATTGACAGCTGTTAATATTTTAATATTCATCTTGAGGAACTTGACCTAGAAAAGGATCGTGTTTGGGAAATAATATGGGAACTTTAATGTTAGTGGAGTAAATTTCCTTCTTTTTTCTAAGGACTCATGGATACATCAAAGCATTCATGGTTCTAAGTACGATAGAACTTCATTAGTCATGATATAAACTTATAGTATTACTTAACTTTAAGATCACTCTGGTTTTTTATTGGTTTTCAGACATAGTACTAATTAAATCCCAATCTCATTATTATAGGCTTCCCTAGGAATAAACTGTTGTCCATGTGTTATTTATTATAATAATGGTGAGCATTTAGTGCAATTTTTTTTATTGTGGTCAAGTATATATAACATAAAATTTACCATCTTAAACCATTTTTAAGTGTACAGTTTAGTGGCATTAAGTTGTTATGGAACCATCACCACTCTCCACATCTAGAACATTTTTATCTTGAAAACTGAAACTCTGTAACCATGAAACTCCCCCATTGCCCCTTAAACCCAGCCCCTGGCATCTACCATCTTACTTTCTATCTCTATAAATATGACTACTCTAGGTACCTCACATAAGTGGAATCATATACTATTTGTTTAGCTATCTCACTTGGCATAATGTCAAGGCTCATCCACGTTTTAGCAGAATTTCATTCCTTTTTAAGGTTGAATAATATTCCATTGAATTATATCACATTTTGTTTTTCCATTCATTCATCGATGGACACTTGGATCATTTCCACTTTTTGGCTGTTGTGAATACTGCTATGAACTCAGGTATACTTTAATGCTGATTTTGCAAATGTAGCTCATAGCAGCTAGGTCCTTATCTTTTTAATCTAAGTATTGTTCTAAACTAAGAGGAAGCTGTTTATCTTTTGGATTTTTGGTAGGTGTTTTAAAATTTTTTTTTTAGTTTTTTGGGATCCCTGGGTGGCTCAGTTGGTTAAGCATCTGCCTTTGGCTCAGGTCATGGTCCTGGGATCCTGGGATCGAGTTCTGTGTTGGGCTCCTTGCTCGGTGGGGAGCCTGCTTCTCCTTCTGACTGCTTCTTCCTCTGTCTGCCGCTCCTCCTGTTTGTGCTTGCTCTCTCTTTCTGACAAATAAATAAGATCTTAAAAAAATTTTTTTATTTTTAGTTTTAAAAATTCAGATTAAATTTAAGACCTAAATTTGTTAGTATTATTTAATTACTGCTTGCTTTCTAAGCAGTGTAGAGTAAGAAGTTTTAAATGGAGAAAGTGTCATATTTAGAATCTTGTTGCAATGTAATTTTTAAAATTATTTATTTATATTTAAAGATTTTATTTATTTATTTGACAGAGAGAGAGAGACAGTGAGAGAGGGAACACAAGCAGGGGGAGTGGGAGAGGGAGAAGCAGGCTTCCTGGCCAGCAGGGAGCCTGATGCAGGGCTCCATCCTAGGACCCTGGGATCACGACCTGAGCCAAAGGCAGACGGTTAATGACTGAGCCACCCAGGCGCCCCTGTAATTTTTGTTTTTTAGAGATTTTATTTTTAAGTAATCTGTACACCTAGTGTGGGGCTCGAACTCACAATCCCGAGATTAAGAGTTGCATGCTCTACTGACTGAGCCAGCCAGGCGCCCCTTTTACAATATAATTGAATTCAACCAGTTAGTAGCATTTAATGGTACTCTAGCTATAGCATTTATATTAAGTGTTTCTCATATATTTGACCCTTAAACTCTCTTCAAATCTCACTGCTTTTATTTGCTTGGGTTTGTGTGTCCTAGATGTTCTACCCATGTTCTAAACAGCCTTGTCTTAATACCTGTCCATCAATCGACAGAATCAGAATGAGAATTTTGTTTGATAAAAATGGAGCTGCTGAAGTGAAGATAGTGTGTATATTTTACTCTTTTTAAATTTAATTTTATTCTTTTATTTTTAATTTTTATTTATTTATTTGTCAGAGAGAGAGAGCACAAGCAGGCAAAGTGGCAGGCAGAGAGATAAGCAGGCTCCCCACTGAGCAAGGAGCCTGATGCGGGACTTGATCCCAGGACCCCTGGACCATGACCTGAGCCGAAGGCAGCGGCTCAACCAACTGAGCCACCCAGGCGTCCCAGTGTGTATATTTTAAAGGCCACCTTTCGTGGGTATTAGATGTAGGGATATTTGTAAGTGTTGCAGTCTTTAGAACAAAATTATTTCGGTTGAATATATTAGTTATTAGGTGATTCTGTGTATTATATAGGTTTTCCCAGGATTGGTTCCTTTATCATGCCATTTAATGCTTCCAAATTATTAGTTCTATCTAATGAAGTTATGAGACAGAGAAGGGAGGAGCTGTGAAGAGGATATGGAAAAAGCTTATAAATATTGAAGGAAAATGTTTGGATCTCTTCTCAATTTAGGATCATTTGAAATGAGGGCCAAGCACTTAGTGAGAAAATACTTGATTTACAGTTTTTCAGGCGTGCATTCTAATGTATACTTCTGCATACAGAACTATACATGCAACTCCTTTGCTTAGACCAAACATTCTTGCAAGACACTAATAACTAACTTTGTGGTGGGTGGTGAGGTAGTAGATTCTGAGTCACACAGTACAATTTCCGGAGAGTTGATAATACATTTGTGTATAATACAGATTTGACTGTAAGGGGCCAGCCAATACAATATGGTCAGAAACCATTAAGGAGTAGTATTAACAAAGTATGATGATTGCAAACTTTATTGAGCTCTGGGCCTATAGACTTTAGTGCTAGTTGACCGCAGTAGAACATTTGCTGCTTTGGGATTAGTCTTCTACACCTAGGTAAAACGTAGCTCAATAGTTTTCCTTTCAGGTTTTTTTTTTTTTTTTTTTTTTTTGCCTGAAAAATATATTGGCTAAAAGAAAGACCGCTAAGTTTTTTGTACTTCTAGAATGTATCTTTGAGAACAATTGTAGAAAAACCAATACAAGGGGCGCCTGGGTGGCTTGTTAGGTTAAAGCCTCTGCCTTCAGCTCTCGTCATGATCTCAGAGTCCTGGGATCAAGCACCGCATCGGGCTCTCTGCTCGGCAGGGAGCCTGCTTCTCCTCCTCTCTCTGCCTGCCTCTCTGCCTACTTGTGATCTCTCTCTCTCTCTGTCAAATAAATAAAATCTTAAAAAAAAAAAAAAAGAAAAACCAATATAAGAAAATGTGGCAGGTACAGGGAGGGAAATTTTTGTTTTTGCTTTTTGGTATTTGTCTCAGTTATGTAAGTTAAAATGAAAAAAAAAAAAAATGACCTTTCCTGGCAGTGGAAATAGTCTTAAGTTATAATGAATATGACATTGACATTTGGCCAAGGTTCTTTGGGAAATACAAAATAGCTCCAGTATAGTGCAGCTCCTTTCCTTAGAGCTTATCTTTTGGTAATGGAGATAAGGCAAACAGTTTCATACTTTGGGTCAGAAAAATGAAGGAATATAAAAATATGAGGGGTGTCTGAGTGGCTCAATCAGTTGAGCGTCCGACTCTTGGTTGTGGCTCAGGTCATGATCTCAGGGTCGTGAGATCAAGCCTCCCGTGGGGCTCTGTGCTCATTGTGGAGTCCGCTTGAGATTGTTTTTTCCCCTCTCCCTCTGCCCTCCTCTTCCCCCTCCCCCCACTCACACTCTCTCCCTAATAAATCTTTAAAAAAAGAATATAAAAATATGAAAACATAAATATGCCAGTGCCTATACTTTTAAAAAATAACTTTATTAAAAAAAAGACAAAAGAAAAAAACAGCTTTATTGAGATATAATTCACATATCATACAATTCAACCATTTCAGTGGTTTTTATCATGCTCACATAATTGTGCAGTTATCAGCATAATCAATTTTAGTACATCTTCATATCCTAAAAGAAAACTATACCCATGTAACCACATAGTGACTATAGTTAGTGATACTGTATTGCATATTTGAAGGTTGCTAAGAGAGTAGATGTTAAAAGTTCTCATAATGGAAAAAATTTTTTGTAATTATGTATGGTGACAGATGTTAATTAGCCTTATGTGGTGAGCATTTTGCAATATATACAAATAGGGAATCATGTCGTACACCCGAAACTCATAATGTTGTATGTCAGTTATACCTCAATTAAAAATAAACAAAACACCATGCCCATTAGCAGTCACTCCCAAGCCGTAGGCAGTAACTAGTCTATTTTCTGTCTCTGTTTGCCTATTCTGGACATTTCAAATGAGTAGAATCATGTAACGTGGTATCTTGTAACTGGCTTCTTTCACTTCTTACAAGCTTTGTTCATGTTGTAGTATGTATCAATACCTTACTCCTTTTAGTTGCCAAATAATGTTCCATATTATGGATATACTAAATTTATCCATTCATTAGTTGATAGATATTTGGATTGTTCCACTTTTTGGCTGTTATGAATAGCCTAATACTAGCACTATGAACATTTATGTACAAACTTTTGTGTGGATCTGGGTTATCACTTCTAATAATGTAATATAATATGATATATAATGTAATATACTGTAATATAATATATCTCTTAGATAATATATACCGAGGAGTGGAATCGACAGGTCATATGCCAGCTCTCTGTTTAACCTTTTGAGGAATTGCTAGACTATTTTCCAAAGTAACTATACCATTTTACATTCCTGTTAATGTATGAGGGTTCCAATTTCTCCACATCCTCCCGAACACTTGTTATTATCTGTCTGTTTGACAGTAGTCATGCTTGGTGTAAAGTGGTATCTTATTGTATTTCTGATTTACATTTCCCGATGTGTAATGATTTTGAGCCTCTCTTCTTCTGCTTATTGGCCATTTTGTATCTTTTTTTGGAGAGATGTCTATTCAGATCCATTGCCCATTTAAAAATTGAATTGTCTTTTTATTATTGAGTTGTAAGAATTCTTTATGTTTTCTGATACAAGTCCCTTATTAGATATATAATTTACAAATTATTTACAAATTTGTTCAATTCTGTACGTTGTTGTTTTGCTCTTTTGACAGCGTCCTTTGAAGTACAAAAGTTTTTCGTTTTGATGCTGTCCAGTTTATCTTTTTTTTTTATTGTTGTTTGTGCTTTTAGTGTCTAAGAAATCATTACCTAACCCAACATCATGTGAGTTTACCCTTATGTTTTCTTCTAAGAGTTTCAGAGTTTTAGGTCTTTATGTCTGTGATCTTTTGGAATTAATTTTTATGTATGGTGTTCATTCCCTTTGCATGTGGATATCCACTTGTCCCACCACCATTTTCTGAGAAGACTGTATTTTCCCACTGGATTGTCTTGTCAAAATCGTTGGCCATAAATGTGACAGTATATTTCAGGACTGTCTGTGCTATTGTTCTATATGCCTGTCCTTCTGTCCTTATAGTAATATAGCACCGTCTTGATTATGTAGCTTTGTAGTTAAGTTTGACATTGGTGAGTGTGGTCTTTCTACTTTATTCTTTTTTAAGAACATTTGGCTGTTCTGGGTCTCATGCATTTCTATATAGATTTAGGATCAGCTTGGTTAAAAAAAAAAAAGGGTACCCTGGGCTTTTGATAGGGATTACCTTGAATCTTATAGACCAATTTGGGTGTATTGCCATCATAATAGTATTAAGTCTTTCAGTTGATGAATGTAAAATAACTTTCCATTTATTTAAATGTTGAATTTCTTTCAACAGTGTTTTGGAATTTTCATTGTACAAGTCTTGTACTTCTTTTAAATTTATTTCTAAGTAGCTAAGTCTTTTTGATGCTATTATAAATTGTTTTCTTAACTCCATTTCTGGGTTTTTTATTGCTGGTGTATAGAAGCACAACTGATTTGTGTATGTTGATCTTGTCTCCCACAACTTTGCAAGAGTTGTTTATTCTAATAGTTTTTAAATGGATTCCTTAGGATTTTCTATCTACAAAATGATATCCTTGCAAATAGAGATAGTTTTACTTCGTTCTTCTCAATCTGGATCCCTTTTATTTGTTTATCTTGCCTAACTGCCCTGACCAGAACTTCCAGAACAACGTTGAATGGAGATTGCAGTCATAGAACTTCCTTGTCTTATTCCTGATGTTCGAGGGTAAGCCTCTAAGGTAAACCACTAAGCATGACGTTAGCTGCAGATTTTTGTAGATGTCCTCTATCAGGTTGAGAAGTTCCCTTCTATTCCTAGTTTGTTGAGTGTTTTTATCATGAAAGAGTATTGTATTTTTGTCAAATGATTTTTCTGAAATAAATTACTTTAAAAATAACCATTTTCTCTGTTTTTTTTTCCTCTCTCTTTTTTATCCACAGAAATTGACTTGCATACCAAATGTGTGGTGGATGTAGATGCAAACAAGGTTATACTTAGTCCTGTAAATACTAATCTTTCCAAAGGAGATGCCCGGTAAGTTAAGAAACAGTGTTACGTTCAATGGATTTTTAAATGAAAACAACAATGGCTACTGAGCTGAGTTCAGCTTAGCAGATAACAAATGCTTCATTACTGTGTAGAGACACATAGCTGTCGAGTCAAAGAGGCGAGGTCTATAATATGGAATGACTAAGTGCCTGAACCAGTGTTCTAGATAGCAATTGTATCAGAAGCTCAGAGAAGAGAGCTTTAGGTCAGAAGGTAGAGTAACTAAGGAAGCCTTCAGGAAGGAGACGGTACCAGTTAGAACATTAGTAAGATGTAAATGGGAAGAAGTGCGGTAGAAGAGAAGACCTTTAGGTTGTTCCTCAGCTTGGGTTGTTTTTACTTCTGCCACTTCAAATCCTGTCAGAGCCCATTTCAGGTGCTACGTATTCATCAAGGCATTCCTGCATCGTTCAGTGATTCCCTTCCTCTAAATTCCTGTAAACTATAATCTGTATTACCTAACTGAATTGTTATACATTCTATTGGATTGCTACTTGTGGCTCTATGGTGGATTTTAAGGTCTTGGAGGGAAGAGACTCTCTGTCAGGGGTTGAAGGTAAATCCCTTCTGGATTTGGATGATAGTATGAACAAAAGGAAGGGCCAGAAAGCGTAAAGAAAGCAAATTTGGGGAAGAAGCCAGAGATTCATTTGGTTTTTCTCAGCAGGTTCAGGGAAGTTAATTTAATCAAACAAGCTAGGTTCAGATTATAGAAGACCTTGAAAGCCAATAAGGAAATTTGACCTATATTTTTATGGGTAAGATGTCATTTTTGACAAGTTTTTTTTTTTTTTTGACAAGTTTTTTAATATTGTGGTTAAGGGAGTGGATTAGGAAAAGTTGTCAGTTGGCCGTGTAGAGAGAATGATTGCAAAGTGGGGAAAGACTGGCTTTTCATAGAGATCAGCTTGATTTCAGAGATGTTTTTCTACTGACGCTGGAAGTGAATTACGCAAATTAGAGAGACAGTATCTTCTATGGTGCTTTGCATGAGGTAGATACTGAAACTTGTAGAGACAATGTTATGTATAGAAATACATACAGAAGGCACTCCATAAATGTTCTTTTAGGTTGAGTCATTGAGTTGAAAGGGCATTAGAGTTGGAGTCAGAAAATCTTAAATCAAACCCCTATTTAACTATGTTGTTTTTAAGTAGTAGCTTCTAAACTAGTAGCTAGTTATTTTTAACCTTTTTGAGTCTTATCTGTATGGTGTATCCCTTACCAGTCTCATAGAAGTGTTTTCTGAAGATCAAATTATTGATTGTTAAAGTGTTTTGTAAAGTGCTCTCTGATCGTTTGGGCTTATTGTCTTTGATGTAGAGCTATTTCATAAGTATCACTAGGTTATAGGTACTATCAGATATGATGTTATTAGGGTATAAAGGGTAAAGATGTGTCAAAAATGATGCTAGGATTTTGAGCTTGCTAATTGAATGATCTGTTGTTCTGAATATTAACTGAAATCATTAATTCTGGAGATTGTTGCTTTATTTGGAAACGTGGTTACCTCTGAACAAACTTGGAGGCAATATCCTATGGTAGAAAGAGTGTAGGCTTTATCTGTAGGCTGACTTGGATTCAAATTCTGGCTTTGCCGCTTGGTAGTGTGGTTACCTACCTGTGTTCCTTATTTATAAAGTGTTTTAGTTTTCTAAGTTTTCTATTGCTGCATAACCAATTATCTTTAAAAGCTTAATGCTTAAGGCAACAGTAGCCATTTATTATCTCATGGTCTCTGTGGGTCCGGAATTCAGACAGAGATGGCTTGTCTCTGCCTCATGCTGTCTGGGGCATAGCTGGATGACTTGAAGGTTGGGGATTGGAATCATCTGGAGAAGGCTGGGTCACCCAGATCTGGTGGTCGATGCTGCCTGTTGGCTGGAGGTGTAGCTGGGGCAGTAGGCAGAATACCTGCTCACAATCTGGTGGCAGGTTCCGAGGGCAAGTGTCCTGAGAGAGCGAGAAAGCCGGGTGGAAGTAGCATTGCCTTTTATGTCCTAACCTTGGGAGTCACAGTATCTTCTGTCACCTTTTCTTACCCGAGGCTGATCTAAAGCTCTAAACAATTTCCAGAAGAGAAAATATAGACTCATCTTTTAAGAGAGGAGCATCAGTGTCACATAAGAAAAGCCTTTGGAATGGGATGTGTGTTATTGCGGCTGCCTTTGGAAAACACAATCTGCCACAAATGTGTAATAGTATCTACCTGATAAAGTTGTTGTGAGAACAAAATGACAACATGAAAGCCGAAAAATGTATTTTCTTTCCCTTTGAGGTCTTTTAAATCTCAGGGATTTGTGAAAGAATTAAATAGCTATTCTTGGTTCTATAGAATATCTTGGATGGCTCTTTTTCCCATATGCTGCAGATACAAATTGAATATCATTCAGTGCTATACAGGATTATTTGATAAAAAACTTTAAAAAATGACAACTTCCAATAAGGTTGGTATGTAGTGGTCTTTGATGAAGTAAAGTTAAGCATAGATTTTTAAAAAACAGTTTTATAGAATGAAGTGTATATAGCTTGGTGAATTTTCATAAGTTGAACATAACTCCTGTAAGTGGCACCCAGATAAAAACCGAGAACATTGCTAGGGCACCTGCCTGGCTCATTCGGAAGAGCATGTGACTCTTGATCTCTGGGTCGTGAGTTCAAGCCCCATGTTGGGTGTAGAGGTTACTAAAAAATATAAATAAACTTAAAAAAAAAAGAACATTGTTAGTATAATAAAAGATTGCCTTTTGAGAAGTGCTTTTTCTTTTACCGTACTATCAAGGCAAAAAGAGAAAATAGAAATTTTGGAATGTAGCAGTCCAGTGGTACAGGTTGACTTCATTAAATGTAAAGAAAAATATGAAGAAAACATAAATTAAAAGCTATTTTATTTGATATGCGGTTAATTACAGTCTAGTTTGTGGAATGACTAATCCATAAAACAAGTTATGGTTTTATAGGAGCTATATTTAGAACTAGAGAGTTAAGAATTTGGAGTTAACACGTAAGTGATTTGAGTCGTTTTAAATTAGTAGTCAGAAAGGCTCAAATTAACATTTTTTTCTTTAAAAGCTATAAAATCCTTGCTTTTAGAATAGTATCCAATTCTGTTAATCTAAAACCATGATTAATTTTATATGTATACTTACAACTCAAGTTAGTATATTTTGAAAGTGGACATATATACATTTTAAAATGATGGTTTGTATATTTTTCTGATTAATTTTGTATTTCTGACAGTTTCACAATTCGATGTTTGTGCTTATTAAAACTAATAGAAGCCATGGTTAAATGAATGAGTAAACCATTTCTATTTAATAGCTTAATCATGGGGATTTGGGAAACATTTCTTGCTCTGCTATATATGGAATTTCAAAACTGTTCTGAAAAATAAGATGCTTAAAAATCAGAAAATTGATAACACAAGGCTAAGAGATTAAGAATGCTGACTTTGGAGCCAGAAATCCTGGATTGAATATCACCTTCACCACTTAACCACGTGTGCTATGGAGCAGGTTCCTTAATTGTCCTCTGCCTCAGTTTGTTCATCGGTAAAGTGGTGATGGTAATAGTACCTTTCTGTAGGTTGTTGTGACAATTAAAAGAATGTTAAAATATGTAAAATGGCAGTGCCTGGTATACAATAAACCTTATATAAATGTTTGCTACTACTTTAAATGTTACTGTTATAAATGGGTTGTATTTATGATATGTTTGGTGAGCTGTAATATAATTTTATAAAGGAAGTAAAATTTTTTAAACCAAAGTATATTCAGTTCAATACTAGAGTATACATACTTATCAAGAAATTCTCTAGTTCTAGGGGTGCCTGGGTGGCTCAGTTGTTTGGGTGTCGGACTCTTGATTTCTTCGTCTCTGGTGGTGGTCTCAGGGTCATGAGATTGAGCCCAATGTTGGGCTCTGCCCTGAGTTCAGAGCCTGCTTACGATTCTCTCCTTCTCCCCCTCCTCCCCAATCCACCCCCACATGCACTCTCTCAAAATTAAAAAATTAAAAAAAATAATAAAAATTAGGTCTGTAAAAATTTCAGTTTCGCAAAGTCAGAAACTTAATTTTGTTTGCCCCAAGTTGATGGGGGCTCTTAGGGAGTAACATGCCATATGTTAGAGAGCTATGAACCCTCATTTGAAGTTTACAGTGAATAAAATATCAACTAACTTGGGAAACCAGGTCAAAACATTGGTTTAGCATAGGGTGAGAACAAAGGGACATTTTATCAAATAGGGAAAAGATTAAGGACAAAGTCTCTCTATTTTACAAAACTCTAGTCAAACGCTAGAGACTGATAGACTCGCATCCACCAGATCTGTCTTTTTCTTATGTGCGGAGTACCGGCTACACACTCCTAGATTTGCTCTCTGTATTTTCTCCTGGGCACCACATCACTTAGACTACTAGTACAATTGTATGTCTTTTTGAAATTAACTTTTTTTGCACCGCATCAGTTTCGTTTTCCAGATTGGTCCTTGGGATTTTTCAGATCTTCATCAGCAACACGTTTACAAATTATCTTTTAGGGCTAAGAAATGACCAATTCATTATCTATTTTTAGTAGATTTTTACAAGTGTAAGTCTCAACATTTGAATCTTTGCATTTAGGAGCACATTAAGTCCCTTTTGTAACTAGTTATAAATAATACCATGGTATAGAACAGTCCCCTTTTATTTTTTTTAAGTTTATTTTTGTAAGTAATCTCCACACCCAGTGTGGAGCTTGAACTCACAACCCCAAGATCAAGAGTTGCACACTCTTGTGACTGAGCCAGCCAGGCATCCCTAGAACAGTCCCCTTTTAAATAGCTAAATAAATCTTTAGGCCTTATTTTGTTTGAATTAAAACAAAACTTAAACTCTTAAAACTTGTTAAACTTTTATCCTGTAATAAATGTTAATGCTAGTTAGCTTGTCACCATGATAAGGCAAAATAGCTTTTTAGGCTAAGGTTTATCTTCTGCCTTTTGCTTTATTTCCTCCCTCCTCTGCCCACAGGCCTTTCCTGCTAACTCTGGCTCAAGTTAATTTAAATACTAATATTGTTTTTTTTTTTTTGAAATACTAATATGGTTTTAAAAGGGAGTAAGGTGTGATTTCCCATGGAGAGTGGCAGCTTCCATTTTATGAAACAGTTGTGTTATAAAAGTTATATATAGGTGAATTTGGAAATGGAAATGCATTTTCCCATAGGAACTGACAGTTATTTCTGGTAAAAATGGTGTTCTATTAAAAAAGTGACTAGTTTGGCCCACAACTCATGGAATCACACATTTTATATTTTAGTAGGCAGCAGAGGTGCTTCATAGCTACTTCCCATTTGTCACATGTGATTTTATTTTATTAATTAATTTATAAAAGATTTTATTTATTTTTTTTTAGAGAGAGTGAGAGTGAGAGAGGGAGCCAGTGAGCAGAGGGAGGGGCAAAGGGAGAGGGAGAGAATTCCAGGCAGACTCCATGCTGAGCTAGGAGCCCATTGGTTGCGGGCCTCAGTCTCAGGACCCTGAGAACATAGCCTGAGCTGAAACCAAGAGTCGGATGCTTAACTGACTGAGCCACCCAGGCATCCCTCTGACATGTAATTTTAAAAAAGATGTGTTCTCAAGAGTAGAGAGTGAATAAAATTCATAATTTTTCCTCCTTATCGGGGACATCCCGAAGTGAGAAAAGACTTTTTCCTTTTTTGGCTCTGGGTGTGTGGCAGTGAAGAATGTAATGACTACCAGTAACCAGTAGACTTTGGTGTCACTGTGCCAAAAGTGCCAGTTCTTTTAGCTGCCATTGCTTTTGAACCATGAGGGCTAGTAGCACAGTGAAAAAAGGCAAATATCGGTATTATTCTGAAAATAGTTGTTACCTCAAGAACCATGTCGTCTTACCACATGACAATTTAAGAATCAGATTTAGGCATTAATTCACAAGCTCTAAGAACTGGATTGATGTCTTTGGTTTACTTATTTTTAAACTACTTTATTGAAATGTAATAAATATGCTATATAATTCACCTCATTAAAGTGAACAATTCAGTGGTTTTTTATTATATTTAGAGTTGTACAGCCAGCATCATGATCCAATTTTATGACATTTTAATCATTATGTTACTCAGCTTTCTGTCTCTATAGATTTGTGATTTGCCAATTTTGGACATTTTGTTTAAATGAAATAATACAATACACAGTCTTCTGTGATTGGCTTCTTTTACTTAGCATAATGTGTTTGAGGTTTATCCAAGTAGCGTTTATCAGTACTTCATTCCTTTTATGGTGGAATAATATTTCCTTGTATTCTGTTTGGTTTATCCATTCATCAGTTGATGGATATTTGGGTTTTTTTCCACTTTTTGGCTATTATGAGTAATGCCACTGTGAACATTTGTGTACAAGTCTTTGTGTGGACATATGTTTTCATTTCTCTTAGGTAGATATCTCAAAGTGGAATTGCTGGGTCATATAGTAACTCCATGCTTAACATTTTGAGGAGCTGCCAGACCTTTCCAAGGAGGCCGCACCATTTTACATTTCCACCAGCAGTGTATGCAGATTCCAATTTCTTAAGCTTTTAAGGAACTCTCGTTTACTGAAAAGGAAAAAATGGTGGTGACTCTGACTAATTGGAAAGTGCATACCCTGCCCGAAGGCATTCAAATTACAGTTAAAAAGCAAAACAAAACATTGTGCTGTCCAAACAAAACAGGTCTTGGCCAGATTCAGCCCTTGGCTGCTGATCTGGAACCCCAGGTTCTAGTATACTTTTCTACTGAGCCATGCTTCTTGACAGGTTTTTAAAAATCGAGCAGATTTTAAAAAATAACAGTATGCAAGGAGCTTTAAAGAATAAAACACTTTTATGTTTTAACCTAAACACTTTTATGTTAGCTGATCGGGTTAACAAATCTTTACCAGTACAATTTAAGCCTTCTGTGAACTTCCAGCTTTAATCCCTTTCCTCTCCGCCACAGTTATAACCACTTTCCTGAAGTTGGTTTTTTATCTTTCCCTTGTATTTCTTTATATTTTCAATATATTTTGTATATATAAATATGTATATTTATTTGTAAATTGTTTGCATACCACTATGTGTATGTAAGGGAATTTTTTCTAGTAAAAGGTCAAATATGTGACTTAAAGATTGACTACTTATACAGTATAATGGCTGATATTTATTAATTAATTTATTGAAAGCATGGGGACGGGACCCATGAGCAGGAAAAGCTGCCTAATGCCTGATTTTTAAAAGCAAAAGAAAAAAAAAAGTAATAGGAGCTAAAAAAAAATCCTAAGTTCATCTTGGGGAGGAAAGCTAAACGTTGGTATTTTATCAAATATCCTGTTCCTCCTTTCTTCCTTCTGAAAAAAACAGCCCAAAACAAAAGCTTTTCTCTCCTCATCTGTTGTTTGTAGTGACTTCCAAGCGAGAGTAGCAGTGAAATTGTTTTGTGTCCCTCCAACTCTTGGAGGAGACTATGGATCAGTGAGCTGTGTGCACTGAGAGGTGCTGCTTTAAACACCAGAACCGAAACCTAAAAGGGAAGGAAATTCTCAGGAAAAATTGCATTGTTCCGTCCCTAGGTCTGTTAATCCACTTTCCTCTTTAGTCCTATGTTTTCTGTCGTGTGTGTGTGTGTGTGTGTGTGTGTGTGTGTAACAGGATAAGAGTTAATACATTGACTTGGGAGTCTCTCTTACAATTCTTTTTCACCCTGCCCACCAACTGTAAGATTTTAAGGTGAGAGTTTTCTGAAGTAGAAAACATTTGAGAGTTGGGCTTCAAGACCTTAATGAATCTGAACACTGATTTCTTTGGTATTATATGAGATGGCCTGTTCTTTAGTACATGTAGGAAAGTCTCTTCAGCATGGATGGAATTAGCCATAAATGGCACAGATATGCAGAGTTTTTCTGTTTTGTAGTAAAGCTATGGTACTTCCCCCTTTTTCCCATTTGGTCATGTTGAACCTAAAGTTTAATTAATACATGTGAAGATGATAACTGTCAGTCTAGTGAGAATAATATCTGAGATATTGATCTCAACCAGTACTGGTAAGGTCGTTAAAGTTCTTTTTATTCTTTCTTATTTTATACTAGACATCAGTTTCGTCAAGTCATTATTACTTAACATGAGCAAAGCACACTCAGGCCTTATTTGGAGGTTCGTAGTACTCTGATCCTGGTAGAAGAATGAATATATGCAGATATATTCAAATGTATGCAGAGTTTAGTGAGGCTGACACATGCACGTACATTTCTCTTGCAAATGTACTGAGTAATGCTGCCTAGGGGAGGGCCTAATGCTGATAATTGCTTTGAAATATCAGAAGTCATTTTCAGAGTAATTCCTTGTTAGTGGAAGGCGTCATTAGGTCATATTAGATAATGACTTTTAAAATTTCTCTACTGCTATATGGATACTAATTTAAGTAAAGATTTTAATTGAAGGAAGTCATGCAAAATGTAATTATGGTATGTACAATAGACTTGTTTGTTCTCTCTGCTGTGAAATGACTTGAGTGAGGCTAATAATTCTGCCCAAATAGAATTTACTCCTCTGGAGAACAGTATGTGGTATGTTTTAATTTCATAAAGAGGCTCTTCCTTGGGGAACCTGTCCACCCTGATTATGTCAGAGTAAAGTGGGAAGAGCATTGTTCGGTGTACTCAGAAATTTTAGAAATTTTCCCCCCTTAAATACTATGACCATCGAGTATATAAATCTTGTACTACTTTTGAATATAGTTGTGAAAATGAATCACAGAGACTCTTAAAAGCTAAAAAGAGAATAAAAGATTGTATTCATATCTTTGCACAGTTAACAGTAGTAAATAATCAAGTAACAATAAATGTATGTTTTTCCAGGTTTACCAAGGCTAGTAGATTGCCAAAATGAACTGTGTGATAGATAGTTCGTTAGTAAACCTGTCTGAATGAAAATTAGATTATCATAGTAGAATCCGTGATATTTTAGCATTGTCATTGGCTATATCAATATTATCTCATCATTCTATATTGGTATGACAATATGAAGAAATAAACTTTTTTCTTTAAATACTGGAATAGAGAAAAAAAAATAAATAAATACCAGAATAGAGAGTGTCTATCACTGAGCCTGAAATACTACTTGTTTTTGTTTTGTTTTGTTTTTTAAGATTTTTTATTTATTTATTTGACAGAGAGAGAGGGATCACAAGTAGGCAGAGAGGCAGGCAGAGAGAGGGGGGGAAGCAGGCTCCATGTTGAGCAAAGAGCCCGATGCAGGACTCGATCCCAGGACCCTGAGATAATGACCTAAGCCGAAGGCGGAGACTTTAACCCACTGAGCCACCCAGGCGTCCCACTGAAATACTGCTTGTTTACTAACATTCGATATAATGAGGACTCAGAGTTATTGTATATGATTAGTTTACTAGATTAAGTTATGGTTAATAGGAGGGGTACCTGGGTAGCTTGGTTGGTTAAGCATCTGCCTTTGGCTCAGGTGAAGATCCCAGGGTCCTGGGATTGATCCCTGTGTTGGGCTCCTTGCTCAGTCTGCTGCTACCTTTCGCATTTGTGCCTGCCTCCCGCCCTTGCTCATGCTCTCCCTCTCTCTTTTTCTCTCCCTCTCCCTCTCTCTCACCCTCTCACCCTCTCACCTCTCGGTCTCTCAAATAAATAAATAAAATATTTTTAAAAAGTTATGGTTAATAGGAATTGAATGTTTTGAATTTACCCAGAATTCTGGATTTAGCATAAAATTATGAGATAATATATGATATATTAGATATCCAACTCCAAACAAAGTTTAGGTAAAACTATCAAGTTGCACTATTGAGGTGTTTAAAATTGTCTTGGTTTTTTGTTTGGCAGTGCTTTTTTTTAAGAGTTCTTTGTCTCAATCTGTAGTGTAGGAGTTGTTGCTAATACAAACTAGATATTGT
>CM052899.1:46668736-46763090 GCA_028534135.1 Potos flavus
ATACAGTCACTTGTTTACTCCCCTAACACCACGGCTTTTGTTTTATTTTTGTCATTTTGACAACAACCTTTTGTTTCAATGCTATTTCATTATATTTGTGTACTGTTCTCTAGTGATCTAATATTAGGATCATACTGTAGGATGAGTTTGCTTTGGGAAGAATTTCCTAAAGATTAAGTAACTCTTTCTAATAAATAGGTTTTGCAAACTGGGGGGCCATGGGAGTGCATTTACCCATAGATGTATTTTGTTTGGCTTGCAGTTTCGGTATTTAAAAATCAGGAAGTTTCATATAAAAATTCAGATTTGCAGCTTTTCTTAAACAGCCTGAAAATCCGGCAACACTGGGCTTATTGCCTCCTTTGACAAGGTCCTGAGCTCTCAGGCCCCCAGCTGGTCAACTCCCTCATTTATGTTATTTACCTGGCCCCTGTGGACCTTTCCGTTTATAGCCCTTGGTGTAGATTCTTACTGACTTCAGTCACAAAACACATTCTTTCCTGACCTTTGCCCAGGGTTTTGGGGCTCACATTACTTTTGGAGACTATCAGTTTCTGCATTCTGAGTATGTCATGTTCTCAGTTTTTCTTTAGTTTATTAAGCTTAGCCACATGAATTCCATAATTGTTGGCATGACTTTATAAATTATTAAATGTTCAACTTAATATATTACATTAATTTGTAAAAATATGAAACAGTACTACTTTCACTAAATACATAGTTATATTTATATATTTCTGATTTGGAGGACAGTGTTATTTTTCTTAAAAATATTAATCATGTTAACATGTAATCTCGCTATTTTTAAATGAGTTAATAAAATATGTTAAAAATTTCTCTGCTTTAATTTGTCATTCAAAAAATTTTCCGTGGGCTGTATCCATAATAAAATGCTCTTTAGTGTCCTCGTAATATATAAGAATGTAAAGGAGTCTTGATACCAAAAAGTTTGAGAATCTCTGATCCTAAATGATAATGTAAATTAAAATTGTCTGGTACTCACCAAATTGTCAGGTAAATTAATTTAATTGTCAGGTAAATTAAAATTGTCTGAGATACTCACCAAAATTTTAGAACATAATTATTTTTCCCCTTCTAAGTAATATCATATAAATGGGTAAATTATCTCTAGGTCCCTGCAAAAGTCTATTTAACCCGTGGTATTTCTGAAGTGTGTAGCACTATTTAACTAAGACATTTTAAGCAAATAATTCTTTGATTCAGAATTCCAGGTTAGCAATGCCAAGAAATCTAACCCTCTTCTTTGGGTTAAGGGTTTCGTTCTAAGCCCTTCTGATTGTTCTCTTGCTATTGATAGGGTTTGCTGAGTAAAAAGCAGGAAGAGCATTTGAAAAACTGAGATGTAATTTTTTGTGATTTGGGATGTTTTTGGAGGGTTTTCAAATGAGGTTCAGGTGTTGGAAGGGTAAGAAAGTACGCAGTTGTGGGGGGTGCCTTGGTGGCTTAGTCAGTTAAGCATCTGCCTTCGGCTTAGGTCATGATCCCAGAATCCTGGGATCGAGCCCCGTGTCGGGCTCCCTGCTTGGCCGGGGGGCCTGCTTCTCCCTCTTCCTGCTCATGCTCTCTCTCTCTCTCTCTCAAATAAATAAATAAATAAATAAATAAATAAAATCTTAAAAAAAAGAGAGAATGGGCAGTTGTGGAGAAGAAAATTGGGATTTCTTAAAGACTGGAGGGATTTGACATAATCCTGCCTCCTTCCCTTTGAGGAGTGGACAGCCTGGAAAAGAAGGTGGGATGCCACAACTTCCTGAAGTTTCTCCTTCTCTCTCTTCTTTCCATCTATCAGTCACCCATTACTTGTCCCCAGCAGAGGATCCAGGAGGGGATCTTTTTTCCTTCTTCTCTCCACTTTGGTATACTCTCTTCTATCCTCATGGAGTCCTCACCTTCCATCACTGGAGTAGTACAACAGTGAAAGCAAGGTAGGGGTGGAGAAGAGGAATTCCTTTGCTCTTGCTGTGGTCTGATAGACAGGAAGGTAGGCTGTACAGCTGTACAGAGAAACATTCCCAGCAACTTTAGAGGACAGGGGATTTCCCAGACCAGTTCATTTGGGCAGCTGTCCAAGTAGGACGGTACATGTACTCCTGACACACGTGTGTTTTTATTCTCTAGTTGCAAACGCCTATCTTGTCCCTCCAGCCGTTTTTTAGTTCTCTTTGGGTTAGGGATTGAAACTTACCCGATTACTTTACAGTTCAAAGGATTTATGGGTATAGAGTATCTGTATGTGTTAGTATCTAGCATAGGGCTAGGCAGGCAGAGGCCCAAGCAAAACTTTTAGATTGAAAACAAATTATGTATATTGTCCTCTTACCCTAAAAGGAAAGTGGGAAATCTTCAGCCTAACCTCATACAGTCTCCTTCATGGGGTGGGATTGGGACAAACTCTAATAAAAGTCTTACAAGAGTATATGTGGAGGGGGCGCCTGGGTGGCTCAGTGGGTTAAAGCCTCTGCCTTCGGCTCAGGTCATGATCTCGGGGTCCTGGGATTGAGCCCCGCATCGGGCTCTCTGCTCAGCGGGGAGCCTGCTTCCCCCTCTCTCTCTGCCTGCCTTCTGCCTACTTGTGATCTCTCTCTCTGTCAAATAAATAAATAAAATCTTAAAAAAAAAAAAGAGTATATGTGGAGAAGACAAGCTTAGATGTGTTTTAACTGTAGTGCTTATTATTGGAGGGACTTCAGCCTGCAGTTCCCAGTGCCTAAGGAGGGCTAGTTCTGCTGGCTCTCTTGGTCTCTGCTGTACCTTTCAGGAAGGAGCTCCTGAGTGTGAGATTCTCAGGGTAGTTCTCGTCTTCATAGTGGGTTATGTGAAGTTCTTTGTCTACTACGATGTTAAAGAAGACAGAGAAGGCAAGAAAGGAGTATATATTAAAAGTGATTTGAAGAAAGCAAGAAACCTTTGACCAAAAAAAATTCTCCTTACTGTCAACAAGATGGATTTATTTGACTTATAAATTTGTATGTTTAAAAATGTATAGTAATTTAACAAAAAAACTTAAAAATATTCCTAAATAGAAAGATTGATAACTGTAAAGATTTCAGATGTCAGCAGAATGTAGTCACTACAAAGGTAAAAAGGATTTTTATTTTCCGTCAGAAATACAGTAATTCAAGTTTCAGGATATGATATTGGTTGGCTTTTTGTTGTGTTTTGTTTTTAGAGAGGGAGACAGAGGGGGGCAGTGGGGCAGAGGGGGCGGGGAGAGAGAGAGAGAGAATATTATTCAAGGCAGGGCTCGATCTCATAACCCTGAGATCATGACCTGACCCGAGATCGAGAGTCAGATACTTAACCGATACTTAACTGGAACCTTGCAGATTTTTTGGAAGTTGAATTTGTAATGTATAAGCTCTTTGGATTGGAGTTCTTTGTTTTGCAGCCTGGGATTTTTTAGTAATTTTATGCAGTAATACCTGTATGTCTAAATCTCCATTAAGGGAAACCTTTTCCTTTTTATTTTTTAGATGTTATAAACTTTAAAAAAAAATTACCAAGTGTTTTACAAAATACATTTTACCCTATGACGTGAAAACCATCATAAGAACCTGCAGAGTAGCTACACTTCTTATAATTGTACTTTATTATTTTGTTTTACTTACATATTCTTCGGTGTAGAAAATTGAGTGACTTGTTGTTTTGGTCATATGTCACAGACTTCCTTGCTCAACTTTAGTCTCATCAAATGTTACCACAACAGAAACCCCATGTGTAAGCAAAATCTTTGCCTGTTCAATTATTACTCCCACTTAGTCACTCGGCCAGTCATGGCTATCATGGCTACCCTTGCAGTCTGCTCTCCTCTTTGGGGGATTGGAAACTGCAATATAATGGAAGGAACCAGACACCGTCTACTCATTTGGTACTATTTCACATTAGTCATTCTAATTAAGTTATGTAAGTAGTACAGGAAAACCCTATTGTGTGAAAATCCTTTCCCTGAAAGTTTGATTTATTGGGACTGAACCTATATGCTAGTCTTTATCCACCTACATCAGGAAGGATGCTTAAAAGTAGCATTCCGGGACAGAGGCTGGTTCGAGATTAAGTCATGCCTTGGCACTGAACTAAGGCTTTGTCATTTCCATAAGCTTCAGAGGTTTTCTGACTCCACTTTCGCCTTCTTCCCCTGTATCAGGCACCTCTGATGTGCCGCCTCTGATCTTCCTGGCCTCACTCTCCCCAGAGCCTTTGATCATGTCGTAGCCCTGGTCATTGCCAACTCAAGCTGGACCCTGACCAACTTCATGTGGATATAATCTGACACCTCATGCCTCTCTCCCTCCCCCTCTTCCCTGGGACTGTGCTCTATGATAAGCCTTGGGTATTGCTTTCAGAGGAATCCACACCAAGCACATCCATTTTGTATGCTCTTGCTCTAGGTACTAATAGTTTCTCTTGATTATATATTAAGGTAACTGCCGGTTGGTCTGATGTATTTTGGCCTGACCTGGCATTAATAATAAAGACCTGAACTTAAAAGTTAGGAAGAGGATAATTTTGTTCTTCACAGAGTGGATTAATTTTTAAATTTATCAACCTCGTAAGAATTAGCAGTGATCTAGGATTGAGGTGCTGCCAGTAGAGTTTAAGCATCACCATTGCTTCTAAGGATAGGAAAAGGCAACACTTGGTTGAAGAGCATCTGAGAAGTATGACTCAGACCACACTTTGAGTTCTGGGTCTACCAGCTGTGTGACTTTGAAAGTTTCCTTCACCTCCCTGAGCTTCAGTTTCCTTTTCTGTAAAATGGAGGTGCTAACACCATAACATGGATCTTTTAAGAGTCTTAGGGGCATAAATGAGTTATTTATGTAAGAAGCCCGGCACAGGGGCACCTGGGTGGCTCAGTCAGTTAAGTGTCTGCCTTCAGCTCAAGTCACGACCCTGGGGTCCTGGGAACAGAGCCCTGCATTGGGCTTCCTGCTCAGTGGGGAGCCTGTTTCTTCCTCTGTCCCTCCCCTCCACTTGTGCTCTCTCTCTCTCTCTCTGGCTCTCTCTCTCTCCCAAATAAATAAAATCTTAAAAATAAAATAAAATAAAATGCCCGGTACATAATAGGTTAGTAGATGGTAGCTACTGTTGTTATTCCTTGATTTATTTATTTTGATCAGCTTTATAAAATTTTATTTATTGAAATATGTTATATTTTAAGTATTTTTTTTTTCATGCAACACTGGCATATGCTAGATACTCAGTAAATATTTATTGGCTGGGTTAGGCATAGTAAATTATCATATTATGTTCCTCATAACAAATAATGCTCTTTTGCTTTTAATTGGCAATAATCTTAGGTGATTTAAGCTGTAGTTTTTAGTTTCTTAACCCTCCAGATAGCAACTATAAGATGTTTATTTCAGGGATTGTGGGTTTCCTCTGAAGTGTAATTGATTTGCATACTATTTCTCAGAGTTGGCTTTCCTTGTTCTGGTCAGAGAGCTATTATTGTTATGGTAAAAGGAACTCAGTGGTCAAGGTCTTTGAACACTTAGAAGGTGTGAGAAATACAGAGACAGCTAGTACAGAGTTCTTGGAAATACAAAGAGTGAATAAAATTTACTTTTTGGATCTTCTGATTGATGATAAATAGCACTTATTTATAGGCAATATTATTGCTTATAGTGTGTTAGATCTTTTGCAAGGTTTTTACCTGTAAGTACAACAAAAGTGTCTATAAAAGATACAGGCACCATCTTTTCTCATAATTTTCAGGAGGGGAATGAGGCAGTAGGACTTCCCAAGATCACACAATTAGTAAGTGGCAGAGTTGGAATCTGAACTGAGGTCTGCCTGAGCTCATTCTTTCAAAGCCAGATGAGCTCACTGTTTCTGATTGCCTTCTAAGATTTTACAGAAGTTTCTTCTTGATTTGTAAATATTTAAAAAATTATAATTGGTTGATTCAGATTAAAGCAAAACTATAGGCATTCAGCAATTACTGATTGATAGTTAATATATGCAACCCTGGCAAGGTACCTGATAAGGGAAAGGTAAATAGGACATGCTCTTTTTAATTAATTAATTAGTTAATTAATTTTTCTTTTAAGTAGGCTCCACACCTAGCTTGGAGCCCAACATGGGCCTTAAGCTCATGACCCTGAGGTCAACTGAGCCACTCAGGTGACCCAATATGCTCTCTTTAAAAAAATTTTTTTAAATAAACTTTTAATTTTGGAATAGTTTTAGACTTACAGAAAAATTGCCAAGCTACTACAGAGAGTTCCTCTGTGTACCCCTCACCCAGTTTCCTTTATTGTTTATTTTTTTCATTTATTCAGCAAATATTTATTGAATGCCTGCTATGTGCCAAGCATTGTTGTATGTGCTAGGGATACAGCAGTGAATAAAAGAAAGTATCCTGGTCTCTTGAAATTTACATTTTCGAGGAATGAATTCATTTGGGGACTAAGGATCGGAATAGCAAGGTACAAAAGAAAGACTTGTCCAAGATATAACCAGAACATAACATACATTTCTCCCTCCCTCTCTCTTTCTCCCTCCTTTTCTTCATTCCTTTCTTTCTCTCCCTCCTCCCTCCCCCCCCTTCCTGCTTGCCTGCCTTCCTGCCTTCCTTCCTTCCTACCTTCCTTCCTTCCAGAACTTTTAATTTCAAAGTTTAGGTAATCTGGGGTTTGTTGAAAAATGTTTTACTCTTTATCTGGCTTTAGTTTTCTCTTATGAGACTGAATATTCTTAGTCTTTTATTTGATTATTCCTTTGTAATCTAAACAGCCCTTTTATTTTTATTTCTTCAACATTTTATTATTTTTTTGAAATATAGCGGACACGCAATGTTACTTTAGTTTTAGATATGCAACATAGTGATTTGACAAGTTTATATGTTATGCTGTGCTCACTCAAGTGTAGCTACCCTCTGTCACCGTACAACACCATTGACTGTATTCCCTATGCTGTGCCTTTTATCCCTGTGACTTACTCATTCCACAACTGGAAGCCTGTATGTCCCACTCCCCTTCACCCATTTTGCTCATTCCCCCACCCCCTCCCACGTGGCAACCATCAGTGTATTCTCTGTATTTATGGGTCTGTTTCTGCTTTTTGTTTGTTTGCTCATTTGTTTTTTAGATTCCACATATAAGTAAAATCATGTCTTTCTCTGACATGCTTTTTTTTTTTTTTTTAAAGGAACTCACATTTTGGAGTTAGGGAAACCCATTCACAGCTAAGTATATCACATTCATTACTTCATTCAGTACCTGTTTTTTGAGTGACCTGTGTATGTCAGGATGGTACTGACCCTAGGAAAACAATGATGAACAAGAGGAAATTTTAGTTCCAGGTTCATGCAGCTTTTTAGTCTGGCAGGGGTATTATGAATTGCCATTTTGGTTGTTTATAATTAGATTAGATATAATCACCTAGGATTAGAGCTAGGTGATTGCTTATAAGCATTCTCTACCCACTCCCCCCCACCATAACCACATTACCAGGGGAAATGTTACCATGAAATTCTGACTGAATTCTGCTACATAATTTACTAATAGGCAGGCACCGACATTAGTCAGACAGCCTGTTCCTCTAAGCTCAGTGAAGTCACAGCTTTCAGATAAGCATCTTGCTAGAAAATTTCCCTTGAGACAAATATAGCAGGATTTGGTACCTCCTAGTTATAATTATGTGACCGAATCTGAATTCAGGTCAGGCTAGAGCCCTAGGCCAAGAACACTGTTCTTGTTCCCACTGTTCCCACTGGCACAGGATGCTAGATTAGTGAAAGTCCTATACTTTGTTCTCCTAAGAATGGTGGTACCTATATAATATTTCTAGTCAGTCTCCATAGTTTTAACATAATGCATTTTGTCAGTGAAAAATTATTTCTGACATTCCTTGTGTTGGTTAACAAACCCTCTAGTGCTGATCACAAAAAAGGTAGCTGAAGGCATGTTAAACCTGCCTCTAGAGCAGAAATTCTTAACCCGTTTTCCCATGAACTCCTTTGGCAGTCTGATAAAGTCTGTGGGCCCTTCTCAGAATAATCTTTCAAAAGCATAAAATGCAAAGGATTATAAAGGAAACCAAATGTGATGAAATACAGTTATTAGAAAACATTTTTAAAGACGTGATACAGTAATATGTGCTCATTTATTACTGTATTAATGAACAAGATTTAGTGTTGGGAATAATTGCTGCTTTAATTACATAGTTGTGACAAATGTAAATGCAAGATACTTGCAACAATTGAAATGTCACTTGAGGGGTACCTGGCTGGTTTAGTCAGTGAAACAGGCAACTGTTGACCTTGGGGTTGTGAGTTGGAGCCCCACATTGGGTGTGGAGGTTACTTAAATAGAAATAAATTTTTTTTTTTAAAGAAATGTGACATGGAAATAGGTGTGATTTTATTGGTGACAAAGTCATTGCTAATACTATAATTTACTACCTACATTAATAATTAAGGGTAATCACTAAACTTCAGGTAGAAGCTCATCCTTCTTCATAGACGCTGATTCATTCTATCCAGTTTAAGATTCCCTACTCTAGTGTGTGCATTCTTGATTAGAATCTCTCATATGCTACCTCATTATCCCAGGAGTGTATATTCACGATTACGATATTTGGTATTAGTTATCCCTACATGTGGATTAAAACTAACACTTGCATTTATCACCATTTTCATTTTTTTGGGTATAATTTAGTAGGGACGATGACATTGTACAAATAATACAGACTGAGGAGTTCCATAGGAGAGAGCTATGAAGTGCTATGGGATTACGCTGAGTATTTTAAAATGAAGACGAGAGGACCATGTCTAAAATAGAGGCAATATGATAAGATGATCAAGATAAACATGAATATAGTGATGTATGCTATGGGTGTTGAAAAAGTGAGGAGAAAGAATGAAAGTTGTAATTACTGCAATTCTTTCTTTGAGGTTAAAAAAGACATCACAGAAAAATATGTGATTAACAGGCTTTGTTCTGTCTGGTTCATAAGTAAAGATATTTCAGATACAGAGAACAGAATGAAGGTGGGGGTAGAAGCTGGAAAGGCAGAATGGAGCCACACATGAAGGAGGGGAAGGCACAGAAAGTTCTTTCGCATGTGAGTGACATAATTTTCCAGGCACGGTTATAAGTACTTTACACGTGTTATTTAATCTTCACAGCAGTCGTATTATTATTTGCATGTTATGGATGGAGAAACAGGCATGGAGAGATTAAGTATCTTGCCAGAGACAAAAAGTAGGCCTATCTGGCTCTGCTGGGCTCAAAACAACTTAATACAAGGTCACACAGATGATAGCGTAGCCGATCGGGTAGGCAGGAGTGTGACTGGAGATAGGAAAATCAGGTCAGAGACTGTTAAGGTGATAGTGGCAAGAGATGGTAAATGTGGCCTGAACGCCCAGCAGGGAGAACAGGTGAAAAGAATTTTCCAGCTTGGAAATCAACACTTTTATGTTTTCAAGTTAGACAACATCCGCAGAATAGGAAAGGAAAGTCTAGGGTTCTGAGTAGAGATTTTTACCAGCCCATTTGTAAATACATACTCGGGCGGATCAATTCCTGTGTTATAAGTATCTCTTACTGACTGAAGAATGATCATGGTGGGTAGGGTTTTATTGTAATCACCGGTTAATGTTTACAGGACGCATCTCCTTAGCCACTTGTCTAGATAGGAGCACCAGTGGAAAGCTTTCCAAGTGTTATATTGTATGGTGACTAAGCTCATAGTTGTAAAATACATATACCTAGGCCTTGTCAGCAAAGGGGATGTTGAAAATCTGGCTCACTTGCTAGCAATCATTTTGAGAAAACTCCAGAGAAGTCGGAGGGAAAGTTTTAGGTCAAGGGCAGACTAACAGTACATTCTGGATCTGGAACAGGATTGATTCATACTTGATGTAAAATGCAGCGGACACCTCAGTAAGTCCTGATTCCCTAGGCCCAGGAAAAATTCTCGGCGGTGTAGTGAGTTTTCTAATAAACAAATTCAAGAGGGCTCAAAAATGTGAACTTGCATGACTGCCTGGCAGATAAATAACCAGGGTCCGTAGTTCTCCACGTTATAGATGATTGGCACTAACTGGGAGTTCATAGAACATATCTAATCCACATCTGCATTTACGGGAATTAAGTAAATTGGTTCCTGGTCACAAAGCTTTCTGTTGGCTGCATCCAGATTCGGCTCCAGGCCTCACTGACTGGATGGACATTTCTTAGGAGCCTTTGGTGGGTGGGCAGGAGGACCCGCGGATGTCCTTTCCCAGCATGCTTACCCACACAGCCCTTCTTGCTCCTCCTTTTACCTCAGACTCCCTAATATCTCTACGCAAAAGTATGTTGGTTTTGTTTTTAATCCACCAAAAGCAATGAAGATTTTCAGGTCAGTCAAGACTAAAGGCTAAAATTTTCATCCTCATAGTCACCCAAATATGTTCCTGCTGCGTTCGCATTTTTACTTCCATGTTTTTATTTTTCACTTCCGTGCTGACAGATTGCTAGTCTGATACAAATCATGGCTTCTTAATAAATTGCTTCTTTTAAGATCTAGTTGTTAATTACATTTATCAAATTGTACATTCCCAGGCTGGAAAATAGAAGCAGTTCTTGTCTATTCTTAATATTCATCCCTGGGACAAGCTGTTAATTGGAAGGCAAAGTATTTTAAGCCAAAGCGGGAAAACTGGAATTATTCCTTTAGGATGCATCGGCTAAATGTACAGATAAAATTTTTATGCCTTTTCTTTCAGGTTTTTGATGTACCTTATTTAATAAGGATTCAATAAGGCAGTTGAAATGTACTTTTATTAAATCACATCATGAAGTATCTATTTCAATTATAGTCAATCCTCATCTCATTTCAAGCTATAAAATATTTAATTTTTTTTAAATATTTAATATTTTCTGCCACCTGTTAACAAAAAACATTTTATGCCAACTGCTAGAATGGTTTATAGTTCTATATACTCTTTCATTAAATGTGTAGGAAAAGTCTAATGTCGATGTTTTTTAAAAAAGTTAATGGACTTCTTTCTCATTCCTATTTAATTATTTTTAAGAACTCAGTTACTAGAGTTTGATATACATGTTAACCCAAGGAATACCATATCTTTATCATACTCCTTGTTCTGTAAATAGCTCCTAGTTTTAGTTATACATTAAATTTTAAAGATTTATTTATTTATTTATTTATTTGTCAGAGAGAAAGAGCACAAGCAGGCAGAGCAGCAGGCAGAGGCAGAGAGAGAAGTAGGCTCCCCGTTGAGCAAGGAGCCCTATGCGGGACTCAATCCCAGGACCCTGGGATCATGACCTGAGCCGAAGGCAGCCGCTTAACCAGCTGAGCCACCCAGGCATGCCTAGTTATACATTAAATTTTATTATTATAAATCAGTTAATGAGAAACAACATACTGATCTATCTTGTCTTTTATCCATTTTAAAGTACTGAATGTATATAATTTAGATCCTTAGCTGATTGTTTTTAGTAATCTATCTTACAAAATGTATTCCATAATATAGTTCTTGAAATGAGTGTTAAAATTTTTATTTGAATTTAAAAAAGAGGTCAGGTTATTTTGTACAGAAAACACGTTTTATTTATCTGGTTAGTTTGATAATAAGATAATCAAGATTTGATAAGATATGTAGGATAGGGGCGCCTGGGTGGCTCAGTCATTAAGCGTCTGCCTTCGTTTTGGGTCATGATCCCAGGGTTCTGGGATCTGAACCCCACATCGGGACTCCCTGCTCGGCGGGAAGCCTGCTTCTCCTTCTCCCACTCCCCCTGCTTGTGTTCCCTCTTTTGCTGTGTTTCTCTCTGTCAAATAAATAAAATCTTTAAAAAAAAAAAAAAAGATATGTAGGATAAAGATTTGATAAAAAAGACACATTCCAGGCAGATTACAGGACAAACTTTCGCGTAAATTGAATCAACTAAAAATGCAACTTCAGTGTTTTGAGGAAAATATATTTAAAGCATGTTATAAGATGACATCTTGTCAAGTAGTAGTATTTTGTCAAAGGTGTAATGAAGTTAAACTTTTATTTTTTCTTTCTGAGTTAGAGAAGTTAAGCAAAGTTCCACTAAGTAAAACCATAGCAAGTGGGGTTAACTTGTTATAATGAAGTCTTTGGCATATATGGAAATTGAGAAAATGAGTACACTGTGACCTGGGTATAACTTCTCTTGGAAGTCAGGTAGTTTCCAATTCTTTCAGGAGCCTAATTGACTCATTAGCTTATAGATCATTAAAAATAACATTTGATGTTAGATCACTTTGTGATTTTTTTGTTTTTTGACATGTACCATGGAAGTTGTTCAAGGATTTGAGTGATGTTGTTGTAACAGAACTTCTCATCTCATACCCTTATATATTTGAGCAAGGCTTTCAGTGCTTTGCTTCAGTACAAAAGAAAACAGGAATAGAATTAATGCTGAGTGAGCAAAGAAACTGAATCAGTAATCAAAAAAAACTCCCAACAAACAAAAGTTCAGGACCAGTTGGCTTCACAGGTGAATTCTACCAAACATTTAAAGAGTTAATACCTATTCTTCTCAAACTATTCCAAAAAATAGAAAAGGAAGGAAAACTGCCAGACTCATTCTATGAGGATGGCGTTACCCTGAAAACCAGATAAAGACTACACTAGAAAAGATAACTACAGGCCAATATCTCTGATGAACATGGATGCAGAAATTCTCCATAAAATACGAGTAAACCAAATCCAGCAATACATTTAAAAAAATCATTCACCACAATCAAGTGGGATTTATTCCTGGGTTGTAAGGGTGTTTCAGTATTTTCAAATCAATCAACATGATAGACCACATCAATAAAAGAAAGGATAAGAACCATATGGTCATTTCAATAGATGCAGAAAAAACATTTGACAAAGTACAATATCCATTCATGATAAAAACCCTCAACAAAGTAGGTTTAGAGGGAACATAACCTCAACATAATAAAGGCCATATATGAAAAACCCACAGCTAATGTCATCCTCAATAGGGAAAAATTGAGAACTTTTCCTTTACAATTAGGAACAAGGCAAGGATGTCCACTCTCATCACTGTTATTTAACATACTACTCTAAGACCTATCCACAGCAGTCAGACAACAAAAAGAAATAAAGGGATCCAATTGGTGAGAAAGTAGAACTTTCACTATTTGCAGATGACATGATCCTCTATATAGAAAACCTTAAAGACTCCACCAGAAAATTGCTAGAACTGATACACAAATTCAGTAAAATTACAGGACACAAAATCAAGGTACAGAAATCTGTTGCATTTCTACACACCAATAATGAAGCAGCAGATAGGGAAATTAAGGAATTGACCCATCCCATTTACAGTTACACCAAAAACAGTAAGATGCCTAGGAATAAACCTAACGAAACAGGTAAAAGACGTATACTCTGAAAACTATAAAACACTGATGAAAGAAATTGGAGAAGATACAAAGAAATGGAAAGACACTCCATGCTCATGGATTGGAAGTACAGAAACTGTTAGAATGTCTATACCACCCAAAGCAATCTACATATTTAATGCAATCCTTATCAAAATACCACCAGCGTTTTCCACAGAGCTAGAACAATCCATAAATTTGTATGGAACCACAAAAGACACCAAATAGCCAAAGCAGCGTTGACAAAGAAAAGGAAAGCTGGAGCCATCACAATTTCAGACTTCAAGTTATATTACAAAACTGTAGTGATAAAAACAGTATGGTACTGGCACAACAACAGACATATATATCAATGGGACAGAATAGAAAACCCAGAAATGGACCCACAACTATATGGTCAGTTAATAATGGACAAAGCAGGAAAGAATACCCAGTGGGAAAAAGATGGTCTCTTGAATAAATGGTGTTGGGAAAAGTGGACCACTTTCTTACACCATACACAAAAATAATTCAAAATGGATTAAAGACCTAACTGTGAGACCTGAAACCGTAAAAATCCTAGAGAACACAGGCAGTAACCTCTTTGACATCAGCTGTAGCAGTTTCTTTCTAGATAAGTCTTTTGAAGCAAGGAAATAAAAACAAAAATAAATTATTGTGACTTCATCAAAATAAAAAGCTTTTGCACAGTGAAGGAAGCAACACAACGAAAAGACAGCCTTGGGCATGGGAGAAGATATTTGCAAATGATATATCTGGGAAAGGGTTAGTATCCAAAATATATAAAGAACTTATAAAACTCAACACTCCAAAAATGAATAATCCAGTTAAAAAATGAGCAGAAGACACGAATACACATTTTTTCCAAAGAAGACATACAGATGGCCAACAGACACATGAAAAGATGCTCAACATCACTCATCGTCGGGGAAATGCAAATCAAAACCACAATGAGATATACCACCTCACACCTGTCAGAATGGGTCACATCAACAATGCAAGAAAACAGGTGTTGACAAGGATGTGAAGAAAGGGGAACTGTCTTGCAATGTTGGTGGGAATGTAAACTGGTGTAACCATGTGGAAGACGGGATGGAGGTTCCTCAAAAAGTTAAAAACAGAACTGGCCTACAACTCAGTCATTGCACTACTAGGTATTTACTCAAAGAATACAAAAATACCAATTTGAAGGGATACAAGCACCCTGATGTTTATAGCAGCACTATCTACAATAGCCAAATCATGGAAAGAGCCCCAAGTGCCCAGCAACTGATGAATGGATAAAGAAGTCGTGGTATATATATATATATATATATACACACACACACACACACATATATATGCACACACTGGAATATTAGCCATAAAAGAGTATGAAATCTTACCATTTGCAACGACGTGGATGGAGTTAGAGAGTATTGTGCTAAGCAAAATAAGTCAGTCAGAGAAAGGCAAATACCATATGATTTCACTCGTATGAAATTTAAGAAACAAAACAAATGAGCAAAGGGGAAAAAAGAGAGAGAGACAAACTGAGAAACAGACTCTTCACTATAGAGAACAAACTGTGGTTACCAGAGGGGAGCTAGGTGGGAGGATGAGTTAAATAGGTGGTGGGGATCAAGGAATGCACTTGTGATGAGCACGGAATATGGAAGTCTGTATTGTACACTGGCAAATAATACACTGTATGTTAACTGGAGTATAAATAAAAACTTAAAAGAGGTTTAATGCTCAGTGATGTCTCATTTTAGTGGTAAGCCATGGTCATCCCCATGGATTCATTTCATTAAAAGATAATTTTCCAGTACAGTTTTTACTTTTTACATCTGTCGCAACTTGTAATATGTTTTGTTCTGATCGGTCATGTGCTCCTAATAATTGTATTGATAGCTCAGTGCAGAGGAAAAGTAGCCAGAGGAATTACAATTTTAATTTACACAGTTTTTTTGTAGAAAAGAATGGTAGAGTGATTAACAAAACATTTTAGGATAAGATACTTTGTGGAAACTGAAATGGAAGCATGAGTTCATGGGGAAAAAGTAAAGGTATAAAATTACTATTTAAGAAGAGTCTTTTCATTTAAAAAATAGCTGATAGTATCAATATATTAAGAAATCATAAAAACCCAAATTTACAAAAATTTATGGTTCATGATTACTGATGGATGTATTTACAGGAATTTTATTTTAAAATATAGTATTTCAGAAATGCATCTTTTGTAACTAATTTAAAGTCATTTTTGAAAAATTTTGTATGTCAACTTAAAAATCTCTAAGAAGTTACAAGGTATTTGGGGGTACATGAGTGAAAAAACTTGAGGATTACTGTAGGTAATGTGCATATGTTTTGATTTATTAATCTTAGACATAATTCATTGATGCACTGAAGAAGATTTAATTTATATGTATAGCTTTTTACCTCTTTTCCCACTGCTTCATTTTTATATTATTTTTATTTCTTGGTCATTTCTGTGATGTTTTTACATAACATATTGAAACCTGTATTTCTAATTAGATCATCTTTGAACATTATCTCTTAACTACTTAATTTTAAAGATTTAATTATTTTTTATTTTAGAGAAAGAGAGAGTACGGGGGGTAGGAACAGAGGGAGAGGGAGAGAGAATCTTAAGCAGACTCCACGTTGAGCGCGGAGCCCGATGTAGGGCTCGATCACATGACCCTGAAATCACAACTTGAGCCTAAACCAAGAGTCCAATGCTCAACCAACTGCACCACCCAGACACCCCTTTCTCTTCACTACTTCTTTACCAAGCTAAGGACCCTACCCTCCTCCTGTCTATCCCTTTTCACAACCTACTTTATTCGTAAGTTGACATTATTTTATATGATATGTGTATGTATCCATCCATCTACCTACCCACCTGCCAGCTTGCCTGCCTACCTGTCCATCAGTCCGTCCATCCATCCGTCTATTTATCTCTTAGTGCTAGACCAATAGTGTGTTAGAATTGCTTGTCTTTCTCTAGGTTCAGTATAACAACGTAGGTTATTTGATGGAAATTGTTTTAGCATAAAGTGTAAATAAATTCTCTCTTCCTAAATTCTATCTGTTGTATTAGATTGTTCCACATTTTTGTTTGCTTTGTATTTGGACCATGACTTACTTCAATAGCTTTTTATTTTTCCTGCAGTTACAAAAATTTTTTATTGTCTTTAGTATATCCTTAAATTTTTCCTTCCAAATTCTTAGCTATACTATTCTAATTTCCTCCCTTTGGAAATTTCTGCCTTAGAGCCTCTGTCCTTGATTGCTCTCTAGACCTGTCTGTATAATTCCTTATCTGGAATTCAGTGAGGAATAATTAACATTTTGTGTCCCTTTTTAATTTTTAGATCATGGTTTCTTAAGGAAACTGGTAGTTTGGAGTCTAATGTGTAACAATTCAGGAAGGACAAGATGTTGACAAAGAATATACATAGGAAAAGTGGTGGCTGAAGATTTCAGGAGAGGCTTATAAAGAAAGATTTTTTTTAGACAGGGTGTAGTCATGGTTAACCTAACTCTCAGTCTCTCATTTCAATAAACATTCACTGATGCCTACAATTTGGCAGGGACTGGGCTAAATTTAGGTGCTGAGATATCAAGACGAAGGAGCTGGTATGGAAGCAGAAGCACCTATAAGCAGTTAATATAAAGTAATCCATGTTATAAGGAAACATATACAAGGAATTCTGGGAACTTTATAGTATTTTAATCCTTTACTGCTGTAATTTTTTTATCTCATCCCATAAGTGTGATGTAATTGTGCTTATAATATTCTAAGATACAATGGGTGTTTCAGATAAGAAACACGTTTAAGGGGCGCCAGGTTGGCGAAGTCGGTTAGGCGTCAGACTCTTGGTTTCAACTCAGGTAGTGATCTCGGGGTTGTGAGATCACTTCGCACAGAGTTTGCTTGAGATCTCTTTTCCTCGCCCTCTGCCCTTCCCCTCTGCGTGCGTGTGCTCTCTCTCTTAAAAAAACAAAACAAAACAAAAACAAAACAAAAACAAGATAAACAAAAAAAACAAAAAAAACAAAAAAACCTTAAGGAAATAAAACAGGTTTAGGAAGTTTAGGGGGGAGTCCATTGATACCCATAAAAGAGAGGGAAGGGGGGAGGTGGTATTAGGAAAAGCTACCTTACTTTAGCATTTATTATTAGTGAATGATCCAATTAATACAGCAAAATATAATGAACCATCTTGAGCGGTGTGCCCTGACAGCTCTCTGCCCTGGAGAAAAGCTATACTATTGCAAATTCATTTCTAGGCAGTGGAATATGGCTGGGGAGATTGTAAACTAGGCACTTTAGTGCCTTGCTCCTTCTGGACCGGCTCTTATTCTGGAGTTTCCTCCAAATTAGTTCACCAAAGAGTAAAATAAGATTTACATCATTTTGTCATTGTAGCTAAAAGGCATTCCTCCCCTCTTACCTTTTTTTTTTTTTTTTAAAGTAGGCTCCATTCCCAGTGTGGGCCTTGAACTTACAACCCTGAGATCAAGAGTCGTGTGCTCTACTGACTGAGCCAGCCAGGCGTCCATCCTGTCTTATTTTTGAAAGAGATTCCTTGTCTCTGGGATTTTTCTCCACCCCAACTCTGAGCTGAGGTAGTCATGGGGTTTAGTAAGATAGAGAAGATAGACAAACCAAAAATAAAAATACTATACGTGATGCTTGTTATGTGCCAGGCACCATTCTAATCTTCATAGCAATCCTATGATATAGGTTATCTTATTATCTACATTTTACAGATTAGGGAAACTAGCTCATGGAAAGTTTAGGTTAGCTGCCCAAGGTCACATAGTAAGCGGTGGAGCTGGGATTCAAAATCAGGCAATTTGATTCCAGAGCCTGATCTCTTTAGCACTATTTTTCTGCATCTCATGTCACTTCAGTTACTGATAAAGCAGATGGAGAAAATGGCTTTTGGACTGTTGGGCAAGTGGGTTTCCTGATTCCTTACCCCTGAGTTACATACTTTCCCAGGCACAGGCGGACTTGACACCTGGAGGCCTCTCTTGTGTGGAGGAACAAATCTCGTGTATGCTGTTCCTTCTCTTGAACACCACTGATTTGATAACTCACCCTTCCTTTCCTCCAGAGGAAGAATGAGGGGGCTTAGAGGCATCAAGAGTGTTACTTCGAATTCTTCCACACGGAAACATGAGGATTGAGGAATTAAATATCCTCTCCTTAGCATTCTTGGTTCATTAAAGTCCAAATCTTCTTTGGGGAGTTAGCATAGGTGGGTAAGAGCTGGAGAAAGGGCAGCCTTCCCCCACCAAACAAGATTTAAACTAAGCACCTGAAGCTCATACAGCTTCAGTTTTGTGCCACTGTACATACTTAAGCATATATCATCCCCCGGTTTATAGCCCACTTTGCTATGCTACCCACTTCCATTTGAAGGCAAGAGAAAAAAACAACAAAAAACTAAAAAACTCCAAATCAGGTCATTTTAAACAAACATCCTTCCCTAAGTTTCCTGAAACAAGCAAAGTTGTTTTTAACTTGTTCTCCTACATCATGTGCCACAGAGAGAGGCAAATGCTTAAGTAGAAAGAGCATAGTTTTAGAATGAGAAACTTAGGTTTGAATCCCAGTTTTGCCACTGAACAAATTATTTAATCTCCGTGCTATTTTTTCCTTCTTACTCTATAAAATAGAGAGCGCAAGACCTACCATGTAGGGTTGGTGTGAAGATTAGAGCTAAAGGATGCCAGGTATTTGCCACACAGTAACAAAAGGTAGCTTCTAGTGTTAATAAAGATATGAAAAATACAGACTTAAACTTGTTGAATGCTTAAAAAGTAATTTTACCTGTTTTACACAAGGAAGTTTCTTAGGCAGGTCTCCTTTCAACACTGCTGGGAAACAGGAATACTGATTAATATTTGGGTATTTTGTCTGGTTATCTATAGGCATACTCGTGTCTGAAGGTGAGCACACAAAACTAATTTGCCAGTAAGCCTTCCATGTGTAATAGTGGTTATCTCTATGTTGTATGCAAATCGAGCTTTAAATTTAAGAATTCATATCCTCATTTATTTTTTATTTCTAAGAGTCTAAATTTGGATTCAGAAGTTTCCAGTGCTTTTTTTCTTTGTCCTTCAAGCTAATGCATTCAAAGATTGCTGTTGCTTTCTTCAAAACATTTTAGCTCAGTTGAAGCATGCTATAAACTGTTTAAGAGTTTCTTGGTTATATCTTAGGACGTGAAATAAACAAAGGATGTAGGTGCTTTTTTTTTTTCTAGGACACTTCCTTGTTGTTCCCCCCCCCCCCCCCACGCCCCAGCTCCCACTGCTGTATTGCACAAAAATTGATTTATTTTGCTTTTTTGTTAGGCAGGCTTGACAAATCTTTTGTACCTATAACTCCTCCCTCCCTTGTTCCCCACACACCACTTAGTCTATTTGAGGACTGGAACCCGTTTCCTCAGGGTTTGTTTCCCTATTCAGGAAACCAGACTTCATGATGGAGGGAAGGAGGACCAAAACAAAACCATGAAAAACTAACGCAGAGAAGGAAGAGCCATCATAGAAAATTTGCTTTAGCAACCCAGTCCTGGAAAGAAAATGCAATGTTGATGATCTCACAAGACCTGTATGGTTTTGATTTTGTCCCTCCAGCTGAGTATTGCTTCTGTCTTGATTAGAATTCCCAGTCTAGTATTTAATTGTTGACCTTGAGCAAGTTACTCAATCTTTCTGAGCCTTGGTTTCCTCACTTAAAAAATGAGGGCAGGAATAGAATCTATCCTTTAGGATTGTGGTGAGGATTAAAAAAAATAATACATGGAATAAACTTAAAATAATGCTTGGACCCAGAAAGTTCGCAGACCTCTATTGGACCTAGATTTGAACCCAAGTCTGCTTAGTTTCCGAGTGATCTTCTTTCTGCCACACACAGAACGTTGTACAGTAGTGTGAAGTAGGTTGTGTAGGGAGTAGTAGTTCCACCAGATTCCTGAAGTAGCAGAGAGGTTTGGTGATGTTAAGTGACCACTAGGATCACAAAGCTAGTGAAAGACAGAACCAAACTGAAGAAGGGTTTCTATCTAACTGCCTGAGTAGAGTACTTTTCCTCCGGCACCATGCCATGAAGACAGTGTCTTTGATGTCTAATGTTTTGTTATTTTGTCCCCTGTCTTGCAAGCTGCTTGAGGACTTTAAGTGCATGGTGCCATCTGATTATAGATGCTTAAATAGTTAGAAACTGGAGACAAAGTAATAAAGACTGTTTTAGCCTAATCATTTGGGTGTATGTGTTGAGTCATCTAGTGTGAACATGAGTAATTAAATACATTTTACTAAAATTAATTTATACATGTTAGGTGTGGTCCAAAAAAGTTTGGTCTAAATTTCGAAGGGGTAGTTTTGCACATATGGACCATAAAATATATTAAATGTGAAGTTAAATAATATGCTGAACATGTGACCTAGCGGCTTTACTCTTAGCTATCCAAGGGAAATAAAAATGAATGTCTACACAAAGAACTGTGAAGTGGCTCAGAAGTGGTTAAAGAGGTAGAAGAAGTGAATGAAATAATAGTTAGAAATGGCACAGAGGAATAGCTATGAATGAGAATAAAGAAAAAGTGTGGATTTGACCAGGAGTTTATCAATCCTTATATAGCCTAAAGGTAAGGATAGAAACTTGATTATAGAGAATTTTTCTGTTCCCTACAGTGAAACATAAACACTTCTTAAAAGACTCCACCCCATTGGTCATTATGGAAATGTAAATTAAAATCTCAGGGAGAGGCCACTCCACACCCACTTGAATGGCTATATACAAGATAGACAATACTCAGCGATGGTGCAGATGGAAAGCAACTGTAGCTCTCACCTATGGCTGGTGGGAATGGGAACCAGTGCATATACTTTGGAAAACAGCTTGATTGTCTCTGGAAAGGTAGATCTACACTACCCATGACCCGACATTTCTTCTCTTAGGCATCTCTTCAAGAGAAATAAAAATATGTGTTCAACACAAAGACTTATTCTTGAATGTTCACAGCAGCACTATTCATAATAGCCCCAAGCTAGAAACAATCCAGATACTTATCAACTGGTGAACAGATAAACAAAATACTATTAAACAATAAAAAGGAACTAAGAATCGATAACATGCTACAACGTGGATGAACCTCAAAAACGTGCTAAGTGAAGGACACTGGATGCAAAGGACCACACATTGTAGGCTTCCATTTCTATGGAATGTTTAGAAAAGATGAAGGACAGAAAGCAGATGAATGGTTGCCTGGGGCTGGGAGTAGGTCCTGGGATTGACTGCAGTTAGTCATGAGGCAACTTTGTAGTGATGATAATGTTCTCAAAGCGTGGGTAATTTACTTGTGGGTCAGCTGGATCTTGGCCTGTTTTTAAGCTTTGTTAGGTTGGGGCCAGAGTAGCCTTTATTCTAGGGCAAGTTTAGTCGTACACCTGCATTGTGGCCTTTTTGGGCTCTCTACCGAATGCCCCCTAGTGTTCAAGGACACATGTCCACTGTGGCTGGTTGTAACTCATGCCTCCGAGCCCTGTGTGAGCTCTGCAAATTGTTCAGTGTACACCTACTTCTCCAGCAGTCATTCTTTCCCAGATAGTTTTATGGCTGGTCGGTGTCTCCCCTTCGGCGTGTGAGTTAGTATTCAGTCGGAGACAGTAGGGGGCCCCTGCACCTTCCTGGAGTTCTTCCTCTGGACTGTTCCCTTCTCTCTGGCCAGCAAATTCCAGCTGCCTCGGATGTCCAGTCTTAACCATCTCAGCCCAGGCCAACCTGTTCTGGCTTGGTCCCCTCTTCCTGTACAGAATGTCTCTAGGTAGGATGCCTGGGCAGTTACAGGGCCCCTCTCACTCATTTGCCTTCTCCCCAAGATCATAATCCCTCACTGCCTGGTACCCATTTTATGAAAACATTTGCTTCATGTCTTTTGTGCAGTTTTCTTGTTGGTGGTAGGAGAGCTAGAACTAGTTATTCTGTCTTGGCTAGAGTTTCAGACTTACATTAGCTATCTTGTTGAATATCGAGGGGAGACATTTCCTGTAGCTCCTATGGCAGACAATTATTGGAAGTTAGAGTCCTCTACGAGCTTTCATAACAAACGGCGCCTCTGTGCAAATGAAGAAAAAGGTGGCCCCTCTGGCCAGGCCAGTTAGAAACAGCCATCCCTCCTGAGCTGTCCCAGCCTTGGGAAAAGCAAATGGTGCCTTTGTCTTTGAGCCCCTTGCTTTGCTATTACCCGTTTACTGCTTGGTCCTTGTAGCGGGGGCTGTGCTTGAGTTGCTGCCGAACCTCTGGGCCAGGTGCCTTTGTGAAGTCCACAGACATACAACTGTGTGTCATGGCCAGTAGGTTAGCTTAACACGGTGCAACTCTTTCTCCAGCTGCACGTAGTAGGTAAGTTGCTGGATAAATGAAAATTAATACTGTTATTCTGGAACATTTGTACTCCAGTTGTACTCATATGTTGATGAAGACTTGCTGGAAACTTCTTTTTTCTATATCCCCCATTCAAAAGAGGGGTCAAATAAATTTGGTAAGAAGTTAAAGGAAAAGGACGAGGAAAAAGGTGCTTCACGTTATTTTGAATCACTGTGGTAGGAAAATGTCTCAGGAACTCATTTTAGTAAATATCTTAAGATCAGATATTTCCTTTGGGTTTTCATTAGTTTGTTTGCAACAAATGTTATCTGTTACACACATTTTGTTTCTGTCAAACTAAACAAGATGGAGTACTATAAATTTAGGGGGAATGTGGTGTTTCCTGGGGGGTCATTATTTTGGGCAGTGAGGCTGGAAATGGTGTTGGGCGGATTTGGGTGTGACTTCACCTGGAAAGGAGCAGAACAAATTCCTGTGCTGGTGTTCCCTACAAGAAACATTTAACCACACAACCCTCTCTGTGTAAGGGGCGATAGCTTACAGGACTGGCTTTGTGCTCTGGAAAGGTACCTGAAATTCATGTTTTTTTGGCAATCAAGAAAAAGTATAATGAATAATGTTCCTGTGAACTTTTACTTTTAGATTTTATCCTCTTGAGCCCATGACCCTTTTTTTAATTGAGATATAATTGACCTTATAGTTTTATGTGTACAACATGATTTCATATTTGTATTACTGAATGTTCACAATAACTCTAGTTAACATCCATCACCATACATAGTTCAAATTTTTTTTCTTGTGATGAGAACTTTCAAGATCTAGCAAACTTTCAGATAATACAATACACTCTGTTTAATTACACTTCTCATTCATTCCTTGATCCACTATAGCCTTGACTACCGATTGCATAGCTTTGTGGCTCTCAGGGGAGATTAGCGATCCTTTCTTTTCAGCCCTAGCAACTAGAATGAACAGGAGGCTCACCATCTAGGTACCTGCCCAAAGCTTGTGTCACATCCCGATGATTATAAGAGAACAGAAGCAACATAAGGTATCTTGGAAGTTATGTCCTGCCTGGGGAGGGGAGTCTGAGTGAGTTGTCTCACGGAATCACAGGGGCAATGAGCTCTAGGAGTGTAATTAAAGCAGGTCTTTGAATTGCTCTTTATACTGGACTTTCAGAGACCCAGTCCCGCTGTGTTAGCCTCCCCTCGTATTGGCCTTTGTGACATTTGACTAATGCCAGTCTAGGATGCACCACAAGGTGGAAGGAGCTTTTTTCTTGAATATCTGAGGCTTGGGCAGGTTGGTCCACTGTAAGCCACAGAGAGTAAAAGGTGTGGCTGAGTCCCCATCAAAATCGGGAGACAGACCAAAAAGAGCCTTCTACCCCCACCCCACCCCTCCCCCCTTAATTTGCTTGCTCTCTCAATAGTAATTGATACTGCTTATGCTCCTCCCTTCTTGAAACTCTCTCGTGATGCCACTCTCACCTGGTTTTCCTCCTTCTTTGATCATTTCTTTTTGGGTTTTTTTCGGAGTACTTTATTACAGAAACACAAATTTGCAAGGTAGTGTTATTTTCTTATTGTCTTGATGCCTTTCATTTATATTTGGTCCTCAGTGCCTTTCTTATTTATCTAAAATGTTAGCTAATCAGCCTGTGGATATTAAACTAAGACCATGCAAATGAGAACAAATAGAGGCTATTTGTTCAATGTTTACTATAGCAAGGGAGTCTGCTACTGTCACTTGGGTTTGGCAGAGACTCAAAGGCAGGCAGGGGAGCACAAAAGCTTTATAGTAAAAAAAAAATGAAAAGGGAAAAAAGGAGGACTTCTGGTTGTGCTTCTGATGAAGGTTGTTGGCATGAGGAAGCTGGAGGCCAGTTGACTAGAAGCAGGTGTCTTTTGTGGTTGGTTTGGGAGTATATTTGGCTTTTTTTCTGGTTGGTCCTGAGTTGCAAGAGGGGCAAAAATAGGAAAGCTGGCAATCACGGACCAATTCCTGACTGTGCCGGGTCAGTTGCCATAGAAGTTGTGGGTTTTAGTGTCCTATATGGTCTGACCATTGTCCATTTGTATATTCAGTCTTTCAAGCCAAACATGGGTGAGGACATGAAGCCCCACAGCTCTTGGGAAAATGTCTCTACAGCACTCTTTCTTAACCTTTTTTGAGTTTTAGACTCTTTAGAGAATCTGAAAGTTATAGCTCCTCTTCCCAGAAAAAAAAAAAAAATTTCAGAAATTCACAGACCCACTGAGGCCCATCCATGGACCAAAGATCTCACTTATTTTCATGCATATTTAACAATTTCCTCATGGTGTTACTATAATTCAATATTTTGTTCATATGAATTTTGGACTATTACATTTTTCCCTATATTGTAGGAGTCACTATTAACAAGTATATATGCAAAGGTGTTTAAACAGCACCATTTTTATGCAGTATCACAGGAAGTGATATGCTAGATAAGTCAACATTCTGTGATACTGAGGAATAAGCTCATTCTATAGCAAAAAGGTTGAACTTTTTATCATTTCAGCGTTGTCTTATGAAAAGCTTTCTGAAACACATCTTATTTCCCTGATGGGGGGGAAATATCGATGGAAGATAATAATGGCTTAGAATCTTTTTTATGATGAACACGAAGAGCTTCTTGAGAGCAAGAACTTGTTCCTTATTTAATTTCTTTCCTCCTCCTTTTTTTTTTTTTTTTTTTGAGTGGGCTCCACACGCAGCATGGAGCCCAACATAGGGCTTGAACTCATGACCCTGAGATCATGACCTGAGCTGAGATCAACTGAGATCAAGAGTCGGATGCTTAACCGACTGAACCACCCAGGCACCCCAGTGCTGGTTTCTTCTGTAGAGAAAAGCATGGTGTCTGGTTTTTTCCTGTTTCTGGAAGCATTTTTTGCTTTTGATTCAAATATATTCTGAATAGTTGGTAAATGGTATTCTAATCTGGCTAAAAAGGTATATTACTGTATGTATCTCATAGCAAATATTTTTTGGATGAGTATCAGGACACTAGAAGAATTATAGAGCCTTGGGGATAGTGTAAATCAGGAGTTAATTTAACAACTGAACACTTTAGACAAACTCATCATCTCATGGCAAATTCCAACAGCATTATTGAGTGCCTACCATATGTCAGGCCCTGGGAAAACAAAGAAGAATGAAACATGCCCTGTGTTCTCAAGGAGCTCGTAATCAAGGGGAGGAAATAATAGCTACAACAGTTTCTTGGGAAAGAAGACCTAGGGGACTTATAAGTTCCTAAAAATGGATGGAAAAAGGTATCTTTTTGTTTTTTTTGGACAAGAAGGCCATCACTGGGCCAAAAAGTAGGAGGAAGTACACAGGTCACCAAAAGTACAAAAATAACCAAGCCTGAAGGTCATGACATGTCCAAATATGTGTAAAGCACAAGGCACTGGGGGAAGAGCAGTAGGAGACTGAGGCTTGGGAGGTGGGAAGAGGTTAAACCCCAAGTTAACATTGCATCGTGACTGAAGTTACAATAATGATGATATCTAACATTTATGGAGTGTGCACAAATGTGCATCAGAGCCTTTCCTGCTTGAGGAGTAGATTTTATCTTCTAGGGGCTAGGGAGCCAATGAAGGGTTTTAGGCGGAATTATGACCTGCTGAAACATGTGGTTTAGATACATAGTGGGTGAGTGAAGAGTTGTAGAGAAGAGAGAGGAGGCAGCAGGAGCACAGTTAGGAAGCTCCGTGGTGGGTAGACCTAGAGGCTGATGAAGAAATAGGGCGTCGCTGTGGGTGCTGCCTCTCCATAAGCTTTCTTCCTTCCCGTAGGCCTCTGTGCAATCACCACGTCACGAAGCCTTTCCTGGCCACCCTATTTAAAATGTCAACCCCAGCATCACGCAGTACTCCTCTTCCCTGCTTTATTTTTTTCCCCGTAGCACTATTATGTTACATATTCACTCATTCATTCAATTGTAGTAGAATTTAACCTCTTAGAGAGCTGGGATTTTTGTCTGATTTGTTCAGTGCAGTTTTGCCAGTACTGAGATTAGGACCTGGTTTATCCTAGATAGTCAGTAAATATTGCTGAAGGAAAGAGTGAATGTGAGAAGGGAAGGGGGATGGGTTTGAAAGACGTTTCAAAGATGAAAGTCATGTCTCAGGAGGAGGATAAACATAGCAATCTTCAGTTAGTTAGCTAAGCAGTTCTTACCCTTGTAAGTAGTGAAGTATTTAGTTGGGGAATTCTTGTAAATTGAGTTTCCACTTAAGGAAGCTAAGGAGATCTTTGCTAAGCATTGGATTTGGGCAGTAATTATAGTAATGAGCTAGAAATTACAGTTTTTCTCAACCTGCTCGCTGACATAAACACCAAGTTACCATTGCTTCGTGAATCAGAATTGAGCATGCACGAATGAACATGCACCAGGCATCATATATATGCTCTTTTTTTCCTTGAAGCCCACAGCCTTTCCGCTTCAAGTCTGAATCCTGTTACTGACTATAGTGAAGATAAGCTTTAGTTTTAATTCTATTTCATAGCTACTAATTCTAATGACATTATTGCTGCATACGACATTTGAGTTTGAGATTCCATGTTTAGGATTTGATAGCCAGGATTGTGTGTGGAGATATCAAAGGGGATTGTCTTATTTAATTGGGTGGGTAGAATCTGTGGTGTAGTCCTGATAGGATTGTGAAGGCACTCTACGTAGGTTCTTGGGATTGGATTTAGAAACATTCTCTTTATTTTTGTGAATTTGTAAGCCTCCGTTTTGAGCACAAATAAAACCCTATTCTACTTTCTTTAATATCAGGAATTTAAAACGCAGCTGCTGCCTGGCAGATAGATCCACGTGGAAGACAGTAGTAGTTCAGGTCTAGCCAGTGGTGATGTGTGGGAATTTAGGCCTTGTATTTCCAGATCCTCTCAATTTTTAAGAGAATTCTTGATGTGGAATCTTCTGATTTTCGACTTTTGGTCAATACCGTGAGGACTAAAGAAAAGATAGCTGTGGGCTATATTTGGTCCTGTGGACCTTGAGTGTGTGACTCCTGGTTTGGAGACTGAGGGGTGGATCTGGATAGAAAGAGTAAGGGGGCAGGAGAGTTAATTTCATACTCAGTAAAAACTTTTTCCTGTTAAATCCTGTCCAATCAAAGAGAAATTCAACACAATAAAACTGGAGAAATATGGGTTCATAAAATTAGAAATCAAAGATACCCACCAAAACTGAGAGAAGTAATTATTTCTTTCTTGGAGTCTAAAATTAGTCTTTCAGTAATCTATCCTAATCTGTTATATACCTTGAAGTTATTTTAACATGTAATTATTAAAATGAATATGTATTATTCTGTTAACATGGATATAAAATATATTTCACACACCCCCCCCCAGTACACCAATAGTGTTTTAATTCTTTGACCAGATTTAAGCGTTCTTAGAGCTCAAGTGGACAGTGGATTAAAATTCACTCTGTTTGTGTGTTTGACAGATGGGAAGAAGCAGGTGATTTGCAAATGACTGAGTTAATAGTGAGTGTATTCTTTGAATTACACTACCCCAGTGTTGGTAATTGAAATTGTGGAATTTATAAACAAGGGTTTTCATGTTTCTAAAGTTTTGTGATTGTGAAATATGCCCTTTGTGGTTCAGTGGCCATATTTTTTGGATGTTCCTCTGTTCTCAACAAGTTACAGTTTGTGTGGGTAGAAGATTCTAGTAGAAGAGGATTATCCAACTGTCTTTTCTCTTGATTTAAAGCAAGGACTGCATATCAGAGATAGTGACCCAAATGTTCTTCCGTTTTTTAAGGCCCCCTCCCCCCTCAACTTCTGGGATACTCAGCACCACCCATTTCTGATCTTTTCTTGCATTCCCTGGGTGCATTTTCTGTCTTCATGTAATGTGTTTCATTATAATTATCTCCTAGTTTCTTTGGAGATGAGGTTTGTATTTGTTCTTTGTTTGCTTTATTGTTCGGGGGATGATTTTAGAGAGCGGAAATGGTGGTGGAAATGGTTTTATTTTATCGGGAATAAATGTGATTCATTGTAACATAAGGGACCTAATTTAGATTGGATGCTTAAGAGAGATAGAGGTAGGGAAATAATAAAGCTGAGAAACAGTGTGTGGATAGGAGTTAGCCTCAAGATTTCAAGGCAGAAAGAAAATCACGAATGAAGTCCTGAGCACCCGGGGCCAGTCAGAGGTGGCCAGGGTGGGTGAAAGGCAGACAGTGCTGGATTGCGGGTAAGACAGAAGCAGAGGCCAAGCCAGGCCATAGGGAGAGCTTAAAACAGAACTTGCTGAATAACAAAGAGCCTTGTGTTGGATACTGATAAATGAGGAGAGGTATACTCTGTCTTTAGAGCTTATAGTCTAGCTGAGGAGATGACCCATGTATTAAAAAGTTTATATCATGTGACCAAATGATAGGTAATATGTGAGCACTAGGGATAGTTTTGATTGGAAGGAATTAGGGGAGGAAAACTTACTTTTGGCTGGGGTTCTTGTGGAAGGTTTCTTAAGGGAGCTAGAGTTTGATCTGGGTTTTCTCATGGAGTAGGGCTTGAATAAACAGTTGTCGGAGGGAGTGGCATTATGCGTGTAGGTCTGTGGAATACAGGAAGTGTACTAGTTTGCTGGAGAGGAGGAATCTTCTAGGGCTGTGATGTGGGAAACGATGCTTGACCAGTAACTTGGTTTACCTCTGACGTACCAGGTGTCTGCAAGTATCAGTGCCAGAAATAGAACTTGGTGAATGCTTGATGTTCATGTTCTTATTCTAGATAAAAAGAGCTCTACAAGTGATCCAGCATATAACTTCTTCCTTCTGCAACATCCTCATCAACTACTTTTCTCTTGTTACATAGTTCCACTCATGGGAGCTGGCCGTTTAACACAGTGCTAATTATTCTCATATTGGAGAGCTATCCCTCTTCTTTTAGCTTTCTCCAGTGGGTCCTACCAAATTCAGCCTCTAAGCTGATTTAGAACAAGTCTGCTTCTCCTCCTACCCCCAAATGTGTGAGCCCCCTCAAATCTGAAGGTGGCATCATGTCTTCCTTGAGTCTTCCCTGCGCCCGGCTACATTATTTCCAGTCCTTTGATATATTCTTTCAGTGGTAATGTTCTCAAATCCTTCTATATATCCTCTTCTCCAGGATATTCTACTTTATCAATAATGCTTTTAAAATTTATTCTTTAAAACTGAAGGGAGTACTCCAGATGTCGATGAAACACTAAACAGGGCTTTTAGTGATGTTTGTACTTATTAAAGCTGGCGAGATAAGCAAAGATTGACTCTTTTGTGAGTTTAGTCAGTGTTGAAAATTTTAGTCAGGTCCAGCTTTATTCCTTGTGCAGAAAGCACATTGGGGGAGGGGTGACCAAGAAAAAAATAATGATCATCACACAGATTGTTGTTTGGTTGCTGGTACTGCCAGCTAAGTCTGAAAAAGCAACAATATCATTACGTAGTATGGCTGTATCAGAATAAGCTCTTTGTGATGTATACATCCGTTATGGAGTGGGTTGGAGAGAGATCCTGTTAAAACAGAGATTCCAAATATTTCTAATTGTGAAGGTTGCAGAAACTTAAATCTTTAAAATTAAAAGAGGTGTTGATATTTGGATATGATGTTCAGTTTTGGTAGTTGGACAGCAGTAATTGATTTGTAACTTGTCATTCTGCTGATACTGCTTTGTGTTTTATACATGCAGGATGTTGTGTGGTTTATTTTGGACCCAATATCTATTTTATTTTTATTATGGTTAAATATGTGAGCCCCCTCAGATCTGAAGATGGCATCATGTCTTTCTTGAGTCTTCCCTGTACCAAGCTACATTACTTCCAGTTTTTCGATCTATTTCAGTGGTAGTGTATATTATTATGGTCAAAAGTATCAATAAACATTTCCGAAGATCACTAATTTATATAAAATAGTCATTAAATTTGTTCTTCATATTGCAACATTTAAAAAATTACAAGTGTAATTGGACTTAATTTTATGATGTTATGTACTATTTAAATGAGAAATGAGCTGTACCCCTAAACCAGGTCAGTAAAAAGGAGATGAGTAGCTTCTCCATAGATAACTGTTCTACCCAAACTATGCAACTAGATCATTTGTTTCCCAAGTTTACCTCTTCCTAAAAAGTCCATGTCGATCTACCTGAGCTGTTAACAGCTGTTAACTAGACAGTCACCATGTGGGAAACAGTAATTGTTGCAGACAAGATTCATCAATGGATGCTCAAATTCTTGGGTGAAACTATGATGAAGAGAGACGGTATTTATATAGTCTCAAAGTCTCCCCCAACAAGAAAAATGTACAAAGGGAACACTAGTACTGTTACCTGGAGAAACCTAGTAGATGCAGCCGTACGTAAATGATCATAGAGTTACCATCCTGTTAGGAGACATCGATGGCCATCATCATGTACTTTCTGGTGTGAGGCACTGAGAAGGGCACATTACCTGTAGTGTTGTGCTAGCCAAAACGCATAACCCAAATGTAGTTATGAGGAAGCGTTAGAAAAACTCACATTGAAAGACATTCTACAAAATAATTGGCCAGTACTCTTCAAGTTCAAGGTCATGAGAGACAGGCTATCCCAGATGGGAGGAAACAGACAACCGCATGTAAGGTATGATCCCGGGCCAGAAAAGGGACATCAGTGGGTTACAGTTGGCAAAACATTTATATAAGGTTCGCTCTAGATTATTTAATAAGTTTTGTGTTGATGGTTAATTTCCTGGTTTTGATCATAATGACTGTGGTTATATAAGACATCCACATTTGAGGAAGCTGGGTGAAGGATACACAGGAATTCTTTGTGCTATTTTTGGAATGTTTTGTGAGCCTGAAGGTATTTACAATTAAGTTAAGCAACAACAACAACAAAGAGTAATTAAACTCAGCTGATAGCAACTAAGACTTTCATGTTTTTACTTTGTGATGGCTCTTTTGATTGGTCAGGGGCTGGTTTTCTTTGCTTCCTGAATCTCTGCTGTGAGCTGGTTAGCTGAGGTTTCTAAATAAGGGATTTGGGGAGAATTTAGCCATTACCATATTGGATTGCAACTATACTTTGAAAGGTTTTGTTTCATTAATTAATTTACTTATTTATTTTTGTACGGAGCTGTAATTACATCTTTGGGTTTCCAGTGGCTCTGTAGGTTATTTGAGCTTGACTGCTGTAGTCACCAGAATCCCTAGCTGGAAACTTAGCTCTGTAATTAATTTACTGGTTTGTTTCTGTTTTTATTACTAGGTTCTGAATTCAGGTTAGTCTCATGGATTCTTCTGTGATGTGTCCTTTATTATTGAATTTTATATTTGTTGATTGTCTCTTAGGAAGAGCTGATTTTTGCATAAAATATTTAAACTTGAAATATCATACTAAATATCTTATTTTTCCCTCAGAAAAGACAGTCTGGAGTTTTATAAATATAATGAATAAGTAAACTTACACTGGCATTAGCACCAGGTGGTAACCTTTTATTGGTAATAATTAGAATGAAGGAAATTAATACATTGGGAAAGGTTTCTGTTAGCAAGAACAGTTGTTAATGTATGACTCATAGATTAAGTCGAAAAGAAACTTGACGAGGCTGTTTTGATCAGTGTGGAAGAGGGGAAGAACGTGGACTTTGGGAATCAGAAGACCTAGTTTACATCCCATCACTGTTAATTGTTGTGTCTCGGATAGATTCATTTAATTTTTCTGAGCCTTAAGTTTCTCATCTGTAAAACTGGAAGTCAGACTGAAAAAGACAAATACCATATGATTTCACTCATATGGGGAATCTAAAAAAGCAAATTAAATGAATAAATAAACAAAAAGCAGAATCAGAGCTATAAATATAGAGAACAAATTGATGGTTGCCAGAGGGAAAGGGGGCGTGGATGGACAAAACAGGTGAAGGGGGGTGGGAGATACAGGCTCCTTGTTACGAAATACACGAGTAAGTCATGGGGACGAAAGGCACAGCACAGGAGTACAGTCAGTGATACTGTAACAGCATTGTACGGTGACAGATGGTAGCCACACTTGGGTTGAGCACAGCATAGTGTAGAAACGTGTGCAGTCACTAGTTGACCACCTGAAATTAATTAATAACTGAGTCTCGTCAACAACAGCAACAACAAAGCCCCGAAAAACAAAAAAGGAAAGAACCAAGATGATAGCATATGTCAGCGACCTCTACTATTATCTCACAGGTCTTTTTGTCAGGAAGTTTTTCCGTATCTCTTATTCCAGAGAAAGTACTTTCTTTTATATGTCAGCCACATCAGCCATCACGCAAGAATCTATTGGACAAGTGTCACTCTTTGGTAAACTTTCCTTGGTATTTTAATGTTCTTACCTGAAATCATTTGATGCAAATAAGTATTAAATTTTTTTTTAGAAGAAAATTTTATGAGACAGAGGGACAAAAGTTGTATAGACAATTAGAAGGAAGCACTTCCGTGTTCAATTTCCTTTCAGGTTTTAGGTTTGAGTTGGCATTTTGGTCCTCGGAGAGAGACCTGTTATTCCTAAAGCTCCAGTTATTGTTTTTGTCTCTGGTTTCTCAAGTTCTTTCCTTTATTCTTAAATTTTTTGATTTTGACATTGTACCATGGTTATGAAAGTGAACATCATTGTATTAAGGAATTAGACAATGAGGTGTTTAACATTAAGGGGCACGTCTGCAGCTTACTCTCAGATGATTAGGAGGAAACTTAATATATATGTGTATATCTATCTGTATATGGAGCAGGAGAGGCGGAGGGGAGAATGACATAGTACCTGTGGTGATGTTTAACACTTAGTGAATTTGGGTGAAGAGAGTTCTTTGTGCTTTTCTTACAACTTTTCTGTAAGTTTAAAACTATCTCCAGAGTATACTGGGTTTAGTTATGTCTCTGTACCCTGAGGAGGTATGAGTCACAGTTTTGGGGTGAGGGAGGTTAGAAGCACCTGGGTAGCATAGATCAATAGGTAATAAGTGAGTAACTCAATAAGTAGTAATTCACTGGCAAAAAATTAGTTGTTCCTTTAATTTAACCTTTTTTCCTTAGCCAGAGCAGAATTCGTTTTTTTATGGAGGGGCCTATATAGTGAGCTGCTGCTATATCATAGCAGAGAAAACTACTTGGAAGTGAAATCAGATGATAAAAAGTAAAGACTGTTTAACATATATTTGCAAGACCGATACAAGGATAAGCAGAATGCATAAGGCAGAAATATTAGGACTTTAAAAATTATCCAGTGCTCAGATTATGTTTCTTCTTCCTGAGAGATACAAGTTAGTTTTCTATAATTAAGGGCTCTACCATACTAGTTCACAGATATTCATTTATCCTTTATTTTAAATTGCTATTTGATTTCAAAGTTAGTATTTTGTATTCTTACTAAAAATTTACATGGTATTTATTATCATTTTACCTTCAAAATTGTCTTCTAACCAAAAAAAAAATTTTTTTTTAACTCTCTCCTTCTTCTTTCATGTCCACAATGACATCTCTTTTGGAAATGTAGAAGCCAGCCAAAGGTAAGAGATTTGCTTTATTATGCAAAAAATGCTTTAAAGATCTTACGTGCATATTTTTGAAGTACTGGTAATTTTCTTCTCAGAAATATTCTCTATCACTTTTGTAAAAGTAATGCAAGCTGTCAGCCTGTTCATAAATCCGAAATCATTTATTGGCATAGGAGGGACTGGAGGTTTATGGAAAAGCTGTATTTGTACTTTGACCAATTCAGCCAGTTTCCTGGCAACTACAACACAGATTCCTTTTGTGCTCCGCTGTTCACCATGGACTGGCTCGAAACTGGTCGTTCCAGACTGCGGTCTGAACCGTGCTAGGCAGACTCATCTATGTTGTTCCCTGGACAGCTGGGGACACATTCTCAGGCCAATAGAAAGCCTCCCTGGCCCACAGTTTTGTCAGGCAAATGTGCTTTCATTTTAGATTTGAGCCCAGATTCTAAAGAAACTTCAGTGGAGTGTATCAGTTCTTGTATCTCTAAAGGAGTTTATAGGTGTGCCAAAGTGGGCGCACAAGGACTATATTTTTGAATAGACCATTTGCTGCCATTACTTGGAACTCGTCAGGAAATTGATTTTTATCTACATTCTTGGGATTTGTTGAGTCTGCAGTTGAATTGTGATTCCATTCTCTATTGTTGCTAAAATACGTATAGACACAGTTCTTGGGGGAGTTGAGTAATTTTTTTAATAGTTTAATATGGCACTGGATTTCTTTATATTGTAAAAATCAAATTTATTAGTTTTATCTCTTCTCTGAAAAGGTATTGGATTATTTCTGTTTTCTGATTTTTTTGATGGAGCCAGAGACTGGAGATTGCAGTAAAGATGTGAGGAAACGTTACACAGCATTTAAAAACTATTCATGTTTTATTTAATTCAGTTGTGTCTTAATGTTTAGAGAAAATGTTGACTTGACATAAAAAGTGTGGAAGGACTGACACCACATTACTAACATAGTAGTTATGTCTAGGGAGAGGTATCCTTGGTGAATGGGAGAGTTTTATTTTTTACTTTACGTTTTTGTATTATTTGACTTCGTGCATGAATGTGTGTTTCTTTACTGTTTTTTGAAAAAAGGTTTTTTTTTTTTAATTTTAAAGGAATAATATTTAGAAAGAAAAGGGCTTGTCTGCTTTAGGAAATTCTTGGATGACGATTCCTATAACAATTTAAAGATTCCTATAATTGCAAAATTGCTAGAACTTAAAGAGGACCATTCAGCATTGTGAGTAAGAACTAAGTGTTCATTAGTTCCTAACTTTGTCCCAGGCTGCGGTGCTTTCATATCATTTGGGGAATGGAGCCAAACCAGCCTGGTGGTAAACAGCCCCCCAGCGGACAGGCTGGTTTCCAATCCCAGCTTCCCCACCTGCCAGCCATCAGGTCCTTCACTTCTTTGTACCTCAGCGTCCCACGAACGGAGCGTAGCACCTGTATCGGCTCTTGTAATGGTTACTTTAATGGTAGCTTCTCGACTGGAATTAAGATTTAGAAAGGCAGTTGTTAAGGAAATCCCTAAATTAAAAAAAAAGAAAAGAAAGAAAAACCGTAATCATCGAGAGAGGAGTGCCATGTAGAGCCTGCGCTCTGATAAGTACACACATATGGTGATGGCGTCTTTGAAGTGAGAGTTAAGCTTACAAAAAAAGAAGCAGAATAGTTTCTACATAACCTCATTAAGAACAGAATTAAAGAAAATAGTTAAGAGATGAGATTCGAAAGCTAGAACAGAAGAAACCTAATTTGGACTTCACACTTTATTCTCACCATGCTGTAATGATTCTCACTACGGCTGACCAATGTAGCTTGAAAAGCAGCCCCTACCTGAAATTGTGATACACGGTCCTTTGGGACCACCTGCCATCTTCTTTTTTCTTTTTCTCCTCTCCCTGTCGGGAGTGTTGCTAACACAGTGAGCTACCACTCTTGACAGATGAAATGTTTAGCTTTGGAAACACGTGGAGCATTAGTAATGCACAACACAGTGCTTCAGCCAGTGGAGAGCTTCTGGGCCCCAGGGCTCTTGCCTCTTCCTGGGTCTTGTCAGCCACTAGGCTTCGCCTGGCCTTTTGGGCCTAGCTTTTCTATCACTGCCCCCTTCCAGGGAACAAACGCCTCCCTTGCCTGCTGTTTTGCACAAAGATATGAGTGTTCTGATCATTTCCTGCTTTAAAGGTCCTTTTAACCAGTTGTCCTGATGGTTGCCCTCAGGGTCCTCCCGTTGCTCATTTAGTTGTTCTCCTGGTGCCATTCCAAAACTGGTCTTACCTTTGTAGCCATCTTCTTCTGTAGTGTTTTGACCTGTGGTCTCCATGTGGCCCCCACTCCACCCCATCCTATCCCCCATCGGTCTCATTGCAACTATTTTTCAGGGAGTCTCTCAGTTTCTCTTCTAGGTAAAGCAAGCGGTCTAGCTTTCAAAAACTTAATTCTCCTTTCCCCTCTTCTTCCTCCTTTTGGCCCTTTCCCTTCCTCTGTCCTTGCATCATTTTGAGTTAATTTCAGGTGGGAGAGGGATATAGGCATGCATACTTAATTTACCACCTTAATCTAATTTCCTTTCTTTAAAAAATTAACTTTCAGACCTTTGGTCCAGGTACCTTGTGAGTTCAGACTGATGCAATCTCCTGCCAACTCCAAACTCAGCAGAGACAGAGAAAATATTTTTAAAATGCTAAAATCATGTCATCATATTAAAAAACAACATAATGTAACTTCAGGGGCTAGCAGCAAGCTGGGGCTGAAGCCGAGTATTTACTGGGTCTTGGGATCAGAGGCAGGTTCTTGGAGGTGATTAGAAGTTCTCCTCTTGCAGATTAGAGGGGGCCTGATGCATGGGTGAGGACCGGAGAACTCGCCGTGTGAAAACTGATTTGAGTGAGGCTCCAACGTGAATGAAGGCTTAAGGAAAGGGTTCTGGCCACCAACACTGAGCTATCTGTGTAAATCGGAGGGCTTGGAGGCGCTGGACTTTGGGAGGACCAAAATCTGGGCTTTGGCAGCTGGGAGTGGCAGCGTAAAGGTGGCCAGAGGGAGAGGAAAAAAACAAGCAACCACATAAACCATAAAACACAAACTCCCAATTCAGATGTGCTTGCACACTAACACATAAGGACCCAAGAGGAAAACTGTCAACAGGAAGAGAGGCAACAGACTCCAAAAATTGGAGAGTTTGACTACAAGCTTAAATGATTTTAAAAACAATTACACTTGGGGCTCCGGGTGGCTCAGTCAGTTAAATGTCTGCCTTTGCCTCAGGTCATGATCTCAGGGTCCTGGGATCGAGCACTGCCTTGGGCTCTGCAGTCAGCGGGGAGTCTGCTTACCCCCCTCCCTCTTCCTCTGTCCCTGCCCCCCACTTGTACATGCTCTCTCTCTCTCTCAAATAAAAAAAAGGCTTTAAAAACGATTACACTTAAAATCTTTAGAGACTTAATTGTAAATATGAAATCCAAAAAAGAAAATCCAATGAAAAAAACTTAAAAAGAGTGAAAAAATAAAAAGCATGCGTATTTTGGAAAGTAGTAAATGTAAAAGATCCAAACAGAGATCATCTATGATGTCCCACCAGGTGGTATTAACCACTAACCATATTCCAATGTGTATTCTTAACTACTTTTTATCTGTATAGATTTTGGTACAAACATGGGATCATGGGCCAGACTTTCATAACTTTTCCATTAATACAGAAACATTTTCTTACCAATGTTCTACAGTCTTGAAACTATGCAATATTACATTTTGTTATGTGTTGTGATTTTTTGAATCTGCTATTTTATAACCACTTTTGGGTGTGTTATGATTTTTTGAATCTGCTATTTTATAACTATTTTTAACATGCCATAGTAATCATCTTTACATTTTATTCTTTTAAAAATGTCTTTATTTTCTCAGAGAAAAGTAAAACTATAGAGAATCCACAGACGCATAAAGAAGACAAAGATCGCTAATCTTATCATGCAGAAATAAGCTTTCTATGTGTAACTGTGTTGTGTGTGTTTGCATGTCTATGTGTATACGATAGCCATCATATTATAAATACTGTTTTGTAACCTCCCCTTTTTTCACTTAACATTGTGAAGGGTTTTGCATGTGAAATAAAGTTGGTATCATTTGTAGGATGCTTAGTTGTTCATTGTAAAAGTGTGCCATAAATAATTCTACTAACCTCCATTGTTAAGACAGGAAGGTATTTTTATTTCACTACTATGAACAGTTTATCATTGTTAAAGCACTGTTATAACATTATAAGTATGTTAAGGTTTTGTTCTTCGTATATACCATATTTTTATTTTTCAACAGGTGTTTGCATATGATCACTGTTTCTGGTCTATGGATGAATCAGTCAGAGAAAAGTATGCAGGTAAGTACAGCACCCTATTAACTACTATAGAAAAGGTATTTTAATTTTTTCCCATAAAGTATTATAGCATTATTTTAAGAACTTTAAGAACTGTATTGAGAATTTCCTCCTGCCTCTGCTGTTTTTACATTGATGGGAATTGGAGATTGACAGTGTGCTGTTCTTGTTATAAGACAATAAAGGTAAATTAATAGGGTACACAGGTTATCAAACACATTCCCAGACCTTACATGGGACATGGAGCACACAGTAGCCACTTAGACTCCCTTAGATGTCTGTGATGTCGTCTACAGAGGCAGCTTGGTATAGGAGAGTTGAACAAGGGGAAAAGGAAACCTATAGTTTAGTCTAGGCTTTGCTCCTGCCTGCTTGGAATTCTGTTATTCTCTTACCCTCTTCAACAACACTGTCTCAAGCTCCTTTACACCACAAATTTAGGACCACAGCTTTTTAATTTGCTTTATTCCTAACTGCCTATGACACCTGTTTCTAAGCAGTATCTTTTAAATATTGATGGTCATGTTGTATTGGCTTTTGTCTCGAGACAGAGTAGTACTACAGCTGGTTCAGAAAGTTAAGGTTAATTTGCTCTAGCTGGCCCAATGGATTGCTTATGGATTGCTTCTGTATCGGAAGTAAGATGATGATATACTAATCTGGGAAATTAACTAGGAAGTGGGGCATAATGGAATGTTATTTATAGCATTCAAAGTATAACAAACATAACAGCATCCAGTTCTTCCATATTATATTCAAGACTCAAAGAGAGGCTGAATGACTTTATTTTGATTATTAACATATTTAATTTAGCCTGTGGAGGAGAATTTGAACCTATTATTTTTGTTCATGATTGAAAGCCAGAAGATATTTTCAAGATATTCTTCTCTCCTTTAGCTGGTGTGTATCGTAGGCCCTATAATTAAAATTATCATTGAGGAAAAGGAGATGAAATTGATAGGTACGATTGTTTTGAATTCTATAATAATTATATTAATTATTATTAATTATTAATTAATAATTATATTTATAATCCTATAATTAAAATTATCATTGAGGAAAAGGAGAGGAAATTGATAGATACGATTGTTTTGAATTCTAGTACCCACTGAATAAAGCATTAGCTGGTGGTATATAGTTGAATTCAGGTGCATGGAGGTCCCTAGTATAAATTTTGGATATTTATAATCATTGTTTATAAAATTAGTAGTTCATTAGCTTTTTACATTGCAGAGAATTTTTGTCCAGTGTTTATTAATTCAAGTTCATATTATCAGGAACCTTTTACTCATTTCCTATCATGTGCTAACTAGAAATACTCGAAGGCCATAAGCTTTTGCAAGTGTTCATCAAGTCTAAAAATCTTGTTTAGAGATAGTTTGAAAAAGTGCTTTTTTTTTTTTAAGATTTTATTTATTTGACAAAGAAAGAGATCACAAGTAGGCAGAGAGGCAGGCAGAGAGAGAGGGGGAAGCAGGCTCCCTGCTGAGCAGAGAGCCTGATGCGGGGCTCCATCCCAGGACCCTGAGATCATGATCTGAGCCGAAGGCAGAGGCTTTAACCCCCTGAGCCACCCAGGCACCCCGAAAAAGTGCATTTTTAAGGGGGTTGTTTTTAGTTTTCCAAAAAAAATTGTTCATATGTAGTTCTGGCTTAAAATACTCTTTCTTTCTTAATTAATCAATTTTTATTATGTTCAATTAGCTGGCATATAGTACATCATTAGTTTTTGATGTAGTGTTCAACGATTCATTAGTTGCGTATAATACCTAATGCTCATCACTACACGTGCCCTCCTCAATACGCATCAATAAAACACCCTTTCTTATTCTTTTTCTCTCTCTTTTAGGTCAAGATGATGTTTTCAAGTGCCTTGGGGAGAATATCCTTCAGAATGCTTTTGATGGTTACAATGCATGTATCTTTGCCTATGGACAGACTGGTAATGTTAAATAATATGTATATTATTTATTAAATATATATATTAAGTATATATATTTAAGCTTTAAAGATCATAACAGAAAGTAACAAAGGGAATACATATTGTTAGCATCTTATCAGTTACAGTTGATAAGGAGCATTTTGACTTCTGTACCTCTGTGGTTACCAGGAAAGAAAATCTATTTAAAGTGAAGGAGTCACTTTTATAAGGGTATATCGTATAGCTTGTCCAGTTGAAAACTATTCTTTATGGAAGAATGCTTCCGATATTTTTTAAGAGGCAGTATGTGATGTGGTTAAAAGAGCATGGATTCTGAGCCAGGGTAGCCCATCTCCAGCCCAGCTCCTGTGCAACTTACCTGTCAGTTTCCTTATCTGTAAAATGTTGGTGAGTATAGGCCTTCCCTATAGGGTTGTCACAATGAGTTAACATCAAAAACTTATAGAAAAGGCCTAGTCCTTAAGAAGGGGTGTTTTGATTTTAGTTATTATGACATCGATAAAGCGTCAAGCGATAAAAGCAGCATTTTGTATGATTAAAAATATCTTTTTTTGCTACTAAAGAAGGAAAAAGAGTTGTCCTTAAGTTAGGACTATGCATGATTTAATGTTTTCCTTTCTATTTTCCTGTGTTCTCTGACTTTTCTTTAATGAATACACATTTTTGGTACAATGGAGAAAATAATTTTGTAGTAGAAAAAGAAGATTGCTCTTTGGTTTCTACTGTTGCCAGAGGGTAGTAAGTGACGTTGCTCTGGGGCCTATAGGGATAATGTGTATTTTTTGTGCTATGATTAGTGGTTGGGAACAGTCACAATAGTATTCATCATATGGATCTTCCCAGTTAATTTTAGAAAGCTGCTTAGACCTCACTGTTTTTTGGTCGTTTAAGGTAATTTTTTTTTTAAGTGTGAAGATGGTTAAAGAATGTTTTTATTTTCTTCCTAAAAGATGTTTACTTTAGATTTTACATGTGTAATAGGAAAACTTCTGTATTTAGCGGTCTCGTCATTTTATTTGGGTATATTTCTTATTTTCTTTTGGGCATTTTGCTAAGTGCTAGTAATTTATTATGAGCAATGGAAAGAGGGTTATGTATTTAAACTTCTCAGAGACAGTAATAACTATGATTTCCACTTTTTAGGATCTGGAAAATCTTATACCATGATGGGCACAGCTGACCAACCTGGATTAATTCCAAGACTTTGTAGTGGACTCTTTGAACGAACTCAGAAAGAGGAAAATGAAGAGCAGAGTTTTAAAGTAGAAGTGTCCTATATGGAAATTTATAATGAAAAAGTTAGAGACCTTCTTGATCCCAAAGGGTAAAGGACTTTGAAAACTCTAATGTTATATCATTGTGGACTAAAACACACTTAGAAATTGGCTCAAGTGAAATTTTTTATATTGAACTCTGGTAGAGAGTGATTATCTAGTGATTGTCTTTGTGCTTTTATCTGTTCATGTAGTTATTGTCCTTGTGGCTTTGTTTTTAGTCACATTGAGTGGCTTCCTGAAGCTAGTTCTAGCTTTTGCATTCAAGGCTGAGTTGGGGCAGGGAAGCATTGTCGAACGCATGTATCTGCCTCATACTGCCTTTCTCAGATATACCCAAAACCACGAACAAAAAATATGCAATGAAAATCAAGTTACTTAATATCAGACTAGTATCCTTAATCAAGTAGGGTTTTTTCCTTTTTTTCTTTTTTGAAAAAAAGACCCAAGAAATTTCAGGCAGAATTTAGCTGTTTTTTCTTTGTAGGCTATGAAATAAGGGAGAAGCATAATCAGAGATTTAAAACCTGGGCTTTAGGATAGTTAATTTTAAAATTTTGAAATTCCCAGAGAAAAAGAGTGTCCCCTTTGATGGCATAGACTTGGAACGAGAAGTGGTTCAGAAATATTAGAAAGCCTCAGAAAATGCTGATCTCACTCTTCAGTCATAACTGAACGTAATGAGGAAGGTAAGACATATCTGAGGAAATCTGTCCATTGCACAGTTTCTGAGTCAGATTTTAAGGAAGTGCCACCACGATGAGAAAGAAACCGATAATGACCACAGCCTGTGGCTTAATAGATGTAAGAATAGTGTCTGTAAGGTCAGAGAGCCAAGTGACCTGAGGTCTTACAGAGAATGCGGAGTTACCAGCGGACATTTAGTGATGTTTGGGTGAGGAAGATGATCAAAGAAAGGTGCTCTTAGAAGCAGTGCATTGTAGTGATGCTCAGTCAAGAAAACGTGTCAGCCTCTCGCTGGCATCTGTTTTCTTTGACAAAGATGATGATCTTTGGGCCTTTCTCAGTGACATTCAATTGGCATTAAGTGTTTCTCCGTAAAACTTAACATTTGTTAAATGATCATTATTACATGCTGAGCACTATGCAAGTTGTAAAGGAAGATCTCACAGTGTGGACAGAAGGAGAGTTTTGGAAACAAATAATTATAATACAATGTATTAATTCTTTTAAATTGCAAAAGAGGCTTATACAAAATAGAGAGCAAAGGGGGAATGAGGAGAAGAGAAGATTCCATGGAAGGTGCTTGATGATTTTTGCACCAGGTAGGAGTTTGTCCACTGAGAAGTTTGGTGAGAACCATTCAGCATAGGGGACAGCCTGTGCTAGAGCATGGAGGCGTAAGAAATTACTTGCTTGGAGAGTGACCCCGCTGTCCAATGTGGCTGGAGGGCACCAAGCATGAAAGTCAAAACAGGAAACAAGGGGGTGTCTGGGTGGCTCAGTGGGTTAAGCCTCTGCCTTTGGCTCAGGTCTTGATTTCAGGGTCCTGGGATCGAGCCCTGCATCGGGCTCTCTGCTCAGCGGGGAGCCTGCTTCCCTCTTTCTCTTTGCCTGCCTCTCTGCCTGCTTGTGATCTCTCTCTCTCTGTCAAATAAATAAATAAAACCTTAAAAACAAACAGACAAATAGGAAACAAAAGGAGGCCAGAGGTAGGAAGGTTATAGCCTATGGACCCACATCTTGCTGAATATTGTGTCCTTGTACTTTCCTGACTCTGCCCTGGATACTCGTCCTCCCACCTTCATCTCTGTGAAGAGCATCACTTTCCTTGAGATCCCAGCCTTACTCTTGCCAGAAATGTTTATCGGCCTTCATTCTACTGTTTTGTATTCCTCAGTGCTTATGTGGAATCGCTTGAACTTTATCTACAATTTGGTCGGAGTCTTTAGTAATTTCTTACGTTTGTCTTGTGTATCGTTAGTAATTAACAACATGAGCTTGGGGTTCACGTAGCTCTGCATCCAGGTCCTCTAATTGGTACCTATGTAGCAAGTTTCTTATGCTTTCTAGGCCTCATTTGTACCGAGGGAATGATAACATTACATAATATCACAAAGGGCTGTTATGGAGATTGACTGGGATGATACACCTGAGGTCTTAGAACATTTACTTAGTAAGTGCCCCGTAAGTGCTAGCTGCTACTACTGTCTCCTCCATGAAAGTTTTTTGAGGATTTTTGCATTGTTTCTGGAGTCGAAGTGAATGAATTAAAAGCTCTAAGGGCAATCCCTTTTTGTGAGACTAAGAAAACTTAGTTATTGTTTTTTTTTTTTAAAGATTTTATTTATTTATTGGACAGAGAGAGATCACAAGTAGGCAGAGAGGCAGGCAGAGAGAGAGGGGGAAGCAGGCTCCCCGCTGAGCAGAGAGCCCGATGTGGGGCTCGATCCCAGGACCCTGAGATCATGACCTGAGACGAAGGCAGAGGCTTTAACCCACTGAGCCATCCAGGCGCCCCTTGTTTTGTTTTGTTTTTAAGACTTATTTATTTATTTATTTATTTTAGCCCGGCATGGAGCCCAACGTGGGGCTCAGTCTCACAACCTTGAGATCATGACCTGAGCCAAAATCAAGAGTCGGATGCTTAATCGACCGAGCCACCCAGGCACCCCAAGAGAACTTAGTTTTTTAAATCAAGTACTGATTTTATGAATTCAGTATCTTTTTAAGAGAATAGGAAAAATGAAAGGAAAAAGTTATGATATAGTATGTCCTGAGATCAGACTTACGTCAAATATTTGTTCTATATTTGTTTCATGTACAGTTTTATAGTAGTAGGTGAAGTTTTTTGGTGGTTGATCTTAGGATAGTAGAGGATTTCAAATCATTAGAAAATAAGTTCATAAATAAGAATCACTTGCAATCTCACTATCAACAAATATTCTTTTTTTTATTGTAATGTTTATATTTTTTACAGAGCTTTTTTGAGATAGAATTCATTTACCATACAATCATCAAGGAATATTCTTAATGTTTTTTAGTTGATATAATTAAGTATGCTGTAGGCTTTAGGTTTTTGGCAGATGCCCCTTAATGAGTTTATTAGTTCCTTGTTTGTAAGTGGTATTTATTTGTTTTTAAATCACGAATAAGTAAATTTATTGACTCCTTTTCACTGCATTTATTGAAATGATAATGTGATTTTTTTTCCCCCAATTTAGTCAATCTATTAGTCTAGTGTGATAAAGGGCGTGAATCTTTTTCCCATGTTAAAACAACCCAGTAGCCCTGGGATCAGCCTAATGTTATATTTTTAAGTCATTATTAAATTCAGTCTGTTGTTTGTCTTTATTCATGATTGAGATCGGTCTTGAGTTTTCTTTCTTGCACAGTTAACATTTATTGAGTTTCTGTTCTTTGTACCACATTCTGTGAAATGACAAGTAGATTGTTTGTATTTATTTGACTCTGCATTCTTTGTGGTAGTAAATAGACATCCCACAGTGTACCCTTTTGAGTGATGTGATATTTTACCACATTATGAAGTTTTTCTTACCAGTCAAGATTTTAAATTTTGGTTTATATTCTTCTTAGATCAAGTAAGTTGGTTCTTTTTACTTGGAATCTTTGTTGAATTCAGTGTATATTTTTATATATTTTAAGGACAATTGAGTCCTTTTAAAAACAGGTTATTATTTTAAAATTCTTTCTTTCTTTTTAATGGCAGAAGTCGTCAAACGTTAAAAGTCAGAGAGCACAATGTTTTGGGACCCTATGTCGATGGACTTTCCAAACTGGCTGTCACAAGCTACAAGGTAATAACCTCCTTTCTGTACACTGCTGAAATTCACTGTAGCAGATTATTTCTTATTTAATTTGTGATGATTATTTTTCTTGAAATTAAAAAAAATTAACAGTAGCATTACTTAATAAGCTACTTTTTGCAAAGATCTCTCTTAAAAAGCCATATATGGCGATTAGGACAGTTTAATTTTGAGAGAAGCATACCTATTCATCTATTGTGAAATATACCTTTTTTTTCATATTTTATGAGCTCTAAAATTGTGATATTCCTTACAATTGCATCTTAAAATTATATACAGCAGCATTTTTCTTCCCTAGTAGTGCGTAAAATAACGAAGTTGCCTATGATTTCATTGATTTAATGAAATAAAACATATGAATTGGGTAGTTGGAACTCAAAGTCTGTTTCTAATTTGAGAGGATCACTCATTGGCCTTTTATTCTCTTCATTTTCAAACTTAGTTCTGCTTTGTGTGGATCCGTCAGGCTTTGCGAGATGGGAAAATGGGGGTGGAGTGAGATGCTGTGATGTAATGTATATTGAATTAAGAGTCAGAGAATGTTGATCTGGTGACAGTTAATTCTCTTGTATGTGACTCTCAAATGACTCAAATCACCTACTCCACTAATCCTCTTTGTCCTCATTTTAAAAATGGAAATTAGTTTTATTGTCTTGACTATCTGATGAGGTAGGTCCATTTGTTTTTTTGTTCATTAATCATTTCTATCATTTGGTCAATGATACCTCATTTAGTAAACATTAGGTACTTCATTTGATGAACATGTATTGAACACTGTCATGTGCCAGACATTGTGCTACATGCTGAAGATATAAAAAGTGAATGAGATGGTCCATTTCCTCAATATGCTTGTAGATAGTATTATAAAGGTGTTCTAAAAGAACATGATTTTTTTTTAAAGATTTTATTTATTTATTTGACAGAGAGAGATCACAAATAGGCAGAGAGGCAGGCAGAGAGAAAGAGGGGGAAGCAGGCTCCCTGCTGAGCAGAGAGCCTGATGCGGGGCTCTATCCCAGGACCCTGAGATCATGACCTGAGCCGAAGGCAGAGGCTTTAACCCACTGAGCCACCCAGGCACCCCAAAACAACATGATTTTAAGAGCAGTGAGGAATGCATGATTAGGATTCATGGTAGTTTTGAAGAGGGGATACCTAACTTAAATGGATATGTGGGTGTCTGGGGAGGGTGGTGTCTAGGAAGATTTCCTGGTGGAGATTGAATGAGATAATGTGAAAAGTCTTTGAGAATGCTAGGGTTTGATATAAATATTAGTAGGTGTTGTTATTTTAATAATGATCATTTGAGAACTTATTTATACAACGTTGAAGAGAGATTAGATGTTTTTGAAGGCTCAGAGGAGATTGGAAAGTGTAAAGAGATATTCTGCTTATTTAAAAAATTAAAAGGCTCAATACAATTTATGCATGAGACAACAGATTGGGGGCCAGTGATTAAATGTAGGCTAAATAGGGTGAAGCTTTTATGTTAAGTTTCAGGATTGTCAGATTTAATAGATCTAAAATGAATTTGGAATGGATCTAGAAAATTGTGAATTTTACTTTTTGTGTTAGTTTTTCTATTTTGGTGCCTACTTAAACTTATCTTTGTACTTAATGTTTCTACTTTGAGGCTTTTTATTTATCATATTGAATTTTTTCATTGATACAGCAAAATAGAAAATTATGATTTTCAAAGTTTTTCATATGTGTGTTTCAGTTAAGATTATGTTGGCTGCAAATAACAGGAAAATATAATAGAATTTAACTTCTTTGGATCGTCACCTATTTTGTTCCTTATTTACTCTAAGAATTCAAAATGTACGTGTCATGTAATAGGTGACTTTCATATATATTTAAGTGAACAAATGAGTGAATGAAAGAATGAATGGGCAGAGGACTGATACAGTGACTCCAAAGATGCTTTTGGGGACATAGATTCCTTCCAGCTCTCCACATAGGGCTCTGTGGTAATGCCCTTATTCTCATAGTTCAGGATCTTAGCTCTTAGAACCAAGATGTGAGAGCATGCCTACCCTTAAGGAGAATTCCCAAATGATTTTGTGTTTCTTTTGCTAAAACTTAATCTTGTGGCCAGACTGAGCTACAGCATCTGGGAAATGTAGTCTCGGTTCCACTGCAAGGTAAGGTGCTCAGCTTTGGGTTCCTTTACTAGAAGGGAAATGAGACAGGGTAAGAGGAGACAACTAGTCAACTCTTTCATACATACCATCTTCCTTGTTCCTCATTAAAATCCTTGTAAGGTAGATTATATTATAGCTCTGTATTGTTCTGTATTTTATTCAGCACCTATAGAAAGTAAATGTGTTTTTTTTGAGTTTTCAGAGATAGTATTGGCTATTATATTCAGTGGAGCTTAATGTTCATTGAGAAACAAAGTGTAAATGTATAAACTCCAAATGTGGTTGACTTGAGTAGCGAAACTTGTAATGCATTTCATAGGATAGCAGAGTTTTGATGTTTATTTGACAGATAATGAAATGTGTGTCTATGACTTATTTCTACTTAGGATATTGAGTCTTTGATGTCTGAGGGTAACAAATCTCGTACAGTTGCTGCCACCAACATGAATGAGGAGAGCAGTCGATCCCATGCAGTCTTCAAAATCACCCTTACACATACTTTATATGATGTGAAGTCTGGGGTAGGTATTCACATGCTTGACCTTTTTTTTTTTTTTTTTTATATTTCTAAAGTGGATCAAGATTTATCCTATTCCATTCCCTTTAGGTGTTAGATGACTTAAAGTCCTAGCCAGACATGAGTATTAGTCAGCTAATACTAACAAGTATTACTAATACTAATGAGTATTAGTCATTATAGGAGTCAGCAGGACACAGAAGCCACTGTAGGTAAACAGAAAGGGATTTAATGGAAGGATTGGGTGATTACAGAGATGTTAGAACACTTGAAGAAGAGTGGATTCTAGACTGAATTTCTAGGAAAAACAATGTAGATTTCATCCACCAAGGATGGTACTGCTTCTGAGGCCACCACTAGAGCTGTGAGCTCCAGGCCTGCCTGATAGCTGTGGTCTGTGACACAGGAGTTAGTGAAACTGCCTCGTAGTGAGGGGAAGCTAGAGAATGTAAACTGAGACCTTGCAGAAAACCTCATATTTCCATGATCCTGCTTGCCAGCAGAAAAAAGCCAAAACAGGCCAGGGGGATGACCTCTACTTTGCTTCTGCTTTCCAAATCTGAAGCAAGTCTATCTGCTTGGCAGAACCCAAGTCACATGAACCCTGGCTGCAAGTGAGTCTGAGAAATGTAGTTTTCAGTTCCACCCTGTCCAGCTAAAGGAAGGTGGGACAGAAGTTCAACATGCTGATGGTTCACAGCCTCAACCAGTAGCATTTTTTGAGCTTTAAACTGGATGGTTAGCTGTATAAGCTAATGTTACCTCCAGCTGATTTAGTAGAAATTGTTTGGAAATGTTACCTTCTGCTGAAGAGCTAAGTATTAGAAGGAATAAACTATACTAGGGAATTGTACCGTAAAATCAGTAGATTTGTAGAATGATTTTTGGAGTGTTTGGTTTTGAAGGTTATGAAGAGTAAACAGAGCCAGAGATGTATATGCTTCTACTGCACCGAAAACTTCTCATTTTTCCTCTTACTTTTTATGTGAATATTTGCGTATTTTATTATGATGCCTACCCCTCAGCAAGTCAGTTTCAAATACCAGAAGCTAAAATAATCAATGCTGGCAAAATGCTAAATTTTGGCAAGATTTTCATTTGCTGAAAGCATATTTTTCTTTTTTACCATCACAGCAAGATTAGTGAAACAACAAAAAGTTCTTTGTTTTCTGTTTCCTTTTTAGCATAAAACAAAAAACATACTGATGGCTTTTTTTTAACCGAAAGTACATTTGATTTGGGAAGCTGAATATCCTTTTGTTAGCAACATGTTTATTTATGGAAATAAATATAAATGTGTATATTAAAGAAAAGTTTTAAGAAATGAACCAGTCTGTACATTTAGGTATTGCTTTCCCACATTTCTTGTATTGCTGCTGAAGTATAAAATATCTGTCATGTGTGTGATTATGTTATGGAATGTTTTTGATAAAGGAGAATGTCAGTATATATGTATGCGTATATATATAGTAACTAGAGAAATATTTAAATAATACCTGAAACTATGAAATAAGGGAATTATTATATATAAATAATAGGAAAAGTGTTGAGTTTTTGAGAGATCCTATTATGTAAAATATTAATTGTTTTAAGACCAATAAGAATTGCAGAAATATTTTTTTCTCAGGGTTATTGGTAAATATTTTGATATTTTAAGCAGTTTTTTTTAAATTAAGCAGTCTTATATCATATTAAAATTTACATTTTGTAAGTGATTTTATATAATTCTCTATGAAAATTTTATCAGGGGGCGCCTGGGTGGCTCAGTCAGTTAAGCATCTGCTTTTGGCTCAGGTCATGATCTCATGGTCCTGGGATTGAGTCCCACGTCAGGCTCTCTGCTCAGCAGGGAGTCTTCTTCTCCCTCTGTGTTCCTCCTTTCTTTCTATCAAATAAATCAATAAAATCTTAAAAAAAAAAAAATTTTGTTGGGTTCCCTTCAAAATATCCCATTTTGGGGGGCGCTATTTTCTGAGATAACTTTCACTCTTGTCTAGATTAGTAGAGTTGGGTATAATTTTATATATATCTACTACTAGACTATACAGCTTTCTTATACTGTTTTTAAAAAAAAGATTTATTTATTTATTTTAGAGAGAGAGAGGGAGAGAGAGTACATGCCTGTGTGTGTGTGAGCACGGAGAGGGGCAGAGAGAGAGGGAATCAAGCCGACTCCCCACTGAGTGTAGAGCCCGGCTCAGGGCTTGATCCCAGGACCCCCAGATCATGAGCTGACACCAAGAGTCAGACGCCTAACCAACTGAGCCACCCAGGCACCCCTTCTTATACTGTTTTATAGCAGCACAAGCTAATTTTGAAATAACAGTAAATAATGTTTTAATAAAGGATTTAGATAATACACTCATTTGGTAGAGATGTAGGACTTCCTGTATTCTTTTAACTGTTTATTAGTATTTGTTGATTTGCCTTCTAGACATCTGGAGAGAAAGTGGGCAAACTGAGCTTGGTTGATTTAGCTGGCAGTGAGCGAGCAACGAAAACCGGAGCTGCAGGGGACAGGTTGAAGGAGGGGAGCAACATCAACAAGTAAGTTTTCCAGAAGCTTACTTTTATTATTTTACTGATTTAAGAGCCAAATGGGGGAACTTCTGTGGTTATTAAAAGAATAAGATGCTGGAGTGATTGAAGCTATAATGAATAAATAATGGAGAATTTTTTTCATATATTATATATATGAAATATATATTTATAAATATATGTATTCTATATATATACATAGAATATATATATATATAACATATATATATTTTATGGTCCTGAGCCTATTTTATGTTTTGTTGAGATGTGTGATGGGGCTGAGGAGCACAGTCAAGTCAGGTTTCTCAAGAGCAGCTGTATTGTCATCTGGGGCTGAGTAATTCTTTGTTCCAGGGACTGTTCTTGTGTATTGTAGGATGTTTAGTGGGATCCCTCGCCTTACCCACTAGATGGCGGTAGTACCTGCCACCCCTCTTCCCCCACCCCCAGTTGTGAAGACCCAAACAGGTCTGTGGATCTTGCCAACATCTCCCTGTGGGGGCATAGTGGCCTCCAACTGAGAACCACTGGTCTAAGCTATGGAAGAGGACCAAGGTAATGGTCTGTGACAGTCCAGCTGTTGATCACAACCTGGGTTACGCTGTCTGAACCGACATGAACTTGTGTACTAGCCACATTGGGCTTTCCCTTGTTATGACTGTTGTCATTCATACCAAGAAACTAGGGTTTTAGAAAGTAATATTTTGTATACAAACTCCTTCATATGTTATATTTTCTACCTCAAGCTGAATTATTAGCTCCTTGTGGGCAGGAATCCAGAAGGACGCATAAGAGTAATCAACTGGAGATCATAGAAGATCATCATCCAGATGCTTTGCTTTTATTGTATTATTGAATGGTGATACACATATATATAAATGATATTATGTATGATATGTGTGTAGATACATATATATAGATACCTCATATACACACATACATATATGCAAATGTTTTTGCCTTATACTAAGTTTTAATGTATTATGTTGTGTTTGTGGCTTCTTTTCTTAAAATATGTGGTGTTTGTGTCTTTATCTTAATCTAGAAGTTTACAGCTGATGTTGTTATTTACAAAAATGAAAAAAATAATTGAGCTAAGCAATTTTATTGCTTGCAGTAGTGTTAGAAGGATATCAGCTTTTAAAATTTATGTGTTTTTAAACCGAGCAGCAAAATGCTGACAACAGTGCTATTCTCATGCAGGTACAAGGCATCTTGATGTTCAGTTTTTGTGCTAAAATGTGACATTTGATATTCTCAGTTTTTTATGATTATTCCGATTTGTTGCACCCTGCAGGTCCCTCACGACCCTCGGTCTCGTTATCTCAGCCCTAGCAGATCAGAGTGCTGGCAAAAACAAGAATAAATTTGTTCCATATCGTGACTCAGTTCTCACTTGGCTGCTCAAAGTAAGCTCCCCATCTCCACCCTTTCTGGCCTACTCTTAGTGATTGGTAGAAAGGAAGAGTAGACTGTAAATCCTTCTGAGTATCCTTTCTTTTACCAATGTTCAAATTTAAAATCGTTAGTCTCTCACATGATAATCATAGATTTAATAGATTAAGTACCTAATTCACCAGAACCTGGAAGCAATGGGATTTGGGGCACACCGAACCACACAGTTGCCTTTGAGATTTTGGGGTGTAAAAGAAGAATGTCCTGCTAATCTGATAGCTGATTGAGTCATAGGAAAGGATTTCCACTGTCTTATAGACTCAGCTGGACTACTCTGCCTTTCTCACAGACTCCTTTTGTTTGACTGACATTTTGGACCTTGTTTTTCTGATTAACATTAAGATTACTCATGATCACTTTAATTTACTTTTAGTTTCTTAATGTTGTTTAAGGATACAGAATAGAACAGAACACACAGTCATTCGTTTGTTAATTGATTTAGTATGTATGAGAGAAATGGAAATGAGAAAGAACAAAAGCTGTGAAGTGCAATGAGGAGAACGTAAAGAAATGTGGGACCCTCCTTGCCCTCTAATTGCTCAGGGTCTGGTAAGGGAGATAAGATGTGCACACAAAATATTATAACAAGAGTCAGTGATTCCATGAGAGAGATAGTAAGGACATGTAATAGGAGTTTGGTGAAGAGAGAGGCTATTTTCAGGTCTCTTCCAGTCTTCAAGGTTCCTTTTAGTCTATAGAAGTGGTGTGGTGAATTGGATGTTGGACAGGGAGCTGGGGGATAGAAAATCCAGTGACAGTTTAACTCTGTATAGTGTTGCCAACCCGGAACAAAATATTTTACTTAATACTCCTTTCTCTTTTCTATTTTTTTAAAATGAAGAAATAATTTTATGAGCCCTGTGTAGTTTTGTGATGAGTTGTTCCCTCATCAGTCAGGAATTTATTGAACGCCTGCTACTCACTGTGATAGGGGTTGAGAATATAAAGATGAGTTAAGCACAGGTTCGCTTAGTAGAAGACACAAGTTTTTTTTTGTTGGCTATTTTTAAATTTTATTTTATTTTCAGCATAGTTAATATAGTGTTACATTAATTTCATGTGTACAATATAGTGATTCAACACTTCATACATCACCTGGTACTCATCACAATTGCGCTCCTTAATCCCCATCACCTATTCACCCATCCCCCCACCTACCTCCCCTCTGGGAACCATCAGTTTGTTCTCTATAGTTAAGAGTTGGCTTCTTGATTTGTCTCCCTCTCTCCCTTTTTTGGGTCCCCTTTGCTTGTTTGTTTTGTTTCTTAAATTCCACAGATGAGTGAGATCATATGGTGTTTGTCTTTCTCTGACTAATTTTGTGTAGCATTGTACCCTCTAGCTCCATCCACATCTTTGCAAATGGCAAGATTTCATTCCTTTTTATGACTAATATTCCATCATGTATATATACCACATCTTCTTTATCTATTCATCTGTTGATGGACATTTGGGCTGCTTTTGTAATTTGGCTGTTGTAAATAATGCTGTTATAAACATAGGGGTGCATATATCCCTTTGAATTAGTGTTTTTGTATTTTAGGGTAAATACCAGCAATGGGATTTCTGGATTGTAGGGTTGTTCTATTTTTAACTCTTTGAGGAACCTCCATACTGTCTTCCAGAGTGCACCAGTTTGCATTCCTACTAACAGTGCAAGAGGGTTCCTTTTTCTCCACATCCTCACCAATACTTGTTTCCTGGTTTTGACTTTAGCCATTCTGACAGGTGTGAACTGATATCTCATTATAGTTTTGATTTGTATTTCTGTGGTAATGAGTGATGTTGAGCATCTTTTCATGTAACTGTTGGCCATCTGTATGTCTTTGGAGAAATGCCTGTTTGTGTTGTCTGCCCATTTTTTAATTGGCTTATTTTGGTTTTTTTTTGGTGTGGATTTGTATAAGTTCTTTATATATTTTGGATACTAACCCTTTATCAGATAAGTCATTTGCAAACATCTTCTCCCATTCAGTAGGTTGCCTTTCAGCTTTGTTGATTGTTTCCTTCACTGTGCAGAAGCTTTTTATTTTGATGTAGTCCTGATAGTTTATTTTTGCTTTTATTTCCCTTGCCTCAGGAGACTTATCTAAAAAGATGCTGCTATGGCTTATGTCACAGACATTTCTGCCTGTGCTCTCTTCTAGGATTTTTTGTGATTTCAGGTCTCACATTTAGGTCTTAGTACATTTTGAGTTTATTTTTGTGGATGATGTAAGAAAGTAGTCCAGTTTCATTCTTTTGCATATAGCTGTCCAGTTTTCCTAACACTATTTTTTGAAGAGACTTTCTTTTTCCCATTGAATGTTCTTTCCTGCTTTGTCAAAGATTAATTGACCATATAATTATGGGTTTATTTCTGGGGTTTCTAGTCTGTTCCATTGATCTATGCGTCTGTTTTTGTGCCAGTGCCATTCTGTTTTGATTACTACAGCTTTGTAATATAACTTGAAATCCAGAATTGTGTTGCCTTCAGCTTTTGTTTTCAGAATTACTTTGGTTATTTGGGGTCTTTTATGGTTCCATACAAATTTTCGAATTTTTTCTAGCTCTGTGAAAACTGCTGTTGATATTTTGATAGAAATTGCATTAAACGTGTAGATTTCTTTGGCTGGAATAGACATTTTAACAATATTTGTACTTCCAAGGTGACACAACTTTGACTTAGTCCATGACATGCTTGTAAAGGAAGTTGGGTTTTCTCCTAGCTTCTACTCTCTCAAAGGGTTACTGGTATTCAACTTTACTTTCTGAAACTCTGCACACCATTTGAGCATGCTTTTTTAAGTGAAACTGGCCACAGTGGAAAATCAGGTAGAGTATTCCTTGGCCAAAATGCAAAAAAATTAGAAATTTAAAACAAAAGAATAAATAAGCAAAGTTTGATAATTAAAAACCACTTGTAGATAACTCTTAAATTTAAGGGGTATTACAAAACATTTCACTACCAAGGAAATAATTGTGCTGGTCTTCACATGTCAGTAATTAACCTTGAAATCTCATTTGTTTAATTTCCAAAAGGAATTTCGATAAGATACTTATTTCTTTCTCAGACTTCCCACAGAAACATTTCCTGATCATTTATTATTACTCCTTGGATGTGCCTGATTTAAAAGACATAATATTCACTATTCTGTTGTTTCAGTGTTAGTACCTCAGTCCATTTAAACAAACACTAGGAAATATCTTTTATCAAATTAATTCACAGACTTACAGTGGCCCAGGTAATTATTGAGGATCCATTCCATAGGCTGGAGGCCAGGACAATCAAGTATCATGCAAAGCGCTTCATGTGCATGATCTCATTTACTTCTCTGAAGGCAAATGGTAGTGTTCCCGTTTTACAGATGTGACAGTGGTCGCAGAAACAAGATTGGAATCAGGGCTGACCTCGCTGCCCATCTTCTCTTGCCTAGGCTATACATTATACATCTTGCCGAAGGTCATTTTTCATTAGAAGGAGAAGCACTTCACTTTTACCAAATGTTAATAGAAACTTGTGAAAATACTTGAAACGAGGAACAAAACTGAACGTTTTAAAAACTCTCATTAACTTCTGTTTAGTAAAATTAGGTTGTAATTGTAACCTCTGTGTGTTAATTGTTAGGCTTAAAAAAATAAAGTTTTCTTATTTTTGTCATACTTTTTACTTAAAAAACATTACACCTTCACAAGTGGGGCATTTTTACAAAACTTATTCCAATTCCAATGTCTAAACAATTTTCCCAAAGATCTCTTGGAATCCATTGATACACAAATCATTCTCCTTTGAAATGGGTTTTATGTTCCTTTTGCTCTCTCCTTCTTTAATTCTAAATTAGTCTAACTCTCCCCATCCTTGTTCGATTCGTAGGATTCTAGTATCCTCCAACCTAGCTATCATTGAACTCATCAAATTGCTCATCCTTTATAAGGTTTGCAGTGTCTTTTAAAAGTGTTTTTGCATTGTAATTGCATTATAATTGTGTTATGCTCTTGATATTTTCAACATCTGGGAGTCAGAGAAAATGACTGCCCCTGGCAATTTGGTGGGGAATAGATGTGAGTGCTTTTCTTGCCCTTCTCTAGCTCTTCTTCTGGTGGTTGGAGTGGTTACTCGTTTGGTAAGTGGTCAGTGGAGAACCATTTCTTATTAAGAGGTTTTTTTGCTTCTCAGTGTAACCTTCTAAATATGAGCCTCTTAATGTCAAATAATTTCTGGTAATAAATGCTCAAATAATGAGTATCTTTTGACTTAATCCACCTTTTTGCATTATTACTGCCACTTATCTAATGAAGGCGACTTTCATCTCTTTCCTGGATGATTGAAACATCTCCCTCGAGCTTTCATTCCATTCTTTATAGTAAGTTATAATATCTTAAAGTTAATACTCTTCTTCAGTCTCTTCAGTAACTCTCTTACAGGCCATTATGATAAAGTCCAAATTCTTTAATGACTTGTAATTTACTAGGCCTTCAGTAATCTGACCCCCTCCCCCCTGTTTCTTATTGTTAATCTTGGTCTTGCTATGATCAGTTATAGCTAAGTGATGAGTACTCTTACTTCTAGGACTTTACTCTTACTCTGTTTGGAACATTCTTCCTCCTCTCTTCAATCTCTCCTATTACTTCCTTCCCCACGAGCCTTTATCTGGATGATGCTTATTCATCTTTAGGTCTCAGATGTAACTTTCTCTGAAAGTCGTCCCTAACCTTTGGGCTTTCTGCTTGTTCTGTTTTCTACAACCATGCTGTGTTTATCCCTACTCTAGTTCTTACCATATAGTATTTGCTCACCAGTGTCACCCTCTAGACGGTAAACTCTGTGAAGAGCTGAGTGAATGAGTACTTTCAGCTCTCCTCTGAACTAGCATTTATGACCTTTGGTTAAGTCTGCCAATCTTCCTGGTTCTCAATTTCTCAACTGTAAAATGAAGTAATTTCGTTAGATGACTTCAAAGAGTTCTTTCAGCTTTAAAAAATCCTGCCTTCCAAAATTCAATTTCTTTCCTATGTCCATTTAATTTGCAGTTGCTACATTTGAAACAAAGCTCATCTGATTTGCCTAATTAAACAATTAAAGAGTAACAAGAAGCTTTATACTTTCTCCTTGAATGAGTGCCAGTTCTTTTGTTGCTGTTTCCTTCTTGCTAATGGCATGGGGCCATTTTTGAATATAAGCATATTGTTACTCGTGCACAAGGGCTTTTAAAGTATCAAGTATTTGTCATTTGTCAGGTTTCCTTTTCTCAGCACAAGTTGAAGCACAGTATCTGTGCCTTTTCCCCTTGTTCATTACTGTCACAAATACCCTTTTACCCAGTAGCATTTGCCGTTCACATGGGCTAACAGAATGCAGTGGATCCTGAAGGGCAGCACTCCCCATGGTGCTGCGAGCGACTAAACTGGAATCGGAGATGTCATTCCTGTGATCTTTATATATAACATTGGAATTTCATTCATGTGTGTCTTGACATTCTGGAAGTTGCCAAAGCTGGGCACCAGAGGTGTGAGATCAGTGTCTAGAAGCAAAGAGGAAAGCAAGCCATCATACAGACTTGGCAGAAGTCACTTCTGCCTTCTAGAGCCCAGATTACTTAGGCTTCCTTCCTTTTCATGCGTTAGAGTGTGTTTCCTTTTCTGTGGAACCTGAATTTTCAGTAGTGGATTGTCACATTGTCAATCACACACACATGTTGTCTGTGATTATATTGAACTGTTAGCATTACCTAGGGAATTATTTTGTCTGTGGCAGTAGGACAGAATAACTTGGAAAGCTGTCTGGCCACTTTACTTGTTCCTCAGTTCTGAGCTCTCGCTATATTGCCAAGTGTTACTTGGTTACTGTGTAATTGTGGGTAGCTGTGGGAGAGTAGAAGTCATATTGGACTTGAAGGTGGAATACCACTGGATTAGAGTATTATTCACTTTACTAGTTCTGGATCTTTAGGCAGAATATTTGACCTTTTTTGTTTAGAACAAACCTCTGGGGTTTTTTTAATCAGTAAAATAATCCAATTCACAAAAGACTGAGAAGACTAAGTAAAGTCTGCCCAAAAATGGTGTAAATCACAGATTGCACAGACAAATTTTAGATATGTTGATATTGGAAAAACTTTGTGTCTTCAAAAGTAAGAATTTTATATCTGTTAATGCTGCCCAAAGTAGAGTTGGCTTTCTTACGACCTGTGATTCCCCATATTGGCCTGTTTGAGTCTTCTCTCTATCTTGAGAATCTATAATTCAGTGATATTCTCTTGCTGAAAGAGGGTATTGAGTCTCGTTTTTTGGGTAATTCTTTTCATCTTGGGATGGTATGTTAGTGTATTATTAGTTATCTATTGCTATGTAACAGATTACCCCTAAAACTTAACAGCTAGAAACAACAATCATTTATTATTTCAAAGTTTCCATGGTTCAGGAATCTGGGTGTCGTCTAACCAAGTGGTTCTGGCTGGGGTCTCTCACGTGGCTGCAATCAAAGTGTTATCCAGGGTGGTCAGTGCAAGATTTTACTGGGGTTAGATCTGCTCACCTAAGTGGTTGTTGGCAGGCGTCAGAAGCTCTGTTTCCAAATTCACTCCTGAGGTCTCTTCATATGGCCACCTCACCTCCTGACAGTGGTTTCCCAAAAGTGAGAGAAAACACCTATAACAGAAGCCATGGTCTTTTTAGAATCTCATCTCAGAAGTGGCATGCCATCACTTCTGCTCTGTTCCTTAGAGGTAAATCAGATGTCCTGCCTACACTCCAGGGAAGGGGCTGGGTGCTGAGGTAGGAATACCTAGCGGGTAGAGTAGGGCTTAGCAGGGGCTGTCTGAGAGGCTGCCTGCGGCAGGTGGATTACATACAGCCTGTGGGAGGTGAAGCGGAGTCAGGGTGGACTTGATTTCTAGTTTTGTAATTCTCAGTTACATTTAGTTATTTTTTAATGTTCTCAAGTGGAAGTCGTTTTTTGAATTTGTTGGCGCCCATTCTAAAGCCCGTTTCACCAGACTAATCAGTTTTAGCATAATGAAGATAAGTGTCTTTTCTTTAGCACCCTTGTCTGAACTGTAGAAGTGGTTTTGTAGAAGATAAGCCTTTTTCGTAGTTTTTGAAGTGCTATCAGAGGGATTAAAATCAGGTACCTTCAACATATCTTTCATTTTATAAGACTATAATTATACCTTGTGTTTGAAAAAGTTTGCAAGGTGCTTGATAGCTTGTAACCGCAACACTTTCTCAGCCATTATTTAAGCTTCACAGAGATTCCAAGTACGTAGCGTTATGGAGTAGATTGTAGGTAATCACTTTTTGATCAGATAAATAATATCATGATTGCTCAGTGTCTCTAAGGAAGATTTTTAGGCATTTAAGAAATCATTGTTTTTTGAGTAGCCTGCTTAGGACCAGTTGTTATTAAACTGAAATAAATGTAGGCTTCCTTGTATTTCCCTGTCTTTTCTTAAAAACCAGATCTCCCTTTTGCAGAAACGTAGCTTGGCACAGAAGAAAGAGCAGGGGACATGAGTTAGTATATCTGTGTTTTAGTCCTAGCTTTGTCCTTAAATATATGTTTGACCTTGGAATGTTCTCTCACCCTATCTGATTTCAACTTCCGCTATGATGTTTTCTTCCAACTTAAAAATTCTGCTCAATTTCTTTCTTCATTTAGGACAGTCTTGGGGGTAACAGCAAGACAGCCATGGTGGCCACTGTCAGTCCAGCAGCCGATAACTATGACGAAACCCTTTCAACTCTGCGGTATGCAGATCGCGCCAAGAACATCGTGAACCACGCTGTGGTGAATGAGGATCCTAATGCACGGATTATCAGGGATCTCCGGGAAGAAGTAGAAAAGCTCCGAGAGCAGCTCACCAAAGCGGAGGTATAAGGCACAGCCAAGCCACATGTTATGGGTCTAGGAAAAGCTAGAATTTGAATTTTCTTTCCCTTAGCTGTAAGTGATAAGTACTCCACTTAGAATTTTTGAGTTTCCTATAGGAAGAAAAATTTGAAATGAGTGATAAATAAAGACAGACAGTCATAGTTGAAATTTATAGAGTTTTTAGAAGTGTGAAAGGATTGAACAGGGGGAGAGAATAAAGGGAACTGAGAAAATGTTTCTTTCCATAGTATAGGCAGCAGACAGGAAAGGAGAGGTATAACTAAGAATAAGGGAGAGAGGGAGAAAGATGCTTGAAACAAAATGCAATTTTAGCCCAGAAAATACTGACTGGAAGAGGACTCAAGCAGATTTTTGTTGTATCATTAGTTCACTGGTTGAAGGCAGAATGGAAATCTTAAGGGGCTCTTCCACATTTTAATAATCTAGTTTTTCCATGTTGTTGTTTAATTATGTTTGTAGAAAAAATATTTTATAGCAGAAATACCCGTCTATTTAGGGATGCCTGGGTGGCACAGTCGGTTAAGTGTCAGACTCTGCTTCTGCTCAGGGTCATGGTATCGAACTCCACATTGGGCTCTGCATTCAGTGGAGAGTCTGCTTAAGATTCTCTCTCCCTCTCCCCGTGCCGCTCATGCTCTCTCTCTCAAATAAATAAATAAATCTTAAAAAAAAAAAAAAAGAAATACCTGTCTATTTAGAGGTGCTCTATTTCCACTACCCTTCGTACATTCTGTGATGTATGGTGTTTATGTTCCTTTACTGAATTTGAAACCTATACAGTTCTAACCTACAACCAAATGCTCATCCTCTTTTTCAAAGGTGAAATAAAATACCAGGTTCAGGATGTCTAGTTTAATTAACATTCTATTCCCACAATTTCCCAGCACTGTAGGACTCTTTCCTGGGGTTGGGACCATAGCCCTTTTCTTTTTTATAACCTATTTTCTGGTCGTAAGTTGGTAAAATACATGGTCAAAACAATTATCTTGGTCATATTTTTGCCCATTGAAATTTATCCTGTTTTTATAGGGATAATTTTACAGTTCATCAAGGTTCTTTGAAATTTTGTTTCCATCTTCCTGGTATTAATAACACCATTCAGTTTACAACATGTACAGATTTCATCTGTATATACTTGAATCAATACCTGAAGTCATCAGTGGAGACTAAAATGAATCCCATGTATGAGTCTAGTTATATGGACCTATTGGGATTTAAAAATAAGCACTTGAGAGCTTGAACTTTCTGTCTCTCTAAATGTAATTAGATCTTGGAGTGCCTGGGTGGCTCACTCATTAAGTGTCTAACTTCAGCTCAGGTCATGATCCCAGGGTCCTCGGATCGAGCCCCGCATCGGGCTCCCTGCTCATTGGGAAGCCTACTTCTCCTTCTCCCACTCCCCCTGCTTGTGTTCCCTCTCTCCCTGTCAAATAAATAAATAAATCTCAAAAAAAAAATGTAATTAGATCTTCATAGTGACAGGTTTGAAGAACGCAGTTAAGTCTTCCTTTCAAGCCCACCTTGGGTAACTGAGTGAGCTTGTGGGATGCATAGAGTCTGGTTGCTGTGTGTCAGTGGCATTCATTGTTCTGGCTTAGGTAGATCAGAGAGCTCGGTGAATCGTAGAGCTGAGAGCAGGCAGATTGTACTTTTATCCTTCTGGATTTAGCTAATGCTTTTTTCAGGGCATGGTACAGACATTTCATGACATAAATATTTTCTTGTAGGCAATGAAATCTCCAGAACTAAAAGACCGGCTAGAAGAATCAGAGAAGCTAATCCAGGAAATGACTGTGACCTGGGAGGAGAAACTGAGGAAAACTGAGGAGATTGCACAGGTTCGTGCTTCCTGATTAAAGCAAGAGAAAGCTCGTGGCAGTTTGTGCAATGCAAATTATGGCATTTCTGGTTCCTTTTTTGATTTTTAGCTTTGAAGATGGCAAATCTAGCACCAGTAATAAGAACCTAGATCCAAGAGTCTCTATTTTACAAAGTTAATTTGAAGGCTAAAGAAGACATAATTATAATTAATAGTTCATTATGTGAGAAATATATTTAGAGACATAAACATTTTTTAAATGAAGTAGCTATTTTGTAGCCTCTGACTCTGAACCCCCAATTCTATTAAGTGCTTTGTAGTCCTAAGGAACTTACCCAAATTACAAAAGTATTAGTGGTAGATACTCAGTTATAAGCCTCTGGCTTCCTTATGACAACTCAGTAAAAGTATTATGAAATACATAAATCCGAGCTGTTGTGTTTAAAATACTTAATACAGGTAGAGATGTGAAATTTTAGGGTGGGAACATTAGCATTTGGAAAGAATCCTAAATGTCCAGTTATCTACTTAGTAAAAGGCTTGCTCCGTGGCATTCCTGTTAGGTGGGTATTCAGCCTCTGTTTTAGAAATATACGGGGTAATGTGGAGGCCAGTCCCCTGTCGAGCAATCTTTTCATGACCAGACAGCTCCGACGACTCTAATAGTAGCTATTTAATCGAAATCTTTTATTCTTTCATTTCTGTTCATGGTCCTTAGTTTGTTCTTCCAAAGCTAAGAGAATGGGTGTCCCACATACATACAGTAACTGAGAGTAATAATAATAGCAAATATGTGTTACGTACACCGTGTTGGGCCCTATGCTAAGCACTTTGAAATACAGTATTTTATTTAAGCCCCCCAACAGCCCTACAAGACAGGGACAGTCATTACCCAGATATTTAAGGTGACCTCTGCCTTCTTCCCCTCCTTTTCTAAAGTTAAAAATCTCTAGTGTTTTCAACTGTTCCTCATATTAGTAAATATACAGAACCTGCTACTTTTGTCACCAAGCAGGTTCCATCTTTAAATGTGCTGCCCAGAATCAATCTATACATCAGATGTTGTGGGATGGTACTACTATTATGTTATGTAGCATAAAGTGGATGTTATATGAGTTCAGACTAATTTTTAAATATTTTTTATTATAATCATTTTCAAAATAGATAAAAACAAGAGAAGAGTATAATGGATCCACTTGTGGCATCACCCAGTTTCACTGAAGATCAACATATGACCAGTCTTGTTTTATCTATATCCCAACACTGAGTTATTTTAATGCATATCCTTCAAATTAGAGAAGAGAATACTCCAGCGTATGGACTTTATTTCTCATTATATTCTTCACTTTTTGTTTTTCAAAAATTATAAGTCATTCTAATAATTACCCAGTTTAGAACTAATTTGTGTGAGCCTTTTTGAGCTACTCCCAAAGTAAACATTGACTTTGAAGTGCTATTGTATTTGAGTTGCTTTGCTGATAGAAGGCAGCTAGGTCTAAGTGAAATTGCATTGCTAATGCTGGTGAACCTTATCATTAGCATCTTTCCTTACCTAACTGTTCTCTTCCTCTGTCAGATGTCCCCTTTGAGGACGGTGCCTGATTTTATCCAACACCTCATTTAACACCTTATCTTTGCAAGCCCCCAGGCTTTCCTGCGCTGAGCTTGCTTCTCCTCTCTCATGGAAAAAGACCTGGTCTGTTGGTCATTGACCTTTTATCAGAAGAGACTAGCATTTCCCAAAATGTATTTCTGGCAGTATAGCCACCAATTTTTAATAAGTCTTCTGGGAAGAAAAATGGTCCATGGTCAGATAACTTAGGCTCCCTAAAAATAGCAGAATCCTTAGGCTATAATTTAATTGTACTGCAAACTTACTATGTGGCCCTAGTTAAATGACTTAGCTTGTCTTGTCTTTCCTTAGAATCAAAGGCTTTTGGTGGCTGTGACTCGTTACCACTTGCTATTTATGTATAGTCAAAGACACCCTGCTCTGCCCCAATTCATGTACCTTATCCCTAGAGCACTGGTTGCAGGAGTCATGTGTATCCCCCTATATGTATACCTTTGTATATTGTGTGGATTCAGACACAGGTAGGCACAAAAAAGAAAGGTTCATATTCTTAGGAAAATAATACTTGAATGCATATGCAAGTTTTATTTTGATACATTCACAAGACTGACATTTTGAGTGCTCGCTGTGTGTTACGCACTGTGTTAGGTGTTAGGAATTCACAGTGGATGTATAGGATCCGTGCCCTCATAGAGAGATGGTCAAGTAAAGAAGTATGAGTTACCAAGTGTAAGAACAAGTACGCTTCAGATAGAAGAAACAAGTGTAAAATCTGTTAAGCTAAGGAGCGCATTCTTGACCCTTTCAGGAACCTGGAAGAGTTCCATGTAACCACAGCACAGGCTTTGAGAGTAGGAAAGATAAGACATGAAGACAGGAAACGGGCCAGATCGAGGGCCTGTGGACTTTGTTGAGGGAGTTGGCCTTTATCTTGGCCGGAGAGTCACTGAGGCTACCAGGCAAGAGAGTGTATTAAAAATTTGGCCTTATGGAAAGATCACATTTGGTAAAAACAGCTTTTGCTCATAGTACAGAATTAAATGAGAAAGACAAATTCAAGATGTTAGGTATTTTCAAGAATGAAAATTGAGAACTCAGTAGAATACTTGGTTGCTATTGGTAATGCCTTTATTTCTCAAAATAAAGTTTTAGTTAACAAGCTAAAATAACATATAGTTTAGAAAGAGAAAAAATGCAATAATCTGAAATACCAGGTCCTAAGATAACATACTTGAATTATAAAGTTATCTAATAATTATTCCAATGTATGACTTTTTATATCTTGCTGTGTCAATAGTTATGGAATTCATAGTTCTCTAATACATTTACAGGAGCGACAGAAACAGCTCGAGAGTCTTGGAATATCTCTTCAGTCTTCTGGGATTAAAGTTGGGGATGATAAATGCTTCCTTGTTAATCTGAATGCTGATCCTGCTCTGAATGAACTTCTGGTTTATTATTTAAAGGTGAGGTAACAGGCTTGCTACCCTTCCCTGCCACAATATAGAACAATATTTGATAGTATTTTTTTTTTTAACTTGGAGAGCCATGCTTATTCCAAAATAATGAGAATTAGCAAATTGCTTTTATTTGAAAAAGTTGAAGTGTAAAAAATCTTGAGTTTCTGGGATTAGTTTCCCTTTTTATTTTATTTATTTTTAAGATTTATTTATTTATTATTTTAGAAAGAGAGAGAGTCGGGATAGGGAAGGGGCAGAGGGAGAGGGGGAGAGAGTCTCTAGCAGACTCCCTGCTGAGCACAGAGCCTGACCTGGGGCTCCATCCCACAACCCTGAGATCACCACCTGAGCCAAAACCAAAAGTCACACGCTCAACCGACTGAGCCATCCAGGTGCCCCGGGGATTAGTTGCCCTTTTGAGTCTTCAAGTGATGTAATTCAGCCTAGTAATATAAAAAATAATATTCTGATGTTACTTCCAAGAAATTAAGTAACTTTAGCTACTATTATTGACTGATTTATACCGGGGAATTAAGTAGATAACTTTAAAGCTTAAAGACTTTTAAAAATAAATGATTTATTAGTAGACTAAAGCTTTTGTGGTTTATATGAAGCACATCTTTTTTGTGAGTGGTTAGATTATAAAAGGAAAAGTTCATTATTTTTTTTTCTTTAAAGGAGATGTTTAAAGGAAGTTATGGTGTGGGGCCACCTACTATGAATTTTGTGTTTCCAGTAATTTAGGAAAATTTAAAAATTTGGATTATCAACTTATAAAAAAAAGAATAGATCACTTAGAGACTGAGAGGGTCAGAGTACGGAACAGAAAAAAACTCAAATAGTGATGTACATTGAAACCTGTAAATTGTGGGACATATCAGGGAGACAAGAGACAACTTTAGAATGAACTGGAATCCTGAGCCACTACATAAATTATGAGGAGCTCACATCGCCTTGTCATGCCCAGAGCATAAGTGAATTAGGTAATGGACTATACGATTCTGATATGTGGTTAATAAATACTAGGAGGAAACCCCCCCCCCCCTTACAATATAGGCACTATATACGTAGGTTTAACTAAGGTGACTAGGAAGTTAAAGATGAGCTGGTAAAATGGGAAACTGCTTAAAAATTTAAAAAAGCCATGTGGCTTCATGTCTAAGGAGACTAAAGAATTCATGACGTATTAGCTAGTTTCCCAGTTTTTATCAGAGATACCCTGGAATAATTGGTTTGTGTTATTTTGATAAAGCCCCTTTATTAATGAGTACCTGATACCGTGTTTTATTACGCTATGAATTAAATCACGTTTTTGATACTTACAGCCTGTGTGTGCTCTCAGATGTTGTGCTCGAGTGGGAGCAACATGAGAGTAGCAGGGAGATGACCTGCGTTTTTGTCTGGCTGCGTGATCTCAAGTCCGTTGCCCCCTCCAAGTCTACGGACTCCTCCTCTATAAATGGATGCTTTGTCTGGCTACCTCACAGGGTTCCTGTGAGGATTAAATGAGATTTGGTATATACAAACACTTTGTGAACAGAAGCGCTATACAAATATAAAATATTCCGCATTTCTTATTCGATGCTCTGTGTGGTACCTTATGTATATGATCCTTGTCTATTGAAAAAAAAGTAAATGATCACATCCTGTACTGTGTTTCTTAATGATGATTTTCTTAAAAATGGCAGCATTTTGCGTTAGGGTTTCAGCTGTAGACAGTCATATGCTTTAGGAGAGATGCAGTATAGAATAGGACTCAAATATTCTGCCCTTTTCATTTCTCAGAACTCTGAATTCTTTCTCTTTCTGATGTGATGAAGTTTAAATTGGAACACACAAACACATACGCCCAACAAGAAAAAACCCTGATTCGTATCTGTTCCTTAACTACAAAATTAAACAAAGAAACTATTTAAAGACTTTTGGAGAGTAGTCAAAATATTTCTGGTCATCTCGTGTGGAGGTGTCGGGATTCTGTTTCAGACTGTGTGGTCAGCCCTGTTTTGGCAGAGTTTGAGGCAGTGTTGATTTCTTCACTGCTCAGGCTCACCCTATGACAAAAGCATATTCATGACCAAGCACATTCAGAAGGATGATCTCAGTCCAAGAACAGTTTTTTGCTTCAGTAAAGTGATACCATGATGTGGGAAGGAGGAATTTGGAGGCTGGGCATTTTGTTTTGTTTTGTTTTAATTTCTTCTTGCCTTCGAATTCCGAAATCAGTTTAGGTGCTGGGCAGATGACTTCACATCTCTGGGTGATTTTCAGCACCCCATCTATAAAACGAGGGCACTAGATTAAATGATCTCTAATGTTTTTTCTAGTTCCAAGTGGTATGAATCTCTTCCGGAACAGAATCCTCCATTTATTTGTTTGGTCTGGAACCAGCAGGGGCAGGGTATGGTGGCCAAACCATAGATGGAACATAATTCCCGAGATGACTTTGCATCTAATTTGCAGGCATGGGCAGTCCCTGCCTTGCATGGCTCCAACATGCACAAATTCCAGTTACCACAATTCAGTAAATACTGTTGGTGCCACTGCTGTTCGTGAGATATTCTACATATGCAACCAGAGAAACTTAGTGAGGGTGAACTTACTCATGTAAGTTATGAAAGTGTGACGAGAAAGATGAAGAGGTCCCAAAGGGAGTGACACCAGAGAACACTTCCCATTGAAGGAACTCTTGGAAATATATATATATTTTTAAGATTTTATTTATTTATTTGACAGAGAGAGACACAGCGAGAGAGGGAACACAAGCAGGGGGAGTGGGAGAGGGAGAAGCAGGCTCCCAGGGAGCCTGATGCGGGACTCAGTCCCAGGACCCTCGGATCATGACCTGAGCTGAAGGCAGACACTTAACCAACTGAGCCACCCAGGTGCCCCTTCTCTTGGAAATATTTTGCAGCCTTTGGAGCATAGAGGTTAAAATGGTAGATGCTTAGAACAGAGTATCACAGTTTGCCAAGGCACAGAAAACATGTTCACTCCATATTGTAAGTTATATACATTTATGGAGAAGAAGGCAAGGAGTGTTCAAATTACTCTTGGTAAGTTTTTCACAAAGAATATGTTTTAAATTTCAATGTGTCTAATATTCTAAATTATAGTATACTAAGTAGTTTTACTAGTTTTTCTTTTCCTTATATATTGTAACAGTAAGAGAATTCTTAATGTTTTTACAGACATTTAAAAAAGTAACAGAATAATTGCGGTTTTTCCCATTGATTATTAAGATCTCTTTGCAAAAAGTTATTTTTACAACTCTGTATTCTCGTGTAAAGCAAGGACTGCCTGTGATTCTGAGATAGTCTTGGAGACTTTTACTCAGTACCAGCCACGCTTCTAGAGGAAAGCTTCTAGAGGGAAGAACTGCTTCCCCCACCTTAAAAACATGATGCGAGTAACACGCTTTGTTTTCTGAAGAGTTTTATAAACACTTATTAGAAAAAGAGGGGGGATTCGTGTCCATATTCCAACATGCAGAGATGACCTAATAGTTTTATCCATATTCTCTGGATCTATTCCTATATGCATGTCTTCAGATATAGAGTGATACATATTTTTACATTACAGAAATGGGATCATAGTATGATTGATTCTCAGCACACTTTTGAATCATCCACCAAATCTTTCAGGAGGGCAGTTTTGCTCATGCCATTCTGGATCTACTCTTTTCACAAGTCAGCTATTAATGGCCCAGGAAACAAGGCTGATTCTGAAGGATTTGGGGCAAATCCTACATAGACACACTCAGTAAGGATTCATACCTTGATAAGTGATTCAGCAGCACCTTTAAAACACATGTCGATCGTATAGCATACCTCCCAATGAAAGTAAACCGTCTGTTGGCGTCTTGGCCAGTATTCAGTCGCTGACTGAGGGGATCAGGAAGGCCGAGGCACCAGCCAGACAGTGTTTGTGGAGCTGCGGGTTAGGCTTCAAGGAGTCCAAGATGAATAAGACAGTTAGGGCACATTAGGAGTTCTTGGGTCGGCAGCAGTTGGACCCCTGTGATGTAGGGCTCGAATTTGTAAAAGATGGACAGATACCTCCCTGCCTTTTTCACCTCCATTCCAGAACAGCTGTCTTCAGAGTCTTGGTTCTATTAAGCCAGTGTGACTTCTTTATTAAAGAATTTTGAGGGGCGCCTGGATGGCTCAGTGGGTTAAATCCTCTGCCTTCGGCTCGGGTCGTGATCTCAGTGTCCTGGGATCGAGCCCCACATCGAGCTCTCTGCTCGGCGGGAAGCCTGCTTCCCCCTCTCTCTCTGCCTGCCTCTCTGCCTACTTGTGATCTCTCTCCTCTCTGTCAAATGAATAAATTAAAAAAAAAAAAAAAGAATTTTGATTATTTAGATATGTGAGGAGTAACAAGTACTTTTCTCCTTAGGGCCCCTGGTACTCGCTTACCTTTTCCTTCAGAAGTTATCTGAGAATGCTGATAAGGCTGAGGAACCTCACAGGCTTTACTAATACGCTACTTTTCCTTCTTGCAGGCTTGGAAAAGCTTGCCCAGTGAAATATGTCACTAGTGGACAAGTTCTGTCTCTCTTCATCTTCCTTTCTCTCCTCCCTCCTTTTCACATCCCCCTCCTCCTCTCTGTCTCTTTCTCTTTTTCCTCTGGGACTTAGCCGATGAAAGGGAGATTCTTAAAAAAGCCACATAAATAGTTGATTTATAAAGGAAGCAAGGTACAGTAAATTCATAGAATAATTAACTAATCATCTCCAGTGAAATTAAATTTAAATGGATGAAGAAAGGTTAAAAAGGCATTTCTAGCCTTTGACTGTTTCTGAGATTTTTAAATTTAGTTTATATTTGTTAAAATTTTCCTGAAAACTAGTATACTTTAACAGTCATTATATCCAGCGGCACCTGGGTGGCACGGTTGGTTGGGCGTCCAACTCTTGGTTTCAGCTCAGGTCGTGATCTCAGGGTCGTGGGCTCAAGCCCCGCTCCCTGTGTCGGGCTCCATGTTTGATGCAGAGTCTGCTTGAGACTCTTTCTCTCCTTCTGCCCCTCTCTCCCTGGTGCATGCACACACTCTCTTTCTAAAATAAACAATCTTTTAAAAAAAAGAATCATTATATCCATGTATCACATAGAGACTGAAAAGCCCCCCCGATTAACTTTATCTTATTTTGATTACCTTGTACTTTCATAGCACTTACTTATTAGATAAACCTCTATGCCAACCTATGATAAGTTTTTTTTTCCTCATGAGTATTTTTATTGCATTGCTTAGAGCACAATAGGAGGAATTTATCAAAAAGCTTATTGTCCAACTTGTTTAAATATCAAACAGTAAGGCTTTGGCAGATTGAGCTTTTAGAGCTTAATGTTTGAGATTCCAGTGAATCATCATCCAAATCAGAATAGATTATAACCTCAAATGAGAGATTTGAGCTGTCTCTGAGATTGTAAGCACCAGAATTGGGACTTTGTCTCTCTTTTATCTCTAGAGACTCAATGCCCATCTCATAGTAGGTGTTCAGTGTAATATTTATCGAAAAAGTTAAGTTTTACTTCTAGAATTTGGATTAGACCTTTATATGGTTGTGTTAATATCTTGTCTCCAGTAATTTTTAATTTGGTCTATGACCAGATACTTAGCATCCACCATGTATCATGTGCCGTGCTCTTTGTTGGCAAAGAGCAGGAGTCCTGTAAAGGTTGCTGTCTAAATAAAGGGAAAAAACCATTTGTGCCACAGGTAGTAAAATGTACCCACTCTGAATGTAATCAGGGTCCAGAGAAGGGAGAAGTCAGTGTCCCCTAATGGTGAAACTTTCAAGTAGAAGATGAAACTAGACCTAGGTATTCTAAGACACTCTCACTTAGATGAAGGGAAGAGGAAGCATTTCAGGCAAAGAGAACAAGATCAAGGGCACAGATGTGGGCCTGAACCTGTGTGCAGTTGGAGATGGTAGTAGGAGTTGGTTCTACACCCAAACTCCAACCTGGAATATATAGTTCAGGGCTTACTTCTACCTACACCAAAGTCACTATTTGGACTCCTTCTAGAATTTCTTATGGGAGGAAAAATGAGATTATACATGGAAATGGCCTAAGCCAAGTGCTTTGGGGATTTTTCCTTCTTTCTTAGGTGACCTTGGGCCCTTTTCTCTGTGGACTTTGTTTTAAGATTTTATTATTTTTAAGTAATCTCTATACCCAATGTGGGCTTGAACTCACAACCCTGAGATACAGAGTCACATGCTTCTCCAACTGAGCCAGCCGGGCACCCCTCTCTTTAGACATTTTTATCCTCCTTTTGGAACTTTTCTCCACCATGGGATTGATGTTGTAAAGACAGGGTGGGAAGAACTTGGGGACATGGAGAATGGAGGGTGGGGAATGGAGACAGGCATGGAATAGATTCTTTAGGCCTGCTACTGAACATCATAAAGCATTACTTACAGTTTCTACACAGTCAAGTCTTGTTCTCCAGATTAGAAAAGTATGGGGATTAGCCAGGAAGTCTGAGCCAGTAGTGAGGAGTAAAGGTTTATGTGGCATGTCCTCTGTATTATATATACTCCTTGGGGATTGAATAGGATACCATGGGACAGCTCTGGATCCCAGCTCCATGTTTCCTTAGAAACACCACTGCAGTGGGGCACCTGGGTGGCTCAGTGGGTTAAAGCCTCTGCCTTCGGCTCAGGTCATGATCTCGGGGTCCTGGGATCGAGCCCCGCATCGGGCTCTCCACTCAGCAGGAAGCCTGCTTCCCCCTCTCTCTCTGCCTGCCTCTGCCTACTTGTGATCTCTCTCTGTGTCAAATAAATAAATAAAATCTTAAAAAAAAACAACAACAACAAAAAACACCACTGCAGTATAGTTGAGAGAAGAAACCCCCAGAAGAGGGGAAATGAAAATACTAGTGGGGAAGGGCCTTTTTGATGAGATTGAGGCCAGAAGAGATGGGAAGCACTGGGACCCACAACATAATTAGAAGAGGTAACAGCAAAGAAGAGAAGAATCATCTTCCTTTGAGCCTGAAGGGAAATGATTGTTCATTTATTTTTCTTTTATATTTATTTAATGCCTAATTGTGCCACACCTGTGTTAAGTGCTTGGATTACAGTGGGGAGTGGGTCAAGCTGTTCTCTGCTTTTTTCCAAGCTAGCGGTGGAGATAGATACTGAGCCCCGAGAGTCAGTGCTAAGTAAGGAATTGAAATAGGGGAGGGATGGGGTGGTTATTTCTGGTTATCAGTTCGGGATATATCTCTCTGAGAATGTGCCCTTTAAAAGTGAGATAGAAATGATAAAAATGAGATAGAAATAAGAAACTACCAATATCAAGGTCAGGGGGAAACATTTCAGACCAAGGAAACCACCGGTGTGTTCAAAGGACAGATAAAAGGCCACTGTGGCCTTATCTTGCTCCAAGAGAAGGGGGAGTGGCAGGAGCTAGAATAGGAGGGTAGGCAGGGCCACATCTCTGAGTGTTTTTTGTAAGCCTGGATAAGAATTTGGACTTTATTAGAATTTCAAAGGGAAACCATTAGAGGGTTTTAAATAGGGAGATCACATGATCAGTATTGTGCTGGTAGTGGATGGGGTTGGGGGCGATTAGGATTAGAAGTGGAGAAAATAGCAGGAGGTGTACTCCAGCAATAGAGCAGGGTGTGATAGTAGAGATGGGGGAAAATAAGCCGATTCTGGATATGTTTTGGAGGGACAGTCTATAGGGATGTTCTGATTGACATGGGCCCAGGTGTAGGCTGGTAAGGGAGAGGACTCAGTAGCATCTAAGCTTTACTAACTGGGTGGTGGCAGTAAGCACTATCAATGGGGAAGAGAATAGATTCGTTGGGTGGGGCTGGGGGAGCAAAAGTTCTGCTTTGGGCTTTTCACTTTGAAATGTCTCTCAGAGGTCATTTAGAATCTCATTTAGACACTTTGAAATGGCTTTAAGCTGGGCACCTGGGTGACTCAGTTCGTTAAGAGTCCGACTCTTGGTTTTGGCTCAGGTCATGAGATCGAGCCCATGTCAGGCTCCGGGCTCAGGGCGGAATCTGCCTGAAATTCTTTCCCTCCCTGCCCCCCTCTACTTCTCCCTCGACTTGGGAATGCGTGCACTTGCTCACATACATACATACATAAGTAAGTAAGTAAATACATACATACACACACACACACAAATACATCATAAATAAATAAATAAAAATAAAACCTTAAAAAATGTCTTAAGCATCCAAGTAGGCAAGAAATAATGGTTAGTGAGACTAGAATAGTGGTAATGGAGGCAGGAAAATAATGGAACTGAAGTCTAGCTCCTGGCTGGCGATTTAATTTATTGAAAGACAGTTGTCTTCAGGAGGGGTCTGAGGACCCAGAGGGGGTCCCGCAGGACCAGCCAAGAAGGTCCTTGCCTTCACTCAGGATAGAAATCAAATGCAAGCCAAGAGGAAGAGAGAGCAGAGTTTACCGAAGACCTAGAGGGAGTGCAAATACAGACGGAGCATCTGGGAGACTCAGAAAGGAAAGGAGAATGAGTCTCCTGTTTGCTTGGGGACTGGGGTTTTTATTGAGGATTGTGTCTTCTCAGGCATCCAGGAACAGAGAGGAGTGTTTAGGTGTCCTCTGTAAGCCACTTATGCCATGGAGCCAGAGGTCTGGGTGAGTCAGTGGTCTTGGTCACTCCTTAGATGGTATTTATTGTGCTGGAAGGCTCCAGAGAAATCATTAACTCCTTGACCTTTACAAGGAGAACATACATTATTTGTTCTATAAGGTGTGCGTGTAGTGGGGGTGGTTGTAGGCCCTTGCAAGAGTAGAAGCAGGAAAGGAGCAAAAATAGCAGTTTTTCATGGGGTCCCTTTAGTTCCCTGTTTCAACAGTATTTAAAACCCAACAGTATTTAAAACTGATGATCAGAGGTCAGCAACTACTTCCACCGGCCAAATCTCGTTCCCTGCCTGCTTCTCTATGGCCTGGGAGCTAAGAATGGTTTTTACATTTCTTAAATGGTTAAAAAAAAAATTAGAAGAACCACAATATTTCAGACATGTGAAAATTATATGTAGTTCAGATTTCAGTGTTCATAAATAAAGTTTTATAGGAAAGTAGCCACACTTGTTCATTTGTGTGTTATCTGACTGTCTTCACACTACTAGGCAGAGTTGAGTGGTTGCATATGGCTTGCAAAGCCTAACATATTTTGTGTCTGACTGCAAATCTAGGTGTATGGAAAGAGAAGATGGCTTAGGACACATCCAGGTGTTATCAATGTTTAAGTATGTACCGGTCGTCAACTGTTGGAAGCGCAATGATTTTTATATGCGATTTCTCAGTTGCCAGCCAAAAAAGCAAGGCTGGTGACTGGAGCTTCAAGAATTGAGTTAATTGTGGCTTTACAGTAAGAAGAACACAGCCATCATATCTTCTGTGAGGGTTAGGGAGACCATGGCATTCATAAAGTAATTTCAATATTTTCAAACCCTTTAGATTTGAATAGCTTTTTATCTTTGTAGTTGATCATCTTGATTGAGACCAGGTAAGTGATGTACAACTTAAATAACTGTAGTTTTCGGTCCAATATTTTCAGTGCGTTATTGACACGTGGCTCATGCTCTGAGTGTAGTATAAATTTGGGATCAAGATTGCAATGAAAAATAATGTAGTATAGACATTAATATGAAACTATAGTTTTAGTTTTGAAAGGTATAACTCAACTTAGTGCATTATTCCTTATAAGGAAATATACCTTACAGAATATATTTCAGAGAAAGCCAGAAATTCCCCCTACGCCATTCCATTTGCTTCAAAGAACCTTTTAGCTAAGGTAATGGATCAACGTAAGAGGGCTCAGAGGAGATGATTTCAGTTTTTATACATGTAAGAATACAGTATTAATCAGTGACTTTGATTCTTTTCTAGGAACATACATTGATAGGTTCAGCAAATTCCCAAGATATCCAGCTATGTGGAATGGGAATTCTTCCTGAACATTGTATTATAGACATCACAGCAGAAGGCCAGGTCATGCTGACTCCTCAAAAGAACACTAGGTAATGTACTTTTAATTAGTGTTAATGTCAGAATAATTTTTAAGAGGAAGAAAGTACACTGGTTGTGGGTGTTATACAGAATGTTTGGCCTTTGCTTTTAAGTTCACGTAATGAAGCTATCCAGTTAGTTACCAAGTCCTTTACATTGAACTTTTTAATAGCTCTTAAACCCATCTCTCCTCTCTATACACACTACTGTGGCCTTGTTTAAATAAAACCTTCATCAGATCTTGATTGGAACTATGCCAACACTCTAATCTTTTTCCTGGGTCACTTACCATACAGCCAGATGGCTTTTGACTAATTTTTTTTTTTGAAGATTTTATTTATTTATTTGACATAGAGAACAAGCAGGGGGAGCAGCAGGGGGGGAGCGAGGGAGAAGCAGGCTTTTCACTAAGCAGGGAGCCTGATGTGGCACTTGACCCCATGACCCCAGGATCATGACCCGAGCCAAAGGCAGACACTTAGCCAACTGAGCCACCCAGGCACCCCAAGCTTTCTACTATTTTTGATATAAAATCCATTATATCCCTCCTATTTGTCTCCTATTCCTCTGTGTCTGTCGTTCCTTTGGGCAACTGACTCCTCTTTGACCTTCAAGACTAAGCTCTGTCATTGTCTACTTACGGGGAATTTCCTGTTTGGTCTACATGAAGGGCCCCTAGTATATATTCCCAGTACACCTTATACTTCCTGTTAAGACTTCATATTGTATTCTTTTTCTAAAAAACGTTATTTATTTTTTAAGTAGTCTCCATGTCCAGTGTGGAGCCTAAAGCGGGGCTTAACTTCACGACCCTGAGATCAAGACCTGAGCTGAGATCAAGAGTTCTGGATACTTAACCAACTGAGCCACCTGGGTGCCCCATCATATTGTGTTCTTTGTGGGCTGTTAACTTTTATTACCCCAGTAGACTGTGAGCTCATTGAGGAGAAGGGCCTTTCTTTTTTGGTTCTCTGTCCTTAGTATATAATAGAAGACTAGTATATAAGTGCTCAATAAGTAATGAATGAATGAAGAAGTATAACATTATATAAATTAAATGTTTCTAAAAAAAAAATAAAAATTAATTAATTAATTAAATGTTTCTCAGTTTGCTTCCTTGAGCTGTGAAGCTATTATTGCCCTGTTATGTAATGGTCTGTAACTGTTAACTGACTTATAGTGATTCTTCAACTGTTGAGTCGTTTCATTATATGATACTGAATAATCACTAACATCATTACTAAATTTGGGGTGCCTGTGTGGCACAGTTGGTCGAGTGTCTGACTCTTGGTTTCAGCTCAGGTCATGATCTCAGGTCATGATCTCAGGGTTGTAAGATTGAGCCCCGAGTTGGGTTCCATACTCAGTGGGGAGTGTGCTTGAGATTCTTTTTCTTCCTCTCCCTCTGCCCTTCCCCCTACTCTTCCACCTGCTCTCTCTCTTTTTCTCTCTCTAAAAATAAATAAATCATGAGGCACCTGGGTGGCTCACTCAGTTAAGTGTCTGACTGTTCGTTTTGGCTCAGGTCATGAGCTCACGGTCATGGGATCAGGCTCCGTGTCAGGCTCTGTGTGGAGTCTACTTCAGATTCTCTCTCCCTCTCCCTCTGCATGTGTGCTCTCTCTCTCAAATAAATAAAATCTTTTAAAATAAATAAATCTTTAAAAAATATTATTACGAATTTTATCCAAAAATTCTTTAAATATTGGGAAGCCATTCAGCTCATGGTGAAGGATGCAAATGAGGAAGAGGAAAGAACAGCAGAAGCTGGGCCCGGCACTCCCAGGCTGGACATGCTATTCTCCTATTAAATAGTCTTACAGAATAGCAACCTCAGGCAAGGTTACTCTGAAGCTGTGATAAAATATGACAAAGCAGGCCACATAATAATTTTGTTTCAGCACAGACAAAAACCAAGGTCACTCTGTCACACACCAAATACCAAATACCTTCTCTTGGCTGAGGTGAGTGATTACTTCTTTACCAGTCACAACTTTATCTTCATTCTAGTCTCCCCTCTATAGATAAGATTTTTTTGGAATGCCCAATCATAAAAGTACTCCTGCTTTCTGAACGCATCCAACACATACAGAACCCCCGTCTCTCAGATCCTTTGCCAACTCGTCCAGCTAAAGCCCAAATCCTTCAACAGTCCTTCCGAGCACACTGGCACTGAGACACCCCACGCTTCCTGCGACTGTGTCTTCTCCCTGTGCGTGACTAATGAGCCCAGCTTGTTCAGCTACGGGAATGCTCCTACTGGTCTTTGGGTGGAGGACATTGACACAAGTTTCCAAACTCCCAATTCTCACTTGAAATTTACAGTTGGCATTTCCTCGCTTTGTCCATTTTCAAGAAAATGGCGGCCCCAGATGGCACTTTATATATGTCTTTTGCTCAGGACGGTCATCATACTCTGGTGTGAATGAACACAGTGCTTTTTTATGTACTTCTCGTTTTGTCACCTGAAATGTTTAAAAAGTTGTGTACTCAGGGTCAAGATTTTTAAAAAGTAATAGTTTTTATTGCTTCATCAAGGACATCCTCAGAAGAAACATTTTTAAAAAATTGTGAGTGCATGGCATGAGTAGTCCAGTGACTACTAGTCATGTTTGGTGCCACTGTCTTGGTTTGTGCTAAAACAGCGGGTTTACTCATTGCCGGTATAAATGTCAACATGGTGAAAAGGGCAGGTTAGCATTATTATAAAACTAGCTTTGATCTTGGGGACCCCACAGAGACCACACTTTGAAAACTGTTATTATAATCATGCTTTTATTTACTAATTATGGCTTAATGGCTATAGCTTTTTTTTTTTTTAATGGCTATAGCTTTTAAAAATTAGCCTCTATATGTTTGCCTTTAATTGAACTCCTCATTGTATTTAAGGAATTTGTGTCATAAAAGCTAAAATTTGCTAATTTTAGTAGGTTCCCTCTTATTATAATTTTTGACTTCATGCTTCGAATAATCAGACTATAGGAGGACCAGTTACTTTTAGCGTTTAAAACCCCACATGGTAAGTGAAATCCATATAGCAAGAGTAGGATTTTGTGTGTATATGCATATACATAAAAAGTAACTAGCAATATAAAGCCAGTTAAGTGCTTTGGGACAGTAAAGAAACTAAGACACTATAGGCTGGGATGATGAGCAGCTTTTACAGAGGAAGCAGAAACCAACTGGGCTTTGAAAGCTGAGTAGAACTTGGTGGGGAAGATGGGGAGGAATAGGAACTCTATTCTAAATTGCAGGACTGGTATGCTGGAAAGAAGAGTCAATTAATCATGTTTAGTGGATAGAACATAAACCTTTTTTTTTTTTGGCTGGAACTGAGAATTCGCCAGAGTAGGGGGAAAGAAAGAGATAAACAGGGCTTCCTTTTGTAGGGCCTTGAGGGTCAAGATGAAGAACTTGACCTTTATCAAACTATGTCTAAGCAAATGAGTTCTTCAGCAGGAGAGAGGCTTGATGAAACTGGTATTCCAGGAATATCAGTCTTACAGTGGTATGCATAATTTTTATTTCCTGCCCCTGCAAATTCTTTCCTTTATATCTTTCTGTCCACCCTTCTGTTGAACTCCATTGTCAAGATATGCAGTCAAGTGGACCTTATAAATCTTTTATATATTGATAGGATATGAATGTTTTTCTGTGTTCTAGGAAGTTACAGGAGAATTTAGCATAGGTCTCATTTCTTCTATTTCTAGAGCCTAGTTGGTTGATTGATTCTTATTATTCATGTAGATTGGACATAGTAATATATACTGCTACCAGCTTTTTACTATTGGCTATAATGCCTCCATATTTTCTCCTTAATATGCTATATAACCAATTTGGAATTTTGAAAAGTAGAGGATAATAATTTATTATATTTAGTACTGTCAGCATTTCTCAGTGGAGAAGTAAATGCAAATAGTAAAATTCATTGAGGGTGAGAGAATGGATTTTTTTGGGGAATTGATTATTTCGTTTTTCCTAGTAACTAGATCTCTATAGTATTGGATGATTAAAGGAGAAAACATGATAATCATTATTTGCTTGTTTGACCTCTTCTCCCCTCAGAACATTTGTAAATGGCTCCTCCGTATCTAATCCTATACAACTCCACCATGGGGACAGGATATTATGGGGAAACAACCACTTCTTCAGGTATGACATTATTCATGGCTCTTAAAGAGAGATATATTGAAGATTATACTCTGAAACAGAAGAATGTATATTAGAAGGTAAACTTAACTGCATAGAAATTATACATTGTTTTGTACATATATATTTACTGACTGTTAATGGTTTATTCACTATATGCTTTGGACCTGAGAGACATATGAACAATACCCTCAGGAAAAATAAGGAGTTTACTTACTTATTTTTTTCCATTTTATTTCCCAGTGCAAGATGATTGTTTTTGCCATCTGTTTTTGCCATTAAGAATTCATTAATTTTTTTTTCTGACTTGCTTATCTTTTTCTTTGTTTATTTTTTATTGGGAAACAGTAGTTTTAGTTTCCTTATTCATAAAATAAAGTTCGTATTTCATTTAGGAATGTTTTCGGATGCAGGTAATGGCAAACTTTTTTTTTTTTTGGCAAACTTGACTATAATGGCTTAAACAGTTTGTTTCACTGACCAAATAGGAAATCCAAAGGTGGATGGTTGTTGACATTGGCTAAGCCTCTCAAAACTGTCACAGCAGAAGGCTTGTCACTGTCTCATTGTCTTAGCATTTCCCTGTGGTCTAAAGATGGCTATGCCACTCCAGGTAGCAAAGCAGCATCCAGGCACATATGAAGAAAATGAGGGAGTGGTGCTAACCTTATCTCCTTGATCAGAAAAAGCAGAAGTCTTCCCAGAGCCCCCAGCAACCTTCCATTTTGTCTCATTTGCTAGAATTTGTCTCTTAACTACAGGGGAGGCTGAGAAAGTGCCTGTGCTGGGACTGCACACATTGTTTTCGATAGAAAACTGGTGTTGTGTTGCCAGAGAAGGGCAGGCTGGGGGTTGTACAGAACTACAGACCTGATCTGTTCCTCTTCTGTCACTGGCCACCGTGCTTGGGATATCAGACTGACTTTTCTTATAGCTAATGGAGATCTTTTGCTTGTAGGCCAGTCGGTATTTTGATTACTAGAAAAAGGATAGAGGGGCACAAAGGATGTGGAGTATTTTTCATTTTCACTTTTCTCCTTCTCAAACTAAATCAGGTGTAAACTGTGTGGCTTGGTTTTCAAAGCCTTCCTAGGTTGAGATATGTTGATCTTTCCAGCATTATTTCCTATAACTTCCGCTATGCAAATTTCGTGTGGTCCTCAGCTTTTCTTCAACACCTAGCTTGTCACAGTCATGTGGCCCCAAGTCACATGGTCTGTTGTAACTATTTGTGCATGTGTGTGTATTTATTTCTACTACCAGAGGATAAAATTCCCGAATATGGTAATTACCTTACACTTAGATGGTACCTTTTGGCATCTAGCAAATGCCAGTATTTAATGAATGGAATAAGTGCATATCTTTATTTTAAAAATAACATTCTTTTTCCCCCCCAAGACTGAATTTGCCTAAAAAGAAAAAGAAAGCAGATCGAGAGGATGAGGAACACGACACCTCCATGAAGAATGATACCAGTTCTGAGCAGCTGGATGTAGACGGAGACTCCTCCAGTGAGGTGTCCAGTGAAATCAACTTCAATTATGAATATGCACAAATGGAGGTTACCATGAAGGCTCTGGGTAATAATGGTGAGCAGATCTGCTGTGCCTTTTAGACTCTTTTAAAGTTGATGGAAAGTTAAAAATGTTTGTGACTGAGACCTTTTAAATGTTAACAAAAAAGGAAATCTTTATGTTATTCTCTATATTCTTTTAATTTATTACATTTATAAAAACTTTTCATTCTTTCAACCTTGAGTACAAATCACTGCACACTTTGTTCTCATTGATAGAATTTCTCAGGTTTGAAATTTGCCTGCCACTGTCACTCTTAGCTTATGTGTAGAACACACAGTAGACCTGCTTTTCCTGTGTGGAAGACGGTTCGGCATGTATCTGACGGAAGAGATGATATGATGAATAGAGGGGACTAAGGAAAACTGAGTTTATTCCAAACTGTCTTCAAGAATCTTCATTTCCCAGTTAGGATGACAAACAGCATAGCAATATAGAACCACATGTGAAATCTACTGTGTGGTACTGTGACCTTTCATTCATTATTTACCTTTTAAAAAAAAAACCTCATTTAGATCCAATGCAGTCCATATTGAACAGCCTAGAACAACAGCATGAAGAAGAAAAACGATCTGCGTTGGAGCGCCAGAGGCTTATGTATGAACATGAACTGGAGCAGCTACGAAGAAGGCTGTCTCCCGAGAAACAGAACTGTCGTAGTGGGGACAGGTTTTCTTTCCACTCACCCAGTGCTCAACAGCGATTGAGACAGTGGGCCGAAGAGAGGTAGGTGCATGGGGCCTTTATTCCGAGCGCATAGCATATGCTCAGCCCTTTAACTCACCTAGGTAAGATAGTATGGCGAAATCTAGACATTACTTGATAAAGAATTATATTAAGAGAGTGTTACAGCTTAAGAACCATTTGGCATGATTTTTTTTTTTCGTTTTTGAGAAAAAATGGGAATTATCAATTTATGTTGATTTATTTAAAGTTGTCCATGTTAGGTGCGGCCCCATTTTAGTTTGTATGGCTTTTGGATTTGAATAAACAAGTATTTGTACTTAGAAGTTATACTTTATCATTGTATTATACTTTAGGTTCTGAAGCTTGGGTAGATGCTTTTTAAAAAAAAAGGAAAAAAAAAAGAGAGGTGGTTATCTGGACTGATTAGCTCAGGTAGGTAAAGCATGGTGCTAATGAGATGCAGATTGCAAGTTTGAACTCTATATGGGCTAATTAGCATTGCACTAAAATGTCTCATCCATGGTTACAGACTGTACTTAACTAACCTCTTGCTATTCAAAGTTTGGTCTGCAGTCAGGCAGCATCTCTGTCAGGTGGAGACTGATGGAAGTGTAGCCTATCGGGCCCCACCCCAGACCTCCTGAGTCAGGCTCTTTAGTTTATCAAGATCCTCCCCGGGCGATGTGTATACACAGTCAAGTTTTCGAAGCACTGTCCTAATCAGCGGCCAGCTTGTTACACGAGCGTGTGCCAGTGCTTACAGCATAGCCCAGATACAAGCGCGTGCATGGGTCAGTGTCAGTAATACATTCCCCGTGTGCACAAGGCACTTGTAAAGCTTGGTTCGCAGTTTGGCATTAACATCTCGTGTACTACATAATATTGTGCTGCTTGATGGTTATCTCCCCCTTCCCCCCCTTTATTTTTTAAAGAGAAGCAACACTGAATAACAGCCTGATGAGGCTGAGGGAACAAATTGTGAAAGCCAATCTGTTGGTGAGAGAAGCTAGTTACATTGCAGAGGAACTGGATAAAAGAACAGAGTATAAAGTAACCCTGCAGATCCCAGCCTCCAGCCTGGATGCCAACAGGAAGGTGAGGTTGCGGTTAATGGAAGAGACAAAGATAACCACTGGAGAGCACTGCCGTCTGTTTCACCAGTGTCATTTAAATACCAGTGGGTTTGTCCTCATCCCCACCTACACTTTTTGCAGTCTGCATCCTTTTGTACTTGTTCTCCTCTCTCAAGTAGAATTTATTTGCTTCTTTGCCTTTGTGCATATGTGTCCTTTGTCCACTAGAATATCCTCTCCACCTCTTCCCACCACACCCCACCAATTTATTTCATTCAGCTCCCTTTCATCAGTCTGTTTCTGTGATTTCTGGGAAGTCTTTACTGATGAGTCTTCGGAAAGTGGGTTTTCCCCTTCATTCTTGTACCATCCTACAACCCTCTCTTAAGTTCCGTGTTTAGTTGATGTGTATCATGTTATTTTCACTTGCTAAGAGATTGCTCTGCAAAACTTTAATAGTTGTTTCTTGTGTGTATTCATGATCACAAATCTTTTTTTTTTTTTTTTTGGTATGATGTAATAACCTTAATAAAATTTTCTATCCTTGCCATCCAGTTGTTTTCTTTGTTATTTAGGCCCTTTTCTAGGTCTCAGTCATATTCATACATAATTTTGGATGGTATGTGGAATTTTATGTTCAGATAAATATTTTGAGGGTCCGTCTGCTTTGTTTCTCCCACAGTATTTGATACAGCAAAGCTTTAGTGAATGTTTGGGTATTCTATTCTGATTTGGTAGCAAGGACTACATCTTTCTTTTTCTTGTGGCATCAAACACAGCCTCAAGGTCACTGTTTTCAGAGTAGAAATTTGGCAAATAGGTTGCTTAATGTTTTGAGTAATAGAGGTACTGTGAACGTGATGCACTCATTGCTTTATGGAGACTTGCCTTTTGATACATATTCTGTGTGTGATTTGAACTTAGAACTTTATTTTGCTTGTTGGTATTTGTAGGGCAAACCATGGGTGCAGTGGGACTCATACAAAAAGCAGTAGAGGAAAGCCAATCATGGGCAGAAGGTATATGGTTTAGATTCTTCTAGAAGACTGAGCAGAACAAGGTCTCTTCCATTCTGTAGTGTTTGAGTTGGAAAAACAGAAACATAACTGTTTTATCCCCTTGAAGCATGACTGTCTGTAGCCCTTTTCTGTGTATCCTGGCTCAGGCTTTGTTGGAAAGAGCAACCTTGCTTGCTTCTGGGCAGCCAAGTTAGTACCTAGAAGTGACGCAAGTCATTTTGGGCTTCTCTGTCTCTGTCTCTCCTAGACACCTGACGGTGTGTTCGTGGGTTTGTTTGCATGGCTCTTAGAGATGATGCACATCGCTGGAGTCAAGGCAGCCATTGTTAACACATTAATGGCTACTAATCTACGCTATTATTGATTTAATAGATTAGTATTTTCCGATTTCACCCAGAGAGAGGAGCTGGACAAGAAAGTATTTCTTAAGGAGAGAGTCCCTTTTAACTCAGGCTGGATCTTTCCTCTTTTATCCAAGACGACCTTTTTTTTGTTTTTGGTACTTGAAAGCTTCATTTCACTTAATGTCTTGCCCCTGCTGTGAGCTCTGTTGTTTGTTCTGGTAGTACTCCTGGCCTTGTACTCGCCTCCCTCTCTGTCTCTTCCTCTCTCTCTCTCTCGTGATTTTGGTAAGAGGCAGAAATTTTTTTTCTTTTTTCCAGTTCTTGTTGTAGTTGCTGGAGGGCCAAGTCATGATGCTGCTGCATATTGCTGGCTGCCGTTTTCTCCCCAGTCTAGCATTCTCTGCCTGCAGTACCACTCCGTGGGGATCCCTGAGGAGCTTTTTGTATTTATTCCCTAGCAGGCTGGGTAGAAGGTAGAAGGGCCGTTAGAGTGTGACAGAATGGCAATTTTTGAGCTTCAGATTTCAGAATCTTTGTTTCATTATGTAAATTCCGTTTCTTTGAAAATGATCATAGGCAAGATGGTAAAGCAACATTGGTGTATTTCACAGTTCCCTGAAGTTTTGAGTAGACCTATCCAAACAGTCGATAAATTATCCAATAAATCTAAACCAATTAGATAACTGATAGTTATGTCTCTGTGGGGGAGTAACACAGGGGTATTTTTATTTTCTGCTTGTGGTTTTAAAAAGTTTAAAAACCATTTCTATATTAAAAACACATTTTTTTGAGGTGCCTGGATAGCACATTCGGTTGGGCGTCAGCTCTTGGTTTCAGCTCAGGTCATGATCTCAGGGTGGTGGGATCGAGCCTGGTGTCAGGCCCTGAGCTCAGTGTGGAGTCTGCTTGAGATTCTCTCTGTCCCTCTTCCTCTGACCTTCCCACTTGTGCTGTCTCTCTCTCTGTCTTCAAAATAAATAAAATCTTAAAACAACAACAACAACTGACATTGCTTTTACAAGCTGGAAAAACTTCATTAAATTCTAGGTTTTTTTCTGGGGAAATTCACATAACATAAAATTAACCATTTTAAAGTGAATAGTTCAGGGCCACCTGGGTGGCTCAGTTGGTTAAGAGTCTGACTCTTGATTTTGGTCATGATCTCAGGGTTGTGAGATCGAGCCCCGCATCAGGGACTCTGTGCTGGGCACTGGGCGTGGAGCCTGCTTAAGATTTTCTCTCTGCCGCTCCCCCCTTCTCTCTTTAAAAAAAAAAAAGATAAAGTGAACAGTTCAGTGGCATTTTGTCCATTCACAGTGTTGTGTGACCAGCATCTCTAGTTCATACTGTTTTTTTAATTTTGAATCTAAACTATATGTGTTTATAGATTGATATAATTTGTTGCCTCCGTTTACCATTTACAGTTTCCTCTTTTAAACATTTTCTGTTTTGTACCACATTAAGATACTACCCATTCAAAAAATTTTTTTAAGATTTTTTATTTATTTATTAGAGAGAGAGAGAGAGCACAAGTAGGCAGAGCAGCAGACAGAGGGAGAGGGAGAAGCAGCTCTCTGCCGAGCAGGGAGCCCGATGCGGGGCTCGATCCCAGGATCCTGAGATCATGACCTGAGCTGAAGCAGCCGCTTAACCGACTGAGCCACCCAGGTGCCCCCCCAAAATTTTTTAAATTCAAACTTTTGAAGGGTAAAAGATCGTTTCTTAGCTTCCATCCCAGCAGACTTTCCCTTGACGTTCAATTCTTATGACTCTTTTTCTACCCATAGATACTCTCTGGTCAGATGATGGCTTGAATAAAACCTTTTTGATTTCCCATTAAACATGATTTAGTCTTTTGGATTTTAAATTTAAATTTATGGGACGCCTGGGTGGCTCAATTGGTTAAGCGGCTGCCTTCAGCTCAGGTCATGATCCCAGGGTCCTGGGATCCAGTCCCACATTGGGCTCCTTGCTCAGCAGGGAGCCTGCTTCTCCCTCTGCCTCTGCCTGCCACTCTGCCTGTTTGTCCTCTCTCTCTCTCTCTCTCTCTCTGACGAATAAATAAATAAAGTCTTAAAATAAATAAATAAATAAATAAATAAATAAATAAATAAATAAATTTAAACTTATATCCCATTTACTATGGGAATAACCTACTATATGAATAATTTACTATATAAATTTACTTTTTAAAATTACATCTAATTTATATACTTAAATTTAAATTTTGATCACAGTTGAATATAATGGCATTATATTAAGCTTAAAAGTTTCCTTAGAAGTTTTACGGTGAACTGAATAGAGAAGGATAGCATTTCCATTTTGGTTGATGACATTTGACTGGTCAGTATAGACTGTTCAGGGTTGGCCTCCATGGAGGATATCTTTGTGTTTCACATGGTCACTCTTACTGCTTTACAGCGAGGCTCTCTTCTTAGCGAGCCTGCAATCCAGGTGAGAAGAAAAGGAAAAGGAAAACAGATTTGGTCTTTAGAAAAACTGGACAACAGGTTGCTGGATATGAGAGACCTTTATCAGGAGTGGAAGGAGTGCGAAGAAGATACCCCGGTAAGTTATCTGAGAAAAATTACCGAACTGGTAATCATAGAAGAAACCAAGCAAGAAAGAGCCTACCCATTTTTAGGGAAGAATGGTTCATTCTGCTAAAATAGTAATCCTGTTTCTAGAATAATTTTAATCCTCTAAATTGTTTGGCTAATCAGTAATCTTAATAACCTATTTTTCTGGCATCTTCTTTCTTCTTCTTTTGTATTCTCTGCATTTCTAGTAGACTCTTCTACATTCCGTTCTCACATCTGTTGGTGTCACATGTGTCTGCTTCTGTACTGGACCATGCATTTAAATTCTTAGGACAAAGACCATGCCTTATCATCTCTCTTCCCATTTCCCCACACATTTAACCTCACAAATAGAAACCTACAGTATCTGTTTTTTTAATAGAACATCAGTGGTATCTTAATATTTATACTACCAAGAGCAGATTTGGAAGGAGTTTTGATCCTAAAGTGGGTGCCATAGAGCTGTACTCTGGAACTTTCTCCTCAAGTTGCAGGTGTTCCCATTTAGGTCAGTCATGTACTTGTGCATATTTTAAAACAGAAATATATGTTATGTATATTTTTATAGCTTTTTAACTCTGCTGGTCTTGTTTCCACATAGAGTTGTTTACTTAGCTTCTTAGTTTTTATTTTTATTTTTTTAGCCTCTTGTTTTTTTAAAAAAATTTGCTTTTTCCAGATTATCATCCAGATTATCATCAAAAAAATTGACTTTTTATAGTTAGATGACATTTTTTCTTAAATTTTTTTTCCTTCTTTCTTCTATACTCCTCTTGTATTTCAGCCCAGAAATAAAACATCATCAACAAATTACAAAAAAGCAAACCAGTCTCGGGGAAGGGGGTCAGCTCTCGTTAGTGGCCCTGCATCTTATGATTTGGCAGGAATCAGTACAATAAACATGAATGAAAACTAAAGAGTACTTTTGTACACCTGACTTCTTTTTCTAGTCAATTGGTTTTCTCTCTTTTCTTGGCAAGATTTCCGCATAAAGGAGAGGTGATAAACATCATGATATATTATTGAGATGGCTGTCATGGGTGAAAGATGCTGACCACCATTCTAATGGGAGTAAGGAAAAGAAAGTGTGTGTAATCCAGTGCTGTGCTTAAGCTAAATTTAATGACTTTATGAGAGGCCATCGGAAAGTGGTAGTAGGTTGAATTAATTCATTTTAAGTGATTTCTGAAATTGTGATGTTCCAAATCTCTTTAAAGGTCATACGGTCTTACTTCAAGCGTGCCGATCCATTCTATGATGAGCAGGAAAATCACAGTCTCATTGGGGTGGCGAATGTTTTCCTAGAGTCCCTCTTCTATGACGTGAAGTTACAGTATGCTGTTCCAATTGTCAACCAGAAAGGAGAGGTTTGTTTTCTCTTCATACCATGTGTCCCTCAGAGAAAAATTTAAGTAACAGTAGGGTGGTGACAGTATATTGTTGTGACTCTTTTTCATTAATAATGACAAGTGTTGTTTATGTGTATTATTAATACCTGTGTTTCCATCTGCTTGACGGTGATTATTCCAAGAAGTTTGAAGGAACGTAACTATTAGAACCTAGGCTTCTAACTTCTCATTTACCAGTAACCCAACCATTTGACTCTAAAACAGAAGAAAGAACAAAATCTGGAAAAGAGTACCTGCTTCTCTGTTGTTCCAGGTGGCAGGTCGGCTGCATGTCGAGGTGATGCGGATCAGTGGTGACATTGGGGAAAGAATTGCTGGAGGTGATGACACCACAGATCTCTCCTGTGATAAGGAAACTCAGGAGAACAGACTTGTGTGCGTGGTAAGTCCCAGTTTCATTTAGAAGTCAGTGCAGCCGATATTGAGGATTGTGGCTATTTAGACAATAAATAGTGTTCTTTTTCAAATTTTGAAAGTATCTGTCTCTAAATAAACCTTTAGTATTGGTATTCCAGAGACCATATTTCATCATATATATTGATTTACCAGTTAGCTAGGTATTTCCACTGCCTTCCTCTGTGAAGCCTTGGATAAGTCACCTCTTTCTTCTGGACCATTCTGCTCCAAAGTTATATGGATTTATGTTTATCTGAATTTCTCTCTAGAGAAGCACAGTTTTGTTTTGTTTTTTTAAGAGAAGCACAGTTTTTTCACATAAGTTTCCTCCTCCTGTTGGATCTCTTGACTTCTGCTGATGCTCAAGATTTATCCTAGCCCTGATTCTGTTCCTAAGCTCCTGCTGTAATTCATTCTTCACACTGTTTTTCCACATGTTTTGTTTCTTTTCATCCATGTGCCTTTGTGTACGCTATTCCAGCATGTGCTAGTCTCAAGCCCTGCTCTTTCCGTCCTTCCCAGGCACGCCATTTGTGCACACAGTTGCATGTTATCTGTCAGACATCCTACTGGGAATATAAAGATGAATAAGATAGGATTTCTTCTCTTAAGGAGCAACCCGTGTATTTTTTGTGAATGTGTTGAGGGACACAAAAGTGAACAGAAGACTCCAATATCGTGTGACCCAAGTGCTCTGAGAGAGGTAGACGAGATATTTGGGGACAGAGAGGAGAGATAATTAATTCAGAGAGTAAAGTCTGAGGAAAATTTCTGTAAACATGACTCAGAGTGAACTTGAAGGAGAGCATGTTATGTAAAACTCTTTCTCCATGGGGTGCTGTGCTTTCCTCATGGATAATTGGTAGGTAGATTTTAAGTAGGTCATTACATTCCTGAACTCTTACCCAATTGGTGTAGATAGTGCTGCCTACGTCACTCATTATAACAATGAAAAAAATCCCCTCATACATTTCCAAACACACCTTAGCTGGGCCAGCGTGCCATCGGTTGAGAATCACTGTAGAAACCAGTTAAAAAGTTTTTGAGGAAGAGAAGTCCTCAAGGGTCATAGGAACAGCGTACAAGTGAGAAGAAGGCCATTTTAAGGTACAGTGAAAGAAGCCTAAACTTAACTCTTATTTCATAATCTATCCTCGGTCCAGTCCTGTATCTCAGTAAGTATTTCTAGAATTGGAGTTGATATTGAAAGGAGAAAGTGAGGCATTCGCTGAAAGCTATGGGGAAGCCTTAGCTGTTAGAGATGGGCTTCTTCCCGTGGGTCTTTGCATGTATTAAGAAGGCCTCAAATGTTTCAGATGCTTCAGAATGCGGGGGAAAATTCTTAGTTCACTAAAAGGTTAGTCTTTGTTTGTGTTATACTTGATTCTAGAACATTTTTTCTGAGGTTATATAATACCGAAGGTTGAGACATAGGCTTGATGACTCCATAACGGCCCATTTCAAAGGTGACGGACTAGTTAAATGCAGCCGTGTGAAAGTTTATATCAGTACAAGGATACTGTCTCACTTGGGAAAGTCACTACTGAAAACAAGTAGTATATCCTGGCTAACATAAGCTTTTTTTTAAGAAAAAATGAAGTTAAAATATCTTGAGATTGTTTTAGTGGAAGATAGCAAACATATGCAAAAGTAGTGAGAAAAGTGTTATTGATCCCCGCCCACCCTCCCTCAGCATCAACTCATGATCAGTCTTACTTCATTCATCTGCCTAAGCCTCTCTGTGCTGTCCCCTTGCCGTGGGTGATTTTGAAGCTATTCCAGACATCGTATTTCATCTGTAATAGTTTAGTATGTAAGAAGAAGAGTACTTAAAAAACCCATTATATCATAAACAAAAATGAATACTTCCTTAATATGAGATACCCAGTCAATTTCCTTGATTGTTTTGTTTGCTGTGTCTCTGACATCTATCTTGATCTTTAGGTGCCGACACTTGTGCTTGCTTGCTTCCTCTCTCTCATTCTCTCTTTCTCTCATACCCTGCGGTTTATTTATTGTAGAAACTGGGTTGTTGTCTTGTATTTTCTCATAATCTGGATTTTGCTGATTGGTATTATTTAATGTGTTAAGATGTATTTGCTGTAAATTGGTAGTTAGATACGAAGATGTTATAAGGGGAATGAGGTAGCAAGGACATTTTATAGGTGGTGGTGTGTTCTTCCATCAGAAGACACATTATGTCTGGTGTTCTTTGGGGGATATTAGCAATCATTGATGATTATACCTATATATTTCATGAGACGTTAGAAAAGAATGATACTACAATCCTATCTCCCCTCATTTATTAGCTAGAATTCTTTTCTAGAAAGAATCTTCCTATTTTAGCAACTATTTGCACCTCAGAGATATAGTTTTGTATAGGAAAGGCAGAGTAAATGCTCCATTCTTTTCTCTTTTAAAAAAAAACCCTCATTTTCAAAATAATTAATTGGTTTTCCTACTAATATACAAAAGTGACCAGTGAGATTTTATTTTGTTTTTAGTCCAAATACCATTAGGAACTCTTCAGTGTAAGCATATTTGATGTGTTTTGATCTGTGTATTTATTACCTGTATCAAAGCTCACATGGACCCATCTTGGGAGTCCTTTTGACACAACCCTAACTGTCAAAGAGACTATATAGGCTATCTTTCTCGCTTTCTGGTATGAAGCATATTTTAGTCCCATCCTGGACATTTCCTATCCCAGACCTGAAATCAGCCATTTCTCCAAGGAACCTGGTTCCTTTCAGTGGGAAGTGGTTTTTAGAGACCATATTCTAAGCATGTAATAGTCTTTTCTGTTAAAGGAGAAAGACAGACTATATGACAGTAAACGAAATATAGGTGGAAAAAATGAAATCAGTCTGGGACACATAACAATAGGTGATAAGTACCACCAGGTTATAAAAGCAATCTAGTTTTGTTTTTCTGTGATGAAAATAAGTATGCATGTATTAACATATTGATATTTTAAATTACATTAAATTAAGTGAGTATATTTTAAAACCCAAACAGCATGTCTTCTGGCATTCCTGGGCTTTATATTGAGCAGTGGCAAGTCAAAGTCTATAGTATTCTGACACCTTGTGGTGATTTTGATTTCTGTATGCAGAAACCTAAAAAATAAAAGCAAACAAAAACTATGTTCTGGATATCAGGATATTCCTCATTCCTGATATTCTTCATTCCTGGCAGTCTTATTCCTGATAAGTTGCCTGTAGGATATAGGTCAGCATATGAAATCTTATAATTTATTTCAACCTTAAAATTGAGATTGATTTCTTAGAAAAAATACTGGCTGTCTGATGGAATTTAATCACAAAAACATATGTTTCCAACATCTGTCCACTCAATGCTTAGATATATTTTCATTCATTTCATTCCACTGGTATGGTCAGTCCTCACTCCGGTATCATTAGGTAGCTATCCTGTTTCACATAGGAGAAATCTCAGCCTAAGAAAACTAAGAATTTAATCTGCTCAAAAACAGAAGCTAATATGTGGCAGAGAGTTTTATTTAGAGCTATGTTCTACAAAAATCTTGTAATCTTCTCAAATATCATGTTGTCTCACCTTAAAGAATATAATAAAAAATTTTAAACACTTAATGAAAAAGTGATGGTTTTTAAAATAAACAAAAAATTAATTGCCGAACACTGAATGCTCTGTTGGGTTTGGACGAATAAAAAACATTAGTCAGCCTGTCTTTTTGTAGCCTGTTGGGAATTGCTATCTAAATGTTTCAAACTCTTGTTGCCTTTCATGGGAAAAATGAGTAAAAATAGGAGTTCTCAACCATTGCTTACCCATTATGTACCTGGTATAGAAGAAAATAGTCATCTGCTTTGCCTGATATTCTGTGTTATTATTAATGCTTTCTGAAATGTTAAGACGATTGTATTTGTGATTGTATTTGCTGAACTCTATCAGCTTTGGTCACATAGTCAAGTTTATTTTTGTTAAATTTAGTTACTGGAGGCATGCTCATCATGCAATGTGCAGGAAGTGACCAGGTGAAGAACATAATAAATGATCAATGCTCAGTCATATGAGGGTCAGCCTGTAATCAATTATAAAATCAGAATTTAGTTTTGCTCACTTAATTTTAGAATTTAGTTTCCTTCATAGTTGGAGGAGTTTTGGAATGTCACAACTTATCACAAAAATTGCAGCTTAAAAATCAACCTGACACTGCCTGCCAAACGAAATATTTGGAATTTTTGACTGCTTTAAAATCCATTATGGGCATTTATTCCTGGCGCAGTTGAGTCTGATTAGACATATATTTCTAATTGTATGTTGTTACCACAAAACCTTACACTCCTGCAGTCCAGGACACATTTCCTTTGATTCATCTCCCCTAAATCTGCATGGTGAAGGCACTCCATAAGAATTGGTACAGAGGTTGTCAGCATTCACCATCTTTAATCCCCTCCTTTTATCCTTCCAGATCTTCAAAGTATACATTCCTGATGCCTTTAAAATTTTCCAGAAAATCCTCTGTAGCGTATAACTTTCTACTCAAGAACGTTGTTCTTTTTTAGCTTTCAAAATATCAAATACATGTTTTTTGCTCTTTACTGAATATTCCTTATTGGCACATATGCTGATTTCATTCTTCATTCATCATTCTTAACAATCTTATGTTCTTGGGATATATCCATAGGTAGCCAAATTCATATCATTGAATGGTGTTAATGGCTGATAACTTCCCTTTTCTGAGTTGATTATTAGTATTATAATATGATGATGATGATGTTATAAGAAACTGGGATTGGCCTGTGAATGTTTGAAAGCATCCAAGTTTATAGTCAAGGTTATAGTTACCCTGTGTCAACCTCTCGCTAACTATGACAGTTGTTGTCACCATTTCCCAGATGAAAAAACACAGCCCCAGAGTGAAGGGGATTTGGTCAACAAAAACCAGTAGTGACACAGTCAAGACTGGGACCCATATCTACTCAGGATACTTGTTGTTCCTTTTCTGAGTTAAAAACAGAGCCTTCCTTTTCCTTCAGGTTAAAATACTCCAAGCCACTGGGTTGCCACAGCATCTGTCCCACTTTGTGTTCTGCAAGTACAACTTCTGGGATCAACAGGAGCCAGTGATTGTTGCACCCGAAGTTGATACCTCCTCCTCCTCTCCTGTCAGCAAGGAGCCTCAGTGCATGGTTGTCTTTGATCATTGCAATGTAGGTTTGTTTTCCAGACTCGGTCAGCATTTGATTACTTGGGTAAAAACAAAACTGTAAAGTGAGCATTATTTTGTTGAATAATTTGGTATCAATATAGATCTTGTATCAGAGTTGAGTCAGAAACTGAAATGTCATCAATACATTGTACACCTTAAGCTAGCACAGTGTTATATGTCCGTTATGTCTCCGTAAAGCTGGGCGAAAAACGCTGACGTGTCCGTGCACTTAACTCCTCCTCCACAGTCAGAATTTACTTTTGCGTGAATTTAGATACACCTGACCCTTGCCCAACACAGGCTGTAAATGTGTTTTCTCTTCCTTTTGGTTTCCTTTTTTTTTTTTAATATTTTACTTTTTAATTAATTAATTTTGGGGTGGGGAGGGGCAGAGAGAGAGAAAGAGAAAGAGAATCAGGCAGGCTCCATGCAGAGTTTGGAACCTGATGTGGGGCTCAGTCTCACGACCCTGAGATCATGACCTGAGCCAAAATCAAGGGTCAGATGCTTAACCTACTGAGCCACCTAGGCCGCCCCCCTTTTGGTTTTCTTAATAACATTTTCTTTTCCCTAGCTTACTTTATTGTAAGAATACAGTATATAATACATGTAACATCCAAAATATGTGTTAATCAACTGTTTATGTTATTGGGAAGGCTTTCTGGTCCACAGTAGACTATTAGTAGTTAAGTTTTGGGGGAGTCAAAAGTAATATGTGGATTTTTGACTGCACGCGGGTTTGGTGCCTGTTATCCCCACGTTGTTTAAGGGTCAACTATATATACCTTTCTCAAAGGAACCCATGTTTTGTATTAGATTACTGGAGAAATT